>VMOF01000111.1:54362211-54962211 GCA_011764245.1 Trialeurodes vaporariorum | reverse complement strand
AGCGTTATCGATTAGTTGCTACAATAATTTTTTTTTTGAATATTCTTCTTCTTGTACAATCTTACCTTTTCATGCAGTATTTACAACTTTTATTTGTAAAACTTGATGACATAGCCCTCGCACCGTGACCGATCTGTTTTCTTCCTTTAAAAAAATGAGAAATTTTGTTCGTATCGAAACGATAATCAGCAGGTGCGACTCGACTAATCTGGTTAAAATATCGAACTTGCCCGATCAATGATTATTCAGTTCAGTATTATGGATAAAAAATCTCTACAACCGAAGACTTTTAAAACAAAGTTGCTATGCTTGTGATTGAGTATGAATATATTGTCCTTTCTACAGATTATCTTCAAATAATTTTCTCGAAAACAGGAAAAGTGGTTATAAGGCTTAACTAAGTCTTATAGGCAAATTTTTGATAAACATCCTCACAAAGTTCATTATTTGAGAGTTGTACCCTGAAAAGTTTAATTACAAATAGAAAATATAGATTTAAAAAAAAATCGCCGAGAATTCACCTCTGAATTCTGCTTTGGTGATTTCATACAATTTTTCGAATTTTTTTCGTAGATTGCCATCTGATTACGTAGTTTTTCGTTTTTAATGCATTCAAATGATAGTGAGCGTTGTTATTCGATAGGAATTCTATCTGAAGTTGTGTAATCATACCATTCTCGTGTGTTGTTTCCAGAATTTTTCATATTCTTAATCGCACGTGACAACCTCAAATCGTGTACATTCATCAACATAATAATTTTATATTCTATCCCTGAAAGTATTTATGTCCCTACCTCACGACGCGAGCAAGTTTTACTCCACTCGTAAAACAAATTTCCAGAGGAAAATTACTTAAAAAATGAAAATTATTTCTTTTATACTAACGATAGACGTATACATAAGCAATTTAGGCTAACTTTAAGTATTACAAGTACTTTAACGTAGGAGCTTGAGAATGTAACTTCTGCTTTCTTATACTTTTAAGCACAAGCCTGGTTTTAGAATGGAGTTATCGCACGCGTTTTGAGAATTTTTCTTCACCAACTTCAAATAATAATGATTTGCCGCCTGATGCTATCAAAAGTACACAATTATTTTAGTTGACTTTTCTTGAATAATAAGCTAATGAAATAATTTCACAAATCAAGACTACCAAAACATACCCGCAAGAAATGTGTTCCTTGTAAATGAGATATGAAGGTTAGGTAAATAAATCTGGAATTTATTTCTTTTTTGGTTACAAGCGGCAAATACTAGTGACTTGATTCTTGTATAAGTTGTTCAAACCTTGAAGAGTTCTACTGGCGAAATTATATGCCAAATCACCAACATTTTTTGACTATCTACATGAAAATATCTTATTAACATGCGCGATTCTGCCGCTTTTCGTAACCAATTTATACTTGAATCACCAGGATTAGAAATTAGTGAAAGAAGTCACAATCCTATTTTGATTTTGAAAATTTGAAAATTTATGAAAATGGGGGGGGGGGTTATACAAATTTTCTTAGGACTGATTCGGCATTTTTCACCGTATTGTCGAACCTATTTTAACGAGTGTCAGACACAGACGGTGAATTAGGAAATGAAACAAAAAAGAAGAAGAAAAACAACGAGGTTCTTTAGAAAAAAAGCATATAGGCATGAAATGCTAATTTAAAGCGAAAAAAAAAATCTTGGCACACGTGCAGTAATTTACATTCCTAATTAGCTGCCCAAGCTTGGAGGAAGATTTAATTCAATTATTATCCTTCTACTGTTTGCATTGCAGAATTGTCAAGGGATTTCCTCCGGTCTCTCCTTATATCGGTGTTAGTCCCACACTTTGCTACCTGTTGAAAGAGAAAAAGCCGCTTTGCTGCCTTCAACTGGCTCAGGTAAGCTTTTCGACGGCCTACTTCAATTACTAAATTGGTCTTTTGTCGATCTAGTAAAAGTTACCTGCGTTTGTTTTAAAAACTAAAACAAAACCAAACTTTTTTCCCGTCATGATTTTGAGACTCTTCATGTATACATATACGTCCGCCACCGTGTACTTTCTTATTTAAAATGTCAACCGAAAATTTTATGCCCTTTAAACATAAAGCATTCAGCTCTTAACTGAGTTCCATGCGCAAAATCTAACCACAGACTTTTTGGAAGCTCAATACCAAGGAGGTATCTCTCAAAGACTGGGTATGCTGAAGGACGGTTCATGTGCATCTTTTCGTAACAGGAGTCAGCATTACAAAATACGTTTCTTGTTGTTTAGTTCTTATTTACTTGTGAAAGGGCTAGTCCCCCTTCAGTTCCCGCGAGGGCTTTTTTGGGGCTATCTCAAAAATGTCAAATGGCCACCCTTAACTTGAGATACGATTTTCATGTAGAAAGGGCATTACGTTTTAACACTTCAGTCACAAATCAGAGGTCGATATAATTTTTTCGGACACATCGCAAGTTAGATTTCCATTTGGACCCATTTCCCCAAAATCAAAACCCCAATTTATAAATTCGGATTCCTACAAAAGGTAGACTAAAAACTGTAGAAAATGAGTACTTTTCAGAACAAATACGACTTCAACATACATTCTTTAAAACTGCCAACATTTTTGTGGGAGGGGCGGGGTTTCTTTTGTTCATTCTGCATGTGAGAAAAAGAGGCATGAGTTTCTTTTGAAATACAAATCGGCAGTAGCGGAGGTAATGAATGCAATGCCTTATTTATTTTGCAGGTCTGTGAACATTGCTCCTATAGGAATGCCAACGAATACAACTGGCAAAATAAAACAATAATTTTAGCTGCAGATTACGCTTCAAATGGAATTTATAATTTTATCATTCCGCTGCGGGCACATTTCCATGCAAAAACATCTTTAAATCCCATCATTATGCTTCTAGAACGACGTCCCGAGATCGCTTTTTTAGATACTATTTCCAATTTCCCTTTAGTTTACTGGATGTTAGGCTCTATTGACTGGTAAGTTCAAAATCAATAATGATGACCGTTTTTCTATCGTTATTTCTTGTTTGATCAATGCAAATGTAGAGAACAAAAACTATTACTTTTAGATATCCAATGTTGTAGAGGGTAATAGGGAAAATAAGGTATTCGCCGTTTTGGCATGATCCGGCGTTATGTCCCAAACAGAGCGTTGTAACAATCTTATGCAAATTTTCAATGAAATACTAGACCTAATCTTCCAATTATATTTTTGTTTTTTTGTTTTGCTAGCTTTGTTATTATATTTAATACATCCCTACTTTATGAGAATTGAATCTGTTTTTTATGAACATAATGGACGCAATCTTGACACTATGAAGAATATCAGTGATGGAAATATTACAGGTTTAGGTTATGCGAAGTGGAAGATTTTATAAATCGACGCCATTTTAGTTTAAGTTCTCCGTCCCGCCTCTAAAGAAGTTTTTTTTTTTTACAATGAACATTGAAGCGATAAACCTCATTTCAAAATAAGAACCCTTTTGATCGAAATTCGAGAGTTTCACGCTTCTAACTTCAATTATTTTTCGGGAAAAAAACCGTGATTATATATCTGATTGAATTTTGATGTGGTATTTTGAAACTATGGCTAATTTTATCTTTGTTCCTCCTTTTTTTCTAGTTTGGATGATTTGCTAAGAGCTGGAATCACATTAGCTGAAAATGTAGTTGTAGTTAATAAAGAACTGTCCAATTCTGCAGAGGAAGACACATTAGCGGACTGTAATACAATAGTAGCTGTACAAACAATGTTCAAGTTAGTATTTTCAATTTTAAAGCATACCTACTGAAATAACGCACCTTTATTCTCTGTTCTGACTCCGGAACCATTAAAGTTACTGCATTTTCAATGAGCTGTTAAATAAATTTTAAAAAAAGGCTCTAAGTTGATAATCACACTTTGCTAGAAATTCCAATTTTTTGGATGTGCTTGACCCGAATAAGTTTTTCTTGATGCAACAAACCTCCATAGTTTCAATCAAAGTGCTTCGATAAAGATTTTAAACAGTTTTTGTGGACTGGAATCCGTCATTTTGAACAATTGGGTTTCTGAGGGATTCTCTGTTTGTTTTCCGGATAGTTCTAAGTCTCGATAAGTCCATCGTGATATTTACTTCATCATTTAAAACGAGCGAGCACCTTACTACAGGATAAGAGCCATTGTTTTTTTTTCGCCCAACAACTATGCCCAAATTTAAAAAAAACGGGGAGGGAAACCGGAATTTCCAAGACCGCTACACATTTACTAGTTTTCAGTCAATATCTTGTGACTTGTTAGACGCAAAGAACCAAACACAGTTTGCCAAAAGCATAATATTCTCAGCTCACTTTCTCTCTAATAAGGTGTAAATTACTGTTGAGCAACAATTTGTTTGCATTTTCACATCTTTTTCCCAGCTTTTAATTTTAATCTTAGGGATTTTTAAGCGCTCAAAATCAAAACAAAAAGTAACATTCAAATTATACCATGCAAGAGAGTGTAACACTCTTTCGTAAGAACCTCTGTAATTTTCAGTGGCGTGCGTACGTCAATTGTTAAGCGCATAAGAGCCAGCAAATTAAAGAGGTTGATTCAGCTCCCATAAGGAATGGGCTATCGTCAAAAAAATTTCATAATGTCAGGGTCGATAGAGCTCGTCGATACTCGTTCAAAAAATGCCCATTTTTTTTTTATTTTGGCCCACTGGGAAGGGGAGGAGGGGGCCTCAAAGTAAAATTTTCAGTCCCATAACTTTCGCCCAAATTATTATTTTGACTTGTACTTTACGCCGAAATATTCCTCTTTAAAAGAGCTTTCGATTTATGTGTGTGAATGTTCAATTCAAAAAAGTTTTAATCAATTTTTTCAATTTTTGGAAATGGTGCAAACCATGATCCGGGGAGATGATTGGTTCAAAAGTTATAAGCGCTTACAGTTGCGCACTTCCGAAATTACGGTGCGATCAGTGCATATTTTCAATGGCTAGCGTCACCCTCGCACCGAGAGATCGGTACGCGCCACTGAAAATACGCTCTTACCGCATCGTAATTTTGGAGGTGCGCAACTTTAAATGCTTTTAACTTCTGGACATACTATTTCCCCGGATCGTGGTTTCTACCATTCGAAAGAACATAACTTCGACTAAAATCCATAGTTTTTCATTCTTCTCCGTGCGTTGCGCGTATTTTTTAGACTCAAAAAACCAACTTTTTATTGTTCAAAAAATTGAAAGAAAATGGGTTTAAAATTTTTTGATTGGACTTTCATACACATAAATTGAAAGCTCTTTTAAAGAGAAATCTTTCGGCGTAAAGTACAAGTCAAAATAATAATTTGGGCGAAAGTTATAGGACTGAAAACTTCACTTTGAGATCCCTCCTCCCCTTCTCAGTGGACCAAAATTAAAAAAACTGGACATTTTTGGACGCGTATCGACGAGCTCTATCGGCCCTGACGTTATGAAATTTTTTTGACGATAGCCCATTCCTCGTGGGAGCTGGATCAACCTCTTTGTATAGTTCCCACGTTTAACATGTATTTTGCGCCCTTTGCTATGAGTGTCAATGAGAAACCAAGGAAATCTTCAAAAATCTGGGAAATTGGGTCCATGGACAATCAGTGAAACAGTCGTTTTATTTAGAGAGTTGAATGCTACCTTACCCCAAATTATTCGGCTTTCAAATCTATTATTCAATACTGTGGAAATCATGCAGAGAAGAACTTGTAGTCAACAACGATTGATCACTAAAGCTGCTAAAAGACAAGGAATAGTCGATAAACCTCATTCCTACTTTCCTTCATGCTTGTTTATTCGATTTTCAGGTTCTTCCCGAGTATTAAAAGCATAACAGAATTATCTCAATCATCAAACATGCGATTCATGCAGTTCCGAGCTCAAGATAAATACGCTTTACACCTCTCAAAAATGGAAAAGGTAAATAAACCTATTTCTGTTCTTGCGTCTCTCCTACATACGTATAATAACAACCTCATCATCGAAAATGCATTAATGCAAGGGTTGTCGTGGGGATGGCGAGAGATTGTACCCACACAGTGAAAATATCAATTCTATTAAGTTATACCCAGAAGTATATTTTTGTTTATCGATTTTATTCTAGTTTCATAATCTCCCGTGGTTTTTAATTGAATATCAATGTGTTTCCTTGTTGCTACGTACTTGTAGAGAACACAGTAAAAATGTAAATTTTATTAATTATATCTGAACATATATTTTTGTTTTTGCGCAAACGCAGTAAAAATATCAATTCTACCCAGAAGTGTATTTTTGCGTATCGATTTTATTCTAGTTTCATTATCTTTCAAGGCTTTGATTTAAATACCATCGTATTTTCTTTTAGCTTCGTACTTGTACGGGACACCTTGCCAATTCATACATATCAAATCGTTATTTTTGCACCAAAAACAAATAAAGATTATTTTTTTTCAGCATGAAAAAGAAAGAGGGTCCCACATATCATATATGTTTAGGCTGCCATTTGCTGCTGGTGCTGTTTTTAGTGCAAGTATGTTAGATACACTGCTATACCAGGCGTTCGTCAAAGATTATGTGATAACATTTGTGAGACTGCTATTAGGGGTTGATCAAGCGCCAGGATCTGGTTTTCTCACTTCGGTAAGTTGTACTTCTTTCTTCCATCTGTACCAGCGGGAACAAAGCTCAAAGGTACATAGTCTAGCTAGGATATGCACTCTGAGAAAATTCCTTTTTTAACTCAAGGTGTATTTCGTTTGTTTTAAAGAAATTGCACAGTGAAATATTGACTACGGGGAAATTCCTTTAACCCAAGGAAAATGTCTGCTGCTACAGGTAAAAGATTCCTCTTTCATGCAACAAAACTTTAACTCGTGCAGGGAAAACTGACACAAGTATACGTGTTTCCTTGTTTTCAAAGAAGTGGTTTCTCTCAGTGTAGCACGCAACGCACCTAATACAAGCTTTAAATGGTCTTCGGCGCTGTGCATTGCCTGCTCCACACAGGTAAACCTGGTCACGCAATACGTAGCACAGAGGACACGATTCAACGCTTGTATTTATTTGGTGCAATAATGCGCTTTTCATAAGCACCTTTTTAAATCTACTTCAAGTAGATTTGATTTTACAAATTACAATTTTGTTTACCATTGAAACTCATGATACCAATTGATCAATGCATACATTTTTCTTAAAAAAGAAGCATAATTTAGAAGAGAGTTTTTTCAATTCGTTTACTCAGAAAAATGATAAGAAAATAAAACAAAATGAAACCATGAACATTCATTTCTTGGAATTATTCATTGTTACAGATAACGCAAAATATGTTTTAAGTGTGTCTGAAAAGAGGCGCTCTCCTTTTTTGTGTTTAAATTACTATATTCTAGAGGTTTTGTTTCATGCCATTTTTATGCTTTGGACGGTATTAATAATTATGTATCTTGACACTTGCGTAAATTGACGTTTTATGCGTCAGGGTGTTACCGACTATGTTGGCGTTTTATTTTGTTTTAGTTCAATTATTTGCGTCTCCGAAAGGATTATGAATGTGTTTTTTTCTTTCTTTTTTTCTCCGAAGTTGAAGATAACGAAGGAAGATATGTGGATCCGGACGTATGGTCGTCTCTATCAAAAACTATGTTCAACTACGTGTGAAATTCCAATAGGCATATACAGGACGCAGGATTCAAACAATCTTGAATCGCCACACGTAAGCTTTGATAATCGATTACACCCCAAATTCTATTTACTATGGCATGCTGTCCATCAGCCGTCTCACACTCGTCGATTTATTCTTTACGTTCCATTCTATTACATTCATTCTACTACTTTTGATGCATTTGATCTGTGCATCTTGACTATCGATATTTGAAGCATTCTTTCCACTGGCAAGGCTGATTTATATCGATCGTGGACCAACGGAACAGTTGAACTATTGGATATCACGATTATGATTCACACACGACGTGTTTAGCCAATTGGGACATAGGCCTAAAAAATCGCAATTAATGATGTGATCTTTAAGTTTTAGTCATTTTGAGATTTAAAGTTAATTATAAATATCTCTAACTATCAGTGCGATCCAATCCTCTTACTTTCATAACAACTTATGGTCCTGAATTTGCCTGGCGTCAATCAAAAGTCGGTTCCATTCTTCTAGTGCTGATGCTCCGTCCCCCTCCATTGAAAGCATTTGACTATTTTTTTAGCTGACAGAAAGTTAACAGCCTCATAATGTCCTATATAGATCCTCAGAGTCTGGGTGTCAGCATTATCACTCTACAAATGTCCTCCTTGCATTTTCAAACAAATAAACAAGATTTAAGGTAGTTAAATTTTTCAAAGTTTCGAATTTCTTATCGGATATTTGTGGTCGAACAAATATTCGACATTTTTGGGAATTATTGTTTTGCTTGATGGTTGTCTTTTGCTTAAATGCTCAGGTCTAGATCCAATTCACAAGGGCTACAGATTTGTTTGACCTTGAATCTAGAAAATTAGAAACAAGCCAACTGTCCCCAATTTAATGGGAACTGACCGCAAAAGTGAGGTAAAAAAGTTTAGGTCGGCCATCTCCTTAGAGCTTCCAGACCGGCATTCTACTGAGCAAAATCTGTGGACCTTTTGCTTGACTTTATGGGGGCTGTTAAAATTTTGGCCAGGGGGGTCAATGTAAATCAATCTTGCCCATGATATCAATTATTACTGCGCTACCTTTTTAGGAAGTATGTACTGAACCGTTTTAGCTGTTCTCATTCATTGAAGCATGCGTCTTGCACTTGTCCACAATTATCCTCTATTTAAAGCGAAAGTACTTTCTTTTTTGGCATGTTCCTCTCTTTTAGATGCTGCGGCTCTTATATGCAGCCAGGTGATTGTGAAAAAGTGCGTCTATATTGGGCTAAATTAGTCTTTACCCAATTTTTCCTTTAAGAATCATTATCCACCCATTTCGATCAAGTTTACACGATCTCTATAAAATCAAGTTGTCAACCTTCTAGAATATCCTATCCCTTTTTTTAAGAAAGACTGTTTTTCTTTTTCACCAAATACCTTGAAAATCTATTGACGTTCATAATTTTTACCATCCTGCGTCCCTACTGTACATGTATTCTATGATCTAATGGGTTTTAGGGAGTGTGTTCCCGTATAATTGCTTGAAAAATAAAAATAAAACCGAAATATCACCATCAAATTGTTTAAAAAGCATTTACCCATGCGGACGGATCACTAACTCTCGTTTTATGACTATCGACATTTTCTTGAAGGCAAAAACTACCTCCGAATCCTCTTCAAGCAAACTCTAATGCACCGTTTACAGCGAGTTTTCTTTAGCTACCGGCAAATCTTTTGAAAAAACCTTGGAAAATACTTCTAATTGCTGTCGTTCAAGCTCCAACGTAGCTGACGTTGGGGTTTCTTCGTGAAAATATAACAGCTAAAAAAGCAATTGTCCAGATAAAGAATCAATTTCACTGTATCTTTTGGAAGAGTTCCTGTCATATAGATGCCGACTTAGCTACAACTGCATCTATTAATATATTCCAACAAGCTAGTTGAAATACATAGTTGGCTGTATCCCGCCAGCTGCTTTCACTCTGACATTTTCATCCAGAATCAATCTCCGTTGAATTCTTGAATGTGTTGAAAAAGAGGCCAAAATAACAAACAAACAAAAAAAAACAAACAAACAAAACAAAAAACAAAAAACAAAAAAAAAAAAACAAAAAACTTCCACGTTTTTTTGGAGATGGGAATGATGACCGTGCGCAAACCTGTCTATTTCTACAACACGTTGTCCATCTGCCAGGTTTTGATGCCACGTAAGGCATGCCAGGTGCAGCAGTTTACGAAAAATCGGCAATTATTTTTCTCCAGTTTGAACTCAACCTTCTAGGGATTAATTGGATCTTAAGGTTGACTTCTTAAGGTCGATGCTTTTTAGCCGGTGTGACTACTATATTGTAGGTAACGAACTACTACGATATGTGGCTGTTTTGCTCGCTCAAACCGACTGTAACCTCATGCCGGTACCTAGTAAATCCCTTTATAATCCCTTTATCCCTTTCATAAATATATCTTGATCTACTTTGGTTTTCAAGTAAATTTCGCACTTTCGATCTGACCTTATACTGATTCTGACTGTAATACTATTTTTCACAAACACCTTGTAGCTTTCTTGTAGAAAAATTAGAAAGTAGACCCTAGAATGTTTTGTTACGGATAAGCGGAACCAGACGTGGCTGGACAGGCTCACGAAACTTTGTGACCTGGAAACTTTGAACTTTGACTTTTTCATCTAATATTTTCATCTTGTTTCTTTTTATAGGAGCTCTCTACGCCTGAACCTAAACATGTTAAGGTATGTTTCGTCCACGTACGTTTCCTATAGCTTACGGACATCTTCCCGTCTGCTCTCTTTCCTCTTTGAAATTTAGTTTGTAACAACTTGAGCACACTCTTTTTAAAATCTCCATTCAATATGGTTCTCAAACCGCGGTTTCTTTGTTGTTTAGTATTGATATAGGTTAAATTATTCAGTTAAAATAACGTGAAGTCAAATGAGGTAACTATAAGGTACAACTATAGATAAAAGTTCACTGCTATAACATACTCATGGGTTGAAAATGGAATGAACTATTTTCTCTCTCCAAAGATGCTTTGGGTTTTCCTATTTCTAAAGCTAATTGTCATTTAAAGAACCAGATTTTTAACAAGCCTTTATAAAAAAGTGATTATTCTAAAATTTTGAAAACTAATGCCAGTTACCTTGCCCAGTAAATATGCCATTTCTTTGTCTCAATGAAATATCACAGGGGCAAAGTCTTTCCTTATGATATAGAGGAAAATTAATTCACCGGTGAGTGATGACTTCAGAAAATAAACGTGAATCTTTTTAAATGAAAGTTTTCCTGCAGCAAATGGCCAAACCTTCTCAGGTTGGAGTGACTGAATGATCTGAACACCGTAGAAAGGGAAATGAAGCTAGTTCCTTCTTCATCCCTCCTTTCCTTCCTTCCTTCTCTCTCTAACAGTTTTATTTTGGCTCTTTCATTCATCAAGACTTGTGTGAATAATGATGGATCAAGTGTAACAGATGTAGGATTTAAGTTTCCGACGCATCATAAGTAACGGTAGCTACCAGGCCATTAGGGTAACTGGAACATTTCCCTAGAGGAGCCACCAGTCCTATTATGAAGCCAAATATGAAGATAGATTTTCCTAAGAAGCATACGCCTCCCCTTTTTTCTCTCTATTTTCTTCTCCTTTCGTATCCCAGGTTTTCTTCCTTTTCAATTTTCTGGGGGGCCTATGCCTCCTTAAGTACTCCTTAAGTACACCCATGCACCAGGCAAATGCCGAAAGCCTCCGGTAAGAAAGGTGGCGTTCGTGGATTAATTCCATGCATTTAAAAGTAAATTATAAAACTATGGCTTCATCAATTTTTAGCTTTATTTTCAGCAAAATCCTGCTATTTTGTTTTCCATTATTTTTTATTATATTTTACTATGTTTTATCTTATCAATTTTAATTTATTCAGGAATCAGACCCTGAGTCCTATATGCCTTTACCTACTAATTGCTTGCCAACAAACTGTGGTCGAGTGCCATACACTGTAAGTTCAATTACCCTAAAGCTGATTCCAGTCACAACTTCACTGTAGTACCTAACGTTTTAGATTAACAAAATTTTAGCGCTTTTGCTTCAAGGTTTTTCCCCATATAGTTTGTCTTACTTAGTGAGCCGCTTCGTTATATTTGTTTTGCTTTTTTAGTGCCTAGTTTGGGAAATAAAAAGAAAATATGACAGTAAGATGGTATTCATTACTCCCTTCTTATTTTGTAACATAACTTACGGATATGTGTATACTAAACCGTCGACAAACCTCTTCCCTTAATTTCCGTATTTGCGCCGCGTTGCAAAGTAGTGCTCTTCTGTCTGACCCGCCAAGTCCCTTCTCATCCAGGAAAGAGTATGGGTCTGGACACTTTGTCTTTAAAATTGATAATACTAGTTAGAAAGGTAGTAATATCTTGTCTTCGTAATGATATTACATTTAGACTTCAACGCCGACATTTTTCTTTGTGGTCAGTCTTCTTTCTTTCAAATTTATGTATTTGCTTTTTTTCTGTTGACATGCGTTTTAAATTTGTCAGTTTTCGAGTATTTGCATGACTCCGATTGTACTAGCATATTTCATTTAAAAGATCTAGGCTTTTAAAGAAAGAATACCGAAATAAATGAAATATGAGATGAGCACACGAGAGAAAAAAGCACGCGTTTGAAGGATTGCTCCTGAATTTGAGAAATCTGACTGAAAAATTGCTCAACTGTGCATACTGAAATTTGGACCGGGAATTCTTTCTTCCATTGATTAAGAATCGTCGTACCCTATTTTTGTGGAAACTTAGACCTTGCATGATCGCTGTCTTTTGCATGTGATGGAAAAATGTGATGAAGAAAAGAAAAAAACATTTTATTTCTATACAGGACCTGCGAATTCTGAGATTGCTTGGATACATGTTGAAGCCATCTTTTGCCATTCAGCACTCTGAGGGGCCATCATGGCGAGGTTTGAATCGGAATATCGTAATTGGATCGAATTTTTATCAAATATGTTGAATCAAATGGGCTTGCTACTGCGAAATTCAAAATATTAAAAAAAAAAAAGCCAAAATTTCGTAAACACTTCCTCGCCTCTTCTTGCGTCAGTCAAAAAAGATTCCGACCGGTCTCCAATCGCCGAAATTTTTATCGACTGACGCATAAAGAGGTGAAGAGAGACAGAATTGCTGCCTGCGCGATCGAGTTGCGCAGTAGCGAGCCCATTTGATTCATTCATTCATTGTATTCGATAAACGTTCGGTCCGATTATGATAATAATTACAATTCGATTCTCCGTGACCCCTCTCCCCCTCCGAGGCCTCCGTGCCCCCTCAAAAGTGATAAAACAGAAACATCGTTGAGCCTAAAATCCCCTCAAACAGCTGGTGACTATTTGTAACGCGTTGGAGCCGAAAATATTTCCTCGGCGCACAGTGGAGCGAGTCAATGAGAGAGGTCGGACATAGAATATATGACTAACAATGAAAATTTGAATGTTTTTACAGTCAGAAAACAAATCATGAAGGGTGATTCTTGTAAGAAATTTAATGATAAGACCAGTGAAACCGTTTTCAAACGTCTAAGTTGCATATTAATACAGATGTACGCATTTAAAGTCACCACGCCATGTCCATTGTCCAGTCCTTCTCATTTACTCGCTCCACTGTGCGGCGTTTTTCAAGCAAAATCTGTTTTTTGAAGTCTCCACGGAGAAAAATTTCTGGTTGAAATAACGGAACGTATTATTAATAATGGAGTAAAAAGAAATTCCTTTTAAAATCATAGGAATTCTTATGGATACAACGATTCTTTCTTGTGATTTTTCTGAGTCATCAGAACGTTCAATTGGACCAATGATAATTTTCGTTGAATCAATAATAATTCTTATTATTTTTAAAGGAATTTCTTTTCACCCAAATTTCTTAATACGTTCCGTAATTTCAATCGGAAATTTTTCTCCGTGTCGTCAAACGAATCCCTCGAATTATTTCATCGAACATCCGTTCTAGTATCAATAGTCCGAAAAGATCGACTTTTGTCGTGTTTACTTTTGAATTTCGAAACTCCTTTCCTGATCAAACCGTTTTAGCGTGTACGGAGGTCTTTACACGGAGAAAGGGAAACGTTTATGTATTTATTTAAAGCAGTGACGTAGATAGTGGGGGGAGGGGGTGTCCAGATCCCCTTGCCACAGAAATATGTCCTATAAAAAGGTAATTTTCGGCATTTTCAGAGAAATTTTGCCTTGTTTTCCTTTGAGACCCTCTTTTTGATAATATTTGGACCCCGCGACCCCCCTCCCCCCCTCCCTTCGAAAAATTACTACACGGAAAAAAAAAACTGTATGGGTGTGACAACCATCCACGCCGGTTCATGTACTAACCGTGAAAAGACAGCTAGGGTAGCCGTGGTTCACAGGTGCCATAGCCAGAAAATCACGGTCGGAGTGCCCGTGATAATTATGGTCGTGACACCCGTAACTTCACGGTGGCACAACCCGTGAATCACGGTTACTCGAGTGCTTCGGCGCGATCACCACCTCGCAACATCTGCTACTTTATGTACTGGAGTTTCGTCGCCACTCGCCATGCGGTCGGCGCGGTGTAGTGGATAAGACACCGGACTGCGAAACGGAAGGTTGTGGGATCGAATCTGAACAGATCTGAACGGTTTCGCTCTGAACCGTACATTCACGGGTGTCGTAACCGTGTCTGGACGGCGTCCAACTATTACCCGTGATTCACGGTTCCCGCGCCCGCTTTTCATAGTAACCGTACCCGTGAATTTTTTTCTGTGTAGCTACGCCACTGATTTGAAGGAAGCACAAAACCAAGTTTATTTTTGTTTAAACCCTTTGCTGCCCAAGAGTACATCTCAGTCTTGTCAGATTTTTCGACTCCTATGGGTGATCTAGTCGCGGATTTTTAATGTAAATTGATGTGTGTATTGATTTTTTGCATTTTCCATTAAATTCCGTGTAAACTTGGTGGTACTTGTGAGTACCGTCAGTCAGCAATGGGTTAACAAATATCATCGGTTAGAAGCAGTGTCGGGAATTGTAAAAATGTAGTATACATTCGTCCATCACGAGCTTCTTAAGATCTGCTCAAAAATTCCAAGCGGTTTTGCTTTTCTCATTGCGAAAGTAGAACATGTGTCCTTGTTATGTGGTCGCATGAAACAATCAAATATTCAGTTTCCACTATTACTTGACATTTCGCAATGCATGAGCCGCGAACTTACCTTCGTGTGCATGAGAGGAAGGTGAGGAATTGATGTTACTCGGTTAAAATATATTATTGTTACGGTTTCTAACAGTACTTTGAGGATTGTAGAATTGTAGATCTTGACGGAAGTTTTTGGGTTTAAAAAGTTAAATTAATGCTTTCGAAAATACTTGCGTTTTCTCTGAATCGAAGAATTTGATCATGACATCTTGAAGAAGTATATTTCTTCTGAACTTATTCGTTAGTTTTTAATCTAGTAAGATTTGAATGCATGATGTCACGGGCATGCATATGGTAACAATCGGACATTTAATGCAATAACACCCAGTACAATGATACACCAAATTTCATGTAAAAAAAAATGTAAAATTTATTGAAAGCTTGATTAAAAAAAAAAAAAAAAAAAAAAAAAAAAAAAAAGTTAGTTACGGAAAACGATCTCATATATTCTTCTTTGAGAGTGTTATTTATCCAGCATTGATGCAGATTAAGCTTCAATAAATAAATCGTTGGATAGCAGAGTTGGGCAAATAGGAGTGTTATCGATGATTGTCAAACCTTTCTATGGTAATTAAATGTTGTCTTCATAGATTTAAATTGAACTATAGGGTCATTTCGATTAGATGTAATTCTCATGTAGCAAATAAATATGTTGGGTGACTTGTAAAAAATTAGCTTGGTTACCGAAAAACCACCCACCGAAAATTCGACGATTACGATTACTCGGTAATAGTGTAATCGATTACCACCCCCATTTGCCCAACTCTGTTGGATAGTACTGTCGAAGTGATACTTCTATACTCCTACCAACTAACACGTCTTTCATGAAACTTTAGTGCGTTTTAGTTTCCTTAAATGAAAAGAGAAGGAGGTTTTGATGAAAAGGATATGAGGACGAAACAATTTCATTGAAAATATTTCTCAGAATACGAACAGATGAAGAAAGTAATGGGGGAAAATGTTCGCCACGCATGATTTCTTTTTTTTCTTTCTTGTAAATAATGTAATGTAACATTATTCGACGAGGTTGCCTTTGGCACCTCTCTATAAATATACTGAAAATTAATCTCATTCATAATCTTAAATGGAGTGTGAATTGACATGGAAGTTTTATTTGTTGCAGTTTTCTGTAAATATAGAGGACGAAGCTCGTGATAATCACAACCAAATGATAGAGCGCGCTGAGATTGCCAATCTCGTTCGCTCGAGGATGGATAGTTTAAATTTACCTGGTATCGACTACGAGGATGTCAGTGAAAAACGCAACAGTTTATCCTACGTCATCATTAATCCAAGCTGTGATCTAAAACTAGAAGAAGGCGATATTGTGTACGTATAGATTCTAGTAGGAATGATAATTATTGATAGAAACCGAACGTGGTCAAACTTCAAACAAAAATACATTTCAAGAATTAAAAAGAAAAAAAACAAAACAAAACAAAACAAAAAAAAAAACAAAAACAAAACAAAAATAAAAGATGAAAAAAATATGGCTCGATTTATTGAGAGAATCCAAAACCATGAAGAAAACCCGTTTGGTTGGACAGAAAATGTTATCAGCATCAGCGATAAAACCACTCCACACGGAGGAAGATGTCTCGTTTGACTTATGGAACGTATCATAGACCACACTGACCACAGTATACTTATCCAGTATCCACACAGTAGCGAAACTCACCCGTTAGAAAATCTGCAAATGCCCCCCTGGTAGTCGGAAGGTTGAACTAACTTCCGTTTGATTTGCATTGGATGCGACGGAGGCCAACCCTTGTAGTCGGAAGGTTATAACTCAATTTTCCCATTTGACTACATTAAAAAACGACATTAGCTACCTCTTACCTGAGCTTCGCTACTTTGTAGATGAGTATAATACGTGCACAATACATTTCATCTTGAGCTACTTTTTTAATGTTCACATATTTCTCACAACCTACTTTTTGAATCATTTGTTTTGAATACTTTAATCTTTATCACCCCCTGCAATTTTCCCGTCTAAGGATAGGAGACTATAGATAGGTGCGTCAAACCATTCGGTAGACTGATGTATGGGGAGGGGGGGTGGACTTCTCGGAGCAAAGAAATATGACCTGGTGGCTACCGCCACTTATACTTTGAATACATGCGTCAAGAACAACTAATCATTCTGATTTTTACGCATTATTCACAACAGGTATCTGATACGGCCAAGTCCCTTCTCGGCTCAGAAAACGTTCGAGAGGCACAACAGCCGAAGGAAATCGAATATCAGCTTCTGTTCTCAAGCTCAGCTTTTTGGTGGATCTCGGCGTAACTCAGGTCTGTCGTTTCCTCTGCCCAGGCCGCCTCCTCTTGTGACAACGAAAGCTAACTCATTGTCTCTGCCAGATAGTCCAACCGTCGCCGGCTGCCTCCGAGCCCGATCAAATTCGCTACGAATGGAGGACATCCTGTTGCGACGATCCAGTTCACTGAGACAGGGCCTCAGCTCACCCATGATGGCCACAAGGAAGAGTAGCCTCGAGGAGCTCGGACACACGTCCCATTTTCCCATTTTCACTCCAGAACATCGACCAAATGTCCAAGTAAGTATTCATATCATTTTAGGGGCTTGCGTCTCGTCGTGCCGTCGCAGTATGGTCTCTGATCGTCCAAAAAATGGACAAAACTCAGGAAGTAAATTACTCATCAATTTATCGTTAATGAACTTTCAAGGCCAATTCAAATCACAGAAAATACTTTTAACAAGTAATTTAAACCGAGAAGAATGACTCGGAAGTTTTAAATTAAGCTTGAAAGATCGAAAACGATGATTTTTTATGACCATTTTTTACTTATTTTTGACCACTTTTTTTCGATCTCAGACCATTGTGCGTCGTCGTGTCGCGGGCATTATACATATGTAAATATATGAAGGGGTGGACCTGGGCGGGCTCAGGGATTTAAACCAAACCAAACCGCGAACCGCAAGAACCTTTATGAACCGCCAAATCTCTGAACCTCGAACCGAATCGTAAACCGTTTAACAGAAAACGCCTTGTACCGGAACCCGAACCGAACCAAACGTTCTGAACCAATTTTGAACCAGTTGTCAATTTGTCAAAATCAGTTCAAGCTACTGTACGATCAATGACTCTGCTAAGCAACTCTGTTTTTATGAATCGAGACGTTATTTACTTAGAAAACAGCTGATGGATAAAAGAATGGAAAATCGACGCTTTTGAGCCAAGACAAATTTTATCGTATACATCGTGGCTGAGAAAATATTTCATTTCGTGTATTCTCATGTAAGTCAGTCATAAACTGAACCGAACTGTGTTATCTTCCAATCTAATTGGCCACACCGATGGTATTCATCTCACTCCGTATCTACGGAACTGTAAACAGCCGGGCAAGTTGGGAGTTGTGTTGCGTTGTGGGTAGCCCGGTAGCATGCGTGACGAAATGCATAAAGCGCCTTCAATTACTGGTATAGACTAAAACAACTCCTCCGTGTACGAATAGTTATCTCTCTGAAAACTATCGTGAATATCAAGTGCTGTCCAGAATAACGACACTCAAATGATGTGGCATGTACAGTTAAAAGTTTCAAATACCACTGAACACCGATCTCACGATTAGTTATTGAGATGGGTAGATATTCTCAATTCCAATTAATCCACTCAACATTTCTCCTGCAGTTTTACCTTGGTCATCAAGCTTTATTTATGGTTCCTTATAATTACAGTTTTTTTATTGAATGATAAGGGCACTTTCAGAAATAATATTGATTCTAATATTTCTTCCTTTTTTTACAGCCGCCTGATACTCCGATTAAAATTGCGCTCAACGGTAGTATTGGACTTGAAGTGACACCTCCAGAAGAAGTTAGCTCTCCTTCGATATCCAGCAATACAGGGCTTGTCTCAGCACACCAATCGCCCTCGACAACGCCCGGTCCCAATGCAGAGCATCTTCAGGGCACGATTGTATGATATAATCTTATGTGGGGCAGGAGACTATCTAGCGCTGTACGAAACAAATGGATTTAAATTATTCATTTTCAACCTGCTCCACCAGCGTATTTTCACTCCCACCTATTACTTGATTTTGTTTTTGATTTTGTTTTTTTTTTTTTCAAATTGCATGCATCATTCTCTTGTATAGGTGTCACATCTCGTATTCATCTTTCAGATGCCATATTTTTAAATGTCATTCTTTATTTATTTTTCCTCAGCTCTTGCTTTTTCTTATCCTCTTACTTGTTCCAAAGAAAGAGACGTACCTACATGCTGCTCTAGTGCTTTTAGAATGATCCTTGCGATTCTTTGATTGGCTAAACTGATTTTTAAAACCTTCAATTTGAAAACTAAGTACTCTTTCCAACTAATTCGAATGCCTCTTGGAGAATGGAGAAAAGATCGTAACAATTTTCTATGCAAGGTTGCAAGGCTTCTGTTAAGCTGAGGTTAGGTTCATGCAAAAATTTTAGAATGCTCATCACCGAAAAAAATCGAGTTGTTAAATCAGGAAAATGAAGCAAATGCTAATTTTACCAGTTATTTTTGGTAAAATTTGCTGTACTTGTAGCTAATTTTAAGATTTGGATTGTAAATTTTGCATGAGTTTTATTCATTCTACAATGTGGATTGTAAATTTTACCTATTGGTTTGTAAGTTTTACAATCCAAAACACTGTGACTTTGGCAATTAGTGTAGCTGTCTCGCCATGGTTAACAGCAAAAGTCGCAATGTTTTGGACTGTAAAATTAACAATCTAAATAAAAAAACTGCAATCCAAATTGGAAAATTATCAAGACTTAAGTAAAATTGTTAATTCTAATATGAAAATTAGCAATAAGTGCAGTTGGTTTTACCAAAAATAACTAATTAGCATTTGTTTAAAATTACTGGTTTTACTAAACTTAATTCTTTTTTAGTAATTTCATTTTTTTTCTTGTAAATTTTTGTCAAGATTTTACAGTTATGAGAAGTTGAATGAGAAAAAGTTCTAGGTGCTCTGAGGGTTAAGTTGGAAAGATGCTCTCTTGGATTTTTAGACATTTTCTTTTATTGAACTTTTTCATCCTCTAATTTTATTTTTTTATTTCAATTTTTTATTTTGAGGTTTTTTCTTTCTAAAATGTGTGCCAATTTCAGCCCTAATTTTAGATGACATTTTAATGAACTTATTTATTTTTCTATCTAGAACATGTGCAGACCCTGAATATCACTCAAACCTCGTTTTGAATCAATGCTTCACTTTGCTCTAATGAGCAATTTCTCTTCTTTGTTTGAATTGCTTTTCCAACCTTTCTGATATGGGACCATTTTAATTATCTTCTGATAATTTTACTGTAACAAGAGAAGTGGGTGATATTTTGTTTGTTTAACACAGTAAAATTTTTGACATTTCATTGTGTATGTGAATGTGTAATTAATTTTGAAGAGTTCCAAAAAATTTCTTGTTAGTCTTTCTACATTTTCAGATCCGAAAAAACAAGATCTTCTATTATGTTGTAGATCAAGAGATTGTTAACGCAGAGGTTGTTAATAATTATTTTTTCATGACAATTTTACCGTCTTCTTTACTAAAAAAAAAAAAAAAAGAAGGAAAAGAAACACAAAGGATCAGAGAAAATTGTTAACTTTGTAGACCAGAATCTCTCCTGCATTCCAATGCTTTTGCTTAATAGTCTGCCTTAGATTGATGCCACTAGACACCTTTCTTGAAGTTTGACAAAACTTTAAGCATGTTTCAATCTTCCTTTGGATTTGCCAAAAAAACCTTTCCAAATTTATCTCTGAAACCACTGATATTTGTCCCAGTGGAACAAATTTTTTAAGTACCCAGAAAAAATTGTAACCTTTCATTGGCGGCTTGTGCAATTTGGCAACAATGTTTCTTCTCCGTTTGACTCAATTAAAAAACAATCAAATGCTAGTGAAGCATGGAATTGATTGTTTTACATAGAACCAAATGGAAGAAAAGCATTGTTGCCAAATTGCACGAGCCATCACTTTAACCTTTTTGTTGCTACTGAACACCGATCTTATCGCTTCCTGAAGGCCCTCTCTAATAAATGCGCTGTTATTGGCCTGCACCGGGTACTCCCGGGTACAAATATTTGTACATATGTGCTAACTGAGGGATTAAAAACCTGTCTAACTTTATAGTTAAAAAAAGAAAAACGAAATATTATGCATGATTGTAGGTATATTGTTAAAAGGTACTTTGGGGTGATTAAAATTTTTCTAGCGATGTAACAACTATTTTTAATGAATGATGTAAAGATATTTTTTCCAAGTGATCAATGATCATGTTGTAGAAACTCTGGTTTTCGTAATCTGCAACTGTTCAAATGTTGATAAAGGAGCATTGTATTTTCAATCGTGCAGTAAACATTTTGCTTAAAACTCAGTTTGAAGGAAGTTATGATTGCCTAAGAAAAATATCTTCTTTGATAAATAACCTCAGAGTCTTTCTCAGTAAGGTGCAAATGTATTCTCCTTTGTTTTCAATGATAAGATAGCCATAGTAATATTAAAATAATTAAATTTAAAATGACATTCATTGCAATTAGACAATCAGCATAATCTGAATGTACTAGAAGAGTGATGTTAAGATTAGGGTTGTGCGGTACTGATTTCGGTATTTTTTCGGTATTTAGCTATATCTCTGACTGCAGCCTCTAAACGAGTGAGACTGATAAAACTGTTGTGGGTGATGTAAGTCAGAAGCCAACTAAATACTATGAAACTGTCACAGTAGCATTTCTATACCATAATACCTTTAAATTCCCTTAAAGTTATGTAAAATACCGAACTGGCTGCTTTTTTCGGTATTTTACATAACTTTTAGGGAATTCGAAGGTACTGTGATGGGGGAATGCTATGTATCAATACTTTGACAGTTTTATAGTGTTTAGTTGGCTTCTGGCTTACGTCACCCACGCCAGTTTTATCAATTTCACTCATTTAGAGGCTGCAGCCAAAGACAAAGCTAAATACTGAAATCAGTACCGCACAACCCTAGTTAAGATCCTTCATTTTGGGAGGATGCCGAAATCACTACACTTCCCTCGAAGTGCGATATATCAAAAACGGCTGCTCGGATCCAGCCGGGAACCCTCTCAATTGATTACCCGGTCGGATCTATGTCGAAATGGTCACCTCTAGACACATTCTGAGACAAAAAGTCTCGAAAAAAAAATTTTGTCTAAAGTTTTGACGAATTTTAACAATTTTTTGCGATTACGATTCTTACAAAGAGTGGGGAACAAAAGTTCGAGTTAGCGATTGATTTGTACGTAAATTCATCCGAGGAATCAATTGTGACCAGTCCTGCAAAGATCAAACTACTCACGGCCGTGTTATAGAAGATATTTAGGGTCACTCCGAGCCTGATCATACGTACGTAAAACCTTGATTTGACGTTTTTCAGGGAACTGAGAGTTGTCAACGTTATATCGAGATTGACATTTTATTGAAAAAGGTGAAAAAATGCGCTTAGCGGAGAGGGACTTTGGTTCCCATTGCTTTAAACCAAGTTGTGCAACATTCCCCCCTCCCCCGCATACTTACGCAGCTCTTTGGGGGCTTCTTACCTCAGCAGCGGCAATCGGTCGAAATATGCTGACTCAAGCTTATTTCAATAGAGACTTCAACAAGGAATAAGAAGGTATCAGCAGATATGGGTGGCCAGAAGACTAGATGCGACTTAAACTTGGTGCGTATCTGAAAAAGAGAGTCTCATCGCGCCAGATTCGTATCAAAATGTTGAAAATTCCACTAGTAAAATTTTCCACAGTGTAAATGTGGCCAGTCATTTATTTTCTCTAGCCGGTTCGGAAATTCAGACCATTAAGTGAGAATTCACAATTTTAATTTGATGTAGGTATCAAGGTCTCCTAAATCGTCCTGCATTATTTGTATACTTGAAAATATGATTGGAGAAAAATTACCATTTTGAAGTAATGTTGACTTTTACATGAGATATTAAATATACGATATATACACTGCTAACGGCATTTTTGGCATCTAAAAGGTTTGTAAGTTACCAAGAATTTTCTGGAAATATAGTAGGTATTGACTAGATTTGATCTGAGAGAAAACCATCAAGGGAATTTTCCAAGTATCGAAGCAGATGCTTTTATTTTACAACAGAACATTTGCAGGCTCAGCAGGTTTAAAAATCTAAAAGCTGTGAATGGAAACTTGACCTATCTACCCTGACTTGCGCCGCAAGCTTATTATTTTGTCATAGTTGCAATCTACTTTACTTCTTCAAATGTCTCTAAGTGTCCTTACAAAAATTACATTAATTAGGTACTTCTGTAAATAAGGTTTAAATAATTTATTCTTTGTTAAGTGATTATGTATTAGATTACACCAACAATTTTAGTCTTTTGATCTATTTTACCCTTTGTTACCATAATTATAAATAAATAAAAATCAAGTTTATGAAAAACTACTTTTCGTCTTTCTTTAAATCCATGTCAAATTGAAATGCTTTTGATGCAATCAATTATCAATTTCAACTACAGTTTACTTAATTTAATGATTCGCAAAAGTTTAAGCCCGATATTATGATGACCTTTTTGAAATCTAAAAAAGTATGATATCAAGAAATGTTGCCACATGCATTAGAACCAGTGAGACCAAATAATGCCAGCAGATTTTAGAGTAACTACTTCAAAATAAAGCTATACCTAATAAGAACCCCACACACAGACCTATTTCACAATTGAAGAGCTAGTTGGAAAAACGGCCTTAGCCGGCTAAGGCCGTTTTTCCGGAGAACAACTTTTCTGAGAGAACATAGGCTCAATAATATCTCCACACAATTTCATGACCGTACGTCAAAAATTGAGTGAGATATGGGAGTTTATATGAGAAGAGGTTGCCACTTCTGCTGGCGACTATAATGACCATAATGGGGAAAATTGAAGATGGTGAAGAGGACTCGGGCAACAGTGAAAGCGAGAGTGAATACGAGGACGAATAATTTTATATTCTTTATTTTCTAATAAATTCGCCTCTTTTTTTGCAGATTTTTGGTTTTTTTTTTTTTTACATCTATCATGTAGTACATATGTTCCATACAGAAAGTCGTTCTCTGGAAAAACGGAGTTAATACTCAGCGTTTAGTGAGGACTTGTCTCTGTGCAACAGGTCGTTCTATGGAAAAACGACCTTATTAGACCTTTCGTATTTATCCAATTTCTTCTTTCCTATACAGCCAAAGCATATTTCAGTTGTACCAACTTCAACCTGAGGGTATGGATCAACTTTTTTGATCCAACCCAAGCCTGATTCTTCATCTATGTTAGATTGGCACTAAAATAAAACCTTTAACAGCCGTTTTCTCAGAACGCGATTTTGCTACTTAGGCCGTTTTTCCAGCTACCTCCTCAATTACATGTCATGCTCCTGCAGTTCATAGTACCATGATACACCCTCTCAAACAAGTGTTCCATGCTCCTAAAATTTGTGGTGCCCCGACATACTTTCACAACGAGGGTAAGAAAACTCAAAAAAGAAAGACCAGGACCACCCTCCAGCAAGTTTATGGGAGGATGAAACAGGTCAGAAGCATATTTTTGGTGAGCCATGAAAGTGGTTCACGGTCCCATGAACTGCCGGAGCATTAACCTGTAATGAGGGATAGTGAACAAGAAAACAAAAGGTTCTAATTTGTGTCAAATCAATGGGCTCATCCTACCGCACGTTACGGAAGCTTCTTGTAAAAGGTGTTCACACTCCTGCCACTAGCCTGATTTTCATTTAGTAATACCTAGTTTGGAGAAGCATTCAAAAGAAAAATGCAAATACACAACCACTATACATGCCCCCCCCTTTATGATGCCGCTAAATCGATTAAAACCTAAACTAATTAATTTTCTCATTTTTTGATGCAATGATACAAAATGACGATCTTTCATTCTCGTAATTTTGTTGAAGTTTTGAGCAATTAACAATCAAAACTTTGAATTTCAAAATTTTGATTTGAATCTGAGGCCCCATGCAGGATCATCGTTTGTATAGTGGTAAATTCAACCCTGTCTGAGAGATTAATCTGGCCTCCAGATGGAGACGAGCTCAATTTTTGATCATTTCCATGCTATTAAGGTGATTCTTTAGCTTTTAGTGCCGATTTATGGCACCAAGAGCGCTACCGTTTGATTAATGTCCAAATACACAAAAAAAGCAATTTATGTTCACAAAAACAGAGTGTCAGTTACTATGTAGATAATCATCTGAAGAACATCTCTACTAAATATCTGGTCATTAACTTCAAAAATAAGGCTGAAAGAAGCAAAAAATGGAAATATCACAAATCGATTCTTGCATCAAAATGCGATATTTCATTTTTTGGTATTTTCGGCCTTATTTTTGAAGTTAATGACCAGATATGTAGAAGAGACGTTCTTCAGATAATTATCTGGTGACTGACACCCCGTTTTCGTAAATATAAATTATTTTTTGCCTGTAATTTGATATTAATCGAACCGTAGCGCACTGGTGATGGAAATCGGCTCTAAACGCTGAAGAATCACCTTAAAAGCTGACGCAAAGCAGATTTTTAAAAATCAGAAAAGTTACAACAGTGCAACTAATCGAAACACATCCATGGAGGTGCATAGACTCACGGAAATAAAAAAGGAAACAATTTTAAAAAATATTTACAATATTTGAGCATTTTAATTATAAAGTATATAACATATGTTAAATTTTTCAGCAGAGCATTTTAATTAATTTATTTAATTATTATAACATAAGATGATACCTCATTGGCAAGATGAAAAATTATATATCACAAAAAAGAATAACATTAAAAAGACAAAGTTCAAACTTTAAATACAGTAGCTAAATTAGCTGAAGAGGGTTGCGCGACGGATTGTGTTGATCAGTATTTCATCTGAAATCTGAAACCTGAATTTACAGATCATATGAGCCTGTAAAGCAATCTCTGTTATTTTTCTATCAACTTTTTTTGTTTTAAGAATAATTGTAAAATCAGAAAATTAATCAGCAAAATATAAATTTGCATTCAACGATTATTAGTCTCATTAAAATTTAAATTCATCCACTGTAAGTAATGGTCAATGGAATAGTTTTTACTTTTTATTTGCAAAACGAACTGTGGAGGCCATGGCGTAGCGTGCAATTTGGCAATGTTGTACTGTGTCCATTTAAACCCTTGTAATGGGTCGAATGCGAAGGTGTTCACTGAACACCCAACAGTTCGATCTTTTTCATGGGTTTAACCCTTTTACTATATAGTCCCTTATAGAGGACATTTGTAACATGAATTCAAATGAAATTTCAAAAACATTGACATGCTCATGAAAGTACAAGAGAAAAAGTCATTCAATTCACTAGTGAGGGTCTGAGATTTAAGAAACTACTCTTTGATAATGCAGCACTGGAAGGGTTAATCAGACAAACTGCAATGTTGCCAAATTGCAAGCTACGCTGCTTGTGGAGACAGTAAGACTCAGCTGAAAAAGTAAGAAAATTTATAATTTAAAATAAAATGTAAGTCAAGATTACCTACTGAAACTCTTTAGTTCTTCGTACTGTAAGTAACGCCTACAAAATGAGACGTTGAAAAAATTACTTAAATCCGATAAGCAGAAAAAATCAAAAGATTACAGAGTAATTGAACATACTCAAAATTTCAAATTATTATCCAAGAATACAACGAGGAGGAAATTAATTGCTCAGAGTAGCATACATTTAAAATCAGACTTCAGAACGGACAAATACTTATGAGAGGAATCCTCTGGTGAAACCAACATTTGCTGGGTTTCATTTCAGAATAGGTATCTTATTAAATTATGAATCCATCCCTCGGATAAAATACCTATGCAAGATTGATTTATTATTTTTTTCTCATTCTTCCTTCCGTTTCGCGTTTTTAAATAATTAAAGAAATGATCACAAATTATTTACCATACATTGAAAGTTCTAAAGAATATTTACAAAATTTGCGTTCCTATTTACAGACTTATGGCACAATAGCAAAGTTAACAAATTGCATGAATTTAACACTATGATGCATCGGAGCTTAAATTCTATTTGCTTCATTAGAAACAATTACTGTACACTATTTGACTGTGATTTTAATTATAATGTAAAAAAAAAAAAAAAAAATACAACAAACAAAGCTCACTAGATTAAATGGTACTTTCAATTTTTTGTTGTGTGAGATTTTAGAATGATTTGGCACAGTAACAGAACTACAAGCCAATTTTCTTTTCATCCTTTCAATGGCAAGATATTTTTGAAGGTAAAAGGAGGCAATCATATATTCAAGCAAATATTCATTTATTCAAATTATGCAACTATTGAATTTTTTTTTCTTTCATAAAATAAGAAGTTGGAATGATGAATAAATAGAGAGCATTCGGTTTTATATTTTTTTCAGTGAGGAGGTATACTACGATTATTAGAACTAACAGATCTCTCATCTGTCATAAGAAGTAAAAAATTTTCCTAGTTTGGAAAAAAAAAGTTGATGAGGAAAATTCTGAAAATTTGCCTTGCAGGATTTTGAAGAGAGGGTAAGTACCTATTTCAATTTTTTAGCCACAAATGGGCTTTAATCAATGGTGCTTTTCATTTGAATGACATCAAATGGTACCTATGTTTCACAAATAAAAAAAACTTTTTGGAAACAACGTAGATTTTCTTGATTTTTGAGCAAAAAGCAGCGAAATAAACGGTCAAATTAAGTTTGGCCAGGATAAGAGCGTCATTTGTTCATCGCTAAAAGGAGAAAAAAAAAAAATACTTAATAATTGTTTAAAACTGTTTAGTACTGAACAACTGAAACTTGTATTCCAACTTTTGAGTAAGATTATTGCCCTCCTTCTACTTCCAGCATCATTAGAAAATTTTTAAACTGTACGTTTAGTTGATTAAATTCCCTGAGAGGTACCGATAGGAATACAGTGAAATCTCTCCAATTGAAACGACCTCTCCAACATCTGGAATTTATTGAGGGATTTTCATAAAGTAGGATTAGGAAGTCTTTTGGGAGAGTCTTAATCCTCGAATGATCAAAAAGGTGAGATTTCACTGTGAGAATAAACTTGGAGCATACAATAATTTCATAATTGCAATGGCACAAATTACAGTGCAACCAGATTTGGCAAAAAAAGATATGCACTTTATACTAAATTATAAGGGGAAATTATACCAATCACGCCAAATTTGGCAGCACTGACAAATTACTGAAAGCAGGACTCCTGAAAAATTCTCCAATTCCATTTGACCCAGTTTTTTCATTAATACATAAAATATTTTACCCATACAATAGGCAAATACTTACCAACTAAGGCAAAATACTTGATTCTGGATTAAAACTTCATAAGATGAAGTAGATAATTATGATAGTTTACTTTTGATAAAGCTTTTTGAAAGATGTAAGTAAATCAGAGACTAAGACGAGATCATTATGACTGTTCCAATTTTTTGCGTGTAGAAAAAACCTCTTCCTTGAAAAGCAAAAAGTTTTCCGCATGAACCATTGAAGAATGAATTCAGGCAAACAAAGAACCAAACCATATGCTAAATCAATTTTTCAGTTTCTAACTGTTTTAAAAAAAAGAGAAGGCGGCTGATAACCACTTGAAATATTTATCTCAACTGACTACTAGTTTTATCTACCTACTCAGATCAATACAATGAAAAAATCGAAAAGCCAAAGTTGTTGAATAAACACCTGTGTATCAATGACTGTGAATTTAGACATTTTTCATGGTTTTCTTTCACCAATGATAGTCTTTAAAGTATGCAACAGGGTAGATTGAGCTAAGTTGCGTGCCTTGAAAATGAAGGCATTTTTGGGCCGCGGGAACTTCTTGGAGGCAAAATCAAATAATGAATAAACTGCATTGCATGCAATGAAAAACATAGTGAGGGAGCGAGTGTTATGTTAATCCACGGCACATTTACTCTGCAAATGACAGGTTAAAAAGAGAATTTATGCCCCTTTGAGCAGTCAAAATGCTTGATACTTAAGGATCAAAAAATGAGATCTTCTAAAAATGTAGTTCATATGACACGTGACTAAAAATTGACAACAAGAAAGAGGTCTAATTTTTATTGGGCTCACACATCAAACGATTGGTACAGTTATAAATTTTTCTTAACAGTATTCGGAAAGTTTCTTCAAAATTTGTCTACGCAGTGAAAACAGCTAACTTTAGCATTTTGACAGTAGAAGTGAAAGACGCTTTACGATTCTCCGGGTGTCAATTTAACAAAGCTCAGAGAAAAACTTAGTTCATAATATACAGGTATGGCTAATGAATGTAAGTGTATAATAAATAAGAAGTTGTTTAAGAACGAGCTAGGCAACTTTCCAAAAGTAACCATTACGCTGAGGTCAACTTGTAATTTACAAAATTTACATTCGTTAAAATTACAATTCTAATTTTGGCACATGGAATTCATGAAGCATGGAAAATTTCATGCGAAAATTATTACATAAATTATTTTACATGCTTTACACATGATTTTCTACAATGTTGAAAATAAATTTCTAAAATACATAATATGAAGAGAAAGAAAAAGGAAATAAGCAATTAGAATTGTTACAGTGATATTATTCTTGATTATTGGTTTAAGATGTAAAGGCCCGTATTTTAAACCTTCATATTCCCAAGGTACCTATTTGAGTATTTGATGTACGAAGATTACTAAGGGTTGGGGGATTGGGGTCCGCTCGGAACCCAATTAAAAATTGAGTTATCTGAAGTCTAAATTTTTTAAAATTTATTGTGCCATGATGGATTTATTCCATACAATCTAGAGATGATCTTTGAACTGCCAGTCACTTTAAAAATAATATTTACCCCTTTTTTTTCAATATTCTTTTATAACAAGCCAAATTCCTTCTTTTCCCAGTGGATAAGACGACATCTATGATTTTTTTTTTGCATGGTTTTTCTTCTCAATTAATTTTTCATACAGAACCCTTTTAAGCACAAGCATGAGCTTTCGAAATGTATTTTTATTTTTTTTCTAAGATGTTTTTAAGCACTAAGGGGTGAGAGGCTGCCCGGATCCCATGACTTTAAAGGCTTATAAATTCAAAACGAATTGAAAAAAAGTGTGAAAATTGGTGACTGTACTTATACAACATACCCTCATGGACACAAACCTGAAAGCGGTAGAACATCAGTATGAAATACAATCTTTTATCGCAAAAAAACAGGCCTGGGGTCCGCGCGGACCCCCCCCCCCCCCCCTTAGCAATATGAAGGTTAAACAGTTGAGAGTCTTGTAATATTTTACTCTGTTGAATTTAATAGGTAGTAAGAGAGAAAAATGTTGGTTTTTGTTTGCAGCAACGAGAGCTGTTTTTTATGTTGATTAAAAATTGTTTTACTTGCACTTTCTTTTTATTGTTCTTCTTTAGGGTAAGTACTTGAAACATCCTAAAGAGTGCAAAGCTTTCCGATTTATTTCATAAATATCAAATTTTACTAGTAGATGCAAGAGTAATTAAAGTAATTTGTCAACTTATGATACTTAAAGGGAGGGTTCAGCCTCTTTTCAAAAACTTTTGGCAGCATTCAGACTTTCACGGAACAAAATAAGATAAACTATAACTAACAGAAATCAAAACAACAACAAGAAGTTGATTTGATTCATCCTTTAGTAAATGAAAGTAAGTTATATATAATTAAACTAACAGAAGAAATAGCATTGATTCAAACAAATGAAAATTTTATAATACTGGAAAAATATGATCTTAGAACAGCAGGCTGATTATAAACGATCGTAGGCAGTGGCGGATCCAGCAAATTTTTCTGGGGGGGGGGGGGGGGGGGTGCCTGTGAAATTTTGAAATTTGAAGTGTCGGTGGAAGCAATTTCGGGCTATTTTCTATTAAAAAATAGCCAAATTTGAGGCTTCTGGGAAAGGCACGTGCCTCCGTGCCCCCCCACCCCATGGATCCACCACTGATCGTAGCGTAATGCCATCGAGCCGATGACCGAGTACGTGTTATCTTATGGGTGGTATCCTTCCAATAGAAACCCTCCCACCTCTGCAGAAATTCTTCTATAGCTCAAAAGTCATCGTCAAATTTCTGCAGAGATGGGAGGGTTTCTATCAGAATGAAACCTACTGTAATGACACCATTCGTAAGAATAGGTAACACGCATTATTCGATTATCAACTCAAAAGCATTACGATGCAATCATTCATAATCAGCCTGCAGTTGAAAATCAGGTTTGAAATTTTAAGAAAGCAGTTAATCGAATGAATTATTCAAAGAACAGTCTGCTTAACTGTTAGTATTGCTGATTTTTTGTTTTTCTTTCTTCAGCAGGTTTGTTTCTATCGACTAGTTTGTTAGGCAAGAAAAAAAGAAATTGAGGAGGAGTTAAGAAACAAAAAGAGGTAAGATGGTTGATGGCTTGACTTGGTTTTCCATTTCACAAGGACACGCCTTTAAAATGCGGTGTGAGATAAAAAAATAGGAGTTGAAAGTTGAAAGAAAATTTTGTGGGGACCAAAAGTTTATGAAGATGGAATTAGACTTTCAAATGAGAGAGTATTTTATGCACAAAGTGCAATGATGAGTCATGGAGAGTAAAAACAATTTTCATTCTTGAGATTGCTTGTTGAAGAAGAAAAGTTACGTAATTCGTGGGAATTAAACGTGGAAAAAAAATATATAACTTGTTGAAGATCTACGATATCAATAAACACAGCCACATAAATTACATGGTTTGACTCGCTGAAACTTTTTACAAATGGGTACATATATGAGGTTCTGTACAAATATATAGATCTAACAAAGTTTCTGATATTTACTGAGATTCATACCTAAAAACAACTTTGGTTGGCAAAAAAATATCTAAGATAGAAATTAACAATTAAACTTAAAAGAAGTTACAAAAGACTTCGATCAGCATTTCAGTATGGCCAATTAGAATGTCGCCCCTTTTTGGTGGAAGGGGCTTCACTGAAAAGTCCCGATTCATTTTCATTACTGGTTGATGACGAGGTAGCGCTACCTCGTTTAAGCCACTCTCATTTTTTCATATTCCCGACCAAGTCTTTAGGTTTCGTGTCTTGTAAAACACTTTGCGTTGAACTCACAGATACATTATTTCCTGACACTGGATACATTTTGTCTAAATGTTTGAGAGATTCAGTCAAAAAATTCTGAAAAAGAAAACAAAACTAGATGAGTACCAAAATAAGAAATTGAAAGACATTAGGAATTGATAATACAGAGGAGACTCTAGAGACTGTAATTGGGACTTGTCCCGTTGAAATTAAAGAAACAAATAAATAAATAAATAAATAAATAAATAAGTAGTAGTAGTAGTAGTAGAAGTAAAGTCTAGCCGCCCAAACACGTGGTTCATTATGCTGATATTTCACAGCAAACGACTGGACTGCATAAAAAAAGAAGGGTAGGAAATACAATAAAAGTATTCTCAAAACAAAGGATAGGAAACAGAAGAGTAACGGCGACCTGCCAGGGACTCTCAAATTGGGAAGGAAGTACTTAGAGCACTCAAGGAGGTAAAGTGCTCTAAATATAGTTTTTCTCTCTCTATACTCATATAAAATATTACTCCACTCTCTGTTTCTACTTCGTTTCTATAAATAAATAAATAAAAAGACACAATAAAAGCTCAAGTTGTAAGATATTTAAACAGTTATAGATGCAAAGATTGAAAATTTCAAGAAAAAATGGGAGGGAAGTAATTAGAGAGAAACAAGAATCTTGCATTGTGAGGGGGTTTTCATTCGGTTTTTATTATAACAAATCCTTGCTATTGTACGACAACATTAAAAATTGTATCAGTGGGGTGACCATTAACTTTCTCAAAATGTATAAAGCAAAAAATGGAACTCAATGTTTCCGCTAATAAGAGTCAAAAAAATATTGCAAATAATTTTGATTAGCTAATATGTATTGTATTATGCATTTATAAAGTTTATCTACACTTAAACTTGTCAACTGAATTGTTTGATTGAGCTCATGATACCTACCATTTTACTATTCATGACACTATTTTAATGTGAGCGGGAAATGAGCTAACTTACTGAGAAGAGAGTCTACATTTATATTGATCTTGGCAGATAAAGCAATTGAAAAAAAAACTAATTTGCAAAGGCAAATTGTAGCTTTTGAAATACAATGTCAACTCTAATTTCTCGTTGCACCATTTGCAGCCTGATGTCACAAGTACCTATTTGATATAGAGAGAACAAGTTGTACATAAAGATGCACATGTTGAGAAAGCACGAGCACAGTGCAGTGGCACGCTGGCACTGCACTGCGGTTCTTATCTCATTATGAATCGCCTTCAAAATTCAGAGTATGCAACAAGGCAGTACGTATGCTGATGAAGTTGCATTGCTCCTTAGCTTTCACAGTGCATAAGATATTGGAAGGAACTAGTAACTTGAGGAGTTAAAAACTTGCCCAAGAACTATCAGTTGAGTAAATTGTTCAAAATTTAGAAGTGAACAAGAATTCGAAACAATTTGCATAATTTTTTATTTCACTCCTGGAAATCTACTTTAATTAATTCATAATCATACACCGGTTAATTAACATTCGGAATCTTAGGATTCGTAACTAGACTTCAATAAAATATTTCTTTTAACATTTCCAAACAATCCGATTTTTTTTAAAATCAGTGACAGAAATTTGGTGACAAATTGTAAAACTGAATATATGAGTTAATTAGTCAAAGCGGAGGTAGAACGCCTGATATAGTATTAAACAGGTAGTCAAAACCCACAGTAGTTTACTTTACCTGAATGGCGGTCAAAGCAGCGACGATTGCTGGACTTCCAAAACCGTGTGAGATTAGAGAGAAATGCGTTAGATGACGTTGTATACTTGGATCCAAAATATGCTGTGGAAGAGAGTTGCACAAAGGCGATCTATCCTGGTTTAACAAGTCCATTAATTCTTTCGTTACTTGTCTGAAAACAGAAAAACGGGAGATTAGGATTAAGAATACCTACCCACAGTTATTCAATTGAAAAAGGTTCATAACTAAGCCTTCATTGCGCCAGAAATTTTGAGGATGCGTACATAGTTTGATACCGCATTGAGAGCGCCTGCTTATATCAGGAATTATTATTATTATTATTATTGTTATAAGTTTTTCTTTTCACCGTTTTATTGCGAGGTACCTAGATTTTGACCTAACAGCAGTGCCAAATAATGGTCATGAGCCGTGAAAGGCTCATCAGCGCGACCACTACTTAATTAGACTGCCGTGAAAATTAAGATTTACTAGATATAAAGTTATTATCGTTATTGTTATTAGTCTTTTGTTTATAATACTTTTTTATCTTTTTAATTTACATGCTTAAATTATTACGTTGTTTTGTTTTAATTTAATTACAATTAGTTTTCCTTCTTCTACATTTCTTTATCTGTTAATACATTTTTTTACATTTTGTTCTTAAATCTAATGAGCTTAATCGAATGGATCCTCCACTTTAGGGAATACAATTTTTTTACATTTTGTTCTTACATCTAATGAGCTTAATCGAATGGATCCTCCACTTTAAGGGAAGAAAGGAGCACTCTGGATGATAATGGGACCAGTCAACGGCCGAAGAGGTGGTGATGTCTAAAATTGAGATGCTCAGAATGTAAAAATGGAGGGGGTTACCACTTCCCACATCAGAGCCGAGGGCGACCGATGCATTAGAATAGCGGCATCTCGTTTGCATGGGTGCGTTTATCGAAGACCTCAATCATCGGAGACCTATCCGCGTGCATCTTTTTGCAAACTCGAGCGGCGCACGCGGTAACAATTAGAATCATTTTCTGAGGACGGGATTCCTGTCCGCGGACAGCCGACGCGCGCCGCACCGCACTGCACTATATAGGCACTACGCTACGCAAGTGCTCTTCCGGCGACGATTCATTACATTTTACCCCTTCCCTCTCTCCTTCTCCTTTTTCTGTTCCTGTATTCATCCTCGAGAGAACTTTAAATGGGTGTAATCTGGAACTCGCATACTTGGTCGCGCGACGACCGCACGACGTACAAAGGGAATATCTTTGCGATTTCCCCACACAACGAGAGGAAGGAAAGGAGGGGGGGGGGAGGGAGGATCTATCGAAACAGCCAGAATTTCTTATTTAAATAATCAGAACGAAACTGTCGTTCTTTCCCGCCTCACTTTCTTGGTACCTAGAAATATGTGTATATATGTATAATAACGTATTCTCTCCATTTAAACCTGTGTAAAACAATCGATCTTCAGGAGGTGCGATTGGACCCCCAAGATATCGATAATTTTGCATAGGTTTAAATGGAAAATTAGCATGGTTGCCAAATTTCACGAGCTGTAACTGACCTTCGTTTCGGAAGTGTGGGCGCACCTAGACACCATAATCTTTGGAAAATTTTCAATTTCCATTAATTCAAATCAGAATAAAGCTTGCCTCCGACGTTGAACTTTTAATTTTAAAGTGTTTCTCAATGAAAAGCCGACGCTCAATTTCATTTTCATTAATTTTTATTTTGTAATATGAGAAATAATGTTGAAAAATTCCAAAGATTATCTGTCTAGGTGCGCTTACACTTCTGAAACGACCTCGACTCATGTCAATGCGACTTGCGACGATAGTAATAAGTCGAGGATAACTTACTTGGTGGCGTGGATGAGTTCTTTACGCCGATATGACTCCGTGGGATCTCCCGTGTGTTGTCGGCTTAGATATTCAGCTACTTGCCTTGCAGGGAATTCCGTTTCGCAGACATACCCGAAATCGCGCGCTAAATGGATGGCTTCTCCTGTAACAAACAAAAATCAATACAGCCATCAGTTTTGTTCTGTTAAAACTATAATTAGCTAACTTGATTTGAAAGTAGTGCCCAGAAGGGGAGAGAAGACCGGCAGGGTTTTCGGAAAATATGGTTCAATAATAATGTGATGGATTAGCACTCCACGGGGCTTCAGGAACATCTAATATTGCCGGAGCATTCAAAAAATACCCATACATGTGATTTTGGGTCAATTTTGATTCTGGGTGTCTGTCCTACAACACCAACGATCTAACGTGTAACTATGACTTCCAAAAGAAAATACCCTGGTCGAAATTTAACTCCTTCAAATATCGGTAAGCTTTGAGTAATTTTGTGATTTTCATGTGTCCAAGTACGTCTTGAAAAATCGTAAATTCTATTAAAAACAACGAAAAACTTTAACAATGAGAATTTCGACCAGCATACTTTCTTTTGAAAGTCATAGTACAACTTTATAGCTATAATGCAAAATTACGTCTCCAGACAGGACTAAAAAGGACAGGTTGTAAATTAACAGGGTGAAATGCTATTGAAAAAGCCTTTAAAGGACGTTGGGAAATATTTAAAAACGTCGGACACGCTTTCCACGAGATTAGAAGTTTTACCGACTTCAAAATAAATTCATACCTCCGTCAATTTCAGGTCTTCTCGGCTACATTGTATACCGTCCAGACAAGAATAAAAAAAAGAAAAAATTAAAATCTCCAATTTATATCTCTGTCAGTGTAAAAGGCTCCATTCTCAGCGAATTGTCACAATTACACACGAAGTAAATTAAATAGACATTTTTGTCCATTTTTCATAATTTTTTTTTTTTTTTATTCATTGGTCAAAAGATAAAAAATTAAAAATTGATGGTGGTGAACAGACGGATAAAAATGCTGCGGTGATGCTAACCTAGGTTTCGGGTAGCTTCTCAACAAGAGGATTACTGGTCAGAATACCCAGAATTTCTATTATTTCTGCCAGAGCTGTGACATTGCGACCTAAAATGTATGCAATTTTAACCACAAGTCCTGGTTAGGAAATACTTCCGTAGACGCTTGCGATTCAGTTGAGAATTCTAATCCTGCTTTAAAAGTTTTTCCATCCATGCGACCCGTATAAATCAATTGATTATTATACTCACAGTGCGGGGGGGGGGGGGGGTAAAAACCCTAGCGAGCGAACGATGGAATGGAGCTGTGGTCAAAGCTACACGATGACTGCGACTATACGTAACTGCGACGCGACTACAGTGACTGGATAAACCACAGTGCGGCCATTTGCCCTCCACCCCTCAATAGTGCACCCACTTTAGCATGGGCAGCATGGGGAGTAGGATTGTTCCTGGGTTTCGGAATGAAATTTTCTCTACCCCCCGTCTGAAAATAGTCATTAATGCTATGTATAAACCATTTTTAGGGCGGGGGGTTGCGATATTTTTTTACTAGTGACTCAGGAAAGCACTTCCTCCCTATGGCGCCCGTGTTAAGTTGGGTGCGCATCCGCGGGGGGTCAGTTACGGGGAATCGTTGATTTCTCTTGATTTTGCGAACCAATATGTTTCAAATTTGACAGAAGAACTTCTGTCGTGTCTAACTTGCCTACGAGAACCCTATAAAACTGTTAAAATACTTCTAAATGCTCAAATTCGCGATGTAAGGAATCCGACCAATTAGAAAGACGACCAAAATGACCGCACTGTGGTTTATCCAGTCACTGTAGTCGCGTCTACAGTGACTGGATAAACCACAGTGCGGTCATTTTGGTCGTCTTTCTAATTGGTCGGATTCCTTACATCGCGAATTTGAGCATTTAGAAGTATTTTAACAGTTTTATAGGGTTCTCGTAGGCAAGTTAGACACGACAGAAGTTCTTCTGTCAAATTTGAAACATATTGGTTCGCAAAATCAAGAGAAATCAACGATTCCCCGTAACTGACCCCCCGCGGATGCGCACCCAACTTAACACGGGCGCCATAGGGAGGAAGTGCTTTCCTGAGTCACTAGTAAAAAATATCGCAACCCCCCGCCCTAAAAATGGTTTATACATAGCATTAATGACTATTTTCAGACGGGGGGTAGAGAAAATTTCATTCCGAAACCCAGGAACAATCCTACTCCCCATGCTGCCCATGCTAAAGTGGGTGCACTATTGAGGGGTGGAGGGCAAATGGCCGCACTGTGGTTTATCCAGTCACTGTAGACGCGACGTTGCTGCGGCACACTCTATCGGGGAGACAGCGAACCAGCAGATCGGAGGTGTTACAAAGTTGCGAATTGCGCCAAGCGAAGCCGCGCTGTTTTGAACGAGACGCGGGAAAACAGCGAAGCGCATCGTATCCACTCGCTCCGAGCCGAACGCGGTTAGTACTGGTAGCGTGATCTCGGCTCTCTCGCACTGACACTAAACTATTTTAATTAATCGAGCCTCCGTTTCTTTCCCTATGTTCCCTAACTATCTTATTTTCCTTCCCTAGCAACGGCATTAGTTCATTTTATCCTCAACTCATAGCGAGCGATAGATTTGGCCGAATCTCATACTGTAATTATTCATAGTCCCTCTCCAGATGAAAACTCATTATAGGGAGTAAGGACAACGCTTAACTCATTTGAAATGAGTCGACCGAGTGAACGAATTTGAAGGTTAAGTTCGACGGCGGACACGTGGATTTTCTGGCATTCCGGTCCGTTCCCACATGTTGCTCTTCTCCGCTTTCCCCTATAAATATTGACTCTTTTGTGTGGATCCTTTGGCGTTTTCAACTCTTTCTTCAGCAGTGAAAGCTTAAAGCCAACAACCAATCAGAACTCGTTGAGCTTGAGTATCCGTCCTCCCTAAAATATTTTACATCAAAGGGACTTGAATCATAATCAACGAGTTACAGTCTGCGAGTCGAGTAATGTCAGTTGACTCCCAAGATTTTGGCTCATGTAGGCCACCTGTAATGCTTCAGTTCATTGTAATAAGTAGTACAGGTAGCCTATATGCATTTTCTCAAATTAACTGCAGAACCGTAGGTCCGTCCGTCTCGCACTTTATTTGGGCCCAAACCAAAGGCGTAGCCTGCAACTTGGCAACGTTGTAATGTGTCCATTTAAACCCTTGTAAAAGGTCGAATGCGAAAGGTGTTCACCGAACCCCAATAGTTCGATCTTTTTGATGAATTTAAATGGACACATTACAACGTTGCCAAGTTGCACGCTATACGCCACTGGCCCAAACCACTATAGAAAATTGAACAGAGCAGGTGTGGACCAAGTACTTGATATCATGTAAAAGTACGTGCAAACTATAAACAACAGAAGAACTCAAATGATTGACATCAAAACGTGCGTTGCCAGATTTTAATTTGTTAAGGCTCTTCGAGGATGTATCAAATATTCCATAAAAATCGTACTCGACAACATCGATAGGCAAGAGTATAAAGGATATCGGAGAACAGCGAACGGCATGATAGGTATATACACACTGTACGCACGGCGTAATAGAATCAAACGCGTATAGAGAGAGAAAAACAGAGAGTAGGGAGGGGGGAGAAGGGAGTTGAATTAGGCTACGAAGAATTTATTACAACGTATATTCTATACATATACGACGTACAGGTATCCACTCTATGTAAGAGTTAATTAATCTATCATGAAGAGTCTGAGAGCGCGTGAAGATAAAGGATCGACAAAAAAGACTTCTAGAAGCGATGAGGGTGACCAAGAGGGGCGCGGGAGAGAAACAGAGAGAGCGAGAGAGGGGTGAGGGAGAAAGAGAGAGCGTGAGGGAGGGAGGGAGGGAGGGAGGATGAGGAGGGAGAGAGGAAATCATTCAATTAGAAAGTCAGTGAACTTGATTGCTTCTGCTTTGATTTTCTTTACATGCAACACATGTTTGAACCTAGCCGCGACCGGCCACTGTGTGTCTGTCTAGAGGTAACCGTAACCCCTTCGCGGTGGTTGCGTTGTAGGGTCAACAACGCGCAAGCCAAGCGCAGGAGAGTGCCAGTATAACATTGCGTTTCTCCAGTTTTGCATGGTATTTTCAAAATTTAAATTTTAAATCCTATAATAAACTGAAAAAAAGATTCTATAGACGCAGACATTTCCAAAGAATTTTTGATTTTTCAAGACGTACTTGCGGTAGCGGCATGCATTTTGCTTCACGGAGAAAAAGGTATGTCAAGGGCGAGTATGGGTTCTAACATCATACTTTATGTGCTTGAACGACATACTGATGTTTTTGAACGACATAAATACTTTCTATCTTCAGAACTCATACTCACCCCAGCATCTACGAATTCGACATACCTTTTTCTCCGTGTTGGTTCTTAAATACTTCGAAGCCGCGAAATGTCTTAATAATCAGGGAGAGTTAAAAGAGTAAACATTTTACTGGCCGGAGTAGAGTTACACACCCAAATAGAAAAGTAGCTTGTAGCGGTCACCAATATACATTAGAAGTCCTCGATCCATCTATCTATAACGGTGAGTTCAAGATGATAAAAAAATAAGAGGAAAGAGACAAAAAGAACGAATAAAATCTGAAATATTGCGCTCTCGGATGAAGGAGAAAGAATGCAGGCTCAGTAGTTACAACATCAAGACGTCCATTTCGCTCCCCTGTTCCTTCGCCTCACAGTACGCCGAGAAAGAGATTTTCCTGGATATAATTAATTTAAAGAACAAAATTCAGGATTTTGAAAGCAAGAGATGACGAAAAATTAGAGAATACGATGTTAGTGCGAAATCAACGGTTAACAAAAAACGACAATTTTCTATAGCCTGCGTGGACATAGTTGCCGTTTTGTGTATTTATTTTAATGGCATTTTTCACTTCACCAATGCGTTGAGAAAAGAACACACAATTCCGTTCAGCTCATGATTGTAATGCTCGGAAATACTCAAATCTCAAATCAGTAATCTTTTCTCAACGGTGGAATCGCTGTTAAATAATATAATTAAACAATCAAAAATGTTTTTAAAGTCAGTGATGACCCCACCGGTCACAAGAAAAGATTACAGATCAGAGTATTTTCGCGATTTAACAGTCATAAACTGAACTGAACTGTGTAATCTTTTCTCAACCGGTGGAATCATCGGTGAATTGAAAAATTGTGCCGGGTAAAACACTGTTTCGAGCCACTGTGGGCCCCGTCCGAGTCTTCGTCTCTTAAATCTGAGCGTAATAAGAAGCTAGGGCCAGGCGCAGCATCTGCAACGCGCTGCGCGCCCTCTCGCGGGACTTTGAGGTCAAGAATGAGATTATGCAAACGCGGACAAGCGGACGACGACGGACACAAATAAATCAATTAATAATAAAAAATAAAAATTAAATTTGAAAAAACGGGGAAAAAACAAGAGGCAAGGAAACTAGAGTCGCCTTAATTTTTTTTTTTTTTTTTTTTTTTTTTTTTTTACGAGTGACTTGTCCCCCCTCCATAAGTTGACGTGCGCGCGTACCATGCCGTTAACTATTTTGATCCAAAAGATATTGCTGGATCGCGGTCGAGCTTTCACGAGTTGACTTTTATGGTTCTACCCTGCGTTCCACGATTCCAACGGACGGCCTGAATTGATTCTGGTGCAACTGGATGGCTGGCTCACCTCCTTTTGTGCAAGGTGCATAAAAGACTCAAAGAGCTAGGGGAGGGAGGGGAGGGTGTCAAGACAAATGCACAAAGGCTTGGAACGTTTAAACAAAGAAGTAAAGCCAAGACAAAGGTATGTCGCGAACTTTCGCTTACAACAGAAACAATAGTTCATCTAGCTAAAGCAAGATCCTGCATCAACCCTGGTCCAAACAAGCTCTCTGGATCACCTTATCCTTTCTCAATTGAAACTTAATCACAGTAGCGACGCTATTAATGGGACGAAACTGAAACGGCTGTTGGCACCTTCCTTCAAAAGGTTTCGTACTTTGATCAAACTGCAGAATAGCCATCTTGAAACTTCCGAAATTCAAACCTGTAAACGTGACCAAAACACCACCAAAAAACAGGTTTTGTTGACTGAAATTGGCGAACGGATGACACACTATCCATCGTCAATTAATGAATCTGCAGTTTGACCGAATAAATGTTGTTTGAAGAAAAGGAGCAACGACTCAACATGCAAAAGTTAGCTCTTCCATGCTCTTCAGTGTCAGTTTTATCAAACCTATTTGATCGTGTATGAAGCGCTTTAACTAATTACTCAACAATGCAGTGGTTACCAAAACCAGTTGCACAACCCAGAGAAGGGGGGGGGGTGAATAACCCAGACCCACCAACTCGTATTGCACAGAAAAGCCCGGTGTACGACAATTTTCATTTTAATCTCTCCCTTCTCCCGGAGGTGGAGTCGGGAAAATTTTGGTTCAAACCTTTCTCGGGAAGGGTTCTTTGGTTATGCTGTATGTATGGCCATAGCGACATCCATTTCGGGTTATTTTTTTTACAAATAGCGCCGCTCATTGAATTAGTTTTAATCATAGTATATACTTATCTATACAGCAGCAAAACTCTATAGGAGCGCATGGTTTTCAATGTAATCAAATGTGAAAATTTAATTGGAACCTTCCGACCACTTGAAGGCAACACACCGCATCGTCATTTCGTGTCTAATGCAAATCAAATGGAAGATGTTAGTTCAACCTTCCGACCACCAAGGACCAGGGGGGCATTTGCCATTTTTCCAACATTGAGTTTCGCTACTGTATTGATGAGTATGCTGTGGTTTTAATGATTGACACTATTGACAGATATTGAAAGATTTCGGCGCAGTTTCCGCAACATTTTTAAGCCTTTGTTTAGTTCAGATAGCGTCATACATTAGATGCAGCGCACTTGAATTTCACGCTATGCAGGGGCAATTGTTGCGACTGTGCTCCTGTACCAGTGCCGCCAGATTTGGCAAATAATAAACATCAAGTCTTATGGGAAATTTGTACATTTTTTACCAAAACTGGCAGCACTGTGCTGTACTCGTCGGCTTTCAAAGGTAATAAAGAAGATCGAAGCATCAATAATAGGAAGTATTGTCCGCTACTGAAGATCCAACGCGCGACGGCTCTGAGGCGCGTAGGGGAACGCTGCGCCCTGGATCGCGGTCGGTATGACTGTGGGAAGGGGAAGGGGAGGGGGAAGGACGGAGGGGGAAGGGCGGAGGGGGCGCGACTCGACGCCACAATCGTCTCAACTCTTTGGCGCCTTTTTAAATTTCTAACCTCTTTGTTTAAAAAATGAACAATAGGTGGACTTGAATAAAATCGATTCTTTTACTATTTCCCTACGCGACTCATCCCCCCCCCCCCCTCCCGCCACACTCATCTTTAGCCCCAGCGCCACTACTTGCCTTTATTATATTTTCATTCCGTCTTGTTTTTACAGAAAATTCAGCAATTAGTTGTTTACTCTTGAAAAATCCTGATCGTGTTTCATATATGGGCCGTCTATTACCGAAACTAGCTATAATTAATCAAATTATTTGGTTATTGTTTATTTTATCATTATTAATTAATTATACTATGAAAGGTTTGGGTATGATAGTTATTCAGTTCTCAGTTTGGCAATTACACAGTGGACAAAATTAACACTAAAAAATAAAAAATAAAAAATGCTGGCCATCTTGTTGACGTTTTAAATTTCTTATCCTTCCTATACTTAAAAAAATATATAAATACATATGTAAAGGTGCTCGTACAGTCTGTAAACTTTTTAAAAATGGAATAAGTCGGCTTCAACGCACCATGCTATATAGGATCGGGAAAAAATGGCGACAAATTCGAGTAAAAAGTCATCAAAAATAATAATCGTTCTCGACCTTTACAGCTTAAATTAAATCTTTCCAGTGACATTTCTCGGTTTGAAATACTCGTTAAAAGCTTCCTCTGTTGTTAAAATTGGTCTTGAAAAGTAAATGATAAATGGATGAGAAATTTACTTTTTAATCAGTGTTGCCAGATCGAAGGTGAAAGCCGTGTCGTCCCCCGTATCGCCGCATCGCACTTTAAATCAATGTAAAACGTACGGCTTTTTCACCCCAATCTGGCAACACTGTTTCTAATTTTTGGCCACTTCTTGACCATATTGAAACGGTGCGACGCGACGCATCAAATGTCGTTCACACTCCACCCTACGGTGTTTACTTTTTCATAGGCCTTGAAAAGTTCGATAAAAAAATAAATATCTGTTTCGTTCAAAATATAATTCATCGCCTTAAAAAAAAAAAAAAAAAAAAAAAAAAAAAAAAAAAAAAAAAAAAAAAAAAATAGGATCCGATCATGATACGATTAATTTACTGATTTGTAATATTTACATACCATAAACAGGTTTGCCCACTTTGAGCGAGATATCGCAAGAGATCGGACCTTATCGATCATTTTTGCGTCATCACTAGCTTTTCAATGCACTGCTGATGGGTTAGCCTATCGTGACATTCGTGACGTCATTGCTCTCCAACTGGCTATGAGTCGGTCGGGCTTACTTTTTTCGATTCATGTGCTCTGATTTTATACGCAAGTGATGACCTCAAACTCTAATGTTCAACTACAGCTGATCTTTATGAACTTTTGCAATTAATTTTATTCGTCATAAAATATTGCTCTTAATACTGAACTTCACTTTTAAAAACTCCAAAACGGAAATCTCTAAGGTGTCACCGGTTGACAAAAAAGTTACAGATTCGCAGAGCTGCCGTTTTTCGTGTACTCAATGGTATTTTTCAATTCACCGATGATTCCACTGGTTGCGAAAAGATTACACTGTTTCAGTGTATGACTGTACCGCACGAAAATACTCTAATATATAATTTTTTTTCAATCGGTGCAATTTGCCGTTGAATGATTATAAAATACCCGCAAGTTTTTTAAAGTCATCGACGACTCCATGGGGACGGGGGGGGACTGCCGCCCCCTTCCCCCCCAGGGTCGGCCAAAAGTGAAAAAGCGATGACCTTTTTTTTTTTTTTTTTTTTTTTTTTTTGAGAAAAAAAAAGTCTCAAACTAAAATTTGGTGGTCATTAACGAGTTTTGTTGGGAATTAGGGCCTGAATATAGAATATGCAGGGCTAAAATAATGTTGATGAGCAAAAAAAAAAATAAAAGGGGTCATCACATTTTTGCCCCCCCCCCCCCCCAAGCCGAACCTGAAATGACGCCCCTGCCGTGTAGTCGTATGTTTCTATAAAGCAGTTCAATCTTTTTATCCACCGGTGCCTTCAACGATGCAAGGCATCGTTGATTGTAGGAATTCCCTAAAATGTCCGCAAACCGGTAGCACTGGCTACGACGTCAAAATTCAATCGGTCAATACATTTCACAACCAAACTAAACAATTTTTAAGAACGGTTCGGCTACCGTTATCCACAAAAATCCGGTCACTCGAACTAATGTATCAAGGCGAAAACAACCACTTTAGTTTTTGAGCGTTTAACATACTAATTGCGCTTGCTCAGGAAATTGAGCAGGTTTCAAAAGCTGTTAGGAAGGTTTGGCACTCGCTTTCATTCGACTGTGGCAATAATTGTTGCAGTCTCTTAAAAAAGAAAAAGTGAATACAAGCAGCGGAGTGAGGTTAAAGTTTGTTCGGATTTTAACAACGAATCGTCTTTGAAAATTAACGAGAGGCAAAAGAGATACAACTGTTCATTCGGTCGATTTTATCAGATGCTGGAATCGAAAACTGTTTGGAAATCGCGCGTGGAAGATCGCACCGGTCGGCGCTCTATGGTCTGTGAGCGGAAACAAAAGTGGCAAAAAATTAGTGAGAAAAAAGTAATAAAAATCATCGTTTTTGACCTCTTTTTCAAATCAATTCAAAAATTTCTAGTGACATTACTAAGTGTACATTACTTATTAAAATTAAGTGTTCTCTGTTATTAAAAGAAGCAAGATAGAAACAAGATAGACAACGAACCAGCGACGATTTGACACTAAAGAAACAGGTATAAACGGTAAAATGCTGGAAATACACAAAAAGAATTTTGGTTAGGACGATTCGGTTCTAATCGCAGCCATTTTCAACTTAAAAAATTTAAAAAATTAAAAAAAAAATAAAAAACAAAATTTCAAATATGTGTAGGAGTAGTGACAACCTTCAAATGTTGAATTTATTTTTTTATTAATTGATTTTTTTTTTTTTTTAAGTTTTTGCCCTACTACAATTACTGACCAGTTGAAATCAGTTGACATCAGGCTGCAGACAGAGGTCAGGCTCATATCAGGCTGAGGTCAACTGATATCAACTGGTCATTTTTAGTAGGGTATGAGTTGAAAATGGCTACGATTAGTTTTGTGTGTTTCCAGAATTTTGTCGTTTAGATCTGTTTTTTTTTTTTTTTTTTTTTTTTTTTTTTTTTTTTTTTTTTTTTTGTATGTGATAGAATTGATTTTGAAAGTTTACAAATGATAAATTGATGGGAAATTTTTTCTGATTTTTGGCCACTTGTTGACGATTTCAGACCTTAGTGCGGTGGACACCTCTCAAAATAACTGTTCGGAACTAACACTTTTGTAACACGGGTGTTTTGCACGACCCGCGGAATGCTTCGCCCTTACTTATACACCGAGAGTGAGAAATAAAAGAACACGACACGTATACATACAAACAAGCCTGGATCCTGCCTCCTCTTCCTCCTCTGAGGTTAGCCTCATAAACTTTTAATGCCTCGATTCGGAATAAATTTGACACGTCCGAAACAAGAGGGTTAAAAAGTAAATATAATTGAGCAGTGAATACTTTGGGCGCGCGGACTGGCCGAACCTTTAAATTAAACGCTAACAACATTATTTTATTTCTGTTTTCAACTATATCCTTCCGACTTAATTAATTCTCTCCGATCATAGGTTAAGAAACAAGATGTTTTCTCCGAGATATAGACGGATGAATTGGTTAGTTAAAAGTTCCACACTTGTGCACCTGCTTTGTTTATTCAAATAATACGTACGTCTCACATTAAAACGATGGACAAGAACCTTTACAGATTTATATCAACGGAGAAAATCAACTGGGAAGAGATGGTAGATACAATAAACAAATAAGGATGTAAGCAGTGGCGTAGCGTGCAATTAGGCGACGTTGTATTTTGTCTATTTAAATCCATGTAAAAGGTCGAATTCGAGATTGTTCACCGAAAACTCAATGGTTCGATTTTTTTAATGAGTTAAAATGGAGAAAGTACTATCAAATACAAAAGTTTCGGCAGTCAAGAATTTTCACCGAGCGAAAGAAAGGGGCACGAAAGGTTACCTTGCGGTTGAAAATTTGTCCTATTTTTTTACTTCCATCTTGGAAATACGGTACTAGCGGGGACAAAGATACATGGTCAGGGTATGCAATACGCAATGCACAGAATACCATTCAACACATGTATTACGTGCGTTGCTTATTGTATTATCCAGACCAGGTATGTCTTTGTCCCGTCTCCTGTAGTAAAAATTCCACTTTCTGTGATTTTTTCGTACCTAACATTATTTTCAAATGATGGAGTCGGAACTTATGTATCACGAGCGATATATCATCAACTATAGGCAGAGAACAACTTCAAATCCATGCACATTTCACATTTCACACGGACTGGTACATCCTGGGATATTCACAACTGCACCAGCGTTGTCATAATTATCATGAAGGAACCTTCGGATTTACTAGCGAGCAAACATTATTGTGCTACAGTGTAGACTCGCTAATTGCGATGTATCGAAATCATACCTTTGCACTCGCAATTTGGCGCAATCACGCGCGTGTGATTGCACAATGCAATCACACAATACGCAAACAATCGATTCTTTGATATCGATCGATCTTAATATATAGATTTGAATGGCAAAAGATCACGGTTGCCAATTTGCTCCTCCACGTGTGCTTTTCAGCTGAAAATCTCCAGTTTCTCTTGATGCATAATGTCCACAGGAAGAGCAAACGCATTATTTTTCAGGTCCTTTTTGAGGAAAAGCCCTTAATTGAACCCGCAGATAATCGATAGTTTTGTATGAGTTTAAATGGGAGAGAAGGGAAATTCGCTTGTTATCAATCCACAGATATTGATGCATTTACTCAAGATCTGGCAACATTTAAATGCATCGGTTTCATATACGCGGTTGAAGCTGCACCGCTGAGCTGGCTCCTGCGTACTCCCAGCAGCACATCGGCATGCATGCATAGCCATTGGTCGACCGGCGTTAACTTACTCGGACACTTTGAGGCCACCGTGCATGATACTGATGCAAAATCAACTTCGAAAGCGACGTTGCCTTTTAGACAAACAAAATATGACAAAGCTAAGGGCACCTTTCCACAAGAGCTTTCAATACTCTGACCATTGGAGGTGCGCGTGAACAATCGATTGCTGTTTTCTTTTCTCATTTTAAACCAACGAAAAACTATCAAAGTTCTGGAAGTTCCATCCAGCATCAGTCCAGTTGAGTGGAGGATGTATTGGCACGCGGGGAAGAAAAAGGTTACCAGAAACACAATACGACAACACAGAGAAAAATGCTTCGGTTGTTAGAACTGAAGATTCGACTTATTTTTATCACCGAAATTTTCGGTTGAATAATCCAAAATATTCGGTCGTAAGTACCGAAGAAATCGGTAAGTATAACCCAAATTCCTCCCTTACCTAATACTCAGTATTACTAATGAAGCATTCGGTACTCAGGACGAACATTTCGGTTCCTCTAACCGAAAACTTCGGTGATCAAATTTTACCGAATTATTCTTCTCTGTGAACCGAGGAAATTTCTGGTATTTTCGACGAAATTCCGGTGTTTATTTACCCATATTTCTTGAAAATTCAAAGGTGATTTCGGTCTTATGACTAGATTATGATGAAAACACTAGAATTTTCTTGTAAAAGAACTAGAAATTTCTCAGGCAACATATGCTTGGAACAGCGAATTTCTGAAATTCCCACCTAGCTTCACATTGTACACATCCATACACAAAGAATTCGATAAAAGTCCAACTGTCGCATACCATCATTGTTTCGAGAACTCTTAGGGTGCGATTCAGAGATTATAAAAAAAGCTTCCTTAAATTGGCCTTGACTTGAGAATAATTTTTGAAGATTCCCTCATTTAAACTGTGTATAAGGATGAAGAAAGAGACGCCAGTGCCGTCACTGGAATAATCAATAATAACGCACGTGATTTATAGCCACTTTGCCAAGGTATATAAATGACAAGAAATCTGGTAATTTGATGATTTCATTGGCGGCGGCTCGTGCTACTTTGCAACCATGTATTTTTGCCATTTGAACTTAGGCACAAGTATCAATTTCTTAGGAATTCAATGAATCCTTTGAAGATCGATTATTTGACGCAGGTTTAAATAGAGAAAACTCTTTATTGCCATACATCGGTTTTTTTTTTCCTCAAAATTTCTGAATAGCAATCCTATTTTCTGAAGGTCCTCTTCAGAGACAATATAATATAATAGAGACCATGAACTATCTATTTTTCTCATGCTTGCACGCGGTGGCAACTTTTTTGTTTTTCGGGGTCTCAACAAAACACCGCAAACATGGACCGTACGTTGACTGTTGAGCAAAGTTGTTGAGGTTTTAGCCTAGTGAGACCGAAGCACCGAAGTGACACCAGTCAACGTATGGTCTACGTTAGATGGTGCTCCCCCATGCTCCCTGTGTTATTTCTGTTGAGTTCCGAAAAAAAAAAATTCAGCCACCGCGCGTACGGCTAGAGGTCGTTTCAGAAGTGTAGCACCTGGACCAATAGTCTTCGGAATTATTCAACATTATTTCTCTTGTTACTAAATAAAAATTAATGAAAATGAATTCAAGCATTGGCTTTTCATTGAGGCACGCATAAAAATTAAAGGTTCAAAGTTGGATGAAAAGAGGTTGTTCCAGCTCCCATAAGGAATGGGCTATCGGCAAAAAAATTTCATATTTTCAGAGTCGATAGAACTCGTCAAGACGCGTTCAACGATGGCCAGTTTTTTAATTTTGGTCAACTAGTAAGGGGGGGAGGGGGGTCCAAAGTCAAAACCTTCAAAGTCCCATAACTTTCGCCCAAATCAATATTTTGACTTGTACTTTGCGCCAAAAGATTTGTCTTAAAAAGAGCTTTCGATTGATGTGTATGAAAATTAAATTATACAAATTTTAAACCAATTTTTTTCAATTTTTACAATTTTTCCAACTTGAAATTTTTGGTTTTTTGAGCCTGAAAAATACGCGCAACGGGTTGAGGAGAATAAAAAACTATGGGAATAAAAGTCAAAGCTATGCTCTTTTGAATGGCACAAACCGCGATCCGGGGAAATGCTCCGTTCAAAAGTTATAAGCGCTTAAAGTTGCGCACCTCCGAAATCACGGTGCGTTCAGTGCGTGTTTTCAATGGCGCGTACCGATCTCCGGTGAGCGAGGGTGACGCGCGCCATTGAAAACATGCACTGAACGCACCGTGATTTCGGAGGTGCGCAACTTTAAGCGCTTATAACTTTTGAACGGAGCATTTCCCCGGATCGCGGTTTGTGCCATTCAAAAGAGCATAGCTTTGACTTTTATTCCCATAGTTTTTTATTCTCCTCAACCCGTTGCGCGTATTTTTCAGGCTCAAAAAACCAAAAATTTCAAGTTGGAAAAATTGTAAAAATTGAAAAAAATTGGTTTAAAATTTGTATAATTTAATTTTCATACACATCAACCGAAAGCTCTTTTTAAGACAAATCTTTTGGCGCAAAGTACAAGTCAAAATATTGATTTGGGCGAAAGTTATGGGACTTTGAAGGTTTTGACTTTGGACCCCCCTCCCCCCCTTACTAGTTGACCAAAATTAAAAAACTGGCCATCGTTGAACGCGTCTTGACGAGTTCTATCGACTCTGAAAATATGAAATTTTTTTGCCGATAGCCCATTCCTTATGGGAGCTGGAACAACCTCTTTTATTCTGATTTGAAGGAATGAAAGTTGAAAATTCACCAAAGATTATGGTCTAGGTGCGCCTGCACTTCTGAAACGAGCTCTAATGCGTGGTCCTAGCTATTATACTTATATTGTCTCTGCTCGTCTCAATCATCGTTCCTTTCCGATTGATTCCAAATTCTCGATCAAAGTTCCTCAATTCAGCGGGTGGCAACAGTGCGGTTTCTGAATCTGTATATCCATGCGCAATGTGCAATGCTCACACACCGCACCACTCGGACAATGAGCAAATGCGCGCGTTCTCGAGCACTGGTTCGCGTCAAAAACGACTTCTCAATGTGAGTAGTCAGAGTTCCGGGGCGCAAGAAGTGTTCTGTGTTCCAACGTTCAATGTTCCAACTCTAAGTCTCTAAGGGGAAGGGGAGGTGGAGGCTCATTGCTTGGTGGTTCACTGCGGTCGGTCTCTGGTCGGTTGCGTTGGTTGGTCCGTTGCTGGTCCGTTCCTTGGTTAGTCCGTCCGTCGGTCGGTCGGTCGGTCGGTATCAAATATCAATTTCACCGCTAAGATTTATTACTCATGCAAAATAATTAATGCTCGGACAATTATAAAGTCAACTCGCGCTCGCTAGCGCGCGCACGCCGGCCATTCGCAGCAATCCAAGCAATCGCCGATCGTGCGTCCGACCCATTCGACCAATCGGAAAGCAGGGGGAAGAGAGTATGGAAAGTTAGTTCCAAGATGTGTTTATCTTCGATACACCCCGCGCGCGTAACATCGCATAGTTGCCGTTGCCGCCACGGTGTCATGTCGTATCGCCTTGTTCCGACCCGACATCGCAGATTCTTCTTCTTCACCTTCTATCCGTATACCTCCCCCCCATCCTTTATAGTTTTCAGAGGGGTCATTAATGACTTAATGACGACTTGGAACAATGCTCGGTAATGATTGGGAATGTTCAGAATGTTGCATGGATCTACGCTCAGAAATATCACCCCAAAATGTGCAAAGCTCTATAGAGTGTGGATCTTAAAAGACAAATAGAGAGAGACGGTGCACTGGGCTAAAATACATGGCGCAGATTGGAGGCACAACAAAATTTCGCGGATACAAATAAACAACAGTCAACACCCTTCTGATTTCGCCTGCAGGCTAATTGTGAGCAATCGTATCGTCATGCCCATCTCTGCGGAAATTCGCCGATGACTCATGAGCTATCGAAGAATTTCCGCAGAGATGGGAGGGTTTCTCTTGGAATGAAACCTATCGGAATAGCACCACCCATAAGATAACACATACTCGATCATCGACTTGATAGCATTACGATACGATCGTTCATAATCAGTCTGATGGTGTTGAATGGTGACATTCGGTAAATAAAGGGGGGATAGGCTGAGGAGTGAAGAGGGTGGTGCTCACCATTCAACACCAGGCAAAATCAGAAGGGTGTTGACTGTTGTTTTGTTGAATCCACGAAATTAAAGTGTGCCTATGCTGCAGCCATTCAGTGCCCCGTCTCTACTTATCTCTAGTGGATCTGCATTCTTTAAACCCTTTTAGAACCACGTTGTTTTGTAGATTTGACGTTTCATCATCATTCGGATTTAGTGGATATCTAGTTAAATGTTCCTACACCAAGATGTTCATTTTTCCTACACAAGGGATTGAGGGCGCTCAACAGATCATTCTTTTGCAAACATCAAAACTTTGAATTTACTTTGGATGCCCATAAAAAATTGAGACTGTGTAAGCAAGACTTGGTAACGAAACGAGTACACTCGGACTATGTATTGACAGGGTTCATTTATCGCCTAAAATCATAAGTTTGACGCACAGCTCTACAGATCGGAGATCTATAACCAAGCTATTTGTTTTCGAAAATATTGTAGCATCTCCAGACAGAAAATGACAGACAGGGTCGGACTGGCCAGGGCCGCTGGGCCGCGATCGCGGCCTAAAGTTTCGCTTTTTGAGGCCCAAGGGGGCCCCGCAGGGGCCTTCGATGGGGCCCCCGAATGGATAAAATGGAAAAATTTAGGAATGAAAAAAAGAATAATGTATCAAAGAAGACAGTAAATAGATTACTCTAAAGGAAAACCATTGTAAGCTAATTAAGATTGCTTAATATAAGGATTGAAAATGCATCGAGACTGGCCAAGTCCACTCTAGTCCAAGATGCGAACCGACATTTGGAAAATCTGGGGCCCCCGAACGTTTAAAAAAGGAGCCTTCGAATGGATTAAAACGGGGGCCCCCAAACGGGTGAAAAACGGGGCCCCCAAACGGTTTAAAAACGGGGCCCCCTTTGTCCCCCAAAAAGTATCGAAAGAATAAACTGGGAAGAAAAAAATAAAAACTGGCAAGAAAAACGAAAAAATGACAATTCGTGTAATTGCAAGCGAGAGGCGAGTCTTAGGAGTCTACCCTTATGTCTTATATTTTTTAAAAACAAGTTTTCCTCTTTTCCTTCTTTTCAAAATCAAAACTTGCTAAAAAGTTATCTCTATCTCATAAATAATTACTCGGTTCTCTCACAAATGAAACCCTAAAAAACTCATTAAAATTGGGTTTTTAGGACGTAAAATTTTCAAAATTTCCCGGGGAGGGCCCCCGGACCCCCCGTCAACACCTGGGGGGTATTCCATACCCCCCAGACCCCCGGTAAGTGAGACACGTGAAAACAGATGGCGTCACTTAAACCCCCCCCCCCAGAATGAATATCTAACTCCACCACTGAAGAAAATAAGTTACTTTATCCTGGACTAGAAGCCGCAGCCGAGCATATGCTCTAGCTGATATTCGGGTGGGTTTAAAAGGACCAAGAGAAGCCCACTGCGATCTGGATCCTTTAATAATCTACGTAATAAATAAAAATAAAAACAGAGCACTTTAATTATCAGTTGAAAAATAGCGTAAAAAAATGCTTCGTTTTAAGTTAATTTTTAAAAAAAGGTCTAAGGGGGGCCCCAAAATGGAGGGAGGGGCCCCCAAATTGACCGAACGGCCCAACATTTGGAGAGCCAGTCCGACCCTGATGACAGAAGCTTCCTCATTTATTTATTCAAAACTTTTGATTTACTGATCAAAATCGTTTGCTTCTTTCTACTCATAATTTTGCTCACATATGCAAAACTTTTGCTTTGACGAGCAACGTTGTCTGATTATCTTGCCTAATAGTTATTCAGAGATGCTTCTCACAGAAGCAAGTGGAGGATAAAAATTACAGCTTGGTTTTCACCCATTCATGACCAGGTGAGGTGATTCTTCAGCGTTTAGTCTCGATTTTTGCCACCAGAACGCTTCCGTTCGATAAATGTCAAAATACAGGCCGAAAGTAATTTATTTGTAAGAAAACGGAATGTCAGTTACTAGATAATTATCTGAAGAACATCTCCGCAAAATATCTCGTCAATAACTTCAAAAATAAGGCTGAAAGTACCAAAAAATGAAAAACCGCATTTCGATAAAAGAATTGATTTGCTATATTTCATTTTTTGGTACTTCCAGCCTTATTTTTGAAGTTGTAGACGAGATATTTTGCAGAGACGTTCTTCAGATGATTATCTAGTAACTGACACTCCGTTTTCTTATACAAATAAATTACATTCCGCCAGTAATTTGACATTAATCGAATGGTAGCGCTCTGGTGGCAGAAATTGGCACTCAACGCTGAAGAATCACCTTAACGGAATATGTCAGCTCTTTCAGATAGTATCTAACATTAAGTGCGATTTCTGAAAATCAGTTTTTCATTCCAGTTTTCAAGTTTAAGTTACGCATTCATTTAACAGCTCAGTTAAAAAAAAGTTAAATACGACAACGCTGCCAGAATAGGGTTCAAAAAATGTGATCATGTGAAAAAAAGAAAGAGTGAGGAGAGGGAGAGGAGCAGAGAGAGAGAGGGGGGAGAGAGGGGGGAGAGAGAGAAAGAGAGAAAGAGAAAGAGAGAGAGAGAGAGAGAGAGAGAGAGAGAGAGAGAGAGAGAGAGAGAGAGAGAGAGAGAGAGAGAGAGAATCAAAGCATTTTATTATATGAACGCGAGATAATTTAAAATAAATCGCGTTTGCGCGGCTTCTGACCATCGCGACGCTACGCGACGCAAGAACAGCGCAGCGGAGTCAAGCCCGGACGCGGACGCTGCGCCCGTATTCGTGGAAGCCGCGCGCCCAATAGGTGGGAGGGGAAATTGGACCGCGGGAGGGGCGAAGGGGGGCCACGCCTCTGTGTTAATAACTCTACGGCGATGCATTCTTTTCTTGCTATTCGTTCCCGATTCCGATCCTGCGCCAACTGATCCACTTCCGTTTCGTTCCGTTATAATAAAACTTGTAACTTCCCGGATCAAACCTAGAGCAAAAGACACCCCTGCGAGTAATCTAAGAGCAGTTGGATTCACGGTCCAAGGGAGGTCCCACATACTAGCGGATCCAAGATATTGTCATTCCCTCTATTTTTCTATTATGAGATTGCGTGTGTTAGAAAAGGATAGAAGAGGGAGCGAAAATCGCGAGACTGCTCCCGATATGTCCTTTCTAACACACGCATTCTAATGAAGAAAGAGAGAGAAGAATACATTCCTGGATCCGCCAGTGAGGTTGCAAAAAGAAAAAAGAGATTTCTAGAAGCATAAAGGTATGTAAACCGAAGAAAGCGATGACACTAACCAGAATTTTAATGTTTGTACAATGCAGCACTTGAAAATGTCGAGGAAATTCTGGTACTGTGACTAAATTCTAATAGTTCCACCCAAGTTTCTGGTAAAAGGATTAAACTCTCCGCGGTTCACACATGATTGTGCCCCTGGTGATATTCATTGAATTTAGTGATTCTAGAATACTAGAATTTCGTTTTCGTAGTTTCAAACGTTTTAGAGATGCAATTTCTACGACAGTGGCGGCCAGTGGCGGCGAGAGCATAATCTGGCAAAATGTCATATAGAGTCCATTTAAAGTCATGAAAAAAGTTGCAATATTAGGGGTGCACAGTATATACTCCCTCGAATAAATATTTTAGATGGTTTTAAATGGACGAAATGGAACGTTGCCAGATTGGACGCACGCAGCCACTGGCGGCTATGGAAAAGAATCGATTGAACCTCCAAACAATCGATAATTTTGCACAGGCTCGAAGGAAAGGAAAAAGAAAATAGGGATCATTTTGTAAAATAGATGATATTCTAGAGTCACTAAAGCTTGCTTACCTTCGACTAAAGATGTTAATAACGTAACATTAGCAGCTTTTCTTCTTCCCGCAGGTAGATTCAGGCCAATTTTGTCTAATTTTTCCCTAAGTAATTTTCCTCCATTCTTTGACTTCGCTCTGAAAAAATACGATGAGAAACAGTTTAAGGTATGAGATCATTGACATGCAGAATCAACAAGGTTATTACAAACGATGGAATCATTGACCCAAGAGGGAAGAACGTATACATCGAATAGCATACCGATCGGGGTTTTTTTTTTCACAGTTGGAATCACCAGAGCTGCTGTTTTGCAAATAGCATTTTTCAATTCACCGATGACTTCACCGGTTTAGAAAAGATTACAAAGTTCAGTTCAGTGTATGACAGCAATGATTGAAAATACTCATATCTGCAATCTGTTCTTATAACCGGTTGAGTCGGCGATGACTTTAAAAAACTTGTGGATATTTTAATAAGTAAACGGCGATCAAAATTAGCGGACCAAGGAAATTTTCTTTCTCTCTGTCGGGCCATTTGAATGCATGTGCTGCATCGGATTTTGGCAAAGCACCTCGATAGTTTATTTTTCGACGTGCAAGAGAGGGGCGCGGGGATGGGGCGGTGGGTCATCGGTAGTATCCTTCATTCGGAGCAGCAGCAGTGTGCCGGAGCGGTCCGATTGAAGTGCGAAGACCAATTTACCGGTCTCAAAAATCTCATTTGCGGCCCAAGTTCTCTAGCTGCTTGTTGTAGCGCCATGCGCTATCCACGGCTCGGTTCCATGGGGCGACGCGACGTGTGAGCGTGAGCGTTATATGCGCCGCGCCGTGAGTGCGTCACGGTCCCGTGAGCAACAAACTGTCTGATCAGTGAGCAACTGCAACTCTCAAGTCTCGACTCAACTCAACTCAACTCAACTCAACTCAACTTAACTCAACTCGACGGGTTCGAGGTTCGGCTTCTGTGCGGTGGCACTAGCACGGGAATAAGCAAGACACTGCTTCGACTCAGCTCACAGTGGATGAAACCATTGATGTTCCCACCATGATTAAAATTCGAATTTTCCCGCCATCATTTAAATGTGAATTTCCCACTTTAAGTATAAAGAATTTTTGCAAATGGATCAAATTCGAACTTTGGCGTTCGATAGATCAAAATTTAAAGACGATATCGACCTTTCATTTGCGCTAAAACGCTAGGCGTTTTCACAAATTTCCTCCATACAATGTATTGCAAGATAAGAGTTTGCCGTTAAAAATATTTGATTGAAGGGAGTCCATGCTATACACTTCTGAGACAAGATCTAACTGAAATTCTCATTACTTGGGCAGTTTATAATGAAATGTTTGTGATCTTATTACCCCCCCCCCCCCACCCGAAACAATCGACTTTCGTTATTTTCTCATTTGAAACAATGCAAAATTATCGATTATTCGGAGGTTCAATAGATCCGCCTATCGATCGATTTCTTTTCTACAGATTTATATGTGATATGGTCATCGATCCATCGAAGTGTGACGAATTGACTTTGTCCGGAATTTCTACATTTCGGCCCACTGTGGGAGCCACTGGTATATACATACTTCTGCTGAGGGGCTTGTAGCGAGGCGAGAGCGTGCGCGGTATAATTACCTTCATAATTGATTAATTGCCGATTCCTAATGACAATGAGCGCAGTTTTAACAGGCTTGCAATCGGACGAATTAGCGAGTTGAAAAAGGAGAAAAAAAACAGCACTTGTAAGTGTATTAATAACTGACAAAAACGACATGCATTTTATCGCCTCTTCTCCGTTTCGATAAATGAACGGCCATATTTTGGATTCTATTGATAGCGAACGTTGCTAGAATTACAGAAATACACGGTGCGGGGTGGTGAGCAAGGACTTCATAAAATTTACGAGACGGCCCTCTTCTTCGCATTAATATCCCAGTGCGTGATTCGAGAATAATCGATTACCATTTTTCTCCCAGTTGAACCAATGGAAAACTATCGATTCGCATGCGAAAAAGAGTATAACACCGGTAGTTTGTTCAATTCGGCAACAATGCTTTTCCTTCCTTCGATTCCAAGTGAAACAATCGAAAGTGAACCAGTGCTTCATTAACAATAAAATGTTTTACATACATTTGAATAAATGCGGAAGAAAAACATTGTTAACCTATTTCACGAGCCGCCACTGAAGAGCAATCGATAAATCGAAATAACACACAATATACATAATAATATTTACTATTCTTCAGTACATGCGAAGTCAACTTTTCAGACCGAATCGATGAGCTCTACAGTCTACCGTTAGTATCAGGTCATACTTAAATAATTATTTATTTTTACTTTAGATAGTTTTTAAAAAGACATTTCTCCGAGCCGAGTTATAATTGCCTTATGTGCTAAAGTAAAATTTCGGGGCTCTCCATGGGAAAAATTTGACAAAATAAGCCATTCCAGAAATTTAGAAAAGATAATAACTAGAAGATTTTTGTCACTTTTCTTTTTAACACTTCTTTGAAGCACGGAGAAAATTCTTCTCTTTATTTAACTTCAAATTATTTTTTCTTTTTTCTTTTTTCTTTCGGAATGTGAAACAGTGACACAGTCGACACAGACGCTGCAAAAGTTATACGATGGTTGTTAAAACTAAAAAAAAAAAAAAAAAAGAGATGAAAGAGGAAATATATACAGGCGGGGGGGGGGGAAGGTATGAAATATGTAAGAGAAACTGCAGTACAAAGGACGACTTTAAAGCACTCCGAGAAATTTTTAGCGCGCGCAGAAAGGTATAAATGAAGCCTCTTAAAGTTTCAACTGCGAAGAACGAGACTGAAAGAGATCGTCTATAGCTCTCTACCGTTTTTCTTTTTTCCTCGCATTTTTTCAGCGGAACTTAAATTCACGCACCCTATACATTTGCAATCATCAAATGTTCTCTTTTTTAAAAAAATGAGCAGTGGGAGATGGATTTGTTGTAGATTATTAAAACATGGTGGGTAGCAAGGAAGAGATATTTAACTGATTGTGCAAACTGCATAAAGAGTGTTTCATTTTTCACGAAAAATCAAACCGTACTCTTCATATCAGTGGAGGCTCTCGATTCGTGAAAAGTAGGCTTTAGAGTTTATCAGATCTGCCGTATTGTGCACATTATATTGAATGGTATATTTTTTCAATCCACCGTGATTCCACCGATTGATCAAAAGATTACACAGCTCAGTTCATTGCATGACTGTAATGCACGGTAATATTCTAAGCTGTACCCTATTCTCAACTGGTCGAGTCTCCATCACTGAAGATAAAAAGTTGCGGATATTTTGATAATTTAACGGTGGTTCCACACTGGGGGGAAAAAAAAAAAAATCCTGAATTCTAGTAATATTTTGTATGACCAGAAGCACAACGATACGTGAACCACAGAAAGTCTAGTAAGTACGTTGACTAGACAATTCTGGTGTTAGTACGAGAAAAAAGTTGTAGAACTAGAATTTCCTCCACATTTTCAAAAACTATGGTACAAACACTCGGATTCTGGTAATTCTACTATCTTTGACATTGGTACACATATCGTCATGCTTTTGGTAATCTTTTTTTTTCAGTGCGAGGATTGAGGAAAGAAAACAGATGCCAGTATATTTGTGCATCACAGTCATACCGTTAACTTGGACTGTGTAGTCTTTTGGTCAACCGGTGGAAATCATCGGTGAATTGAAAAATATCTATACCATTAAATATAAAGCACACACAAAACGCTAGATCCCGATTTTATCCAGTTTGCGAACCTATATACAAAAGTTTCAAATATTTGAGGATTTAAAAGCAAGGTTTAAAGACATAGGGTTCAATCGCTAGGCTAACCTCCACAAGGTGTTTTTTGTTGTTGTTGAAGAAAATCAGTTTTGACGGTTAGGTTATGAAAAAGATGGGTCTTATCATGCGATTTGTTGCGATTATGCTCTTGTCCAAAGTGAGCTAACATTGATAGTCTATGAGCCTTGGTTCACAATTGATCCAATGATCAGCTGAAGCTTTACAAAGTCGAATTCATTGTTACACTATGGCAAGAAGGAAGAGGGAGAGGGTGGAAGGGGGGAGGGGGTAGGCTTATGAAAAAATAGAGAGGGGAATCATAAGGGTGGAATGAACTTACCTCCTAAGGACTCCGCCGAGGAGGGAGGCATTTAGACACTCAGGAGGAGAAAGTCGCCTTCGCACTTCGGCTATGGTGACCTTGTACTTGGCATTAGAACTAAGGAGTGAAAGACGTCCCGGAACGCTGCAAAAGACATCCCCAGGATTAGCTGAACCGCCTAAAACCAAGTCTTTGTCGGGCTCGTTCATACGTGGCTTCATACCTATAAAAAATACAAATAAAGGTGATATAAATGATACAGTTTTTAATACTTTAAAGAAAGAAGAAGAAAGAGAAAAAAATTATACATAAATGATTAAAGTGAAACAATTGCTGATCATTGTTCGTACTAGTAACCAATAAAATTTTTCTGGTAAACAATGTTGCCATTTAAAGAACCACGTGCATTGTGAGAGTTATTATCACGGATAAAAAAAATTAAAAAAAAGGAAAAGTTGTAGCATAGCAACACATGCCAGAATTTCAGGAAGTTTTTCAACGCACCAGAATGTTTAATAAACATAACCAAGATTCTTCAAGTTTTAAATTAGAATTTCTAGTTTGAAGAAAGAATAAGTATTCTGGTAATTGTAAACATAGATTTTGATTCCAAAAGAGAATGATTTCCCGGTGATTTGCGTGAGACCAGTATTATTTTCTTCGTTACGTAAATAAAATTAACAATTTTTATTCTTGCACCGAAAAAAAAAATGGAAAGAAAACACTTTGGTGGCACTGACAAAACCTTTGGTAGAAAAATGACTCAGCAAAAGATATAGGTTGAGCCAACCACATCTTTGGATTACCAAGAAAAATATTTTTTGTTAGGCGTACAAAATCTTTGGTTAGTTCTTAAGTATTTCGTTTGATTATTTTTCGACTGAAGGTTTTGTCAGTGTTATCAAAGCGTTTTATCTGGTTTTTTTTTTTTTTTTTTTTTTTTCCCTGTGTGGGTCGATTTGCATTCGAAGAGGACGTTCTCGAATTAAGCAATTCGTACTAAAATGAAATTGAGATTTGTAAAAAGGAGCACACCTAACCAAATATCATGTTCCCATTTTTACCTCAATTAAAGGGGTTTTCTAAATAAATCCTAAGAGGGAGTTGAAAGATAAACTTTCATCCTTCGTTACTTAAAGCGGATGATTAAAGTAAGAGCCACGATCGAAATATCGAATCATAAATAATCGAATTAAAAATATTCAATGTTCAACAGAAAAGAGATGCTTCTTCCTCAACTTCATCGGAAACCTCAATTTACGGAGTCAACCTACCAATACGCAACCTTCCACGTGATGAGATCGGACTTGATGCTTGCTTGCGCGCGGACGGAAATTAATTCCAATCAAGATAAACACGAATTCAGATGAGATGTTGGCAGTTTAAAGCAAGGAGAGTCTTTACTAAGCACTAGCCCGAGTTATTGATTTTTGAATGAAACGAGGGTAGGAGAGGAGAGAAAAAAAAAGGAAAAGGGGACCGTGGATTTGATTTCTAACCCCATTTGTAACTTGTTGAAATGGAGAGCAAACATTTCTACACTAATTGTAAGAACATGGCCTGTAAATTAGTGCTACATTATACGAACAAATTCGTAATAAGATGGAGTGATTACACACAATAGTCGTTGCCATTTGTGATTAAAAAATAACCCAATATTCCATTTTTTACTAAAGAATAATTAGTTATTACCGATTGGCCAAATATGGCAACATTGACTGCGTTTAGAATGAATTAAAATATGTAAATGGAGTAATTAATCATGCAAGATACGAGACCAAAACCAGGAAATGAGTCCGAGGAGTAAAAATAAGAGTTTCAAACACCTTTGCTGGCGAACCTTCGCGGGTATGATCGAAAAGAACATCTATTATTTAAATTTAAAACAACCACGAAAATTAACCGATTATCAGTTGAAGTGAAGACTCTGGTGAAGAGAGGGGTCTTTCAAATGTCGAATGAATCATTTAATCGGAAACTCGAGAGCCAAGCCTTAGCCATTCACTTGTTTCATCGAAATAGCAGTCTACTAAATCGGCAATTATTATTAAACGCCCAGTGTTTTATTTTGAATTTATTCGATGTATTATTATTAGTTATTAATGAGCTTCAATCAACGAGTACCTGGAACAAAGTGAGTAAGGGCTAAAATAGCTGTTCTCGTAGCACTCCCACCAATAATTCAAACGCAATTTAAAACGGAGATAATACAAACCTTCTCAAACTCCGGGTCGGAGAAATATTTTTTGCGTAGCGACATGTATATACTGCAGGGATTGGTTTGAGCAATTTTAAAAAAATTCAGAGCCTGAAGAGATGGAGCAATAGTGTTTTAATGCATGTTTTTATGGGCCAACAGATGAACTAGACTCGCTTTGATTACATACTCGCTGATAAAATGAGACTGATTTAATTTTGAATTGAATAAAATAGCCTCAATAATGCCAGTCGACCGAGGACTTTCTTTTCTTTATATATTGTTGTTGTATGATATTTTTATTTTTATTTGTTTGGTCCAGTGCAATTAAGAGCTAACGGAAACTTGAGTTTGCATATCCGGTGTTGAAACGGTTCAATTGAATAATTGACGTATCACGTAATTCAGATATTTTATTTAGATACGTAAATTCATCGGTCTATTTACAGTTCCTTACTGGATCTTTGTTGATTACTTTCAGAAAAAGACTTATACACTTTATATTCAGAAACATTGTGTATTCGATATTTTGAAGGTATTCGCTATGTATCCTTGAGGTATTTTATACCTGTAGAATAATCGATAATTACGAGGTTGTTTTATTCGTTAGAATAATAGAATATACATTCGCTGTAAAATAAAGAGTCGAATAACTCACTACACGCCACGCCCGCGCCGTTTACATTTTTTTAGTCTTATTTAAGCTTTTCCAAACAATCAAAGCAAATGAAAAGAACGTTCTTTTCCATTTGATCAAAGATCCCCCCTCCGCTCGGAATTTCCCGCGAACAAAGCTTATAACAATCTTGAACAAGCGCCGGTAGAATATTCTCCTCAGAAGAGGGCAAAACTTTAAACTAAATTCCAGGGGAGAGGCTTCGTTTTCGGAAATTTTTGCTCGTTTTCAGCTCGTTTAAAGGAAACTTGGCGTGAGAATCAGTGTTTTCCACTGGGGTGGAGGGAGGGGGTTGCCCCGTCTGATCCCCCTTGTTGGTGCCCATAAACTTGAAAAAATCCGTTCTATTTCCGCCAAATCTACGGCAACAATATATCAGTGACGAATGTTACGGGAGGTCTGACAGCACAATGTATGTTTTTTTTTTTTTTTTTTCAACCTCATAATTTTTTAAGATTCCTTCTTCTCGGGCGTTTATCACGAGTTGTTACGGAGGCATCCCGAGAACGAAGGAAGACCCGCGCGAGGCTCAAGAGGAATTTTACGAGCTTATAATTACAGACGATGAGACGAAGGAGAGCAGCGATGATTAAATCTAGTTAACGATAATGACACCTGATAAAAAGGGGACTACAAGTTGCATTGTGTGCCTACAAATGTATACAAGGATTGCGCTTATACAATATACAATGTGATTCCATCGTGTATACTTGCCAGTAAGTTGAATAAACACTGAATCATTGCATAGGTAAGTACCTACATGAAGCCTTTTTCCAGCGAACTTCAGAGTGGTACACGTTGAAAATATTTGAACCGCTAATGGGGCTTTTGAAAACTTTTGATTTAGGTGATTGCTGAGTTGATTCTTACACAAAAACCTGTAAAAATGACGCCGAATACTATAACAAATTACAAAATTCACTCTAAAAATCAGGCTTAATGGAGGAGCCACGCAGGTATCATGGGAGATCCCTATCTAATTTGAGACATACATCTCTGTTTGTGTAGAGAAAGTGCCAAAGTAGACAGGAATCTCCCATGATACCTGCGTAGCTCCGCTGCTCCGCCATTGCGATTTTGCCGTTAAAGCTGCTTTCTGAGTTTATTATTGAATTTTAAAGTTTTTCAAAGTAATTTTCGTGATTTTCGGTGGGTTTCTCATCAGTTTAAACTGTATGTTTGCTCGTAGCAAAATATTGAAAGAGCCCCGGATTGCAAAAACCGCAAACTAGCTCAGAAAACTGACTTTTACATGACGAACGAAATCAAATGATTTTAAAGCCGCAAACAGGCCAATAGTCCGTTTGATTTTTTTTTTTTTTTATTTTGTTTAAGACCAGCAAAAACAAAGAAAAAATACTTTTCAACATTTCTAAAACAGCCTGTGTAGCTTTAAAACAGGATTTTTGTCCCTATTAGCATTCTATTTTTGAGCTACTTTGGTTTCTGCAATTAGCGATTTTAAACAAACCGGGCACTGACAGAAATTTTTAGCTGCAGCCAGTGGCGGCTTGTGCAATTTGGCAACCAAGAATTTCTGTCCTTGTTAAACACGAAGCGTTTAAATAGGCGGGGGGGGAGAGAGAGAGAGAGAGAGAGAGAGAGAGAGAGAGAGAGAGAGAGAGAGAGAGAGAGAGAGAGAGAGAGAGAGAAATACACACGATTCTATTTGCCTCAACATCGATGACTAAAGCGTGGAATCTATCAACGTTACATTACATTCCGTCCATTTAAAACTTTGAAAAATATAGATCTATTGCGTGTGCGGTGGACACATTTGAATTCTATCTTTTGCATGGGTTTGAATGAACAAAATGCAGCGTTCCCAAACTGCATACTTCGCCACTACAGTGATGCGTCTGAAAAGATCCTTATATACCGAACTGAAGCAGTTTTCAAAGAAAGAGAGAGTGTTAATTTTCATCAGAATCTGGTGGAGTCAAGTGAAAATTTCAAGTGCATGAACCAACTTTCTGGTAAACTTCGAAATTTCAATAAGAAGCAGATTTTCTGGTTTAAAAATGAACCTAAAACATTGCAGGTATTGCCAGTATTTATTTATGAAGTTTCTTCTCACCTTAATACTAGAATTTTATAATAATGTAGATAATATTATATTTCCAGTTTGAGTGAGTATAAATTTTCCATTCTTCTGTCAGGAATGGGGTTGGGGGAGGCGGGTGGAGGGAGAAGGGGGAAGTATCGGAAATGTAAAGTTAAGTGTGCCAATACAGCACGCATCTATGCCAATAAACGCTGCTAGGTTGACTTAGTGTTAGCAGCGGGGGAGGGGTAAAGAAAGGATTAGATGCGGTTTATTTTATTTCTTTCTTCATCCGCGTCTGAATAAATCCTGAAACCAGTAAATCTTCACGACGTAATAAAATGAAGATTTATCATTGGCGAGTACAAGTACTATGAGTAAACCGTATTAAGACGTTTTATGCAAGTTTGCGCTTGTGTCTTGTCCGATGAGAGCGCGCCTCACCTCACACCAAATCAAAACCTAGATTTTTCAAGCCAGAAAAAGATTTGGTCTCTAGGCTTCGCAGAATAGTCAGGGTTGCCTTAAAAAATCGATTTACTATTCTTTGATTTCCATGACCGAAATCAAACCAGTCCACTTGACTTTTTCTGATTATGGTACTTCTTTAACGCTCCATTCTTCTTTTTGAAGAAAAAAAAAAATGTTTTATTAAAGCAAATTAAGTTCTTAAAAAAAAAAAAAGTTCTAACGAGGATGAAGTTAGAACAAAAAAAGTTAATTTAAATTAAACGTCAATGCTCTGTTGGTATTTTAAATGCGTATTTAATTTATATGAAAAAAAACGAAAAACGAAAAAAATTAATATAATTTATGTATATTGTAGGAATTTAAAAAAAAAAAAAAAAAAAAAAAAAAAAAAAAAAAAAAAAAAAAAAAAAAAATTAATCGAATTCTATTTCCCAATCGATTTCTTCTTTATTCCTCGCCTTTCCCGCAAGTTTCCCACATTCTGATCAAATTGTCTGACTTTTCCGATGTTTCCAAGTTCGCAAAAATCCTGAGTTTACTTTCAGTGCTAGTTTTAAGCCAACAGAGTTAATGCTTTTACTCAATTTCCGGTCATCTAAACTCGCGTGTTCGCAATTTGTGGCCCCAAAAAAAAAAAAAAAAAAAAAAAAAAAAAAAAAAAAAAAAAAAAAAAAAAAAAAAAAAAAAAAAAAAATTATAATTAATGCAATTAATGTATCTAATTTAGATTTTGATCCCGTTAGTAATTAATGGCGAAGCTGGCAATTCGGTCATTTCGCTGCTAATTCATCTAAACAAGTGTAAAATATCGAGAGCGACTGTGTTATCGGCGCATCCATAAATCGATACTGTACATGAGTTTCGATGGACAAAATGCAAAGTGTTCGGAAAATCCAATATTTCGACCGACTGTTCGCCGCGTGTGCTGGCTCTCATTTCACGTCTCACCTTTTTCCCACTTGTCGATGATTATCGCACCTTATGATGCCTATGTGGTCAAGAATCAAACAAGTTCATATCCAGAAGAGACGGCTTGTAACTTGTAAGATCGTCCGGTCGTCTGATCACCCGCCTGCATTTTAAGGGTCTTAAAAAAAAAAAAAAAAAAAAAAAAATCTTTGAGAGTACGGAGGCTATAAAAATAAAAATGAATGCATTTCCCGGTCTTTGATTTCCTCATTCATAACTATTTCCGTACGAATTCAATGTATTAGATCCTTCGCGTACTCAATTAAATTAAGTGAGTAGTTAAATATTCCTACACCGCGGTACTTGTTATTGCCTACGTCATCATTTGAAGGGGCTCGATCAAGGAGCTATAGTGATAGAGAGGATTTGTGGGGCGTGATATTGAAACTTCACGAAGTCAGCCATGATTGACATCTTTTACGGACGTTTTTCACACAAGCTCGGTTTGTTTGCCTCATATTTTTTAACCTTTAAATTAAAAGAAAAAAAAAATGTGATCAATACTTTCGAAATTGATTATAAACAAAAGTGCAAGTGTTTTAGAGTGGCTATCTTGACACTATCATGGAAATAACCGTTTATTCTGGAAGGATTTGCTCGATAAAGAAACTCACGCGTAATAGAAACAAACTAAATTGTCTCACCTGGATAGTTGCATCAGAATTCTGTGTCCAAATAGCCACTCTAAAATACTTGTAATTTCATTTAAAGCCAATTTTCACTGAATTAAATACAACTTTTGTTTTATAGTTTAAAAATATGAGACAAACAAACCAGATTCAGATCTCCCATGCTGCCTCACTTTGAGATAGGACTTATAACATGTATCAGCCTCTCTATTGCTGCTCGTTGGGCTCGATGACACGTTCTTTTGCCAACATTCCTAAATATCCAGAATCTTATATTATTATCATTAATTTGGCAAACTGAAAATAATATGTGAATCAGTATCAGATTAAAGCGATCGAATAAATGAGAGCGTAATGCCTGAAAGAATAAGTCTTCTTATCTAAGCATCTCTCGTTGAAACTATATACTTGTTGCAGTCGTTTATATTAAACACCTAAAGTGTTACGGAGGATTTTCAAAGCAGTGCAGTTTATAGTTTTTGTTACGTCATGTTTCTTCTTTCTATTTATTATTTCAATCTGAGGATGGACTAGTTGCGGGCTCAAGATAAATTTAAAAATGCACACTGCATTGTTAGTATATCATTCTCTTTGATTTATACATTTTAATGTGAAAGTATATGAATCCTGCAACTCTTATGGAGTTCGAAAGCAAGGACTTTCGAAGTAACTATTCAAGCGCTGATGAGTCACAGAGACAGAAAAATTATAGCAAACATGAGTTTTGATGAGAAAAAAAAAAGAAAAAAAGAAAAAAATTAAAAATCGAGAACAAAAACATTTCAGTTTTTATCCTCGATCAAAAAATAACAGAGATAAGAAGGTCAGTGGCGTAGCATGCAATCTGACAACGTCACAGTTCGTCCATTTAAACCCATGAAAAATATCGAAATTGGGTGTTCGGTGAACACATTGGTAATCAAACTTTTACATGGGTTTTAGTGGAAGCAGTACTTTCTTGCCAAATTGCACGCTACGTCACTGAAGAAGGTGTAAAGTTTTCCGAAAAAAGAATGACATTTCGCCATTTCGGTGTCATCGTAATAATCAGCTCAATATTTCACCTCTGAAGCCATAATACCTTTAATATTAAAGAAAGACGCATTTTACGTAGCTTCCACCGTACTATAAATTTTTGAATTAAAGTCTACATAAAGTTTAGACCTTTGCAACAGTCCTATTTATTTTTCATTTGTGTGTAGATTTTTATCATAATTTCTTCGAATCAGCAACAAACTCGACGTAATCGGCCATTTTTGCCTTCTCCACTCGACACCCGTCAAAAAATGTAGGCAGTATGTGAAAGCAATGTAGAATGGCCGGAGGCAAAACTAACATCGAGAAGGCGGGGCTTGAAAACCTTGACGGGGGGTCCAAAATTGGCGCTTTTTAGAGATATAAGGGTGGCACTTGGTAACTCTTTTTCCGATTCATTGAATCTAATTTCATAATTAAATCAGTTTCTTATTGGACAGTTCGTACCCTTTCGACAGCGCGAATAGCCAATCGTAATGCTAAATTACCCGCCGAAGTGAGCCAGACTTGCGGGACCCTCAAAATTGGCGTCACGAGCCCTTTCAATTTCCGCGTCGATTCCGTCCGATTTAGCTTGTCAATCGGTGAATGGTTCTACACATCTTTATCTATTTTCATACATGATATATTTTTACAGTGAATTTGTTCGCACTCAATATTTTTTATCCGCCCTCTCTCTCTCTTTTTAAAGCGTAGCGTCCCGTTTTCACGGCGGGTACTTAAATACTTAAAAACTTAAACCAAAAATTGGTTTAAATAGGCAGGACGGATAAACTTTAAGTGACGAAAAAAACAGGGGGAAAAAGCGAAAATAAAGGAATGAGCGAAGTAGAAATCAGTTTCCTTATAAAAAGTGGAGTGGTTGGTGTTATACTTATTGCCTTTCAGGTTATCGATTTAGCAGAGCTGATGAGTGAACAAATATACATAGGGAATTTAATTATAATAATATGAGAGAAATTTTATTGATACAACTTCATGATTCAATTTAAAAAAATAGTTTTTTCCCCCAAACTTTGAAAAATCCTAGCTCAGAGAGGAATCCCCATTTTCATAAGAAAAACCAGTGCTATTCGGACTTGAAAAGTTGGATCCAGAATTTTCTGACCTTGACCTACCTAACCTAAAAACCTTTGTAGTATGAGAGTCCAAAATTCTGATTTTTCGGAGCAAGAACTCGGACAGAAAATTTGAACCAGAGGCGGCTCGTGCAATTTGGCAACAGTGATTTTTCTCCAAGCGAACAGTGTAAAACAATCGATACTCCAGAGGGATGTCAGCCTCCTTAAAAACCGCTTCTTTGACCTAATTTTAAATAGTAAAATAGCATGGTTACCAAATCACACGAGCCGCCACTGCAGAGATCTATATTTTCTATAGTTTACGTTTTGTCATTCGTAATACATGTTTAACCCTTTCATGACTGCTGTACCTACATTTTAATGTACATCTGAATAATAAGGAATCTTCTTATATATAAAATGAAAATATGATGTGCACAACTTTTTTTATGAGAAAATTGTGCCCAGATCAACTATGATAACCAATAATCCGTCCTTGAACAAAAAGTATCTTCAATTTTGAAACGGTTAAAACGTACCTTTTTAAGCTTTCTCCCCCCGAATCTATTTATATTCATTTATACGGAGGTAAGCACTCTAATGCGTAGCAAATGCTCGTCAATAGTTGATAGGACTGAGAGGACAATCGACAAGTCAACATTTTAAACCGTGTAAGGATAAAGTATAGGTACATGTGCTTATAATCGAGCTTTTAAAGCAACCTTTTCTAAACATTATTCACAGAGAAGCAAGTTATTTTTCGGGCTCCGCTTGCACGACTTTCCTATAATAGGGACGAGGGTAAAAAGCAAGGCGATAGGGTTCCAGAGGTTCGAGCGAATTCTTCGGCCTCGATTTCCATCCCCACAAGTTTGATATTCGCCAAATTAAGTTTAAGAATCTCGCTTGTGCTCTTATTTCCGGCAATCATTCAATGTTGCCGAAAGTACAGCTTTAAGCCACACATTTCCCCATAAAAATCAATGATCGACATACCGCTTTTCCCTTGAGATCTGGCAACACTACAATCATTACTGAGGGAGGCTCCACCGTGGAGGAAGTTGAAATTACACGCTGATCCCAATCTCGAGTCAAGATTTTTCCTCTTTCTCCCCTCTTCCTCACGTCTGTATTTAAATGGAAAGAACTGAATTTGCCTCCACAGAATTTCACTCCAATGCAAAGGCTTTCAAAATTAAAGTTCAAACTACAAAAGAGATTCAAAGAACCAAAAGAGATTTCAAAAATGTCCCTCATTTCGGAAAACATTTCAACGGTAGAAATGCTGGTAAACATTTCTGATGCATGTACGTGTTTTTTTCTTCTCGTTGCTGCCTAGGGAATAATATAATTTTTAGAATCAAAATGACACATCAAACCTCACAATTAATTGATTGCTTATATGAATCGAACAAGTGCAACTTCTTATGAATACTCAAGACGTTGTTATTTGTGGCTCAGTGGTGACGCTTAAAATTCGATAACGTTAGACTTCGGCCACTTAAACCCATATGTAAAATATCGATTTGAAAGAGTGCACTATGCCCCTCAAATGTTTCGATTTTTAATGACTTTGAATGGAATAAATGCAACGTTGCCGAATTGCACGTGCCACGACGGCCATAAGACGTTGTAACTGCGTTACGACACTATTTTTTTTTTTCTTCTGCAGGTCAGTCTCAGCCAGCACCCTTGACTTATGTAATGCAGAGAAATTCGTCTCATTTCCATTGACTGGAGGATACCAAGTTTGGCTCCTCGGTATTTCTGTGAGCATTTTAGGTCAATAATTGAAAGAAAAAACAAACAAAAAAGAGAAAGAGAGAAAAAAAAGAATAACAACAGCTTGGGGCGTGTTTCTAAAGGAACGACGAAAAAAAATTGGTCCTTTTGATACACTTTCCAAGCACTCATAAAAAGCTTCGCACGCTTCTGAACAGTGTTAGATTGAAATACACAACACTCTAAATTTCTAGGTCAGAAGAATAGAGAAATCTTAAAAGACGGACGCATGCGGACAATATTAGGTGTGCTTTTCCAAGAAATACGGCATTGCGATGACATTGGGATTCAATGCGGCTAGATTTGGCAAAAAAAACAAAAAACAAAAAACAAAAACAAAAAAAGAATACATTTAAATTTTGAATCAAATCTTATGAAAAATTTGCATATTTTTCACAAAATCTGGCAGCACTGTTAGGATTTATTCGGAAGAGCACACGATAAGCATATTTTATTTAGTAACCAGGTTCGGTCACTTTACTGAACAATCAAATGGGTGTCCACCATCTTTGGTTTCGAATTTTGTGACCAAGGTAAACCAAGTTTTCGAAACCTATACCTACCGAGGTAGATTAAAAATTTGAGACCAGGTCACTAAAATCTGGAACAGTAATAATTTTAATATGTGTAATAATGTATTTATCTGCTATCAGCATGGTATGAAATGATGTTAAATTACATTAAAATTACATACAAAATATAACTGACAAATATTATACAAATTTACAAGCATATTATACAGTCACCAAGTGACCAAACCGTCAGGTTACTGAAAAAAATTTTCTCCTTATGTTTAAATTAATTAAGTAATGGAAAGAAGATTTGATTCAATGGATTCAATACGGGAACGCTTCATTTTGTGAATATCTAAACCAAAAATCCAATGATTGGGTGTCAGGTGAGCACCCTCGCATTATACCTTTTGCAAGAGTTTAAATGGACAAATTGCAACGATACCAGTTTTTTCACTTCAGCTAGCGTTTACAAGCTTCTTTTTTGAAGGTCTACTCACCTGTGTTCACGTTTACTTACAATTTTTTTTTTTTTTTTCATAGATTTTGTGAAACCGCACGGAAAGAACCTTGACAATTAGTCCCTATAGTAACGTTTTTTTTTGTTTTTTTTTTTTTTTTAAGTTTTTTCTATGTTTCTTTTTTTGTTTTGTTTTTTTTTGTTTTTTTTTTTTTCAAAATATCGATGCTGCGTTTGTTTTCCTGCCCAGTTTGACTTTTTGAAAGAAAAAAAAACAAAACAAAACAAATGCGAGAAACATGGTAGAAAAAGTGGCAAGCGGCCAGTTTTCAGCGACCAACGATAGCTGATGAAAGGGGATGTATCTGAATCGTCAAATATCCCTTCCCTACTCAAGAACAGGAAAAAACGAGGAAAGGTGAATATGGGGAGGGGGAGGGTAAGAGAGAGAGAGAGATGTATGACTATCTGAATCGCGGAGGAAATATACCGCACCGGATAATTTAATATTTTTCTCACCTCATACTATGCGATTATTGTATTTAATTCATTGATTAAACCCCCGTACAAATAATAGGGCCACATTATTATAGGGGTGGCGACAACACAGATATACGCCTATTTAACGCCTTTTTAAACAACTCGACAATAGTGACGAGGGACTAATCAGCTGTTGAGGATCTGTGGGGGGTATGCGCTTGGGCTCTTGAAGAGCGGTAGTAGGTTTCTCAACAGATGTTTACCCGGCTATTATGTTGATGCTAATCCACTTCTTTTTTTATGCATTTGTTCTGTCGCTTTAGTGAAGTGCGTGTGTGTACCCAGGCATTCTACAACCCGAGATTCTTTTTACATTTTCGGCCGAGTATTGGTATTACGGATTTGGGAAAAATCCTCTCTCGCGCCATGGAGATCGATGTTTGTCGACCAAACACTTGCTCGATTCTTTTCGACGTGGGCTTCCGCGGTGGTGGTTCATGAATACTGAGATAAATAGATAACTCCTCCATCTAATCCTAACGAAAAAGAGTTGATTCTTTCGGCGACTCAATTCAAACTCTTAAACATTCGATACTTGTGCGTAACTTCAAAGGGGAAGACAGTAAGCAAATTTTAATAGAGACCGATTTCTGTTACGATTCGGTCAATTGGTGACTGTATAGTGCAACATGCTTCATCCTCTGTATAATATTCATCAGTAATGTTTTGTACGTTTTAAGCGTTATTTAAAATCATTTCATAACGCGTTAATAGCAGATGAATGTACGAATTTAAACTTCGCCAAGAACAGTTTTTCACCAAATTCGGAACCAAAGATGGCGGATTTGCATCCATCTGCTTCAACAGTAACAAAATGATGGAGCTCGATCACCAAATAAAATTTGCTTAGAGTAATGGACAACTGTTGTTGCGGACTGATAGTAAATAAGAAGAGTCGCGTTGGTTTGAATGTAAAGACAAACTGACGCCACGAAATGTAATGTGAAATTTAATGCAATTTTTAAAGGTTTTGGGGAAAGTAAAGCAAAATACTAATAATTCATCAAAATGCAGATAAAAGTGGCGGGAGTCTTAGGTGTATTAGAGAGATGCTAACTAACACTGGAAATGATTCAAAGAAATTCGAAAAATAGAACTAAAGACTGCAATCTTTAGTAGGGTTGATTTGTTTATCATAAATAATTTCGTTGAAGAAAAACCATGCAGATAAAAGTGGCGTGACGCGTAAGTCCTATATTCCAGAGAGATGCTAATTAAAAGACTGGTAAAATAATCCAAAGAAATTAAAAAAAAAAAAAAAAAAAAAAAAATAGAACTAAAGACTGATCTTTGGAAGGAATAATTTGGTTTTAACATGAATAATTAAGTTGAAGTAAAACCAATCGACCCTATACATCAGAACAGCGTGCCAGATTTAAGATCAAAGTGCGACCAGGGCAGGTAACAATTTTTTCATGTTACAAAATTGGAAATTCATCGTATAAATAAGGAATCATGATTTATGAGATACAGCAATTAATAGGGTTTAATATATTGACATGGGCAGCCAGGTTAATCGAAAATCGATTAAAAGGAGGCTTGGTTGTTTTGGAAAGAGGAGTAATGCTCGTCATATTTAATTAACTTTATTCGTCAATCCTCCTGCCCACGCAGTGACGATAGAAAGGGTGGTTTCAAGACAAGTTTCATTGGTTAGGTATTGTAGTAGGTAAATAACCACTGACTACCGAACATTGATGACTAACGAAGTATTTGACTGCATGATGGACATGCGCTCTGACCGTTGTTGCCAGCTTTTTAAGAAGAACTTTATAAGGATAACCAAAGTAGATTAGTCAACGAGCCATAGCGATAGAGACATGTGACGTGATATTGGAACTTCAAGGAGGTAACTATGATGAAAATCTCTTATGGACATTTTCACACAGGCTCGCAGTTTGTTCTTTAAATTCTAAAAAAAAAAAAAAAAAAAAAAAAAAAAATTGTGACAAGTACATTTGAAATTGGTTGTAAACGAAATTGTAAGTGTTTCGGAGAGGCTAACTGGACACAGTAATCGATATTACTTTTTTTCTAGAAGGATTTACACGATGAAGAAACTGGCACATGACAGAAAAAAGCAAAACTTTCTCACCTAGATAGTTGTATTAGAATTCTGTATTCAGATAGCCTCTGTAAAACACTTGCACTTTCATTTAAAACAAATTTCCACGATTCTTACGCTTTAACGACAAAGATGTCCGCCCCCAATGAATACGCAAAACAAGGGTCCCTGGACACAAACATGGGTTTTTTTTCTTATAATTGGACTTGTAATCGCGTGAATGGCAATTAATCCGACTGAAATTGACCTGCCGAGTTTGAATTTGGCGTTAGTTTTGATCGAAATATTCTAGATTTTCCACAATTTAAACTGTATCGTGAAAAATGTTTAAAAGTAGAATATGCGTAAAATCAGGACGAGTTAAGTAGAAAATAATAACATTTTTGACATCAGCGTCCCAAATACTACTAGATGAGCTTGTTTTTACGTAATTATAAAGAAAATTCATTGAAATACATTAAAATTTAGTTAAAAATATCACTGATGTTTGGTGCAGTTCGCGAACAGTTATGTCGTCGAGGCCTACTTAATTTCCACTGGATTATTTACAATTTTTTTTTTCAGGTTAAAAAAAAGTGAGGCGCAAACAAACCAGATTCAGATCGCCCATGCCGTCACACTTTGAGATAGGGCTCATAAAATAAGGATTTGAAAAGGTAACTTGAAAATTCGTAAGAAAAAGGATAAATTGGGATGAAGATGGGGTATCAGGCTTATTTTATAAGAGGAAATTTGGATTTAGCAAGTGGCAACGTTGCCGGTCATCCACGGCCTAGGTTACTCAGTGCTGGGGTAAGTGTGAGAGGCTAGCGTCCTGCTGCCTGCTCCCTAGTCCAGCCGTCCAGTCCATCCAGGAGAGGTAGCTGAAGCTTAATTGTAGAGTAGCAACAGAAGCTGCTGCACTCTTCCCGTAACCTGTAATTAGTCAAAGAGGGTCTGCTTAGCTTAAGCCAAGCATCCAGCCTCTTTTCCTCTTGGCTTCTTCGCATCCATTCTCTCTTTCTCTTCTTCCCCCTCTATCTCCCCCCTCTCTCCCCCCCTCTCTCACCCCTCCCTCTTTCCATTCATATTGTTAAACCTTACTTTCCTCAGGTTAATGCGTTTGCACCACTGATGATTTTCAGACTTCAAGGCATCAAAGTGTGCTACGCCAGAGGGTTTTGAGATTTAACTCCAGGCGTAAGGTCGGGTCGGTCGGATCGGGAATGGAATCCAGCGGAAATTATGGTGGCGAATGAATGAGTGTGAGCGAAAAGGTTACAGGGTAGGTCGGTAGGTCACATATAGCCTATATACATGTGTCTTTGAAAACATTATCGATTCCGAGAACAGATTTATCTTGAGCTTTTTTTGGAATAAATTACTTCTTTTTTTTATTTGTACCGATTTTTTTTCTTTTTTTTTCCATACGGTGTTATGGTTTGATTTGCGTCGGCAAAACACATGATGACACGGCACAACGTTTGGTCGTATTGAGTATTACTGGATCAACATTTTCAACCTATTTAATTCTAGAGTCCCTATATGTAGAGAGTAGCATTGGCGGATCCAGCCCTCGCGAACGGGGGGGGACAAACTTGGGATTTTAGCCCCCCGGTGACCCCCTTTTTCCTTTTTCGCTGTTCCGTTCCCCCTCCTCCCCCCTCTTTTCTCCATTTTTGGGTCGACCGGGAGGGTGACCGCCCCTTTCTTCCTCCCCCCCCCCCCCCCCCCGTATCCGCCAATTGAGGGTAGACAACCTATAATTGGGACAACGATTTTTAGGCTGTATGAGCGCCACCGTTGGATGTGATTTTCAAATTTGTTTACATTCTCACTAAAGGTCCCACAGTGTTTTACGGAGGAAAGGTGTAACTGTCGATGACGTTGATCGTTTTAATTATAAAGTGCAAAATAGCATCTCATTAAGATCCGAGGATCGTCTATAAAGTCCGAACGAATCTTTAAAACCATCAATAGACGTCGATCAGCAGAGGCAAATAAAAATTTTACACCATTAGAACCTCTACGACAAGGTAATTCTTTCTCAACATGTAAACAAACATGCAAAATCGCATCCAATGGCGGCGCCCATGATTTCACTTGTCTTAACTCTCTGACTTTAGGGACTGCTCGAAGAAAATCTTGATTGAAATGATGTAAAAGGTAGTTTCGGTTTGGACAAGAAGACAACAGTGTTTTTTTAGCATTTAAATACATGCAAAACAATTGATTCTTTCGAAGGCTATCGGCCTGCACTAGGATCGATTGTTTTTCCTAAGTTTAAATATGTATAGAGATGAGGGTTACTTACTCCTGATGAGAGGAAGATCACTAATGAAACCACTATCTTCGACATTTGTGTTCTGAAACAAGCAGATAAACATTCAGATAAAATGAAGCAACTGAACCAGTTTTTACAAGAAGATGATAAAAATACACATTCATTACCCGCTACTCAACAGTTTAATAACCGACTTGGCCTTTGTGAATAAACGCTAAAAAGGATGCGTGGATGAGAGACTAAGCAAGCAAGCATGATGCAGTGATTAAACAGATGCAGTTTTTTTTTTTTATTCTTGGCAGACGAGATTTTTTAAAACACTTTAACATGTACATAAATTGAAAAACGTACATAAACCAATTTTAATCCTTATTTGAGATAGTATCATGAACGAGGTGGCTTCCTTCTTACGAGTTTGATTTTACAGAACACTATCGTGCACCACAGTATCCGTGCATAATTTAGCTAATTTAGCAATATTTTTTGCTTCACGAGCAATTTTTTTAATAAATAGCAATATTTTTTTTGCTACATTAGCAATACTTTTGCTACATTGGCATTTTTTAAAATGTAATTACTGCAATGTGAAGTGCATTCCCGATTTTTAGAAATTTCGTAATATTCAAACATATTCGAATTTTTCCTGAGCTGAAAAAGTACTTTAAAAGCTTAAAATTATGGCTTATTAGCTTAAAAATTATTAGAAGACAAATTTTGAAAGGAGTTTTCACGACTCGCGAGGACTGCCAGGAGGCTTGTTCAAAACTCAGTTGATAAAGAAGGAAAAAAAAGAGAAAAAAATTCCGCGCAAGCCGCTCAGATTAATAGACTGTTTCAGTAGAGCTACATATCGCATCGATTGCCGTAACGAGAGCTTCTGGTTCTGGTTCTGCTTCAACGTAATTTCCCCATAAGCGAATTTTTTAACGGAAATTTAGGCTATTAAATCAAACAATTATTGCAAACTTCTTGCGATTATGCACTCTACGTCCTCGAAAATCCTTAGTTATGCCTGGTTGCTTGACTAAAACTGCCGAAATTAATAAGATATTACAGATTAAACATTGCATTTGTAAGTTAGAATCGCCCGAAATCCCGCCAATTCCATAACAACAACAGTAACGTTTGGGTGAGTCCATTAGCGCACCGAGAGTTTCTTCATCTCTCTCTTTTCTCCATTAAGAAACGTATGTTAGACAAGGATGGACAACGGGATAAAACCCCCTCCTTCTGTCCTTTTCCTACTCATACATTCAAATGGGAAATGAGAGAGATGGAAGATATCCTGGTTGCGCCAGTGGGTGAGTCTATCCTGCAAATGCATCGTTACATGTGTAATATCTTGTTAAGTCCGGCAGTTTTAGTCGTGGAACCAGGCATAATGAAGCATTTTCGAGGACGTAGAATTCATAATCTCAAAAAGGTCGCATTAATTGTTATATTTAATAGCCTAAATTTCCGTTCAAAAACGCGCTTATGGGGAAAATGCATTGAATCAGAGTTTGTTTGGAACCAGAGGTCCTTGGACGGCAATCGATACGGTATATCGCTAAAACAGTATAAGTATTACTTTTGGCATGGAATTTGACTTAAATTGAACTTTAGCGCTTCGGAGGCAGAAATCGGCACTAGACGCTGAATATTCGCCTTAACAATTTTGACATTCTTCTAAAATAAGACACTTGTCTTGTTAGGAGAGAAAAACTCGGCTGATCTTTATTTCTTCCGTTGATAGCTCCATCGGTGACTTGTCGAAAACGTCAATTATCTCAATCTTGGCGCTCGGATCTTTGAGCCATCATTCGCACTCATCTCCAATGACCGCAAAGTAAGGCAAGTCTCAAAGTGCCATCGACAGCAGAAATTTTAAGAGGGGGGCGGAGAGTGGTTACTGGTTGCCGGGCGGCACAAAATTGAATTACCGTTATTAGTACGATCGAAGCTAATCCACCGCATCGCATAGATAGCCCAGCGTTGCCACAACTCAAGACAAATTAGAGGCAGTTTGATTTGTTTCTCTGACTGCGAAAAGAGCGCGTTTTAACTTCTGCGCATTGGAGTCAATCACGGTGGGTTTAAAGGGCACCCAAATGCAAAAGTCTTAGACCCCATTTCTGACGATGAGCGGTGGTTCTGGTGTATTTGAGGAACACAATCCCGTAAAATTTTCAATTATTTCTTGGACCGATTTTTTTTTTTTTTATTAGAAAAAAAAAACAACAATTTTTGTGCTTAGTCAAAAGTTCTGCTATTGGTCATTTTCTCACGTTTTTGCCTATTAGGTGACTGTTGGAACAATTTTAGAGGATCTGCACTGAGAAAAGATTACCAGAAGCATGGCAAGATGTGAACCTATGCAAGGGTTAGTACAATTACCAGAATTCTAGTGTTTGTACCATAGTTCTTGAAAATTGTTACGGAATTCTAGTCCTATGTCCATTTTCTGGTATATTAACACCAGAATTTGTTGGTCAAAGTACTAGAATTTCTGTCGTTTACTTATTGTTTTGCTTCTGGGAAAATTAACAGAATCTGGCCGGTATTATGACTGTCGCTGTTTTTTCAGTGATGTATGGATGCCCAGTTTTGCCACCGAACACCGATGATGGTTTTGTAAAAAAAAAAAAAAAAAAAAAAAAAAAAAAAAAAAAAAAAAAAAAAAAAAAAAAAAAAAACACCCATGATTTGACAACACTTGATAACATGTAAGTACAAGGAAAGGGCGGGACAAAGTGGAGGGAGGGGATGGGGAGGGGGTGGAGAAGTCGAATTCCGATTCCCCGAAAACCACCTCCGATTCTTCAAAAAGAGGAGACCGGCACCGAAGCACCGAAGACCGGACGGGCCTCAATTGAAATCTTGAAAGTGTGGTGGTAATGTACGAAGCGAGCCAAAACCACCAAAGGAGCGAAGGAGTTGGCAAATTATATGAGGTGCGAGCAAGCGGCCATTCGTTCGTTCCGAGGCAAAGCGATCGAGTGACTAATGTAAGTACAAACTGGAATTTCATTTCGCTCTACGTGTTTAATTGCCTTGCGTAAATAAATTGTAAGGTTCTTAACTACATTCCGCAGCTTTATATTCGTTTATGAGATCCGACGAACGGAACGGAACGGAACGGACGGGCAGAGAACGCAATGGACGTGGATGGACGGACAACGATGGACAACAAGGCTCACCAGTCACCCCCTCGATGCTTGATGCTTGATGATCGGCGCCGCCGCCCGCACACACGGCTGCCAAATTTAATTGGATCGTTATAGATATGACAACACAGCCTGTTGAATTTGATATATTATTGTTTTGAAATCGTTTATTGATTGAATGGGGGCAAATCCCTGAGATCCAAAACCGTGACGAAGCGTCAGTGGCGGTCCGTGGGGGGGGCTTTGGGACCTCAATATATCCCCACTTTTTTTTGGAAAAGGGCTTATCAAAAGGTAAAAACAAAGGTCGTAACACCTTAAGCCCACGGATAAAGGCTCGGAAAAAGTGAGGGGGAAAAAAAGTAATCACATTTTTCAAGCCCCCCACTTTTGAACCCACGGACCGCCACTGCAAAAATTGCAACATGGCAACGTTGCATTTTGCTGATTAAAACTCACAAAAAAATATCGAACTATCTAAGGATCGGCGATAACCATCAAATTCTACCTTTTCTATGCGGGGTTCAAATGGACAAAATGCACCTTTACTTGTTGACACGCTTCGCCACTGCCGCCGCCAGACACTCCGAATAATCAGGGCAGGCAATTTGTGAGTAATCATGGGAATTTAGGGCAATTTTAGGGGAATTCCCCTAAAATCAACGATGATTTAATCGATGTATGAAAAGATTATAGGATTATAGGATTATAGGTCTGAGTTTTTGAGTGCTTTCTTAAGTTACCATCAAACTATATTTTTAACTTTGCAATTTGTTCGTCAACCGATAGAACGCCATCGATGGATCCGGATGATAAAAAGATCAAGTTTCAGATTCTTTTGTGAGGTGTACTCATACTTTTTAACCAGCCTGTGTAATCTTTTGCTTAACCGTCGGAACCGTCGAAGGCCCTAGATGACTCACAAATCGGTAACCCTACCATGGGCGCCCGCAGAAAAATTTCCAAGGGGGGGCAAAATTGTTGAACCTCAATGGAAGGTCTAGTAGACACCCCCCCCCCCCCCAGGGAAAAAAGGAAAACTTTTTTTTTTCATCCAAATGGTGTACACTTATTAAGCGATGGTAGGTGTATCAAATAATAGTAATAATTTTGACGTGTTTGATATAATGGATAAAGAGACAGCAGACGAAAATGATAACAAGGAAAATGTTTCATTCTAATATTCCTTGTAAAAAATGGGTTAAAATTACAAAATAAACAAATATTGAAGTTTGTTAACTATTAATGCTTTGATTAACATTGCATTTTCTTTTATCCTTTCATTTTGTACCGTGAAATTTTGACTTTTTTGAATTCCAGGGGGGGGGGGGCAAGTGCCCCCTCTTGCCCCCCGCTGCGGGCGCCCATGAACCCTACTCCGAATGGAACACGAGAATCGCCTTGAAAAAGGTCAATATATCTGATGTGTATATGTTACGGGCAGATCTAGTTCTCCGGGCGGATCTAGATTTGCCCGGGCGAAATTAGGTTCGCCCGGGCAGACCTAGATGTGCTCGGGCAGAATTAGGTCTGCCCAATTTTAGCTGGGCCGATCTAGATCCGCCTGCTAAAACCTAGATGTGCCCGTTTTAAATGGGCACATCTAGGTGTGCCCAACCGTTTATGATCTGGGCGTATTTAGTTTCGACAGTTATTTTTCTGGGCCGATAATGTTAAGGATGGACGTTGTATTTATGGAATTACTCATCAAACTTAACGCAACGCAACAGTCTTCCGACTGTCTGTTTACACCCGAGTGAACCTGCGGCAACTGATAGATAAAGGACCAGTCGAAATTCCCTTTATTGAGCTTTTCTATGCGACATAATGCGGCCAGTGTGATTATCCTCGTGGCAAGTAACGGTGTGTGCTATATTTGTTCCGTTGTCATGAGAAATACCTTACGTGTTACTCGCTGTTTTATATTGTGAGGTTTTAAAATTTTATCAAAATTTTCAAATAATGACCCATACCTTGTGATACAAGAAAAAGACGTAAAAAACTGAGCACTGTGGTGGAAACCGAAGGTTGATATCGTTTTTAGTTTTCGTATCGAAGGCCAAAGTTCGATTTGGACCCATTTTCAAAAAAGCATTACTCCTATTTGAAAAGTCGGAATTTAAAAAAATATTAGTCCAAAATACCCTAAAAAGCAAGAACTTTTCAGAAAACCCTACGTTCGGTTTTTCCAGAATTTCACGATTCTGCACCGTTCCCGAGAAATACGGAGAAGGGGGGAGGGGTAGAGGCCAGGACTTCTAAAACAAACTGTATGTATTGTATACCTATTATTGTTGTTGGTGGTTTTTTCTTTTCTTTGCTGCATTATTATTTTTGTTGTTTGTTAGCTTTTATTTTTCTTTTTGACCATTTATTTGTTTATTTTTGTTCATTATTTATTTGTTTTTTTGTTTTTTTGTTTTTTTGTTTTTTTCATTCATTTATTTATTTACTTTTTTAGCAATTTCCTTTTTTTGGGCCAACCTAGTTCCGCCCGGGCGAAACTAGGTTGGCCCACTGTTTCCCGGGCAGATCTTAGATCGGCCCGGGCACACCTAGATCAGCCCGTTTTAAACGGGCGAATCTAGGAACGCCCGGGCCGATCTAAGATCTGCCCGGGCACATCTAGATCCGCCCAGAAACCTAGATCTGCCCGTAACATATACACTGCACTCCCTCGAATCGATATTTTGCATGGTTTTAAATTGGATAGTTGCAACGTTGGCGGATTCCATGCGACGATACTGTAAACAGCTGAGTGCCATTAGGGCACTTCTCCCATCCAAAAATCAAAATACATTGGAGAAGAGCCCTTATGATATCCAACTCCTCAGATTTGGCGAAGAATATTATCTATTTTGAGCATTTGCATTTATTTCAACATTAAAATTTCGTGTCAAAAATGTCTTCTTCGTTAAAAATGTCGAGATTTTAAGCTCCATGAAATACTATTTCGACTACGCGACGTACGTTTCCATTAATTGATATAAATCGAAAATCCGCGTTAAAAAGGAACCTATTAATCAAGGGGGGGGGGGGGAGTTTCTTGAGCTCGGGCGCCTGCATCTCGGTGTATCATGGTTGCCAGACTTCACAGAGAAATCCTCAAACCCCCCCGTTTAAATCAATGCAAAATTACAGATTTTCCTTCGAAATTTGACAACCACGTTACACACAGTGTTGCCAAATTGCACAGAAAACCCTTCACATTTCTCATTTAAGCTAATGTAAAATTTGAATATTCTTGTAAATAATCTTGCAACCTTGCCTTGGAAGCGAGTGACCAGAAAATCTGTTCCAACCCATGATTAGCGTACAGGGCGACTGAAGACGGGATGAGAAAGGGTGGAAGTGGAGGGAAAGTAGTGGGGGGGAGTAAAAATAATGGAAACGTTGACATGCAAACATTAATTTCTTTTTCTTTTTCTGTTTTTATCATAGTAATTAGTGAATGGGGGAGGGGGGGGGGGGTGCGTCGATGCCTATTCCTCAGTATATACATATATGCTGCGGCTGCGCCAGTGCGCCTTAATGGATTGCTCTTCACAACACGTCTGACAGCTCATAATTTTGACGCGTCTCAAATCGTTGACCTATTGCAAGGAAGGCTCAAAGTCGGAGGACGCCACGAACGGACAAACTTAGACAGAGAAGGACTTCGAAGCCCGAAAGGATGAGAGGGTCTGGATGAAACCGGTTGAGGCGTAGTAACCGCTAACCAGGATCCTCCTCCGAGAAGACCGGGGGTGCGATTCCGAAATCATCATCTAGAATAAAAATGGCTGGAACTCAGGGCTAAATTGATAGAACTTTTGAAAATTTCCCTGATAAAATACTCTTTACGTATTGAGAACAAACTAAACACGGTTGGATCATAAGATTCGATGTCAAACGTGGTGACAACGCCGAATCAGATGATTCAATCAAAAAAAGAAAGTTGTAATGTAAAACCTAAGATGAGCTAAGCAACGAGCACTTTAAAATGGCTTCTCTGTCTTTAAAAAAAAAAAAACGAAAAAACAAAAAAACAAAAAACAAAAAAAAACAAAAAAAACAAAAAAACCAAAAAAAAAAAAATTGGAAACCGACCTATTTGTACAGATCCAAAAAAATGTATCAACTGGCTTCAAACAAAATTAAACTCAAAGTTTCAGTTTATTGTTTAAATAACGATCCACTTGAACTCCAGAACCTCTTTTGCCCTCGGACTGCATGGTGTTTACAATTAGAATGCTCCGCCTCCATAATCTTTGCAGAAAATTGCGGGTGGAAAAAAAGATTTACAACATTCAGACGCTCGATCAACATTTATTGTCAGTTTTCAGATATTACATAATGTTGTGAGAATAAGTATAGTGACTCCAAGTAAGTATTAACACGCCGCGCGTCAGCCGTGCTGAATGATATATGCACCCACAATCGACTAAATAAATCCACACGAATTATTCAACAGGCAAGAGAAATTTTAATCAGCACCGCTCTCTCTACTTTCGTGAGATTAGGGGAAGAAACCGTTATCTATTCTGAAATCACGTCGGAATTTCTCGGCTATCGGTTGAGGGTAGATTACGATATAGGAACCGAATCGCTTTATCGCCTGCAGAAATTCGATTCAAACAAATGGGAAGAACGCATGCGCGCTCTAGAGCCGGACCGGTTCAGAACCCCGGTTCAATCGACTAATTAATGATCTCACGTGTGAGACTTTACGAGGATTCAACCATAAGTGATCGCATTTCTCTCTCTCTCTCTCTCTCTCTCTCTCTCTCTCTCTCTCTCTCTCTCTCTCTCTCTCTCTCTCTCTCTCTCTCTCTCTCTCTCTCTCTCTCTCTCTCCCTCTCTCTCCCTCTCTCTCTCCCTCTCTCCCTCTCTCCCTCTCTCCCTCTCTCCTCCGTTCCTACACTCTTTCACTATTTTTCAACAGTATTCAAAGTTGAAGGATTGCCTTGATCGAAAACGATGAGTTCATTAATGAAGCAACCTTTTGAACAACCTTTGACCGTTAATTACCTTTGCATCGAAAGATGCCGATGAGGCAAAGCACCGTGCCGCGGACGGCTGCGGCTGGTTAGTCGTGGTCGTCCTGACTTTCACGTTGGCTAGTAGTTAGACAGGAGGAAAAACAACATCCCGCAGAAATCCATTACTTTTATACAAATAAATGCGAAGTCGGTCGACGATATTTTATACGCATTTATTTAGAATGGCAATCTTTTTATCTTTTCGCAACTAGTGAAGTTGTGAGTGAGATTAAAAAGCGAAGGTTTAAGAGTAGTACTTTGCATATTAAATTAAAAGTTTTGTCCTTGCAAAGGAATTTTTCAGAAACGGAATTAAGTTCCGTCGAACAGATCTCCGCGACGATCAGTTAATTTTTCGAGGAAACAGCTACTGTGTTTTAGATAATATATACATACACATACTTGTAGGAAATTATTTGTAACAAGATCAGTTTTAAAACGGTAGCGCAATTCATCTGTAACTCCTTAGGGCGCACTTTCGTCGGCATAACATCTTGCTCTCTATATACATAGATTTACGGAATCCGGGAGGTTTCATCGGCGAATTCAGGGGGGGGGGGGAGAAAAATTGTAAGAGACGACTCCTATATATACTTGTATCTTCCGTATCACAAACACGATGGCGCTGATGCGATCGAAGTTCGGTGGTAAGGAAGGTGAAAGAAACCCAGTGGGCCATCCACAAGTGAATGGTATATTAATTAGGGGGCATACGAAAATAATGAGCTCCAGTTGGTGAGATTGATTGACTTGGGGTCGGAACGCACTATTAATCATTGCCGAAATAATTAAAATAAAAAATATTCTGCGGCCAATGCATGCTTGCTCTTCGTTACAATAGCCGCTAGAATGCGCCCCTCATCCGTTGTCGACGACTTCGACGCCATGGATAATACACGATACCGAGTCGGAGCTCTTACTTTAGCCGCAGATTCTATGTGTACCTACACTTGGAGCATCTACAGAGTGTCTCAATTGTCAAATTCTTCGCATGGACGAGAGCGCGGAGTATATTTGAGACGAATGACCTGAGCCGTGCAAACTATATTGCGCAAATTGAGCCAGCGGAGACGTGTCGGGCGAGGCAGTGCCTCACCTGTTTTTAAATGAGAGATAGAAAGAAAACGTGGACCATCTCTAAAATTTGATCAAAAACTATCGGATATTGAAGGATTTGGCTCTAAATTTTTCAAAACTTCCGAAAGAAAAACTCCAAAATCCTTCTCATTTCTATCACTGAATGAAAAAGCGATATAGTCATAGTACCAGATTCGAGTCATATTACCAGAAGCACAACGATATATGAACGACAGAAAGTATGGTCCTTTGCCCAGAAAATTCACGTGTTACTATCAGAATATGGCCATAGAACTAGAATTTCCAAAAAAATTCAAGAACTACGATACAAACACTAGAATTCTGGTAATTATTGTTTACTTATTACTATCCCTTACATAGGTGCACATTCACAAATTTTCATGCTTCTGGTAATCTTTTTTTTTTTTTTTTTTTTTTTTTTTTTTTTTTTTTTTTTTTTTCCCCCCCCCCCCCTTTCTTTCAAGGATTGAACCTTTTTCTTTCTAAGATATTTCGCAGGCTTTTAAAGAGTTTCAGGTTTCCCAAAATGCAGTGGCGTAGCGTGTATGGGGCTTTTGGGGCTTAAGCCCCCCCACTTTTTTGGGAGAAGCAAAAAAAAAAAAAAAAAAAAAAAACGGAAACAAAATTTGAACAACTGCAACAACCCTGCGAAATTTCCTCACTTCTTCGTTGTCATAGTTACAGATTTTTTTATTCCCAATTTGAATTCTAACCTATACATTGCATTGTTTTGAAAATTTTTAATTTTAGAAAAAAAAAAAGAAAAAAAAATCTCAAGCCCCCTCACTTTTTGACCCCACGCTCCGCCACTGCCAAAATGCACTGAAACTTTCTGACCCAAAAGATACTTTTGATCAGTTGAAGATAAGGTTCAATTGAGCACCTATGACCGCAGACTTTGTTTTAGGATCAATGCTTTCTCAGTTCATATGGAGAATGGCCGCAGCTAGAAGGAGAAAAACTTGAAACGTCAGAAACAGGGGGGGGGGGGGGATGAAAGGAAAAGTAAGGAGAAAGAGGGGTCAAAGAGGGTAGAAAAGGAAAATAAAAAGACCTGCAGTCCCCAAGGGCGGAAGGGGGGGGGGGGGTTCTGGGCACGGCCATGATACGAAGGATGCATCATAACTCATAATTGGCGGTAGCCACCTGGACAAGTTCAAAACCCTCCAGCAAGAAGGTGGCGTCTGCGGACACTTAAACCGAATTTTACAATCAAGTTCGGAACTTTCCGGGGGAGACCGAACACCAAAGTCAACAAAACCATTTCTAGCCAATCAGGAGCGTTGTTTATTCTTGATTCTCACCGATGAGTTACTCTTTTCGTCCCCACCTAGGAAAACGGCCAAATTCCGACATTATCGGTACATTATTGGTGTTGTCCATCGTTGCCGAACAAACAGTTCGGGTGAGTTCATAAAAAAGGACAACCTCGGTGGTTCGGGTGAAAATCTTCACGCAAATCTGATGTTTGCTCATAAAATTCGCTTTTTCACGATACAGCTTTTTTTCGTCAATTTGTGCGTTATTCGATACATCATGAAAATGACTAGCCGCCTCTGATGACGCACCGTCGTAACTGTTGAGGCACTCTGTACAAGGAAAGCAATGATGCCCCCCTTGGCCCCCCTTCTATACACATAACTTCAAACACGAGCTTCCCAATCGACGAGACTTCTCTATTCACTTGTCGATCGATGGTACTAACATTTTTTGCAGGTAAGAGGCACTTCTCCGTTTTCTTTCTTCTTCTTCTTCTTCTTCTTTTTGGGCGCCGGTCGTACATAGCCGTACACATGTGAGCGCGCTTGAAGAGTCTTAATCAAATCCGATTTTTCATCGACTCAGAATTAATATTCAATTTTAACGGTGGATGGATCGGCCGCGCGCCGCGCCGGTCTTCGTCTTCCTTGAGCGACTTTGAGACTTGACTTGACTTGAGCGTCTCATCCTTGATGGAGCCGCCGAATTGGTTCCTTGAGTCTTGTCTTGAAGAGCTCCTCAACGCAGACGGCGACCTTTCGAAGCCGAACTGTTATTGTTGTTGTTACTCCTGTTGTTGTTTTAATTGCATGCCCCGTTCCGATTATAAACACGTAAGAAAGAAGAAAAAAAGTGCGCGATTGTGATCCGCGCGCTCCCGGTGGAAAAAAAAAATAATTCTAGGTTCTTATAGCGATTGTATTTTTGGTGGAACTTTCACGCGGTGGCCCATAGGCATGCGGCGGCGTGAGTCATGAAACGCTGATTCAGTAATCTTTGATGGCGCCTGATCGCCTTATAAACGATGACAATTGGACGGCATTAGTGCAGAAAGAAACCAACTACATCCGAGATCGATTGTTGTCAAGTGCAATTGGCGGCTCCGCTTCAAAGAGCCGCTCTGGAGTCACCCTCTGTCGGAACTGTGTTTAATGTTGCGGTGTCTGTCAAGTTATTGAGTTCTATTCACGATGAGTAATTAGAAAATTCCCTTGCGTCTAGGAAAAGACGGGTGACCATTGTGAGGTCGTGGAAAAATGGAAAAGGTAGGTGATGCTTGGTGAGCAAAGATGGAAGATGCGAATGTATGAGATGGCTTCATGATGTTCGGAGTGGAATGAACGGGAGGGCAGCTCCGGTTTTACATATTCAACCCTTTTCAGGTTCGAATAATGAAAATTATCAAAAACTCACTCGCAGTCCAGTGAATTGCGGGAGACTTCCAGAAATTTTTATGAACATATCAATCGTTCCGAAATTATTTTAGTACCCATGCATTTTAAAAGCTGTCTTTATAACTGTTGCGATCGCGAAGTTTAAATACATATATGCGTCATATTGATGAAGAACTCGTAAAACATTGCCATCCACACGGCAAACTACGGAATCATATGGAGCTTTAGAAGCAGGAATTTGAGCGACCCTCCTCAGTGGCGGCGCGTGCAATCTGGCAAAGTTGCATTTCATCCATTTAAATCTATGTAAAATATCGATTCGAGTGAGTGCATTGCGCACACCCAATATTTCGACCTATCTCATGACTTTAAATGGCGACTAATTGCAACGTTGCCGGATTACACGCACCGCCACTGCCCTCCTTAAACTTTTTGGTTATTTTATCGATAGTGTCTACGGCTCAAAAAACATCTTCTTTTTCGAATGAAATTAAAAATTAAAGCCTCTACATCAAAGACGTTCTAAACCCTTAAAAGGTTTAATAAGTGTTTAGGTCCGTATGGCCAACACACATATCGGCTTAAACGTAAGGTCACACAAGTGAGAGTTAGGTTTTGAATAAACGATTACAATCTCTTGATTAGATTCTAAAAAAAAGACCCTCACTACGCACACCATTTTTCACACTTGGGAAAAAACCAAAAGCACCATTGTTCTCCTCCTCATCAAGTACTGCCATTTTCTTTGTAAAAAAAACACAACATTCTAGACCCTTGCAACTGCCCCATTGCAAAACAAGCAGCAGTTAATTTGTTTATCGACCGCATCCAAGGTTATTCTGCAACAATGCAACACAATCTAACAATAAAAGTCTTGGAATGAGACTGGCAAAAAATATAAAAAGGGTATCGCTAAAAGAATTTTAAAGACCTTTGAATTTCCTTATAGTATGAAATAACGTTCGCACTGAGACGGCCTGTTTGGTCAAGCATGAAAAAAGCTTGCCGATTTTTCTTGATGATGAATCAAAGCTCAGAAACGAATGCAAGGGAAAAGAGGAAAAGCTTTCTTTGTGCTTTTGCAGGGGAAAAAAATGTTTGATACACAAAACCGCAGGAATTTCAAGTCTTCCCGAGCGAGGAAAATCTCGGCCTTTATCTTACCGCACGTGCTGCTGTTTCCCTCCCTAATTTTTTCCGAGTTTTTTCTTTCTTTTTTTTTCACCGACTCACAGTCCAGCAGGCTAAAGCTAAACCTTCCTCCTCTTTGGTATGCTATTGGCTTTTCCATGTACAGTAGTCTTCCTTTTACTATAATTTTTACTTTGGAGGGTAGCACTTTCTCATTCAAAGGTAAAATTTTTAGGCCCGGCCAGCAACTCAGATCGAGTATTTGTAAGTACACATGTTTGACATCGTGGGAGCGATTCAGAGAGTTTAGTTGAGATCTTTTTCATGGTTCGTGGCAGCTTTTTTGAAGAAAAATCAAGGATTTTCAAGGACTTTTCACAGGATTTCAAGGACTTCCGACAAGCAAAAACGTCGTATATTTATAACAATTTTCTAAAGGCGGAAAAAACACATTCTGAGGGTGCACTAATCAGAGGAGAACAGTGCACAAAGAAATAAAAGAAAGAAAGAAGTTCATGTTAACTTCTGCATTCTTTCTCACGACTTAGTAACCTAAACGCCATGACATTCCTCTGACTCTGACACACAAACAAAATTATTTTTAAAATGGCGAGCTAAACGAGCTGGAGCCGGTCATTTTCAAGGATTTTCAAGTTCATTTGACGAATTCATCACAATTCAAGGATTTTCAAGCATACGAAAAACGAAAAAAAAATCAAGGATATTCAAGGACTTTTCAAAGCGCCACGAACCATGTTTTTGGTTCGGCTTGGACTTGAACTGCAGTCCTCTAGATTCAACTTGCGATTGAAGCAGTGGCACGGCGGATCCACCGGGGGGGGGGGTTGTGGAGCACACATGGTTTTCCACTCAAGATAAGTTTCAAGGAGTGAATTTAAAGATGGATTTTTATAGCTACCAACCTTGAGCTAAACTCAACAGTTCTCAAGAATTGCCGATTTACGGTGAGCGTCTCTGAATTGCATTTTTTCTCCCTAGACTAGATTCAGCTAAGCCAAGTTAATGAATTATACTCTTAATCCTTAATCTCGTACGAAACCGGTTTACAGTTGTAGACGAAATAGGAACATCATGATCGGTCCGCCACTTGTCGTTCAGTATTCATTTTGTAACTCCTTCTTTATTATTTTTTTTTTAGAAAAATTAAACTTAATCAGAATTTGTAACAGAAAAAAATTGTTGACAATGCGAGGACTTTACTTTACTCCAGGGAAATATTTTCCTGTTAAATCCTCATGAATATAGTAAAACAGGTGAAAATGTAGTGCAACATGGCAAGTGACTTATGTTTAAAACAGTTTTAAGTTTAAACTTACCAAAGAGAAAGAATTGGGTAAAGACATGGATAGAGAGGGAGCGAGGGAGAGAGAGAGAGAGAGAGAGAGAGAGAGAGAGAGAGAGAGAGAGAGAGAGAGAGAGAGAGAGAGAGAGAGAGAGAGAGAGAGAGACAGAGACAGAGAGAGAGAGAGAGAGAGAGAGAGAGAGAGAGAGAGAGAGAGAGAGAGAGAAAAAATCGGGGGGATAAGGTGCAGAACATTAAAAATGAACGACATTAAAGAGGAAGCTGACGAAGCTTTCATTTTGAATTATTCTAAACATTCCATTCGAGTTCAAATATTTCGAATCAGATTTATCAACCATAATCTCAAGAGGATGTTAAATACAGCATCAACGTCAGTTCACCGATCGCTTGCGACTGTCCAAAAAGTTGAACGCACTGCGCGAGTCTTTAAATCGAGTGTCCACAAAAATATTTACTGCGGTTTCAGTGGTTTGAATCGTTGTCAATCACGAATTTTATGACTGTAAATCAGGCAGAATATCCACATTTTATGACCGTTTTTTCCTCAGAGAATGCGTTAAAATATTCATTAAAACAGTGAATAATAAATATAATAAAATAAATCCATTCTTAGATAATATTTTCGTTTTTATAAATTGTGTAAAGAAAAAAATGTACTGTTATAATTTAACGGCTTTGAAGTGGTCAAAGACTCCCGAAGACCCGCCGAGTGTACAAGTGAGAAATTCTCGCTCGTCCTCACAAGTTTAATTTTTGTACATTTTATTACAAACAAATTTCGAGATTTATTACCTCTCTTCTAAAAGTGTTATAGGAAGTTTCCGAAGTCATAAAAATGGTGTAAAATAATAATCTATGGAGGGTTGACATTCAGTTTCATCAAAATCCAAGAATTTTTCATTCTTTTTTGCAGCGATTCGTAAAAATTGCTTGACAGAGGAAGTAGTGCCATGAAGCACAGTTGAATTTGGTTGTCGACACAATCATGAAATATTAGGTTTTTTGCACAGTTTCAAGCAACAATTATAAGACCATACGAACTCTATACGAAGCTCTAAAACTAGCTTACGAAAGCTCTAAGAGGACTCGGACATTCCTTTTCTTTCTCCACCACTCCGATGAATAAGAAAAACTTGAGGTGGGGGGGGGGGCAGTTTTCCTTCCTCCAACCCTTATTCCTAAAAATAAGCGGAAATAAAAATAAATATTTACAAAATTCAAGGGCTTGCTTTCCATGTAATTTCATTTTTTGAAGTTTTGCTCCTCCTTAGAAAATTTTCTGCTAGCGACCATTATGTTTCAAACGAAAAAAATCAACATAGTTTCGGCAAATATGACAAGATGACACTCCCCCCCCCTCCCCTTATCATTTAAAAGGAGCTCTAAACGAGCAGCGAGGAACCTACTTTTCAACTGCATTAGGAATCAATGGGGTACTTGAAAATGACTTACGGTTTTAGTACTGTGTGCGAATGCGCACGTGATTAAATTGCACGATGGCTGAATCATACAGCCAATGCTGCCGTTCAAGTAAATTCAATGGCATTTTCTTAATTCACCAATAATTTCACCGGTTGGGAAAAGATTACACAATTCAGTTCAGTTTAATGACAGTAAATGCACGGAAATACATGCATCAGTAATCTTTTCTCAATCGGTGCAATCGCCGTTAAGTTATTAAAATATCGGCAAGTTTTTTTAAGTCTTCGACGACTCCACCGGTTGAGAAAAGATTACAAATGCAAGTATTTTTTGTACAATACAGTCATGATCTAAACTGGGCTATGTAATCTTTTCTCAACCGGTGGAATCATCGGTGGATTGGAAAATACCATTGAATATACACGGAACGGCAGCTGTGCATACAGCAAACTGCGTATGGAGACAGGGATTTATTTCGCTGTCGCGAAACCCCGAGTTGCTCGGAAGACTGAGAAAGAGGACCATAGACCAATGGCAGGTCGACGGGGCAGATGAGGACATCTGACTTCACCGTGGGGGAGGAGAGAAATAATGCCGAAGACCCGCGGACTGATGAGGAAGAAGAGGATGAAGTGCCATCTCGACAGGAGGATCGAGGACCAAGGAATGCGAAATTGCCGACGAGGCATGGAACGGGACAAGGGACACGTGGAAAACGAACCACGACATCAAACATGATCACTGACCAGCACAACAGCAACCGAATATGAAAACTTTCAAACCATGGTCGTCGAGCAATGTTGCCACGTTTGGAGAAGTCCATGGATTTTGTGTTAACGTTTTACTATGAAAAAAATAATTCTTAAATTTTAACATTAACCAGGAACACAACGATATGTGAACCAAAGAATTAGAAAAGGCTGGTGTTTATAACATGATCTCATCATATTATGATCATAGAATTTCCTTGAAAAACCATGGTACATGATACTGGAATTCTGGTAAAAGAACCAGAAATTTCATTGGTTGACGAATCGTTTTGCTTCGACTAATCTTCTTTTTTTGGGTGTAGACATGGATTCGGGAAATTCTATACAGACCCACATTGTTTTTAAAAGGTTTAATGAATATTGCTGTATCTTTATTGACACTTTGAGAAGATTTTAGAATTTTTTCTCCAAAACGCTGACGACTTCTGATCATCTGAATCAGCGGCTCTGAGACTAAGGCATACAATCCACCTCTAAGAGGGTGGCGGAGAGGGATAGTTTCACGTGTTTTTTTCAGGTCTTATAATTTTTGATTGAAACGACTCAAATATACTAACGCACTTTACAACAACTTTAATCCTACGATATAGCATTTCAAGAAGTGAGAATAATATTGGGGGAAAAAATGGCAACCATTCTGCCAAACTCTGGGGGCGCGGCGACACGGTAATTCCAACGGACATTGAGTAATTGCGCGCGCAGGCGTGGGGGCCACTGGAGGGGGGGAGTCATAAGAGTGTACAATGTGAACCAAAAGACGCGCTGCGGACGGGACACACTGTTGTCAGATTACGGGGATTAAATCCCAGTGGCGGCTCGTGAATTGCAATAAATCGACGTATCCTCCATAGGTACCCATTAAAAATAATCGATCCCCAGCTAAATCATTTCAACCTTCAGATAATCGATAGTCTAGCAAATGTTCATCCAATCGATAGATCTTCCACACAGACCCATGAAAAATAATCTTTCTTCAGCTATAATATACATTTCAATCTTTAGATAATCGATACTTTAGCATAAGTTTCAATAGGAGACAGTCATACATCCTGAAATCAGTGAGTTCCGTGCAATGCGGTGACAGTAGACTCCCTCCATTTATATCTATGTAAAATAATCGATTCTCGCCTTGACACCTCGAATCGATCGTTTGGTACAAGTTTAAATGCGCCGAATTGAAAAATTTGACTAATTTATCTGCAAAATCTGGCAACAACGTCAGGACTGCAATATACAGGGCTTGTGGTAAATGAGCAATGAGTAGTGAGTGCTGACCCCGTGTTGCCAGATTTACGGTTTCGGGCCGTATTATTCCCATTAAAATCGATGCAAAAAGTGTGGATTCAATCCTTTAATCCGACAACAATGTGCTGGTTTGACCCGTGACGGCAAGAGGGAGCTGCGGTAGCCGACGACGCGCGATGCAATGCGACCTGAAGCGGCGTCAAGCTTTTAAAAGCGAAGCTTGCAATTAACGCGTTCGCCAAAACCATGAAGGGTCACTCAATTTGACCGCGCTGCGCTGCTCAATGCTTACTATATGGTGAATACATGGTATGACAGTTTACTGAAGGTGGTACCTGGCCTTTAAAAATAAAATGGGCCGAGGTTAGAGGGTTATGCCATCGAAAGCCGGTTAGAGAAAACTTCAAGTTAAGCGAACTCGAACACATCTACAATTTCTGGTAGGGGGTACGAAAAGGATGTTGAAAATGGCCTACTGTGCTGGTTAGTGGTTAGGGTCGACAGTAAAAATAAAGAATAAACACGGAGAAAAAAGAATAGTTAAACAAACCGAAACACTTGTTGTATTTGATCCACGTCAATTTATAGTAAACTGGCCAGATGCTCGACTGGTTGAACTATAACTGGAGCTCTGTTTGAATCGAACAAAACTGATGTCAGTTTAAGTAGAACCGTTGGTTGATTTAATGAAAATTGGCGAAGGTTAAATGGGACAGGAGTTCTGCTTAACTTAGCTACTTTTCCTTTCTCCACGAAGAAAGATAGAAAGCATCTTCTTTTTTCTTAAATACACTAATTTTAGAAACAGTACTAAAATCCGTTGCGAGGTTTATTAGGGGTTACAGAAATTCCATGTGCTACAGCCACTAAAGTTGGTATCATTTGAAATTCTCCCTAGTTGAAAGTCGAATCATGAGTTTAAGGTTACCGAAATTACATGTCAACCTCGAAAGGCAGAACATATGGACTTCATCCTGGTCAGAAATCTCTCGAAGAATTTAGTTGGAGTCACCAAAATGCCATGTGCTAGCTTTACAGCCAAACATTTATTTTTGACTTTCTTAGTGTGATTCTCGTGATTTTCGCTGAGTTTTACATCGGATTGGACTATTAATTTGCCCACAGCGAAAGTTTGCAAGAGCTCCATTCACGATATGGTTCCTCTGCGTTCTTGATTTTCGCGTCAGCGCTGAATTGAGTTTTCTTCATAACCGATTAAGAACTTAACGAAACAATACTCTTGCTTTGATTCTCTATGACTTTCGCAGGGAGGGGAAAGGTCATAACTCCGTTTTGACGACTTTCCTAAAATGACACTCACTGCCAACAAAGGCCGGTGGTCCGCGCGACCGCGCCGTTTACGTTTTCAGACTGCGAGAGTAGCCGCTACACAGGAGGGGGGGGGGCGGTAAAAAATAAACAAAAACAAACACTTGGCGCAATTACCCAATGAATGAAATAAATGAATGGAAGTAGAAAATCATTAATTTCAAACGAATTAGAGAAGGACAGTGAGATGCTCAGACGTGCTTTTGAACGCGTGCGAGTGAGGCAGAGAGTGAGAGGGGGGGAGAGCTGCGAGGGTGGGTGGGAGAGGAACCCAGCCAGCCCCAGCGCCCCACCCCGTGGATAGGAGTAGGGAAGGTTAGGTTAGGTGGAACCGGTTACTAAGCATCCGTTATGTTGTTGTATGTGTAAAACTGTAAAGGAGCAAAAAAAAAAAAGAAGAAAAAAAAGAAAATAAAAAGGCTGCCAACAGCCGCACCGTGTAGCCGCCATGCAACTATCCGAGCAGCCGTGGCATGGCGCTGCGTCGTCGCTGAACGTCTTGAATGACTTAAAAGCAAGCGCGCGCGAGGATTTCGCACGCCGCGAATCCGTGGTGCAGTGAACGAAATTCCTTCATTTACGCCCTGGAGGGAATCTTATGCGGGATAAGGAAGTTATTCGCGGTAGAATGTAGAGCAGAGACCGGGGTAGGCGGGAGGGGGAGGGGGAGGGAGGTTGAGACGCTTCGAAAATTGTTCTATATATATACCCGCCGCGCTGTCTATACTTCAGCTGAATGGAGTGATGGCTCATGCAGGATCGATCGTTAGTCCCTCTCCCATTGAGTTATTGGAAAATTATCGATTTTTTCGAGGTTCAATGAATCAGGTATGCACAAGTTTTTGAAGAAAGTAGGCCTGCAGAATATTCCCGATCCGGTGATCCCGGGATCGCGTGATCGGTGTGGCAAATGAGAAATGATGTGGCAAAGTGTGGTAATTTTTTACTATTTTTCATTTTTTCCCTCTAAAATTTCATCGAGCGCGAGGTAAACTTTTATGATTTTGAGGTAAAATTTCATCGACCTCGTAAAAATGACCTTTTTGCGAAAAATTTGGCTATAAAGAATCCGTGGGTTAAATTAAATTGGGATTGCAGGAGCATGCGGACTACGGAGGTCGTGGAAGATTTTGCCGGCCAGGGGGAAAGTAACTGAAGAAAATAAAATCATATTCACTATAGGGCGAAAGGCCCAACTCTAGCTGACAAAGGTTTGCGAGCGTAATTTTAGATTTTTCGTGCAAAAAGTGCTGAGAAAGAAATAAGGAAAACTCAACTTTCATTTTTAACACGATTACTTCCGATCTTTACATCCTTCCAGGGAGAAGGAGCAGAAAAGAAAATATGACGGTTTTACGTGCCATACGGTTTCTAACGCATAGGCGGGCGCGGAACATCATCATACAACTCTAGGTCGCGTCGCGTCGCGTCGTTTCTAAGGAGTTTGCCGTTCAAGTTATTATAGTACTTACAAATGCGTGAAGGGATGTTTTTTCGTCTTCTGCGGGTACGTTGCCGTCAACGCAACCAGTAGAAACATCGATTCATATTGTTTGCGAATATTTTGGTCCCGATAACCTGTTCAGAACTCAGAAGACGAAAATAAGTTGATCCACGCGTGACAGTGGCGGAGCCAAGAATTTTTCGGGGGGGGGGGTGGTCCGAGGTCCGAAAATGGTCAAGGGGGGGGGGGGTTCAAAGATACTAATTTGATAACATTTGTCTAAAATCGCAAAAAATTACCTTTTTTAGGACAAATTTTGGAATCCAGGAGGGGGGGGGGGAGTGACGCGTGATGTATAAAAAAAGCTGTAAACAGCAAACTCTCCTGAAACGACCTCTGGCAAGAAAGGAAAACTATAGTTCAAGACTATTCGGATTTTCAGATTAGCGCGGATAAAAGCTCGATAGTTAAAACTGATCTTACAGGCAAATCTTTGAAAAAAGATTTAAAAATAGATTACTATATCTAATCAATAAATAGTAATATAGTAACGGATATTAAATCTTCAGATATTTGTTGACGTTTGGTACAGTTACGCAAGTTTACTTTTAAATCAAATTTTTTAACCACAAATCAAAGCCTAAACATCTTAAAGGCAAACTTTCGGGAAACCACTATAAACCACCCTCCCCCCCCCCCTTCAAAAAAAATCCGTGATAGCATACATCTCCAAGTATGCCTCTTATTACTTGCTACGTCTCCTCTCCTCCTTCCGAACTATGGATCCTCGATTTCTAACGCAGTGCACACGAATTAATGAGGTGGAAACACCGAGGGAAAAAAATTGATAATTTGAGAATAATCAAATGCGATCCTTCTGGCCGCCTGAGATGAATTTTATAATTAAAGAAATGGAGCGGAGCCACATCTAGGACTGCGTTGCCAAAGTTTTAAATAACAAATAAACTTACTGATTCCCTTTGATCCAAAGCTCAAAGTGGAAGAAGGCTAATTTTTTAGAAATAAATAGTCAGGCAACCTTTGTTCGTCGGCGCGGCAGTGTTGCCAAATAGTCGTTATAACTGAACTTGCTACACATTAAATAATAAAAACGATATTTTCAGATAGTTATCCCAACAGCAACACTGTTTGGCTGATGAGCGTGCCTCGTAAAGTGGCCACATCACGGGCTCGTGCTACGCTAACTCATTTTTCCCCAGTTGTTTATTATATTCCCCTTCCATACCGTGAGGCGCGAAATTACTTCAAAGTCGAGGAAAGTATAAGGACCGCATTAACGCATACATTACTTACATAAAATTAGATGAGATTTAATTGCACCGTTTCATTATTTTTCCCTTAAAAGGCTCTGATTATTTTTTTTCTTCTCAGATTTCTTATATACTTCGGGCCTAAATTACGGAACCCCCCTCCGCTCTTGTACTCTCGTTTTGATGAAGGTTACAAATGTATAAAGCAGACTCTCAAGCTATACGTCTTAGACTATGTTGCCATATTTGATGATACCTAATCTAGTTCGTAAGAGATTAATGCACTTTGATCGATTGAAAATGCAGTCAATTCGACAAGTCCATGCGCATTTTTGCCCCTCCGAACACAAAAAACTGTTCCTGAAGCAATCAAAAAAACAGTCTCACAAACCATCGGGCGTGCATTTTGTCCCCAATGATCATTTCGGTCGAATTAGGATGTTTTGAGAGCGCTTATTGTCTCCAGCAGTATATCCTCAAATAATCGTCAAATTTGAAACATGCTCCGCCGAGCGCCCCAAAAGATCAATTGAAGCAAAACTATTTGCCGATTTTAATACTTGGGAATAATTAATTAAATAAATAACCATCTAGTTGCTAACTGTCCCGACTCGGAAGTTTTATTCCGTTTGACCTATTCTAAAGTATCGATTCTTTTCCAGAGGATTTAACGGTGGAGATATCGATACACCATAATATTACCAACCGCCACGCGACCGGCAACGACACGTGCCACGGTATGATCACCATCAACTCCACACAAGAATTAATTCTTGGGAATGGTTTCAAAGCTGCCGTTTTGCGTATAATTGATGGAATTGTTCAATTCACTGATGATTCCACCGGTTGAGAAAAGATTACACGGTTCAGTTCATGACTGTAAATGCACGGAAAAACTCGCATCTGTATAATCTTTTCTCAATCGGTGGGATCGCCGTTTCTGTATAATACCTGCAAGTTTTTTAAAGCCATCAACCACTCAACCGGTTGAGAGAATATTATAGATCAGAGTACTTTCGGGCATCACAGTTATACATGAACTGCGTGATATTTTCTCAACCGGTGGATTCATCGGTGAATTGAAAAAACGCCATTAAATATACACGGAACGGCAGCACTGATGGTTTAAATATTATTTATCTCATGAAAGGCGGGCTCTTGACTACGGTATAGAGGACTGAACCAGAGTTGAGATGAGTTGAATTGAGCTTAGTTTGACCCAACCCCATCTCTCGTCCCCCCACCGCCCCCCCCCTCACCCCCTCTCCCTCTGCAGCTAAACCTCTGTAATTCCCTTTAATTGATGCGTCCTGATGAAGAGGACGAAGTAGAGTATCGAATGAAAAATAATTGCGGACGCGAGCCACGAGTATTGGATCCCCACAGGCAACCGGTTGTCCGTTGCTATTGCTTCCCGCCTTTACAGACATTAGACAGGATCCCCCCCTCCATTTTATACCAGCTTCGCTGAATCAGACAACTTTAGGGGTAATGCAACTATGTATAGCGATGGCGAGAGGCTGGTACAAGTTAAAAGTCCTATCCCAAACTGTGACACGTACGTTACATTTGCCATAATCTGGTGCGATTTACCATACTTGATAGCAGACTCCAAAACCAGCTTTGCAGATAGTAAATTCTACCAGTCTTTTTTCCCCGTGTAATTCAAACAATGTTGGGCTGTGCTTGAGAGAGAAGCATTGAAATATACAAAATACAAATTCCTTTTAGTTTGGAAAATACTGTAATGAAAGAGAACTTACTTGGTGGTCATCAATGGCACTAGCAAGGGCATTATGTAAAACTAGCTGGTCTTCAAGGATAGGGTGTTGTACTCCTCGCACACTCCCGTATTCACTTCGATTCCGCCCCCCATCGTAAGGAAAACCGGAATGCATATTACTCTGAAACAATAAAACAATGAATACAATTGTAGACAAAATATAGATAACAGTTCCCAAAATGGGTGAACATGATTGTAAACAGAGTCGAAGGGCTGGAGCCGAAAGAAGAAATAATTGCTTTGAGGAGTGCTCTTCACTTAAAACCGAGACCATCAGAAATAAGAGCATCGCGTGCAATCTGGCAACGTTGCATTTAGTCCATTTAAGCCTACGGAAAAGGTAGAACTCAGCGAATCGACATTTTACGCAGGTTCGACTAGATGACATGAAGCGTTGCCGGATAGCACATGACACCATACTATAATCAACAAAAATGTTTTAAAATGAGAAAGGGGTTTTCGTCTAATTAGGATATTTATTCAGTTGCGGGACTTAAACTGGCTCGAAAATCGGAGGTGGATCGAAAAAATCTTTCAAATGTTTAGCCCTATTTTCTCAACAAAAATACCAACATTTTCACCGAAATCTCTTCGTAGGTACTAGACAAGGTAGGTAACATTTAAATTTAAGCGGGGTGGGGGAGGGGGTAAATCGCCCTTAGCTACCCCCTCACATCCTCTACTGGACAAAAAACAAGAAAAAAAAACAACCAATCAACAAAAAAGTAAAGTTCAACTAATCAGAATCTTTGCCACAATCAACATTTCAAAAACAAAATTTTCGATCAGTACATAAACATACCTTATCTATCACGGGCGGATCCAGCAATTTGGCAACATAATAAATTATTTCCAGTTGAACACATGAGAAATAATCGATTCTTAAGGGGACCATGACCCTTTTACTAATCGATTGTTTCTCATACATTCAAAAGGGAAGAATCCAAAGTTGCCAAATTGCTGATCCACGTTTGTCTTCTATTCTACACGCCTCACTGCCAATGAACTCTTTTTACTTGTATACGATCTCAATCGGATGTCTACGATTTGTTACGGATATTTTAGCATTTTTTCCTCTCATTGAAAATCATTTAAATATTTTTGCTCGTATTTAAAGGATCGTTTGAAGCACGTTTTTTGAAGCGCGCGACTCGACGCGACGAGTGGGAATGGGGCAATACTTTTCTACGACGGAAGGAGGGCAAAAATATGCAAGAATCTATCTCCGCACTCCGAAAAAAACATGCTCATAAATCGAGGGTGAAATCGAAGGGTGAAGAATTGATTTGATCCCTCCTGACCCTCCCTCTTCCTGTTTTCAAGCGTTAGATATAGTACTTTGCGTTAACGTTGCCCTCTCTATCGCCGATAATCTTTTTCTCTGACGGGATGCCAAAAGCTTGTATAGAGCTGCGGTTCTGTTGAGAATAAGAACTACGCGGAATTTTGCTTTAAAAAAAAAAAAAAAAAAAAAAAAAATCCGCGCATTACCGAAAAGGGCTGAAAACTGAAACTTGGAATCTAAGACAAGCGTACTGTCGGTTTCAGTGATGACGTCATCCTGTGAAAACGTTCATTGACATTTTCAATAAAAAAATAAAATAAAAAACTGTTTCTCTCACCCTCACGAGACCCCCATGCATGTACTGCTATCTCACTCTCATCTCTAAAATCGGACACAGATACATGCTTTTGTGAAAGTTTATGGAAGAAATTAATTCATTGAGTTATTTAAAAGCGATTTTGATCATAAAATGTCGTGAAACAAAGCCTCGTAGACGCATTTTGACGCAATAAAACGAGATAGCTGTGCATAAGGGGCGTGGGGGGGGGGGGGGTTGAAGAGAGCGATCCTTTGGAATGCTACACGAATTCGTTCAAAGCCAATTGCGGCCGATGAGTGCATGGTGGCTAACCGGTGACTCATTCTCACAAAACCGTCTATAGCTCATCAAAGATCAACTTTTTCAACTCCTTTTCATCGTAATCTTTCATTTTTAAAATACCTTTTACTCATTTTTCTCTCTCTTTGTACATCAATTGATGGTAGTTTTTGTTAAATTGCTCAATGATTCCACTGTATTTTGGTCTGAAATTGTCCAAAAGAGGTAAAAAACCAGAAAGTAAACGAATCAATCACGTCATTTATAAACTTTCAAAACCAATTTTGATCACAGAGAACACTATGGGCAAGTATAATTTAAACCTAGAAATGTCACTGAAAAGTTTGAAATTAAGCTTAAAACGGTGAAAACAATATAGTTCTTTGATATATATATTTTTTTTTTTACCTATTTTTTGCAATTTTTTTAGAAAACCATAGATCACTCTTTAGGCGCGGAGACTCGTGCACGTGCAATACCTTCACTAATTAGGGGTTGATAAGTTACTTCAAATATTTAAAGATTGTCGTTTCGGTGGTACACTGAAAGTTTTTTTTTTAAGTCTTCCAGCTTCCATACACGTGGGAACGTGGGTGAGCGCAGGGTGGGTGTGCGTAGAGCATTGTGGTTGAAGTCGCTCCTACGAAAGTAGAGGAAGGGATGGGTAGGGACTAGGGGAGGTGGTAATCTTAAGAACTGAAGACGCTATGGCACGCGATATTGGAGGATAAGAGGACGATGAAATGCAGAAGCTGATGGAATTATGATGAATATAAGGGCTAGGCGAGGTGGGGATGGGGTGATTTCAAAAATTCACAGCATCGGGGAAACCTTGGAAATCCCAAAACCCGCGAGCAATTTTCTTGCTTATGAAGCGCCTGTAGGACTGGAGAAACTCTTCCGAGTAAGTGTGATAGTTGAGAGGAGAGGATAGGAGAGGAGAGGAGAGGAGAGGAGAGGAGAGGAGAGGAGAGGAGAGGAGAGGAGAGGAGAGGAGAGGAGAGGAGAGGAGAGGAGAGGAGAGGAGAGGAGAGGAGAGGAGAGGAGAGGAGAGGAGAGGAGAGGAGAGGAGAGGAGAGGAGAGTGTTGACAAAAAGAAGGAACGACTTTATTGCCAGCCAGATAATTTTGGTGACATCACCTTAAAATCAGCTGTCTATGGAGTTGTCTATCAACTGCATGAAAGCAAGTTACAATATTGAAAAGCTAAGTGGAAGAAGTTGTGAACTTTGAAGTTACGTAAAAACTTAATAGTATTATTCTTAATAGTGTTAGTACGTCTCGGAAGTTTTTATTTATTGCTGGCCTAGTTCCCATTTTAATCCTTATTTTGTCTGTGCAGTATTATTAATTTGCAAGTTTTACTTTCTGTTGTTTTCAAGTTGAATAATTATCCTATACTCGAGTCTAAAACGCCTGGTACAATTATTATAGTACTTTGATTATTATTATAATATGACAAACTAATTTGGACTGATATTATTCAAAGTATGCAAGTGTTTGCCATCAGTTTCATATACCTGATCAGCAATGCCTAAGTTTTTACTGAATGACATGACACTCGAACAACTGTATATTTTCAGTACTTTAATAATTGTTTGCCAATACTGAATCGTTATCATCCTAATTATGGGATTAAAACTGTTGAATGACTTTTCAGATTTTTTTTTTTTTTTTTTTTTTTTTTTTTTTTAAAATCACTCGAAGACAAATATTCCGAGGAAGCACTTAATAATGAATGAGATCCGTTTTTATAAACGTAAGTAGTTCGTTGCGAATAACTTCATTTTGAAACAGGTGTTTAAATTACCCGAGGGAAATGCATGGGTCCCGAACTGGACATAACTCGCTGTTTCTTGGAGACGAAGAGAGTGAATTCCGCAAGAAAAAGGTCTGGCAATCGTTTTCATTTGGACATGACGCGAGGTTATAATTATATCGGAGTCGATGAGATGAGATACGAGGGGATCGGCTTGTACGAGCAGACGATTGATTTTTGCGAAAGTGCGCCTTCAGAATATCTTTTCAAAACTGGTTCAAGATTTAGCAATGGGTTTTGTGAAAGTGTCGCGAATCTGTATACTTTTGAAACTCTAAAACCGGTTTCACGTAACTTTAGGGTTTTTCATTTTTTACAAAAAAAATGTTCTCCGTTTTGATTTCCAGGTCGAAATTTTAGGCAAGCCACAAGAGATGGCAAAAATATTTTATTTTTTTTGGTCATCGTTTCTTTCTTATATAATTATCGTTTTTACATCCGGCTGATTATACTTGACGAGAAAAGCCCGACCATCTGAAATATAAATTTTCGTTTGCTTTATGTAAAACTTCGCTAATTTTAAAAGAACTTGTTTGAAGTTTTGATTAAGTATGTCGAAGCACGCATATTTTTTTATTTTATTTTATTATTATTTTTTTTGTAACGCTTTTTCCAAACAAAGACAGGCCGGAAGGGACCATTAATTTTTGCCTGGTTCCCCGTCAATTCAAGCGGCAAGAAAAAAATAGTGAATTCACCAATTTTGTTATTTGAGTCGAATGAATAATATATTTTCAGTATTAGATGATATGTTTCTTTTGCCTCTTCTGTGTGTTCGTTAGTGTATAGGGTTTCTATGAGTATTTAAAAATAACCATCGATACACCGGCATATTGACAATAAAATGAGCCAAAGAGAAGAAATTGCTCGCAAAGAACTTTGCGTATTTCGAAATTCTTCGATACTTGATCGCAGAAATTAACACTTGAAAAGAATTGAAAGTTTTGAGATGGTTCCACGGAATTAGCTGAGGAATCTTCGACGGAAATTATTGAAGATGGATCTTCCAATAGAAGGCGCATTTTACCTGGAAAGTGTTTTTCTGTCATTCACCTTTATATCAAAGCTGCCATTTTTCGAATATTTAAATGCGGTATTCTACAATCCATTAATGATTTAACCGGTTGAAATAAAGATTACATGATTGGCGTATTTCAAGTGTGGTTAGTTTTATTCTTTCCAACTGATATTTAACCCTTTAATGCGCGCATTTTGGGATTTGAGTTTTTTCGAGATTTATTTAGACCGTTCGAAAGAGGACTCTTTTTTAAGAACTTTGATGGGTCACACAACTTTTTGAAAAATGTCCATTTAAATTCCATTGAATCACATGTTACATTATTTTGTGCCTCAGGGGTGCCATGGCGCAGTTAAGGGTTAATCTTTGCTTCAACCAGTTGAATAACCGGTGGGTTGGAGAATGCTCTTAAATGTTCGAAATACGACAGCACTGTCTGGTACTATGACTCGCAAAAGAAAGTCCCCTGATCAAAATTCTTATTGTTAATTTCTTTCGTTGATTTCTATAGAATTGTCGATTTTTCATTAAATACTTTAAAAGCGGCATACTGAATATTCCTTAAACTTTCGAAAGCCGCAAAATTGTTAAAAAATTGCTATCATTTAAAAGAGTAAAAATTTTGATCAGGGCATTTTCTTTAGCAGGTCATGGTACTTACCTAGATTGTAAGTTTTAATTTATTTTTTTAGACTCTTTCCGATTTCCTCGTTTTTACGGATGACTCGCAGGACGTGTTCTCGACAAGAAGCAGCGTTTAAAGACCGGAAGCAAAACGGCTATGAATGCGCTCTTTCTTTGAGTCCCGTATATACAAAACACGGTCAAACAAATACACATTCACGAGAGATATTATCTTCCAAGTCGTAAAATCTTGCTAATCTTGTTTTTCCGGAGTATAAAAAGAAGAATCACAACTTGAAATTTTTCCTCGAGCCTTCCGAAATTTGGCAACGAAAGCCAAAAACGGAGCCGACAAGGATGAGAAGCATGGAAAGGAGGGAGATTCGAACGCGGTTGGAGGGGAATGAAGGAAGCACGGGAGAGGGTGAGGCTGGATGGGGGGAGCGAGCAGGGGGAATTTAAGGAATGTGGATAATGCGAGCAAATCAGCGGAGTCTTATTAATTTGTTGCATTATATCTTAAAGAGCCTTCAAGTTAATAAAATCTTCCGAATATTCGCTTTTTTATAGGAATTCTTAGCGAACCGGCACAAGTGGGCTTCCTGACTTATCTCCCTTCTCTTTCCCTCCCTCTCAGCCCCCCCCCCCCGCGACGATAAGGATGCTCCTATTTCTTCCCCTCGTACCTCCCAGTATTCCCATAATTGAGGCTGACTTGAGGAAACTATTCAAGTCAATCTTCATGGGCGAATAAAATACGGAGATTAAAAACAAAACCTAGATTGATCGACATTTTCAAAATAAGGAGCTCGCGAAAAATTAAGGATTTAAATTGGATGTCCGTAAAGGAGCGATAATTATTCATAACTACAGTTGAAAGAGTTTGCTTAGTGAATATGCACTATATGAATTGTATAAAAGAAAGTACCCTGGAAAAAATTATTGTTGTTACATGTCTCTGTTGTTTTTTATATAATTTTCGTTTTTCCATGCTGTACTTCATACGGGGAATCTTGCTCAGTCCTTAAGCATTTAAAAGTTGCAAGATTGTTAAAAGGTTGCCAATATTTTTGAGAGTAAAAATTTTGACAAATTTTGACAATGGGAGGGAGATGTTACTGTAAGTTCGTGTTCCCTGTATTTTCGGTCAAGATATAACTTTGCAGGGGAAATGGGGGAGAGGAGCCTGCTTTATTGAATATTGTTGAGCCGTTCGAGGTCAATGGAAGCTTCTTGAGTTCGGAAACGATGTTTCTTGCCATTTAAATCCAGGCAAAAGTATCGAATTCTTGTGGGTTCAATGAACCTCATTTTACATACAGGGTGTTTTTTTTATCTCCCCCCCCCTGGTTTTTTTCCTTGCTAATTGGGATAAAATGTTGCGGTTTGGACTATTCTTCATCATTTTGGCTGAATTTTCTTTTTTTGGGGTCGAAACCCCCCCAGCCCCCCTAGGGGGGCCCCCAGGGGGGCTATCTCAAAAATTTCAAATGGCATCCCCTATCTTGTGATACATCGTTCGAAAGGGAATAAAATTCTAAGACTTTTGGCGCAAACCGGAAGTTGATATCGTTTTTCGTTTTCGATATATCGAATTTCAAAGTTCGATTTGGACCCATTTTCAAAAAATCATTACTCCACTTTGGAAAGTCGGAATAAAAAACAAGCAGGTAAGCTCCGATACATTGCATGTATTGGAAAAGCGTGCCTGTGAATTGTAAACATAAAAATCTGCGCATAAGTTGTTTCATTTGGTCTTCTGCTCTGCTGGGTTTTGCAGAAATAAGTTTTGCATAAAGGCTTACGCATACATGGTTTAAATATATTTATTATAATGTAGTTCATGGGAGAAGATTTGTCAATTTATTGTATATTATTTAAGGTACAGGAAGTGCTGTTGGATCTTTGATTAAGAAAATATGACAATGTATATGCATTTGAGACGTATATTTGAAAAAAATATTTTTGAGTCGTTGTTTTTGCAGTGACACATTACAATTGGTTCAGTGTTTTGTTCATTTGTGGATTACAGCTGTTTGAAATGCATCAGCAATTCTTAAGGAGACATTGTAGTATGTAACTAACATATGAATTGAATAAATAGATTTATAATATACATGAATGATTCAATAATGAAAATTTGGATGAAATCACTGATTATAGAGTATTTGAAGTTTAAATGATTCGATTCTGCGTTGAATGGATGTAAAAGATTCTATTTATAATTTAATAAAATGAGAAAGAAAAGATAGGTAGGCCATGGTTTTGTTGGTGGAATATGGTGATGAAAGGTAAAAGAAGGTAATTAATAAATGTCTACATATTGATAGAGAGGAAATATAGTCATTCCTTTCAATATCTGAATTTTTAGACACAGTATTGGCCGATTTGGATCTGAAAATTAAACAATTACAATTAATGTCAATAAAAGCAATTCCTGCTATGTTTTCATTAAAGGCTTTACTGTACAGAGAAACCTTATGGTGGATACTCAAGATAAAATTAGGCTGAATCATCTACTTGGAAAAAATGCTATGATTAGCATCCAGTAAAAACATTACAGACGTACATACTAATTGAAGTATTAATAATTTATGCATCAACTTTGACAACTATAATTAGTGTAGTCCCCTACTTCATTGCGATGCGTCCCTTCAAGCAAACAGAGTTGCTTACCAGAGTTGCAGAGTTTCTAGCCTTTCATTCGATGACATTCTATCAATGAGAAGCAAAAAAAGTTACGCATATAAAAGCTTCCACCCCTCCCCCCTCTCCATACATGTGCTTATTTTACAAAATTGGCCGTATAGTGGTACCTTTGATGATTATATTTAATTTTTGGATTCTCTCAAAGAGAGCAAGTATAGTCTGGACTCAGCGCATGAGATTTCAATTATTTTACTCATCGGACAGTGATTAAATACCAGAGGACCTGAATAGAATAAAAGAAGTCTACTATATTTTATATACAAAGTGAGCCAGAGCATCCGTTGCTGGCATTTTTCTCGAAAATTACTGAAACAAATGATTTGAAACAAAACAATCAGACAGAAAATTGACTCCAAATTTTTCATTTCTGATATTTTCATAAGCTCCTGACAACCTCTTGGGGTGTATTCTGGGGGGTTCAAACACATTTTTCAACTTTTCTCAAAAAAACCCTCAATGCAGATGTAAAAATTCATTTATAATCTAAAAGTAGAGAAAAAAAAATCGTTTTATAAGTTTGAAAAATAGGCGCAACGTAGGAATCTGAACAAGAAACTTCTGTGAAGAAAGCTGATTTTATAAGCTTTCAGATGGCGCAAACCGCGATGCCGAAAAACATTTCGTTCAAGAGTTATGACCGCGCAAAGTTTCAAATCTAGGCCAAAAATAGGGTTCCGACTTTCGATTCTACAAAAAAATTTGTTGCTCCACCAATAATCGATGAAATTCATTGAAACTTGGTGGAAGCGGGTTTTTTGGGTCGCTGAATTTATTTTTGACATAAGTTTTTCAAAATTCTCAAATCATATATGGCCGCCATAGTTTTTCGTTCAGATTCCTTCATTGCGCCTATTTTTCAAACTCAAAAAACGGATTTTTGGAAACTTCAAAAGTAAAACAAAATGCAAAAAAAGGGTCAAATATTTTTGAACTAAACACTGTAGCACATCAATCGAAAGATCTTTAAAATACGCATCTTTTGGTGCAAAGTTCACGTCAATATCTATTTTAGTTCAAAAGTTATGGAGCATTGGAGGTTTTGACTTTGACCCCCTGCACTCCCGCTCCCAGTTGACCAAATTCAAAAAACTGCAGATATTCTGAAAGATGATGCTTAGTTCTATCATCCCTGAAAGTTTCATCCATTTTTGAGGGGGGGCACTCCTAATGGTAGCTGGATGGACCCCTTTTCATCAAAACAAATACCATTAATTGAGCCTGTCTCGTCCTCTAAAAAAATAATACAAAAACCATAACTTCGCTTACACTTTCGAACAGGCGTTAATGTTGTAACAATTCCCGAAACTAAAAAATTAAAAGAATACTGATCTAATTGGTTTATTTTAATGAGATTCATTTTCAACCCATAAAAGATTGAATGTTAAAAATTGCGCTTAAAAAAAAAAAAAAAAAAAAAAAAAAAAAAAAAAAAAAAAAAAATCATTTATCAGCTGATCAAATAAAGGCAAAGAAACGTGACTACTTCATTCCGCGCTCTCTAGCGGGTTCTTCTTGAAGCTTTACTTTTGTGAGAAGGTATCCTATAAGTAAAACCATGATCTGTATCGGTTTTATTTCGCGCCTTCTATTCGAAAATATCAGCTGACTCTAGACATTCACAGAGAAAGATTATCAAATTTTTGAACAGGTGAGCCGCAGTGCAGCCAATGCAGCCAAACAATCACCGGCTGCAAAACAATAATAAATAAAAAAAAAAAAAAAACATCACACAACGACTCGTTATCGGCCGCCCGTACGAAAAAACCCCGATTGTACTTTAAAATCAATTATATATTCAATAAACGTAACAAAATAACCCAAAAACAATGTCCAACATAACAAATTAATCATAAAAACAAACAAAAATTTATTCATCGTAAAACCAACACAGCAGAGTAAAATTACAACAAAGTTGGCAACATAAAACGCAAAATATTACCTCACCGCACTCCAGTTACCCCTCAAAAGTGGTGAGTCCGTCGTTTAATTGGAACTATAAAAAAACTAAAGCATTAAAATGAATCCTACTATTTTTGCTGCAAACTTTAGAAGGTACGATTTCATAATTGTACCATTGCAATCCTCAAAACGCAACAGACACGACAGGAAAAAATCACAAAATTCAAAAACAGCCGATTTTCAACTTTAGGCCACTCAGCATAGGAATACACGTGGAAAGCATAGGCTGCCTTATTACATTGTATACATTGTATTATATTGTTAGCAGCAAAACGATCGGAATAAGCGTGCCATGTTCCATGGGCACGCTTAAAACTATGGGTCCAAAATACTCTAAAAAGCAAGTACTTTTCAGATAACGAAATGGTTTTGACATAAAATTAGTCCAAATTTGATTTTAGAGCCCCAAATTTTTTTTTAAATTTTGCCCCTAAAAGGGGCTATCTTGAAAATTCCCTTCCACGACCCTTATTGAATGATGCGTCGACCAAAAAAGCATAAAAAACTGAACATTTTGGCGCAATCCGGATATCGATATCGTTTTCCGTATTCGAGATATCGAATATTAAAAGTTCAATTTTCGCCTATCTTCAAAATTCGATATCTCGAATACGAAAAACGATATCGATATCCGGATTGCGCCAAAATGTTCAGTTTTTTATGCTTTTTTGGTCGATGCATCATTCAATAAGGGTCGTGGAAGGGAATTTTCAAGATAGCCCCTTTTAGGGGCAAAATTTAAAAAAAAAATTTGGGGCTCTAAAATCAAATTTGGACTAATTTTATGTCAAAACCATTTCGTTATCTGAAAAGTACTTGCTTTTTAGAGTATTTTGGACCCATAGTTTTTTTTATTCCGACTTTCCAAAGTGGAGTAATGATTTTTTGAAAATGGGTCCAAATCGAACTTTGAAATTCGATATATCGAAAACGAAAAACGATATCAACTTCCGGTTTGCGCCAAAAGTCTTAGAATTTTATTCCCTTTCGAACGATGTACCACAAGATAGGGGTTGCTATTTGAAATTTTTGAGATAGCCCCCCTGGGGGCCCCCCTAGGGGGGCTGGGGGGGTTTCGACCCCAAAAAAAGAAAATTCAGCCAAAATGATGAAGAATAGTCCAAACCGCAACATTTTATCTCAATTAGCAAGGAAAAAAACCAGGGGGGGGGGAGATAAAAAAAACACCCTGTATAGGTTTAAAGGAGAGAATCCACAGTTGCCACATTGCACGAGGCGCAACTGAGTATGAGGCTCATCAGAGTCTATGCAATATAACTACGCAATAAACGCTTGTAGATTATATGGTAAACAGTACGGACAGATTTAATTTTGCATCATGACCGTACTTTCCGCTCCAATTTGCCTTACACCTGGTTAGAGGCGGAAATATTTTTCCGCGAAAGAAAAAAGAATGAAGCGCACCTAAAGCCTGTATGAAAGTACGAATATATGCTGAAAGCCCCGGCAATTTTTTACCAGTTTGGAATCATTATTGTATCTATTTTAAACTGTCATCAGGCATCAACCGGTTTTATTTCGTTCGACGCACTGTAATTTTTTTCCGGTTAAGATGTAGAAAATAACCCCCCCCCCCCCTCTTCTATTCTATTTTCGGACAGTGCTGCAACGATATGCTCTTGATTCTGAGATGACCGGACAATTTTTTCCCCTTTTCATTTTTTTCCCCCTTTTTTTTTTTTTGGTGCTGAATTCCGACGATAGCCGCCGCGATGTTGAAAAAAAGAGAAAGATAATTCCGAAGCTACTCGCTCGTTTCAAAAAATATTATACGCAGAGAAAATGTCCAGAGCACCACGGCGCGGCCGCGGCGTAGTAGTAGCCAGCTTTACAAATAAAAAAGTTCCTCGATTCCGGATCGAGAATTACCGATAAAAGAGAGAAACAATGATCGAATTTACATTCTTCGGAAGATTCAGGCCTCGACGCGCAGAGCAGTGTTTCCAAATGTACGGATTTCGGCTATATATTTCTTATAAAACTCAATTAGTCAGTTGCTCTCTTCTATCCGCTGTTCTTCTACCTTTCTAAATTCTAACGAAAAATTCGGTAAAAATGACGATGCGCACGTTAAAAACTTTCAAAATCCAATAATTGACTATATGGAAATCATTTTTTTTTTTTCAAACAGCCTCCGCTACACTAGATACTATCACCGCCGCATACAACTACATAGACTGAACCACCGCGTTTATGTAAACATCAACATAACTCATACAAACGTTTGAATGTTTCTTTTAGGTACTATCGATGAATTAAAGATTGTCGCGAGATTTTCATGAGCTAAGTTTCGCCTTCAAGGGTTCTGGTTCGGCCACTGTTCATACTCTTCACACCTTGAAGGTGAGATGCCAATGCAGGTGGGGCGGGAAAGCCATTGCAGATCAGTCCTACACTCACACCCATAGCTGAATATGTGAGAAAATCTCGCGACAATCTTTAATTCGTCGATAGTACATGCATTGCATACATTTCTTGTACTTCTTTGAAATATTTGATATGCCAAAAAAGACCAGCCAATATTTCATGTATTTCGAAGGTAATTCCATCGTTTTGTAGTTACGATGTTGTTTACAAATACACGGAAGATCCGTCTATGTCGTAGTACGCCGGCGCAAATACTATCTAATTATAAGAACAGACTGTTTGAAATCGAAGTGATTTCGTGAGTAAATGAGTGATGGTTTTTGAACGTTTTTAATGTGCGCATCACTGGCGCAACCAGGAATCTCTTCCATCTCTCTCATTTCCCATTTGAATGATTAAGTAAGAAAAGGACAGAAAGAGGGGGTTTTATCCCGTTGTCCATCCTTGTCTAACATACGTTTTTCAATGGAGAAAAGAGAGTTATGAAGAAACTCTCGGTGCGCTACTGGTGCGCATCGTTATTTCTGCTGAATTTTACGTGAGAATCAAAGTTTTACATATAGTTGTCGCTAAAGTTCGCCACAGACTTAATGTAAAATATAAGGCTCTTAATAAGAAATTTTGCAACACTGGCGCGGCAGCCTTCCACGTGCAGGGACAGCACGGGCTGTCACGGAGCGTGCGGCGCGGCGGTCTGAACGTCGCGTCGCGTTGCGTCGCTGAACTCACTGATGAAGAAAAAGAAGAAAAATTAACAAAAAATTTTAATTTTGATCATCGGATGGATGGCTGGATGGATGGACGGAGCTTGAGTCCAACAAATTTAAGGCAAACAACTTTTACTATGAGTGCTCTGCTTCAATTTAGAGTGAGAGGGAGAGAGATAAATTGCCGGTATTGGTATCTTTTTCAGCGAAATAATTTATTAACTTTCCAATTTCTCAAACATTATAAAAAGGAAAAAAAAAAAATCCAAAGAGTCGAGAAAAGGAAAGAAAAAGGTGATGTAGATCAGCGGAACAAGTAAGATATCGAAATCAAATTTAGTGGATATATGAATTAATTAACCGCGCACTTTCGCTGAAATTTCCGCCAACAGAAAGGAAAAATGTATAATGCTATATATGAGATGCGCAACCGCATTTTTTCTTCTTCATTATTTCCGCGCCTAATTTTTAACCATTTTTCTGGTGGCACAATCTCACATAAATCACTATACCACTAACCCTTTCGCACACGAATTGTGAAAAATGTGTCTCTGTAATCTGAAACCTATACCATTAAATTGAACGAACTTAACTCACATGATTTCATGTACGAGTCTATTTTTTCAGATTTCCATAAGGCTCCGTGTATAATGTCGTTCCTTATACATATAGGACACTGTGAGCGAAATGATGTAAACGGATTCCGAACGGATCCAGCTTTTGATGGGAACAATGGGTCACTTTCAAAAGTTAACTACGGCGTTATGGAGGGTCACTTCATACGTAAAATACCACATTGAAAGCATCGTGAAGTCTCAAACGCCATTGAAAAACTCGAATCTGGTATGAGCGGAAAGCAATGGGGGGAGTCCCGCTCCGGCGGCAGAAATCGGCACTAAACGCTGAAGAATCACCTTAACAGTGGCGTAGCGTGCAATTTGGAAACGTGGCAATGTGTCCATTTAAACCCGTATAAAAGGTCGGATGCAAAGATGTTCACCGAACACCCAACAGTTCGATCTTTTCAATGGGTTTAAATGGGCGAACTGTAATGTTGCCAAATTGCACGCTACGCCACTGCACCTTAACAGCTATACATATATCTGCAATGAGTAAAACTCGATTTCATGCACATGCAAATAACTTTATAATTTTGAATGGTACTTACAACATGCAGAGGATCTGACTCTGATCTACGGAGGACATCGTGTCTTTGGCCTGCAGAAACTGCCGCTGAGAGTTGGTTAAAATGGGACTGGTGTAAGGAATTGAGGGAATAAGGGTCATAGGGGTCCATGGCCGCGGGGGATGCCGCACTCTGTTGGTGTGGGGTGAAGGGTGGGGGGAAATAGGGGGGCTGAAAGTCCTGGTGTCCCATTGAGGCTCCGGCCGCGTTTGTTGGAGTTGTGTTCCTGTGATGATGGTGGTGGTGATGGTGATGTCCTGGGCTAAACGGCGAGCTTCCTCCGCCCCCGAGACCACCTCCCGAATTGATTGACCCAATACCGCCATGCCCGGTTGGACGGTCCTGAAAACACAAGGGGAAAAAAAGCCAGGTTTAGGTTCAAGTAAATGCTTCAAAGATCACGTTTTGGTTTGGTATGGTATAAGAGGTAAGCTACACGGAAAAAAATCAGATATTCATATTTTCTACCATGATTGCTGAAAAAGCCTCAGCTACCGCGATCGAGTGTTTTTTCTACCATGGTAGATTTTTTATCCACCACGGTAGATTTTCACAGGTCTTGATAGTAAAAAATCTACCATTGTGGATAAAAAATCTACCGTGGTGGATAAAAATTCTACCGTGGTAGTCAAAAAATCTACCATGGTAGAAAAAACACTCGATTGCGGTAGCTGAGGCTTTTTCAGCAATCATGGTAGAAAATATGAAGACCCGATTTTTTTTCCGTGTAAGGGAATGTTAAGGTTATAGGTGATTTTAGATCAACGATAATATACTGTAGAGAAACGCAAATGTGACATATTTAGGGAGGGGGAAAATGGGCCTATGGGTTGAGGTATACAAAAAACGTAATGCGCTTGCAAGAATCCCGGAATACCGCACCTGTTATCCCAACGATACAATGTAAATGTATATGCATAAGTATTGTATATATACATAAATGTCGTGAAGCTATCAGGTTTGCATCTGCCCCTGATGAAATCGGAGCCTTTTCATCTGAAAAATTTGCGTATCTGTATGGTATAATATGTTTGGGTTAGGTAAGGTTAGTTAAGTGAGGTTAGGTTATTCAGAGTAAGGGTACGATAGAAGGACGCTTTATATCAAAATCTACCTAAAATTTCACTTAATAGTCAAAATTTCAATTAATTAATTTATAGGTATGTAATCTTAAAATAATTAATCAAAAACCATAATTAAGTGAAAAAATTGTTAATTTAGATTGAGAAAATAACCTATCTTATGCCAGCCCATCACACAATAGGAGCGACTGTTGGCTGTTTCAATGGGTCCCAACCAAGTTTGAGCTGGAAAAAGGGACATCTGTCGCAAGCTTATTAGCTCTGGTCTATTTATCTATAATCACAATCGAGACATCAAAGCGATAGATCGACATGTGACGTCGCGCTAAATGCGTCCACGTTGGCGGTAATCCATAATAATATCGTAACCCCCCCCCTCTTATTTTTATGACGAACACGACAGAGAGGGCAGCAAACTATTTCATTAATGCCTCGAGTCAGCGGAGATGTAAATATGACGATGTAAATCTGACGATGTGCCTCTCAGCTTCATATACAGAGATGTTTAATGTATGGAGGTATATTCTTATAGGTATACTCCGGTGCGAAACGGTGAACCCATAAATCGACCTGCTGTGACCCACTGGGCGACCGTACAGTAGTTGTGAAGGTGTCGAGAACCAGTTGCAGTTCCAAATGCATGTGCATCAAAATCCGGATCGACATCAACCGTTGTGCTTGTGTGCATCGCATGTTCGCATACGGCCCGAGCACCACCCCCTCTCCCCCCTCACCCTCTCCCTTTCCAACCCCTCCCCCTCCTTTGCAAACTAACAGATCGCATGCCCTGAAATCTGTTTCGCACTGACCGATGAGAGATCTGGCTCAAAATCTGATCCAAACGTCTCGTCCCGATGTCGGAGACCGCGGCGCACTGTGGTTTGAGATCGAAAAAAAAATGGGAAAAAAATCGGTGAGAAAAATCATAAAAAATCATCATTTACTACCTTTTCAGCTTGATTTAAAAACATTTTAATAGGTTTATCCCATAAGTAAGTGTGACAGCATGGATGATTTGATTCTGCTTTCTTAATTGCCCCATTTTTTAAACCTTAAATCAAAACTTGTCATTAATTCCGTGGAAATTGGTTTTAAATGAAAGTGCAAGTGTTTTAGGCTATCTGAATACAAGAGCTGTAGTACAGCTATCCAGAGGGCCGATCATTTACTTCATCGTTTAACCGATCGATAAGACTGTCTATGAGTGATGCTATTGGTCGAAAATTGTAAAACTTGGCTGTTGCTATGGTAACCATCGTTAAGAGTCTCGTTTTAAAAAGGCTACTCATGAGTAACCTTTAAAAAACGGACACTATAACGATGGTTACCATAGCAACAGCCAAGTTTTACAGTTTTCGACCAATAGCATCACTCATACACAGTCTTATCGATCGGTTTAACGATGAAGTAAATGATCGGCCCTCAGGTGAGGAAATTGTTCTTGTTCCTGTCATGTGTCAGTTTCTTTATCATGCAACTCCTTCCTAAAGAAACAGTTACATCGATTTCTGTGTCCTTATATCCCCTCTGAAACACTTATACATTAGTTTCAAACAAATTTCGGATGTATTTGTCACAACTTTTTTTAAAACTTTTTGAGGTCGAAAAAAATGAGACACAAACAAACCGAGACCGCGTGTGAAAATGTCCATCAGAGATTTCCATCAAAACTGCCTCATTCATGGAGAAAAAAAAAAGACTGGTAGAATTTACCATCTGCATAGCTGATTTTGGAGTCTTTTAGCAAGTATGGTAAATTTTACCATCATATCTTAAATACAACGTACCTTGTGGTGAAATGCTGCAGCAGATTATCTTAATTTACCGCAAGGTATGTTGCATTTACCATATGATGGTAAAATTTACCATACTCGATGGCAGACTCCAAAATCAGCTAAGCAGATGCGGTGAATTCTACCAGTCTTTTTTTCCATGTTGGTGTTAGAAAATCACGTCCAATAGATCCTTCACATTAATTACGCTTGTTGCTTAAAGCTCTCCAGTGACATTTTCAGGTTTAAAGTACTTGCTTAAAATATTCTAATTCTCTGTCATTAAAATTGGTCCTGAATATTTTTAAATGATAGATTGATGAGACATTTGCCGCCTGACTTTTGGCCACTTTTTGACGATCTCAGATCATAGTGCGGTGGTAAAGCCCGAACCCTCGCGCTCGAACTAAACGTATCGATAGATCGATCGATCGAACTATCGAAAGAGGCGATCGCGGCGGACTCGGGCAGAAACCGTTACGATCTCACCACCGAGTGCGCGCGCAGTCGCGCACCAGTCTCGGTCGGTCCCTGCGCTAGTAGTACCGATCCTCCGTGCGATGTTCGATTCGAAGCGATCGCGATGATTTAAGACTTAACTCGTTGTTTAAGCGTCATAAATGCTTTTAATTTTTTATTTTTCCTTTTTCTGCAACCCCCTTCCTCCTTCTCTCTCGTGGTACTCGACGAGACACCTTATTTATCGCGTGATGACAGTCCAAGGTATTTAAACAGTTGGCGAAACTGCCCGGTTTTGCGCTGCTCGGCGCTGAGAAACTGAGAAACGAGCTCTTCGGGCAATGTTGCCAACCTCGCAAAAGCATTTTTGACCCCGGTTGAAAGACTCAATTAGGATTATGAATCTAGCGGAACTATATTGTAGGGGTGACAAGAAGGAACATCTCGGAGAGGAACGCGGAAAACTAGGCACTGGAAAAAATAATTCGTAAATTCTAGTTTAATAATACCAGAATCACGATGATATGTGAGCCACGGAGAGTCTAGTTCTTTTACCAGTAAATTATGGTGTTGGTGGCAGAATATGGTCACACTACCATGATTTCCAAGAAGTATGGTACTAATATTGGAAATTTTGGTAAAAAGTACCATCCTTTGACCCTTGGTCCACAAATCGTTGTGCTTCTGGTGTTTTTGCTACCAATTTTTTTCAGTGTGGAGACGTCTGCTGTGTATCTCATTGTCGGATCCAGCCCTCGCGAACGGGGGGGGGGCGAACTTGGGATTTTCGCCCCCCCCCCGGTGACTCCTTTTTACTCTCCTAGCTCCTTTCCCCCTTCTTATTCCCCCTTTTTTGGTCGAACGGGGGGGCGATCGCCCTCTTAGCCCCTTACTGTATCCACCAATGGTATCTATTTGACGCCATGGCAACAATAATGTGCCCAATTTTTATTTAAGGTTTCTTCTGGTCCATCTTTAAACATCCTCAACCTCCGCAAGGAAAAAACATGTACAAAAATTTAAAAATAGCTAGAATTCAAATTTCTAAAAGAAAGTTTCTGAGTGGTAATTCTGCTAATTTTTGGGTGAGTAATGGGGCTATTGCACACTTTTGCTATAAGCGATTTAATAGTCGATAATGGCGTAAAAACCTCAAAAAATAACGATGGCGGCACTAAAAACTTCCAAAATCCACTCCTAAACTCAATAAACGCAGTTATTTGCGCGAGCGTAATGGTGGCCGAAGGCACTAACAATGGGAGATTCCTATCTTAATTTCGTCACTCTTTCTATGCTGACAAGGATGATTCACAGAGTAATTAGTCATCAGAGTGATGATCCACATCCGATGAATAGTACCGCAACACCAAGTGACACCGGTGTCAAATGAAAGTAGTCTCTTATTGGTCACTTCTTGATGGAGTTTCAGAATTGTTAGATGGGAATCTCCCATTGTTAGTGCCTTCGGCCACCATTACGCTCCCGCAAATAACTGCGTTTATTGAGTTTAGGAGTGGATTTTGGAAGTTTTTAGTGCCGCCATCGTTATTTTTTGAGGTTTTTACGCCATAATCGACTATTAAATCGCTTATAGCAAAAGTGTGCAATAGCCCCATTGTGGTAATTTAAGTAAAAGTCTGGCCACTTCCGCCAAAAATTCATAAATTTATAATCATAACAATCTGAGAAGAAATGCCAGGATTTGTGCCACAATGGCAAGAGCTCAACTTAAACAGACCGTAATTCTCCTGAATATTGCCCGCACATTTATTCTTTTCGGGAACCTTTTCACAAAATGCTGGTCTTTTTCAGTGGACGATTTCTCTCATTGCGGCAAAGAGTTTTTTTCAAAATATACGACCAATAAATCAAGTAACCATTGTATTCAATTAATATTAATTGCCCTTTCATTTGAATCACAACCAAAGTCTCTAAAAGGGATTTTCGCTGTTTCGAAATTTCAATGCAGTAAATTAAAACTAGCAAGAGACCCCCACAAACCCCCACACAATGGGGGGACTACTGCACGGAATTAACTACAACGGAATACTACACGGAATAAAAAGACTGGTAGAATTTACCATTTGCATAGCTGATTTTGGAGTCTGCTATCAAGTATGGTAAATTTTACCATCATATGATAAATGCAACGTACCTTGTGGTGAAATGTACCAATAGGTCATCTTAATGTACCACGCAAGGCACGTTGCATTTACCATGTGATGGTAAAATTTACCATACTTGATAACAGACTTCAAAATCAGCTATGCAGATGGTAAATTCTACCATCAGTATTTTCTTTTCCGTGATAGGCTCACTCAAAACCTCCAAAATTCACTCCCAGGCTCCAACAAATAAAATCAAAATTGCTTGGTAACGTTGTCATTGCAGATTATTCAACCCTGCGCATCTGACCACCGAAGAAGGATACGACACGGTAAATTAACGTCAGTTAAAACAGCTGCCAGCGAAAACAAACAGGATTAGTTTTATGTAAACTGCTTTTATAACCTCAATAAAACGCTAGAAGCTCTTTTCTAGGTTCCACAATTTGAAATCATATCACATTCATTATTCATTTGGTGTCTATTTGCAAACACTTATACTTGTTAGTTTACACCATTTCGCATGTTCAGGCATCTTGAATTTGCCGCGCTAATATCTTACTGGTTGACTGATGAATGATGTCGGTTCGGTGGCTAGAATACATAAGCAAACATCGGACGATTTTAAATAGCATTTTGTTTTTGTTCTTTGCGCAAAAGAACTCACAGAAACTATTTGACAGTAGACACACTTTGCAGCCAGCTTCGACAAGTAAAAAGTGTGGCGGTTCATGGACGTTGTCCAATTACGGAGCAGTTTATAAGCCTTATCCTAGCGCGGCCTTTTCTTAAGTATAATTTGTTTAATGGCTGAGTGAGGGCTACCCGGTTGCATCTTGTTCAGCACAGTCGGTACCTCTCATTATCTTTGAGAACCAATTTGCATTTGACAGGAACCATAAATATAAAGAAAAATAAAGAAATAAATATGTAAAATAAATAAAAAATAGATAAAGAAAAATTTAGTTAAATTGTGGTTTTCGTTTTCAAACTTAAAACGATGGGTGGGTCGGAAAGTTCCAAAAGCCGCTCCTTACCTTACGAAAAGTTTTTATAAAAAACGAGTCATGTTAGCTTAGCCTATAGGTAGCACGGCCCGGTGGATGAGGAAAGTTGTCAAATTTGGCACTTTCTTCGTATCGTAGATCTCTTTCCTCAGAAGTATAGTAATGAGGAAAGGAATCGGCATAAATATTTTTAGTTATTGGGGTACATAACCTTTGGTTAGCTGTTCTTAAGTCGTTTGCTGGGTCATTTTTCCACCAAAGGTTTTTTCAGCGCTACTGAATCGTTTCTTCAGCATTTTGATAAACGTATTTATTGAGTTTGTGAGTGCATTTTGGAACTTCTTTGTGCTGTCAACGTTATTTAAAAAAAAAAAAAAAAAAATACTGGGGAATCGACGTTCTGTAACGCTGCAGCCAATCTTTGTAACAGACTTATTTCTGAATTATTTTTTAACAGAAAAAGTTTGAAACAAAGACTATTTTTTTTTTTTTTTTTTTTTTTTTATGGTTACACCGAAAAAAAGACTGATAGAATTTACCATCGGCATAGCTGATTTCGGCGTCTGCTATAGAGTATGGTAAATTTCACCAAAATATAGTAAATGTACCTTACAGTAAATTAGGTTAACCTTGGTACACTGAGAAAAAAGAGCCTGTTAAAACTATATGAAAAAAAGCATGGTTATTTTTCCCCTTTATTTCAATCATAATAAGGACTTATCGTTGCGTATGAGTTAGGAAGGTTGAACCGACACGAATCTCTGTTGTCTTTATGGGAAATATTGTGCGGGAATATACTATCAGAACATTCATTTAAACAATCGGAAATTTTCTCAGTGTATACATTTTATCATAATCTGCTGAATTTTTTCATACTTCCTGGCAGACTCTAAAATCAGTTATGCAGATGGTAAATTATATTACTAGTCTTTTTTCCCCGTGTACGCTGATGAATGATTATTTCTCCTGCAGCACTTTCACCGTGTCTGTTTTTGGAGGCGGCAACATTGCAATCGGACCACGTTGCTCTGCCTGTAAACCTAGGTTAATGTATTTCCTCTGCTCTCTTGCTTTGAAGTCGTGTCATAAAACTAGACACCGATAACGTGTGCATCTCTGCGCATTTCTGCATAAGCCGCGCTTGGTGCTCGGTGCTCTTCGACTTACGACCGACACGCAAAATCCGACCGCAAAAAAAAAGAAGAAAAAGCATCAACAACAGCAGCCAACAACAACAACAACAAACTGGGAACGAGAGTCTAGAAGAACCGAACTGGATTTCGCGAGTCGGATGTTAGGATGTTCGCACTCTCGTAACTCTATTGGTCGTTTGTCCCGCGCGGACACGCTCGGTTGTCCGTGTTGCCATTTTGTTGCAGAAATTATCCGAATTTTACATTTTGTTAAATAGGAAATTTGGATAATTTCTGCCATAAATGGCAACACAGTCTAAACTTTATACAGAGTTGAATTGGCAATTCGGATAGTTTCTGCCGTAAATAATAACACTCGGAATTTCACCAAGTCACCAAGTGTTAAAATGGAAAATTTCGATAATTTCTGCCATGAATAGCAACACTGTCCAAATTTTACATTCTGTTAAATGCTAAATGTTGATAATTTCTGCCTAAAATGTAATAACACTGGAATCCTCCCCCTTGACAGCAAAATTTGCTCTAAAAAGGTCATTTCTTGCATTTTCAGAGAAATTTTATCAAATTTTTATTTTTTAGACCCTACTTCCCTTGAAAAATTTTCGACACTGGACCCCTCCCCCGCTACCTTGAAAAATTCCTAGCTGCGCCACTACTGAAAAAACAGCTATTGTAAGATTTACCATAACTTGGTTTAAATTTTCAACAATCCAAGAAAATTGTAAATTTTACGTTTTCCATGGTTTGAGCTCAAGACGCATTGGATACATTTTTACAATGTAATGGTTAAAATTCAACCAAGACGTATTTAACTCAAACCATGTAAAATGTAAAACTTACAACTTTCTTGAATTTTCGAAAAAAAAAAAAAAAAAAAAAAAAAAAAAATTCGAAATTTTTTTCCAGGGATCTCCTCGAAATACTCTAAGGAATCATCATGCCAAATTTGCGGGCAATCGCTTTGGCCAATTTTCGGGGAAATAGAAGAAATATTTCGGAGGGACGTTAGCTTTTAACAAGTCAGAGTATGTATACTCAACTCAGTAATAAATTAGAGGCGAAGTTTGTCATTTGAATAAGATCAAATAGTATATAAGACATTTTTTGTAAACCAAGTTTCGCACCAAGCACCATTTTAAGCTTTATTCAGAGCGCAAGAGTTTATTCAAAGCTGAAAGCTTAAAAGCTATGAGCCGATCGAGAGTGAGACATGAACGAGAGGAGATAAAGTTGTAAAGATACTAATTAGACAATCTCGATCACCGATCATACACAAAGATATATACGACCACAAAATAGTTCTCAGATTACGTCATGCATAGTCGCTCGTGGGCTCTGTAATGTCAAAGGTCTTTAAATGCTAATCGACAAAAGCAAAACCGTTTGTGAGCCGTGCGTTATAATCCTTCGAACGGAATTCCATTCTTTAAATTTAAATTTTCAGCCGCTATCGAGTATTTATCTGCGGGGGGAAAAAAGAAAAGAGAAAAACCGAAAGAAAAAAAAACAATCGATTATCCAACCGCAATGCACAGTCGATTTTGAGACCAATGGTACACTGCGAAGAACTTAACCTAGATTCTCGTAAGTAATGGCATTTTTATGTTAACCATCGTTCCATGTCTATCAATTTGAATACAAGCAGAGAGAGCTTGGTATGCACCATTGTGTCTGCTTATATTGAGCCGTTCGACTGACTTCGCACGCTTGTGAAGCGGTCCAGACATGAGATATTCCCGAAGATTTTGTATCCTACCGTAAGTATTAAAAAAACTTTTCTAGCTTTTACAAACCTAAAGCTGTTTTAATCAGATTTTGATGCGCTTTGGTAACAAGTCTTGTTATCTTATGATTTTTTTTTAACACGCAAGTTAGAGAGTCCTTCGACAATCTCTGAATGGAATTAAGAGTTTTTGTGCATAGATTTTTTTTGTAGAAGAAAAAATGACCCATAGCAAAGGCTTTTTAGCATAACATACCAAACTTTGGTTTGCTCAGCTTTTTTTTTCTTTTTTTTCCCAAGTTCATCATTATAAATTAAATTATAAAGCATTTTTTTGTTCAGTGCGGAGAGAGGGTAAGGAAGAGGAGGGGGAGCTTGATAGAATTTTTATGACACTTTAAATTTGGTAAGATTGTTCTAGGATTTGGACCGCAGTTTAACATACAGTGAGCAGTGCAGTAATAATGATTAAAAGAAGTATTCGCAGTACGAATGAATAAAACTTGTATATGCGAGTAAAATGAATAATTTAGAGATTTGACACGAGGCGGAAAGACTATTTGACTAGTTTAACAGGTCTATTTGAAAGGATAGTAAATCATTGAGTAATGTTGTCTGGCATTCAATTTTTCAATAAACTCGATTAAACTAGTGATAAACGAAATCAGTGGCCGAAGAATGTGATAACGTGAAAAAAAAGATGAATAAACATCACATCCAGATTATGGTGCAATAATGCTAATGAAGTTTTTGTGTCAAAAAGGACATAAAATGAGCGAAAAAACCACCAAGAGAAAAAAAGACAAGATTTATACATAAATAAATAAGAAAGTTAATTATAATTGGACGGCACTTAAAGGATGATCCGGGTGATCAGGAGGAGTTGTCACCTGCCCGATAGAACGGTTTATGATCGGCATTCACCGGTGGATCAGTGACGGCGAATTATTTTCTCTTCGCTGTTGCCGGATTTAAATTACAGTCGGGGAATTTAATGATGTGTACCACGCCTTAGATCTTAGCTCAGGTAGGCCACCGGCAATGCTTGATACATTATGATACTTACAGCGCAGCAGATTGCTTACCTGAATCAAAAACTATAATGAGTCGACTGACATTCTTAAATTCGTCGACTGTATACATCAGCCACAGTTTCAATCGAAATCGATCAAAAAGCAAGGCTGCCGCTTTGTAGATATTAATTAGAATATTTTGCTTCACCGATGATTCAGTTCAACAGTATGACTACAACGCACAAAAATAAACCGATTTGTAATCTTTTTTCAACTGATGGAATCATTCGTGAACATCAAAATTCCAATAAATTTTAAAGTCAATTGTGTGGCATCGCCGCATCGACCCCCCAATGAAAATCATTTATCTGAGGATTTTGGTAGGTTATAATCACGCACTGCTGACCTGGATTGTGTAATCTTTTCGTCGTCCGGTGCAGGCATTGGTGAATTAAAAAATTCCTTGCAGGATACGCAATACGGCATACGGCAAGCCCTTCCGAAAAGGCAGATCTAAGGCGAGAAAGTATTGTTGGCCGTGAGCTTTTCACAATATCATATCTACGGAGCTTTTCACAATATCATATCTACGGAGCTTTTCACAATATCATATCTACGGAGCTTTTCACAATATCATATCTATGGAGCTTTTCACAATGACATATCTACGGAGCTTTTCACTCTATTCCTACATTTTGGTTCCAAAAGTTCTTGTTCACTGAATGTTCCTAAATTCTAATCATAAAACAAGAAGCACAACGATTTTGTCAACTGAGGAGAGTCAAAATCTTGTACCTGAAAATTCGAAGGTTACTATCGCAGAATATAGTCACAGTATCAGAATTTCCTCAAAATTTTCAAGAGCTATAGTCCAAGTACTGGAATTCTAGTAACATTAATCATACCTCATATCGGTTGAAATATTGTTGTGCTTCTGGTAATGATTTTTTGAGTTGTCGAATGAATATGCCTCCATCGGATTATTATGCTTAGATTATTGCAGTGTCGACAAGTCGACGGTTTGAAACGTGTTAATCTACACAATTTTGAGTGCTTGAGATTAAATTGATTCTGATCTCCACTTGTACTTTCTTCAATTGATTGGTGAATCCCCATCAGTGACGTCTGGCAACAGAGGCGTAACTCAGACTGTTTCTATCTCTCTCTTAGTCCATTTGAATGCAATCGTTTGAAAAGGATGAATCTGCCAACTAACGCCATCGTGATAGTCCCCCCATCTTCACTAACACATCATTATCTTTTAAATAGGCAAAGAGATAAAAAGACAAATTCATGGGAAAAAAGACTTAGTGGCGTACCGTGCAATTTGGCAACGCCATACTATCTCCATTTATACCAATTGAAAATATCGAACTATTGGGTGTTCGGTGAACACCCTCGAATTCGACCTTTAACATGGGTTTAAATAGGAAAAACACAATGTTGTGATATTGCACGCTACGCTACTGGCAAAAGTGACAACAGGGTGATCAAAACCAATCACCGGACGACGCAACGGTTGAATCCTCTTCTCTTAACCCGGATCCCCATTCATCCATCAAAATTCAAGGTCCGCGATGTGAAATAAAATAAAATTAAAACAACAAAAAAGAAAGAAAAAAAAATCGGAAAGAAAAGGTAAAAAATGCATTGAACGGGGATCGACTTAGTTCGAAATCGTTTTTATGACACACCGGCCAGTATAAATCTCAAGTAAGAGAAAAAAAAAGAAAAAAAGAATCTGTTCTACTTTTTCGGACAATCTTTGCATCGGAAGAACGGAGCTTGGTCGGTCGGACGGACGGACATGCGGACATTGGAAACAGAAACAGGTTTTCTGATCCTCTCCGACTACCAGCCAGTCCGATTGCAATAAGGTGGCAAATCGATTGGCGGGATCAAAAGGAGTGTGGACCGGGAGGGAGGGAAGAGGGGACACATGGTCCAAGCTACGATTTTACTGCGTCTTTTGCTCGGATTTACTTTAAATTGGTTCTCGATTTTTTTTAAAATGAAATTGGAGTGACCAAATATTTTCATTTCAACAACGCACAATGGGCATAAACGAGAAATTTTATATAGATTTCACAAAAATCGAAATTTTATTCTCCAGACATAAGAGACCATAGTCGTGGCCAAGACCATCCGTTTCTCTCTCATTGCCCGTTTGATTGCATGGCTTATAAAAAGACAGAAACAGGGGCTGAAGTCATGTGATAGCCCCTGTATCCATCCAAAGGCGGATCCAGCAATATGGCAACCATGTATTCTTCCCATTTGAACGTATGAGGAAGAATCGATTCTCGAGGGGGCTATGGCCCCTTGACTAATCGATTGTTTCTTACGCATTCAAATGGGAAGAATACGCAGTTGCCAGATCTCTGGTTCCGCCCATGTATCCATCATTTTCTAACACTTGCGTTCAAATGCGGTCTAAGAGCGAGAACGACAATATCCCATAGCTACGGCTATGTAAGAGACTGCAAAAAATAAGAACAAATAATTATGACTATTTCAGTTTTCAGCTATATATGCTCTATACTTATGTCTGAAAGTTTAAGGCAATGAAACTTTTCAGACGCAAAGCTTCGCATCTAATCAACTGGCAGGGACAGCGCTGCCGACGTGGATAGTTAAAAGCATAATTTAATTCACCGATGATGCTACTGATTGACGGGAAGATTATACACAGTTCACTTCGGATTATGCTTGTTATGCTCAAAAATAATAACATCCATAATATTTTCTGAATTATTAGTCATAGAATTACCGTCAAATTATCAAAATACTTATTCGTAAAGTTTATTGTTTTCTTCAATAGTCAGTGACAAAAACTTCACGGGTTCTGTACAAATTACAGATCAGACTGTTTTCGTGCATTAATTGTGTAAGCTTTGATTAACAGATGGAATCATCGGTGAATTTGAAAATTCCATAGAATAGAATATAAGCAAACAAAACGGTAGCTCTGGTTAGAGAAATCTGCGAATTGTTGCACTGTGCGTTGGAACGGATGTCTCGTTAAAAGATCAGTCAAAACGTAGAAAGATTCGGAGAATCAGAACCACTTTCAGTGGCACGGCTCTCGTGACAGTTTTCTCGTCAGCTCTTTTACGCCAAAAATGCAAGGTAAAAAAAAAAAAAAAAAATAGAACCATCTTTTTGTGTCCGATACTTTGCGACTAGCTGTAGTCTCATAAAATACATCAATCGACGTATACAGGTGATTACCGGAACTTGATTTTTATTTTTCGGCAATGAATCGGCCACTGTTTTAACCAAATGGTTTTATCAATGAAAGATTGAAAAGTTACTTTACGCCTGAGCGGGTCCTGTATTTTTTTTTTTCAAGCTCCTTTTTGCCGTCGTCATAATGAAATACAGGAGTCTGTTGCTTTACTCATCACTCAACCAACTTACAGACTAAAGAGGACAGAGGTTCAGGAAATAAAATTATTGATGGCTCAATATTCTGTGTATTCACTGAAAGTCTGTTTCGACTTTGTCAACTAAAGAGGTTAATTATGGTTCTCAAGTGAAAAGTGAAGCGAAATCAATTTTTTCGAGAAAATAACAAACGGTAAGGAGCGACATTCGAAACTGTGACGCCGCGCCATGTGAAAAATCAATCATCTTCTTTTCCTATTTGAATTCCTATACAAAAATATCGATTATTTGGAAGTTCATGGCACCTACTGAGGATCGATTTTTTTCTATAGATTTACAATGAGCAGAAATAGATAGATCGCTATTCAATACCGTTACTAGATCCATGGCAAAATCTCGAAACAAGCTTGTCGGTTAAAAAAGTCAACGATGTTTTCAGCGGTGAACGAAAATATTTCAGATCAGTATATTTTTTTGGTTTGTGGCCACTGAACCGTGTAATCTTCTTGTGAACCGGTTGAAATAAAAATTCCACAATAACAGGACCTTTCGCCAATTCCGAAGTCATCGAAATTTCATAAAAAAAAAAAAAAAAACACGTGTAAGCTATCAAATAAATGAGTGAATATTTTTGTTAAAACCGTCTCTTTTAGTAGAGTTTCCAAACCGAGCCAAACTTTATACACTGGTCCTCGGTTTGTTTACGTTTCGGCGAGCGAGAGACGTGCGGGCGGGATGGGGGTCGTGGACCAGTGTATGTGTTTCAGCTCGGTGTAAATAATCTATCCTATCATAGAGGTAAGCGACGTTGCAAATTACAATATTTAAATATATGTTTATTTCTTCCATTGTTTTGACTTATTGGGCCAACTCGGACGGGTGTTTTAAACCGTTAGCCAACTCGGATTTTGCAATTTGGGCCAACTCGGATGCTCCCGTTTGAGCAATGAAGGCGCTCCACAAGATTTTAGCTAGTTAATAATAAAAACAGGCGGAAATGACCTGTACCAGACAGAATGACCATATTGATTCCATCATGACAGACTTTTAAACTTACGGTTGTTTTTTGTTGAAGTTCCTCAATGAAAACAAACCAACAAATCAACTTTTGCCAGATAGATGTATTTTGGTGGCTTTAAACGTTTATGTGATGCAATTTTTTTACTATGGCAATTAATGGAGTCGGAAAAAAATCCTGTTATCGTATAATTACTGCTAAGATCCGCAAAACGGAAGCCCTGAGCCCAAGAGAACCTTAAACTATCCATTTATTTCCGTCATTTGATTGGCTTTTTCTTCAGCATAAACGGCGGCTTCCATCCATACTTTAGACTGAAAAGTTCCGCTTACATTTCAGCCGTGGGGGCAAGACGGCGAATTTTTCTGCTTCACGCCGAGCCGAACCTCCGTCAGAATTGCCATATGAAAACCATGGACACGGAGGAGGGTGGGATGTCGGCAGCAGCGCCTTGCGTCAAAAGATCGTCTAATTGATCGTAACGCTCAATTATTTGCTTCGATTCACGATTACGATCGCGTCTGTACAGATCGCAGCATTACATCGTATGTACCGCGAGGAGTCGCCGCTGCATGGGACACCACACACCTTGCACACATGCACCACACCTGAAGCTGTGTGCCTGCGCTGCACCGAGTGCAAAATGCACTCATGCACCGATGCACCGCCGCTGCTGCACGGTCGGCCTGATGCATATTAAAACGCATCGGGAATGAAATGAGAGGGGAGAGGCGAAGTCAACGAGATAAGAATCTCATGATACCCTCAGCATCTCGCAGCATCTTTAGCGATCATCTCGTGTGCCATCGGATCCCGATCGGATCTCCGCGACGCACACCATTCCGAGACATGGGTTCTTGCGGATAGTGACACGGTTTCTCTCTCTCTCTCTCTCTCTCTCTCTCTCTCTCTCTCTCTCTCTCTCTCTCTCTCTCTCTCTCTCTCTCTCTCTTTCTTTTTTTCCTTTTTTTTAATACTTCATTACATGGAAAAATAATATGCGTCCAATCACCAAAAACGTCCGAAACATGAAAATGTCAAAAAAAAAAAAAAAAAAAAAAAAAAACTAAGGTACAGACTGGAGTAATGAACTATGAGAAAAAAGTTACTAAGCGAAAACGGCAGTAAAACAGATTGTATAGTAATGATTTATAGAATTTAATAATTATGTTTTGAGTCGGTAGGTACTTACATCAAATGTTGAGTGCGATATCGGAAAGAAACCTCCACTCCACATTTGATTAAGTAGTTCATGAAAACGTCGAATTTCCTAAACAGAAACCCTGGTCGAAAAAGCGAGCATTTTTCCATGCCATAAAATTTTAATTTAAACAACCAGAAATTATATTCGAAATGACAGGAAATTGTGGTTATTTGCATGATTGCATCGATAAGGAAACTCACTGGTCACACTTAAAAAAAGCGAAAGTTATAATACCAGATTCTAGTCATAGTACCAGAAGCACAACGATATGTGAACGACAGAAAGTCTAGTACTTTGACCAGAAAATTCTACGGTGGTAATAACAGAATATGGTTATATGTAGAACTAGAATTTCCTAAAGAAAAAATGTCAAGAACTATGGTAAAACAATAGAATTCTGGTAACTACACAATATCCCTTACATAGGTTCACATATTGTCACGCTTCTGGTAATCTTTTTTTGCGCGCACAATGGGGCTCTTGCAAACTTTTGCTGTGAGCAAATAAATAGTCCATACTATTGTAAAAACCAGCAAAAATCACGAAAATCACACTGAAAAAGTTTAAAATTCAGTAATAAACCTACATAACTACATAAATGGCAAGATCGTAATGTCGGTTCGATGCAGGTATCATGAGAGATTCCCATCTAATATGCCACTAACTCTTTGAAAACACAGAGGTATGTCTCAATTTAGATAGGAATCTCCCATGATACCTGCGTCGAACCGCCATTAAGCTCGATTCTGAGAGTGAATTCCGTAATTCTTTAGTGTGCTCATCGTCATTTCGTCAGGTTTTTATGCAAGAAAGAATCAACTCTTCATTCCCGTGTAGCAAAAGTTCGCAAGAGCCCCATTGCTTACAATTAAAAGAAATTGTCTGGTGATCTCAAGTAGAATTTCTGGCATGGAAAAATCCCGCATTTTCGACCAGACTTTCCGTCCAGAAAAATCGTGACTTCTTTTCGGCTAGTTCTTTTGCCAGTCAACTTCCAACAAGCAGATCAAAGAAGTTATAATCATATGATCATAAAATCATGCTTTTTGTGCCTAATGCGATGTCCAGACAATCGTAAGTTTTGATCCACCATGCGCCGGCGTGACGTTCCGCAAAAATAGCCGATCGCCCATTTCCCTCACGAGCACGAGATCACAACCCGAACGATTATTTATTCATATAGTTTGTAATTCTAGCGTGACCAGGAATTTCCAGATATTATGTAGAGTACAGTACACGATATATTCATACGACGAAATGTTCCTCAGCCTTTCCATCTCTCATGAACCGACTATTTTATTTATTTCTTTTTCCTGTGACTTCAGATGAATACCAAAGTATGATGAACGTGAGTCGTGAAGGTCCATTGTAGAAGTACACACAACATAGGTGTCTTCTTTTGTAGAACGTTCAAATGATTGTAATGGGGTAGTTGCAAGGGTCTGAAATGTTGTGTTCTTTTTAACGAAAATGAAAGTACTTGATGAGCTGAGAACAAAGATTCCTTTGGTTTCTAATTAAGTCCCATTGTTCCTGATATGAGATTTTGGCCAATAATATATTGTTTTAAAAGAAATTTAAACCATATATGCCCATTTGGTCGTTGACGACCCACTTATAATGGTTTTTTCCCCCTCCAAATTACAGTAAATTTAGGCCAATTTTACTCAAAAATCAATGCTGCGATCTTTCAGCACCTATAATTTAGCTGGACCAGAAAATTGCACACTTTTTAAATTTCAAATTTTTTTAACTCTAAGATGGTACCAAAAAACACCGAACATGTTCAAATAAAGTTGGGATTTTATGGGTTAAAGGTAGTGACGTCACTACGCACACAATTTTTACAAATTTACACGTGTGTATCTCCAAAATCAAGACACTTAGGAAAATACCAAAGGCACCATTGTTCTCAGCTCATCAAGTACTATCATTTTCTTTATAAAAAACAAAACATTTTAGATACTTGCAACTGCTCAGTTTGAATTGAGACATTGGCCACGGTGAACAAAAATTGTCAAAAATTGCGTTTTGCCCATTCAAACTCGTGAAAATGATCGAAATCTTAAATGCAAACTGAACCTCCAACGATTCGATATTTTGTATGAATTTAAAAGAACAATTTACAACGTTGTCAGATTGCTCACTCCGCCGAAGTGTTGTTGATATTTCCCGCAAACGTTGAGCTATTATCATTGTGTTAAACCGAGATCTATTTGAAAATCTGCCTTAACTTTGACTATACCTTTTGACCAAAAGTTGAGGGGAATATTCTCTAAGATATGAAAGGTCGGATAGTAATTCTGCAATTTTAGGCCAACAAATCCCATGAACAGAGTCCATTCTTCCAGTAGTTGATGCTTATGTACGATAAATATCAGCAAAACAAAAAATTATGTGAGACACGAAATGACTACTGTGTAGAAAGAAGGAGCTCTACTTAACTCCCTCCGAAATTTTCCATCCATTACCTTAAAAGTTTGAGCACAAAACACAGCGAAAAACATTAAATTAAAAGCTGAAAGTGATAAACATGTTGACCATCATTGACTTGATTGCGTGGCGTTTTAAAAATACGAATGAGTATACCATTTTTGGAGGGATGCTCTTAAGAATGAGCAAATGGTTGAAAGTTAACTGAAACACTAATTTCGGGAAATGAAGCAAGAATTTCGGATGGTATTGTGTACACACTTTACGAGTCACTCATTCTCACGGCTCGCGATTTTTTTTTTTTTTTTTTTTAATAATTAATTTACAGCCCGGATTTTGAAACACTAAATTTGACTTTTCCAGATGCTTATGGCTATTCAGGATAGCTTGTAATCATAAAAAAGAGTGACTAAAAGACTATAGACTTGAATATTGATGAAAAATACCTATCCGCACTTTCAAGAACACAACGTCATGTCAGCAGTATGCTGACATTCAGTTGAGGATCGCGATGGAGGGGACTCCAGCCCTGGGCCCCTCCAAAGCTTCAAATCTTGCCTCTTTTCAACAAAGACTATTCCAAAGTTGCTTTCTGCGACGCTTAAACTTATAATTTCATACCCCCCCCCCCCCCCCCTTAAACCCACCCCCTGTAAAATCTTTCTCGATCAACAACTGATCATACTTTCCGTCGCATGCGATGGAATAGAAACCAACTTCTCAAAGTGTTTGCATCAGAGAAAAATAGACTGTTTTAGTAGAGCGCTATATCGTATCCATTGCCGTCCGAGGGTCTCTGGTTCTTAACAAACTCTGATTAAATGCATTTTTCCCCAAAAGCGCGAATTTATGAACCGAAATTTAGGCTATTAAATCAAACACTTAAAGCGACCTGTCTGCGATTATGAATTCTACGTCCTCATTCAAAATCGAGGCCTTCTCCGGGAGAAGTGCGCATAAAATATCACGTGCGCTATTCCGAGAAAATAGGCCTCACGAATCTTTACTCAGCTGACACCTTTCATTTTATGAGCCCTTTTTTCCCCCCGAGACGGCTTCAATGATCCAGCTATTTATGAAAATACACTAAAAGATCAATTTTTACTAAGATGAAAAATATACCTGTGATTGGAGAATTATACGAAAATCCACCATTATCTCTATAGTTGCAGACATCGGTAAACTATGACGATGTTTTCATTCAACCCTTTCACGGGAAGTGGTCCACATAGTGTACCATTTTATGTAACATTGGATTCAATGGAATTTAAATGGACATTTTGCAAAAAATTGTGTGTTCCATCAAAACTCTTAAGAAAACTGTCTTCATATGAACGGTCTAAAAAGAATCTCAAAAAAGTCAAATTTCAAAATAAGTGCATGAGAGGGTCAAACTACGATCGGCATCGATCAACTCGAATGGCAAATTTACGTACGTGGACACATGATATGGACTTAATGACGACTGATGAGTGTTAAGGGCCGGAGGAGAGGGAGGGGCAGCTGGGGCATGTGCCCGGGATGACTTGATAGCTTTTCAAGAGGCTCCGTAGCTCAGGAAAGTAGCATGAGGTGTATCCAGCGTCTCTGCATCTATAGACTATATAGCATCAGGTCCCGAGTTAATCGTTAATGCCTGGTAATGGGGCGCAGAATATAGTGATTTGTCATGCGAGCGTGTGCGTCTGCCTATGTGCGTGAGTGCGCCTCTTGAGCTAGGATCACGGTGCGTTGACGCGTCGCGGTCCACACCATCTCTCGTATATCCTCCGTACAGGGTCCAGGGTTCCCAAGTCAGGTCTTCTATCCGGCCAAAGAGGACCAAAAGAGGCGCGGGCGGGGCCGGGGATTGGACCGAGATGAGCCAGTAGTCGGCAGCTCCCGCGCCGCCACTGCTAGTCGCACGTTAGTCGACGAGACGCTCAAGCCTATTTCTGCCCAATGGCGCACAGTTGATAGAAATTTGTCAAATGCTAGTCATGGTGGGGGTAGACAAATATTTAATGAAACAGAGTATAAGGCAGTTTCGAGGAGAGGGTTGGATTTTATATTTTTAATTTTAATTTTTAAAACATCTTAGCGTAATCAAAATTCGAAAGTATTGGGAAAATCGGAATAGCGCATATACTCTAAGCTTTTGGCTGCTTAAAAATTGAATCGGTAAGAAGAATTTGAAATTATACGACGTTTTAAAGGTCAAGAGGTCATTCTGTGGTTCACTCGGCCATGGAAGGCATTTCCTATCAGCCAAAAGCTATATTGTTTCAATAATTCCTAAAATTTAAGGCGTGTTTGTTAAATTTTTAGAAACTTACACGCTCCATCGTAATATTTCTTTTCTAAGCATGTACCTTTCAGTGTTGCAATGATTCCATGAAATTTTCCGTTGATAAGTCCATGAAATTTTTCATGACAGCAGCGAAACGTCCTGGCACTTACTGCAGAATCACTCTGACCAGAAGAAGTAAAACTTGGTTTAATTCAACAGACAGTATCACGTTATAGTTTAAGAGACTAAAGAGTGACTGGTTTTAAAATAATTAATTATTATTTGTCAGAAAAATAAGTCTTTCCGATTCAATCGAGCTTTCAATCACAAATATGACATTCAATGAAATAAATTCCCCAAGTCTCAAGGTAATTCTTTCCGTAACATGAGAATTAAGATCTACGATGACCTCTCGAAAGAAATGAAGAATTAAAGAAATAAAGAAAGAGAGGTTTTGAGGAAAAAGAAGTATCTATACTGACGGAAAATTAGTTTTATTTATCGAATGATTTTTTCAAAGGCAAAATTGGAATTTGTAGTTTGTAAGTTAATATTTAACGCGTTTGACTTTCTTCCTTTTTCTATGCATCATTTAAAAATGAATAAATAAATAAATAAATAAATAAATTAATACACAAAAAAATGAAATATTTTTTCAAAAGAAAATGTTTCATCACGACTTGTCCCACAGTGCGGTGGTAAAGAAGCGAGGCGAGTTCGTTGTTACAGGACTGAATCTAGATAATAATTACTCATGGTAATTTAGTAGCCGCGGCGCACTTAGGCTACTGCATCATCAGCCTTATAATCATACAGGAATCTTGTTTCTCTAAGTCTTAACGTTTTACCCTAACCTAACCATTTTTCTCTTTGCCCGTCCGTTCTCGACACATGCTCCTATTCACTTCAGTACAATGGCTCCTCCCACCCTTGACAAGATCATTTTCCCAATTTAATTTGATCAAAAGAACAGATTCAAAAAAAAAAAAAAAAAAAAAAAGAATTAGATAGAATATACGCGCGGATGAAGGGTATTGGTTATCATGGTGTCTAAGACAATTCAATTTTGAAAGTCCCTGACATTCCCTGACTTTTCTCGATTTCCAGTTTTAAAATCCCCGACTTTTCTTCGATTTTATCGCACGATTTAAAACTATTTCCCGAACTTTTGAAAATCAAACGCAAACCTGTCAAAAATTGGATTGAAAAATTGTTTTATGGTTTTTGAATTAGTATGACCATTTTTCAGTTATGGAAAGGTGAAGTGAAAACAAAGAACTCCTTTTGAGTTCCAATCATGAAATCTTATTTTTGGTGGCTTGTGAGTTCCAGGTTTTTGAAACGAATCCCATGACGATTCCCTGATATCCCTGACAGATTGAAATTTCCTGCCGATTCCCTGATTTTTCCTGACATTTCCTGATTTTCCAGTTTTATTCTGACAGTAGACACCCTGAGCTTAATATTCTTAGGAGCAAAATGCAAACAGCGGCGGAAATTTTTGAAATCTAGCCAACAGAATTTTCCTAATGTTTTAACTGATTGTTGATTAATTCTTCAAAGTCTTCAAATGAACTTCTAAGATGAGTTAAACTATAATTTTCCACCGGTGATCAATGTTTTGAGAGGCGACATCTGTTGCAAAATTATACTATCTAGCAGAGTGCGCGCCTCTATATGTATAGAGGTATAGTACCGATTACAACATTGGTCCCTTTCACTCAAGTACGAAAATAATATCCAAATATAATAATTAATCTATTTGACAGATAAAAAGCATCAGTACATGTGCTTGTTTCTAGTTCCTATTTAAAAATAATCGACTAAATCCTCTAAAAAGAAACAAAAAAAAAAAATTAACAAAATATAGGTTGGACAACTTTAATGATACAAATTTCTCGGGTGGTCATCAAGGCCAGGATATCCAAATTATTATGGTCTAGTTTGTCTATCTTATTCTATTAGATTTTTTTTCTTTTTTTTTCTTTAATTTATATTAGTCATCTTGAGAGGAGCGACCGAGATGAATGGAAAAAGATAAGGAAATCCATAAAAACAGGGGATTTACACTGTAGTCTACTGATTATTTTACCGTTTCCATTAATCTACTCGCTATTCGTCTTTATAGATGCAGATTTAAACTCGAGGCTTAGCGGACCGCTACCAAAATGGGGCAAGGATTTCAGTTTAGTCGGAGTTAAACTGCGGTAATCCTATAAACCTGCACTTTCTTCGGTAAAAGAAAATGAAAAGAAAAAAACGGAAATTCCAAATCCAAGAATTTAGAGTATAATATTTTGTTTACTGTCTTCTTTACTGTAAACTTAAATAGCTAATTTATCTGCTCAAAATTGAAGCAAGGCTTCATTCATGGAGGAAGGGCTTCTAAAACATTAAGTGTTCTTTATTAAAAATCATTATTCTCCGTTAACGCTAACCTTAAGACAAGAGCGCACCCAACGTTAAACCAGTTTTTCTCCCATATGAATGATGCTGTGCGGGAAAAAAATGATGCAAACATTATATTTTAAACGTTTTAAAATGTCCATCAATGGAGGAAAAAAATCAATACATTCTAAAGAAAACAAATTCAGGAAACCAGTCAGAATTCTTCCGTACATTTCTAATCCGAGTAAAGACTCGAAGAAAACTGGTCAAAAGAATAAATAAATACATCGACGTAAAAACAAATTAAGACCACACTCACTTGCGCTAAAGTTACTGCAAACATTTGTGAATCAATAATCGAGATGTGCAAGTGATTTTAATTAAAGCAAACCAGACGGAAAAGAGAACTGATACCCAATGGGGGGGGGGGGGGGGGGGGGGTTAAAAAATATTCATCAGTCTGTGACAACTAAAAGTACGTGAGTCAGAACTAAACTCCTGTAATTCGGAAACTCACGAAATATTTGGTTCCATTTTCGGCCATGCTCGCAAGGTAACAGTAATTTACGGATTTGGAGCCATCGGAATTCCTCGGCTCATTAAATTTGGCTCCGTTTTTTTTTCTTTTTTTGCTCTTTCTCGCTGTCTTCATTATATTTTGGTTTACACCTCCTTCCTTCCTGCTCGTTTACCGCACTCTCCAAATTTTCAATGCTTCTTCATCCTTTTTTAGTTAATTAATTTATTTGTTTATTGCTTTATCTGTAAAGGATTGACTTACTTTTTTTTTTTTTTTTTCAAAGTTTTGTCCAAATATGCTAAGCCAGTTGCACAATATTTAATTGGGAAAAAAGCTTTGATCAAGATTTTTGAATGAGTTTTGAAAGAAAAGTATTCGACGAAGTGAAAGAGGACAAAAAAAAAAAAAAAAAAAAAAAAAAAAAAAAAAAGGATTGAGATATCACGCAATGAGAGTCTGTTTTCAGCGGTATGGTAATTTTGACCCTATACACCTCCTACGATTATTTCTTTTTTACCTTTTTAGAAAGCGCTCTTTTTATTGAAACGCCGATTGTTGTATTAAAACGAAACCCGGAGGAAAATTTGCAGCTGTTAACAAATGTAGAAAATGGAAACTTAAAATTTTAGAAACATGATGATGCACGTCATTCATTGAACAAGACACGGAAACTGGGTTTTGTCACACTGGTTCACAGATGTTGGTATTTTTTGTCACTATCTTGCGTGTTGGTGGCATTTCAAAATATATAGATAAGCTGGGGAAAGTTATATATATGAGAGCAACGAAAAATTCCAAAATAAACTTCTAACTTCTGGACGAATATTTTTTTAATCTTAGAAGCGTCCGAAACGTAATTTGAAACTTTCAACCCTGCGCCTACAATGTATTTTGGAAAATCGAGATGAAAATGGAGATATAAAAATAAAAGGTATCTTAAGAACCTTTTAACACCTGTTCCCTTGAAAAATGTTCATGTTTTTTCAGCACTATTTGACAGAGACTGTCTGATACACTTTTGGGTTTTTTGGTGTCCTTGATATATTTCGTTACTTACCAAGTTTTCGCTCTGAACTTTGGCACGAAAACTTTAAAAGTAATGAGGAATTTATTTTAAAAGTTCGAGGTAGCAGTTTTAATGAAATTTACGAATTTTGTGTAAGGCAGCCTTCGTCGAATTCTGTTTACTATGAATTTCAAAAGAAAGTACCCTGATAAAAATTTTTACCATTTTAAATCTCGGCAATGTTTAAACAATTTTTCGGCTTTCGAGTGTTTCAGAACAAAATAGAATGAATCTTTGAAGTACGTCATGAGAAATTGAAAATTCTATCGAAAACAACAAAACACTTTAACAATAAGAATTTCAATCAGGGTACTTTCTTTCTTTTGAAACTTTGAAAGTTATAGTACCAATGCTAACAATAAAAATTTCAATCAGGGTACTTTCTTTTGAAAGATATAGTTCCAATGCTAAAGATCTGCCGTCAAATTAGGAAGATCAATAGAGTCCTTGGAGTTGAAGGTTCGGAATCATTTTTTGCGAGGAAATTGACTGATACAGAAAGCTATCCCTCTCTTTCTTCTCCCATTGGATCGGATGTGTTAGGAAAGGACAGATTAAAGGCAGTCACGTGATCCCCCCCACCCCCATCTGCTACACTTTTCCAACACATGCATTCAAATGAGCAGAGAGAGAGAAATACAATTTTCTGGATCCGCTAGTGAGCAAGGAAGAGAGGCACAAAATAGAACGCCTTACAAGCAAGGTGATCTTATTGGGGCGAAGAATTTGTTATTCTTGGAAATCCGAAAGCAATAATACAATAATTGATAAATGCCTTTCGCATGAGTGAGCCTTCGTTTCATAACTTATTTTCAACTTAACCCGCTATCTTTGAACAGAGATTAAGTATTCTTGCAGTTGGAAGACCGAGTTCATTTAAACGTTAGTAAAATAGACACAGTTAATAGTGGCTTTACATTTTACAAACAGCATTGCCTTTACTTACGGGGTGGATTTCTATTTTCTGTTGAGCATTTCGGATGGAATTGAAAGTTTCACCTGGGCGCAGGCAGTGGTATAATTACCTATACTTTGAACTTAAATCGTTAAATTGAGTTTTTTAGTATCCTCATAATCACAAGGTTGCGGCCATTTTATACGCGTGAGTAGGAAAAGGTTATATAAAAGGTCTCTCACAAACGAGATTCTCTAAAGTTTACGAAACGAGGGATTTATTTTTGACATTTCCAAATAGAATTAAAAACTTGAAAGCACAATCAAGTTAGTATTTGTTACGTTACCTATTCTAAGACTTTAACCGTTAACTTGAACATAATTTCAGTCTTGTTGTAGTTGGAGGGTTGAGGTCATTTTACGCGAGGAGAAGCAGTTAAAAGAGGCTCCACAAACGAGATTATCTTTACCTATACGGGACGGGACTCTTTTTTTGAGATTTGCGACCTTGCTCCATTGGGATTTATTTTCATTTGATTTCCTAAATGGAACCACGAGCCATCAACGAGGCAGGCCGGAACGATTCTGGTGCTTATACCAGGGACCACGGGGGGAACCGTTTGAACCGTCGTTTGCGTTGTATAAGAATCAGACCTCCGTCCGTCCCCCGACGCACTTTGGTCCGAGAACGTCAAAAAGTGGCCAAAAATCAGAGAGTAAATACCAGTGGCGGCTCGTGCAATTTGGCAACAGTGTTACCCTACCATTTGATTGTATGTAAAATAATCGATTCGAAAGTGAAGCAGCGCTTCACCTGCAATCGATTGATTTACATGGAGTCAAATGGAGGAAAAGCATTGCTGCCAGATAGCACGAGCCGCCCCATCAAATACTCCATCAAATCTACCCATTTATAAACTTTCAAGATCAATAATAATGGTAGAAACCACTTTAAACTTAATTTAAATTATTATATGTGGCCCTGGGAAGTTGATCATTTAGTTTAAGAAGTCAAAAACGATGATTTTTTACGAATTTTTACTTTCTCACAAGTAATGAAGTCAGATTTTGAGAAAAAATTGCGATGGCGCCTACCTTTGCCTATCTTTCTGTATCCCTACACAACTTTTGAATTAATGTTCCAAATGCATCCATATTTTGCAGAGAAGTTGCTTTTAATATTCCGCGGAGGGACCTTTTTTGTTTTGTTTTTTTTTCGATATTACACAGGGGGAAAAAGTTGGTAATTTGACAGTGTATGTGTTATAAATTGTGAGTACAAACGCATTTGTTGATTTTACAATCAGATTTGTTATATCAACAGTCTAAAAAAGTAAACCAACAATCCAAAAAGGTAAATCAACAATCCGATTTGTAAAAACATTAATCCAGATTGTTGATTTACCTTTTTGGATTGTTGATTTAACAAATCGGATAGGAAACTCAACAAAATGGTTAGTTAAATCAACATGCGTTTGTATACTAACCACTTTTAACAAATATAGACTGTTAAATTACCTAATTTTTCTTTTTTTTGTGTATAACTTGTTAGCAAGTTATGTAGTGTGAATGATTTCCATTAAATTCAATGGGGAAATGGGAAAAATTGGAATACATATTTAAATACTAAATAAAGGAAACCACCCTACTAAAATTAACTCCTTGGGTGGGGGGGGGGGGCTCTTCCGGAATATTACAGGAGGGTCTCGAGGTCTCCCCCGGAATAATATATGGGGGTCTGGGGGTCTCCCCCAGAGTAAGAGAGGGATGGGGGGGGGGAGTCCCTAGAATAATTTCGATGTGAGTAAGTGTTTGTGGCGGGTTTTCTACACTGAAAAAAATGAAATTACAAAAAAGCAATTAAGTTTTGTAAAATCAGGCAAATAAAGCACATGCTAATTTTACTTGTTAATTTCGGTGAATCCTACTGAACTTATGCCTAACTTTACGATTTGAATTGTAAATTTTGCTGAAGTTTTAGTAATTTTTCTATTTGGATTCCAAATTTTTCAATCTAACTAGTACATTTTACAATCCAAATCATTGTGACTTTTGCATATTACATGGCTGTCTTGGCGTGACAGTTATACAACTTGCAAAAATTACAATGCTTTGAATTGTTAAATTTACAATCCGATTGGTAAAATTTATGATCCAAATTGTAAAATTAATCAAAATTTACGATCCAAAACGTAAAATTAGCTATGTGCGTAGTAAATTTTACTAAAAATGGCAGGTAAAATTAGCCTTTGCTTCATTTTACTGATTTCACAAATCTATTTTTTTCAGTGTACAGTTTATTTTGTCACAGATTTTTGATCACTTTTCTTCGATCTGAGACCATAGTGCGACGATATACGTCCAACCGATCTCGTCTCCGGAGAAACCCGAGCCAGACAAAGTGGCACACAACTTGCGAGGAGTGTGATTTAAGCGAGTATAACTTAGCATATTACAATCTCAAATTGAAAAATGGACTTGAGAGAACTTGAAGCACACGAGCCTTCGCAAAGCAATAGCGGCTTTCTATCGAACACTGGCACTATAGGTGCAGCAGGCGCGCCGGCAATAACAATATGCTTGCTCCTTCTTTTTCCTTTTCTTTTCTTTCTTGCCTTAAGAATAATAAAGAGGAGAGAGAAAGAAAGACAGAAAAAAAAAGAGTTAAGATGGCACTAATTAAAACACGGTGTGATAAGCGGCAATCTAATATGCAAGGGGATAAAGTCTGATTACCTCCATAAAACTGGTCATATCATAATGGCACACAGCCAGCTTTGAGCGCGTTCCAGTCGCTCAAGCGAGTCTTCAAGAACTCTCTTGGGTGATTTTTTTCCCGTTCTTTTTCTTCTTCTTCTTCTTCTTTAGTATCTCCTTGTTTTTATTTCTATTCCTTTTTATTTTGCTCCTTAGCGCGAGGTGATCGGCAGTAACATTTCTCACAACTTATATCTGAGCTTGTTCGAGGTGATTTCTGCGAAACTGAAATTTATACGCGAGAACATTTCAGCACAATTTCAGTCGAGGTTGTTTCCTTCGCACTTGTCACAAACGAGCGATAGACGTCGCGCACTTAAAAATCTAGCTCGGTGACGAAATTCAGCTGAGAAATTTACGAAGCTGTATTTTGTTGTTGTTGAATGATTCAGAGCTTTGGGGGAAAAAAAAATAACACAAAATTTAGAGAATTATTCTCAAGATAATCCGCATCGATCACAAACACATGAACTAGGTTGAGCCAAGAAAACTCGAGTATAAAACAACAAAACTGAAAATTTGTCACCCGACAGCAAAACTTTCCGAATTTTCTTTTAGAGAGAGAGAGTAAAATATCGCGTATCAACTGTTTGAATCACAGCGCATCGTTTTTTTTTATTATTATTATTAGTAGTATTATTCTTGGAGCTTTAATTTTTTTCGTTTTTTCTACGGTAAAAAAGGCGACTTTGAGTATCAGACGTTATCAGTCATAACACTATAACCACAGAGGAAAAAATTTTAAAAAATTCTTCGGCACTAATAACAACACTTTGTCAGTTCCAGAATAAGTTCATTTGGAAAAAAAAGAATCAAAACAATTTTTTAAAAACTTTTGCTGAACCGAATAGAAACCACGCACTGATAAGAATTTTATTCCTGAGCGCACACAATAAAAAAAATCAAAGCCGAAATAAAAACTAATCAAACGAGTATACAATTGCCATAAAAAAAGAAGAAAATCAAATTGGCTTCAGAACGATTGGTCGGCAAAACCCCGAAGATGACGAAAAATTTTCGAGAGGAAATTCTTCCACCGTTGACAACACTAAACGCGAGAGGGGGAAAAAAACACACTTGGGAACGCGTGAAAAGCAGATCTCGTAAAAAAGATATCCGAGGAAGAGCCGGGCAAAATTAGTTTGAATTGCGTGAAAAACACAGTAATTAGGAAATTATCGTATCACGGGCGGTCGTCAGTCAACGGATATCACGGGCACGCGTATCCTCAGTATAATCTTCAAAGCTATCGTAGCGTAACGCAGCGCGCGCGACAAGTGTTGCCGTTCTAGTTGCCGTGGCAACCAACCGGAGAGCGCAAGAAAATAAGTGAGAGAGAGAGAGAGAGAGAGAGAAGGAGACAGAAGGAGAGAGAAAGAGAGCCGCGAAGGCAAAATACGAAGGAGGCAGGCAAGCAGGAGATCCCCACGACATCCAACTTCTACCATCCACCAACAAACCGCGCGAAGAACGGCAGCCGATTCAGATTATAGAAGGACTTCTCTCTCTCATCAGAGCCGGCGTGGCGCTGCCTCTGAAGTGGGGGGAGGGGGGGCAGGCACTCCACGGAACGGAGGAGTGGAGGTTTCGCGCCTCCCGGTTTGAGAATGCGCGCGCAGCACGGACCAACCACGTGCCTTCCAGGAAGCGGCTCCTTCTTGTTCCGTTTGTACACCCTCCCTCCACCAATACTACCACTGGTGCAACGCCGACGAACGGAGGAACTCCGGAGATCCAATCACTCACCACCACCTTCTAACTCTATTTCAAATATACATGAATTAGATGATTAAATGACCATCACCTTCACCACTAACCATCTGAGTCCAACGTTGCCGTCAAAAAGGAAACTATCGGGGCAATGATTTCCACACAGAAAAAACGGAAAAAACACTTTGGTAGCGCTGACAAAACCTTTGGTAGAAAAATGACCCAGCAAAAGACTTTAGTTGGGCCAACCAAATTTTTTATTCACCCAGCAAAATCTCTTTAGTTAAGCGTGAAGAACCTTTGGTTAGCTCAACTAAAGTCTTTTGCTGGGTCATTTTTCTACAAAAGGTTTTGTCAGCGCTACCAAAGTGTTTTTTTTTTTTTTGTTTTTTTCCGTGCAGAGGCAAATAGAAACAGGTCACAGAATGGCTTCAACAGAGGCTTCAAAATCTCGTGAATTCAACAAAACAAACCCCTCTGAATTAGCCTGATGCTACCTGTGTTTAACAAACCTGTGTTTAACGAATGTCACCTTTCAACATCAGTCTACATCAGAGGGGTGTTTGACTGTTGCTTTCTTGAATCCGTGAGATTATATTGTGTCTTAAATCCACTCTACGTATCTTAGCGGAGCACGCCGTCTCTGTTTGTCTCTATGGTGGTTTCCACGGTGCAAACAATCGGTCATCGATGTCCCGAACGTGCACTGCTGCTGACCAATTAGAAACTAGCTTGCCTTTGCAATTTGCACAGACTTTAACGGAAATCCTAAAGATCAAGAAGACCGTCTGCGGAGTGGGCTAAAGACCCAAATTTAGAGATGGAGAGAAGTGAGGATAGTTGCTGTCCAATCGATGAAACTGAAAAAGTTGCACCATATAATTCGCATGAATCAGGAGACTCAAGTTGGTCTGAAGGGGTTGTTATTGTATAAACTATAACTATGAATGAATCCATAGCGACGGCATCAAGTCATTCGATTCGTCCGTGCATCCCTTTTAAGTTTCTATTGATACCGTTCAAAAGATTTAATTCGACTGAAAGACAGCTCTCAAAACTTTATGTGGGCAAGAGACGTAATAATTAGGACCACGATAAAAATTAAAATACGAGAGCAATCAACTTCGAATACTTCGATGTTATCCAAGAAAATTCCCTCGCCGAACGTAAGTAGTTAACTGTTCGTACTAGTTTGATCGTTATGTTGTTGCCTACCTCTATAAATGAAGGCGCTTTTAAACAGAAGCTGGATTGAAATACTGGCAACATTTTTCTGGGACTGGGGGCTTTTATTTCTGTTGCCTTTTGTTTCCTCGCCAAATGTGCGTCGTTAACTCTTCGTACGTTACTGTAATGATGTACCCTATAGCTGTAAATGAAGGCGTTTTTAAACATATGTGCGAACAAAATACGCGAGAGATGTAATATAAAATGTTTTCCCCCGGAAGTTTTCAATTTTATTGCCTTAAACATCAGTTAAAATCGAAAGTTTGCTCAAGTTTAATTAAATTTGTATAATGAATGCCAAAGATTACAGAAAGGATCAGCAGCCTCTCCCATTGTTGAAACAAACTCAAGCCCCATGACATAATAATGAAGCCTGTCTTCCAAATTGTTCATTCTTCTGCTCAGTTTTTAGCATTTCGCTAAAAATCTCTGGATTTTTTGGTATCACTAAATCAGGGTGCTTTTTAACTGGAAAAAAAAAAAAAAAAAAAAAAAAAAAAAAAAAAGACGCAGGACTCAAATATACTAATGCAACACGATGCGTTAGCAGAGAGAGACATATCCTATCTGACAGCCGACTCTCTCTTTCGTCAAATCCAACCTTCTCTAAACACGTCAGCCAATCAGAAATGGTCTATCTATAGCCTTTTGGCTCAATGGCTCAACTCCCTAGTATTACAGGGTGGCTATAAAAAAGGACCCATCCAGAATTTCTCAAAAAAATAAAATACGATTTGTAAGATAAAGTGTTACAGAGTTACAGTTTCTCAGAGTCTCAGTGTTACAGTTTTGCATTTTTAAGCAAAGCGTATAAGCATTTAGTTGTAATGAAATTGAAGATTTATAAGTTTTGACCTAAGCCTTAGTTCCTCCCTTGAGCGTTTTTTTTTTTTTTTTTTTTTTTTTTTTTTTTTTTTTTTTTTTTTTTTTTTTTTCACCCTGTATTTTAAGGGGCTCTACACATAGTGCAGTTCCATATTTGTCTAGTCATGGTCATGGCAACGCTGTTTTACTGTGTGTATCTGTCCTTTTCACGGTTGACGGAACTCGTCTTTCTTCTATCCTAAGCGGCCCATCATCTAGCTAACAAGAGAGGTGGCTGGTGAGTGGTGGGTGCGGGGGTGACCCGTGTCCATGCTTGACCGCTTAAGACTTGACCACTTAATTGCACGTCTTTATCACGAGCGCGAAATCCCCCCTCTCTCCTCCGCCCTACCAATCAGCCCCTGCTGACCGTGCACCTTGTATTTGTTGCCCGATGCACCTTGCAAGAGAGTTCTTGTTCTAATTGATTTCGATCGCTCTGGCTCCTTAATCGATCTAATTGTGAGGGCTGAGGAAAGGGTGATCATTAGTCTTTCCATTATGTCACCGCAAGCCTTGTACATACAACTGATCAACGACTCCCATTCGACAATCAGGGTTTCTAAACGATCATGATTGAATTCGACGCAACCAGTTCTTAAATGTTGTGAGTGCGTTTTAATATGCATGCGTACGCTGAGGCGCCGCGCCTCTCCGCGCGCTCGTCGATTCGGGTTTTTCGGACTCACTTGATGTTACTGAAATCTATGGATAGGGTGCCCTGAATGTAGCGCCTGTAATAATTATTGACAGCTCTTAATAATTGGAGTAGAGCTCGCTTCAGAAGTGTAGCCGCACCCAGACTGATAATCTTTGGCGGTTTTTCAATGTCCATTCCTTCAAATCAAAACACAACTTGTCAGACACAATACATTTTGCTTCTAGAGCGATCCTCAGTGAAAAGCCAACGCATAAAATGCAATTTCATTTCTTTTCGTCATGTAATTGGAAAAATAAGGTTAGAAATTCCAAAGATTATCTTGCTAGGTGCGTCTACATTTCTGATACGACCTCTAGCTTAAAATCAAAGACTATAACAACTTTAGAAATGGCATACTCAAATTTGAGGGCAGTACGCTAAATCGCTTTAAGTACTATGACTTTCAAAAGAAAGTACCTTGATTGAAATTATTTGTTAAATTGTTCTGTTGTTTTCAGTAAAATTTTCGATTTTTCAAGACGTATATACTTTAAAGAGTCATTCTGAGGAACTCTTAAACACTTGAAAGCAGGAAAATTCTTTAATGATTGCCGAGATTAAAATGGTAAAAATTTCGACCAGGGTACTTCCTTTTGCGAAAGTCATAGTACATGAAGCAAAAACCACATGGCTTTCCTCTCAACGTCCACGCCAAAAAAAAAAAATGAATGGGGAACTTTACCATACTGCTAGTGTCTACCTGATTTTCGAATCTGCTTCAAAGTTTAGTAAACACAATCAGACGTTTGGTTAACCCTACTAGATGTCTACTGATGTTAACCAAAATGTCTGCCTGGCACAGTTTACCAGACTTTGAAGCAGGAACCAGAATTAGGCAGGCATAGTATAATAAATTTCACCGCAGTCGATTTTTTCCGTGTCTGTTGACATTTGTCCCCGACAATTGTTGGATCCGGTTTATAATCAATACGATCTCATACCTTTCAAAAATGACGATAATTTCGTCTAATCATTCATCTCAAAGCACACTGAAAAAAAAAATGATTACCAGAAGCATAACGATACGTGAACTGATGTAAGGGATGGTACAATGACCAGAATTCTAGAGTTTGTACTATTGTTCTTGAAAATTTTGAGGAAATTCTAGTTCTATAACCATATTCTGGTATTAACACTAGACTTTTCTGGTCGAAGTACTAGACTTTCTGTGGTTCACAAATCGTTGTGCTTCTGGTAATATTATTATTAGAATTTATTGGAATTCTTTTTTTCAGAGCAGACTTCACCGCGTCGGAGGAATTTAGAATTTAAAAATAAAAATAATAATATATAAATAAATAAAAAATTATGGAATGGTATCAATATCAATCGGTGTTTTATTTGGAGGGGGGAGTTTGTACCATAGTTCTTGAAAATTTGGAGGAAATTCTTTAGTTCTAAAACCATATTCTGGTATTAACACCAGAATTTTCTGGTCAACGTACTAGACTTTCTGTGGTTCACATATCGTTGTATTTCTGGTAATATTATTACTATAATACATAGAAACTCTTTTTTTCAGTGCAGACGTCACCGTCGGAGGAATGTAGAAGTTAAAAATAAAAATAATTTATAAATAATAATAGAAAAATATGGAATGGTATCAATCGGTTTTAGCGTGTTATTTGAGAGGGGGGGGGGTCGCATTGTCAATTCCGTTGTGACAAATTGAGCCGATGCAATTATTTCAACGATTTTTTATTCTTCATGGAGGTGGAAAAATATGAATGAACGAAATAAGCATTTGCTGCGACGCGACGGCTAATCTGACGGCCCTTCGTGTGTGAGAGAGACATGGAGTATAAGAGCGTTTATAAAAAAAGAAAAAAAAATATATATTTAAGCATTATATTTTTATGACTTGGCATTTTTCCTGAAACCGCGCCGCGCCGCATAGCACTGCTGCACCTCTGCAATCGGCGAGGCTGCGGAGCAAATTACAGCTCACTTGAATACCTTGAATGGGATTAAACGTTATCAAATCAGAATTTACGTTTCATTGAAACGATCACAAGAAGAGGCCGAACGGACGATAAAGTTACAAAATTACTCTCGAAAGTCCGTCATTTTGCGCGATTTCACCCGACAACACAACGTGTGCCATGTATGCAAGCCTGGTATAGATATACATACATATACAATGTTGCATTGGAAAAATCGACGACTCGTGTGTCCTCATGTCACAAGACTTTATTACGTTGTTCACCAGCGGGCACGTTTATAACTGTGATACATTTCGATTACAAATTTCAATAAATATCAGCTAGGATATACCTTAAAACGGGTCAATTTGTCGGTGTTCTTACAAAGAGGTGTAACTCAGTGCAATGTTTCAAAATCTCGCGGAGCCGTTTCATTTTTTGAGGAAAATCAAAATAGTGGATTTTTCCTATAGTTTTGCGTGCAACCTACAGTGACTCTCACACAGGATACATTTATCTATAATTGCAATACGATTGCTTAACTTTTAAATGATAAAGACTCCAATTTGTATAATACTAATTTTGCCCTAAAAATATTGCTAATTTAGCCAAAGAAATTGCTGTTGTTCACGGGGCTTTCTTCCTCTGTTGCCAATTCAGGCGGGAATTTAAAATAAAATTACAATGAGTTGAACAAAAAAATAGGTATTTTTACGTACAAAACGGCAGCTCTGCTTTCTTATCAAGTCCGATTTACAACACAAAACTCTGTTTATTATCCGGCGTAGTAAGAGAAAAATGTAAAATATGCTCATTTAATTCTCTGACCATTTCTCCTTTCCCCTCCCCGACTTTGACTTCACGTTTTCCTCATTAGATGGCGCTGAGTGCGATCGTGGGAGTTTCCTCGCCGCAAAAACCGGAGTCATCCAAAGACCGTCTTTGTTTTCTTTTCCCGATCGCGGGCCCAATCTCAGCATCCTATCCATTCGCATCGTGTGAGAGTTATTTCCATTCCGAAAGGGACCCGAAATAAAACTGCATTGTTGAATTTATACTTTTGATCTGTAGCATTGGTATTTCATTGTTTCATGCGTGCGGTTAATCGAATGTTCGCCTCTCTATGGACTCTCTCGACAAAGCCGTAGCCAGGACAATGTCTTCCTCTCTCTTAGCCCTTTTGACTGTATGTGTTGGACAAGGACAGAAAGAGGGGCTGAAATCACATGACAGCCCCTATATCCATCCTTTTCTAACGCATACGTTCAAAATGGGATGAGAGAGATAGAGAGAAGCACAATTCCTAGCTACGGCTGTGTCTCTCGGTGTACGGTATATATACGCGAGCTTTGCTTCACTGAAAGGCCGAAGTGCCTCGGCGAGATGCACTTCATTGTTTTCCCGCTCGAAATCAATTAAAGTTGAAATTCGTTCGAAGATAGGTCCGTTGGAGGCGAATCGACAGCTGATGGAGAAGTATTTTTAAAGCCACGCTCTGATTGAAATGGCCGCTAAAACCATCGAAAAGCGGAATCGCCGAAATTCTCTCTGAAACCAATGGTCTATTCTTACACGTATATCTGGAGTGGCAATCTCGTAACCTGCCATGACCAATTTGGAGGATGTTTAAGTTAGGTTTATGACGTCTAACTGTCCCTGTATTTTCTTATGTCTTTGAATGGAGTTCAGTCGCGAGGACGTTCGACTATATACAACGTTCCTGACATTGGCGGATCCAGCAATCTGACAACAGTGTACTCTCCTCATTTGATTGCATGAGAAATAATCGATTTGTCATGGGGCTACAGCCCCTCCAAGAATCGATTGTTAATCATACATTCAAATGAGAGGAATGCGCAGTTGCCAGATTGCTGGATCCGCCTATGGTTCCTGAACAACGGCGATCAAAATACGCGGGAACTTGTAGGAACATTTTTAAGCCCATTAATGTAAAAAGCCGCCTAGTCGATTACGCTATTTTCAACAAGACAGTTACTCTAGATTACAGTAAAGCTCGTTGTTTCCAGCAGCGCTAAATTTTAAGGCTTTCAGTGGGGAATTTCTGATACTAGCGATACTTGAGTATAGTTAGTGAGATTGGATGTGCGGAAAAAAAAGACTGGTAGAATTTATCATCTGCAAAGCTGATTTTGCAGTCTGTTATCAAGTATGGCAAATTTTACAAGATTATGGTAAAATGTACCAACATGTTACCTTAATTTATCACAAGGTACCTTGCATTTACCATATGATGGTGAAATTTACCATAGTTAATAACAGAGACGCCAAAATCAGCTATGCAGATGGTAATTCTACCAGTCTTTTTTTCCCGTGTACAAGAATATTTGCCTTCCTCTCTCTCTCTAGTCATTTGAACACATGCGTTCGAAAAAGATAGCAGAAAAGGCTAATGGAGCCATCACGTGACATATTAGCTCCTATCTCCGTCTCTTTCTAATGCACGCGTTCAAATGGAAGAGATATACAAATACAAATTCCTGTTTCCGCCTATGCTGTCATTCTGAAAATCTGAGACGATCGCAATGGCAGTTCGTGAATAATCGACTATCGTTTCTCTTCCATTTGAACCTATGCAAAATAATCGCTTTCTTGGAGGTTTAGGTGAACCCCCTTGAGGATCGATTATTTTCTGTGGGTTTATATAGAGGAGTCATCCAGTCATCGAAATATTGCATTGGACGAGCCACCACTGGACAGAAGAGCGAGAGAGAGAGAGGGAGACAGAAAGAGGGACAGGGTCAAAAGGATTATGTAAAAGTTTCAAAACAGCAAGAGGGACTAATCGAAAGACACTCAAGAAATTTTTGACAGGAATGGCCGACCGAGTTGGTGGAGGGGGGAGGGAGATCAATTAATCTATACCTCTTTCTGTAATTTCAGCTAACGACTTAAATACCAGTGAGAACTATAGCGGAAAACGAACGAGAATAAGAGATCTCTCATTTCGTTTTGAAGAATTCATCTATCCCATTTAGTCACAAATTCTTCTTGGTCGTACATTTATAACCCAAAAAGAACTGTAAATGAGAGGCCGAAAACTTTAAAAAAGGAACCAAGGATCGGAATTTTTCATATCTCATTCAAATCCGCTCCAAATTTTAATCGAGATTCGCAAACAGAAAGAAAGTGAGAAAAAAAGCATTCATATCTTATGAATGAATTTGAAAGAATTAATCTGTTACGCAGTCTTAATTGGACTTCAAATGGTTGATCTACGGGTCGTAAAAATTCAAAAATTCCACTTTTGCATGCAAACACTTTAGATCAATCTTTAAAGAGCCGATGGACTGGACACGTGGAGCGAAAGGTGAAATTAAAAAGTGGAGCTGAGGATGACTCATTGACACAATCCGGTTGAGTTTCACTTGATAACCTGAAGTAAATGACCAAAAAAAAAAAAAAAAATCATAGGATATTCTCTTAGTCTCTGACATCCGTGCGATATCATGCTCCCCGCGACGATAAATACTGCGGAATTAGTCAGAATCCCGTCTAGGAAAGTATTTTACAGAACCTTCGTTCTGGTAAACGTAATTCCAGTTAAAATAACCACGAAAATTGTTCTTAGTGAATGGCCGGACTTGATTCACTTTGATAAATCGTCATCGATCTATTTACGGCTAAAGAATGAAAGTTATAAAATATCGCTGCGATTATGAAAGTCTGGCCGAATATTAAGGGCAAAAAGAAAAATAATAAATTCGTTAAAAATGGGCCATAAAGAAAATTATTTTAGAATTACTGCGGAATTCTCAATAATTCTCACGAACTATAAATCAAAATTTTCAATGGTCCAATCGGACATTCTTTCATTTAACGAGAAAGAATCTTTGAATCAATGATAATTCTTATTATTATATTTTAAAATGAGTTTCTTATTCGTCCTATAGTACGTTTCGTAATTCCAACAATACATTTTCCGCCGTGGGCTCTTCACAAGTTTTGAGGCTTGAAAAATTCTGGGAAAAAGTATAGGGGACCTCAACCCTCTTAGTCACACTGTCTATCTTGTGAGGGAAGAATTTATCATACGTGTCAAAAAGAAATCCAATAATAATTATATACATGTACATCAAAAAGATACGAGAAAAGCTCTCTCGATTCTTTTTAAAGGTCAGAGATGGGTTCGACTGTTTTTCATCGGGTGACACCGAGACTGAGAGGGTTAGGAAAAAAAAAAAAAACCAATGCATGTAATTCTACCCGTAGAGCACACAGCACTATTTTTCCGGAAACGCGCAATATTTTGCGAGCAAAGAGCTACAGGTATAGGAGGACTATAGGAGGTCTCACTTTTGATCGCAAATAATGCAGATAAAGATCCGTGCTGTAAAGACGGTGGAGAGGGGGAGCTCGGAGCGATGAAAATCCAGCAAGTCCATCTCACGCGTCATCTTCAGGAACTGCTGTCACTCTTACCTTAAGCCCAGGACGCGGACGGCCCGGGAGCTGAAATTTACGAGACTGGAGTAAAGTAGCGCTGGAACGGCAGCCGCAAAGACTATAGAATATATGAGAGGGTTCATCGTCGCCAATTTCCCTCTCCGTACGTGACGCGAGCATCAAATTTAATGGGCATTTTACAGAGCTGTTAAATTACAGAGGAGAATCTCCGCACGCAGTTAAGAAGAAAAAAGGAAGAAGGAGCCAGCCGCTGAAATAGGGATGAGTTACTGCGGAAACAAGGGCCGAGCAGGAAGGCGGGCGGGGGAGCGCGGTTCGCTGTGCCCCCCCCCCTCCCACGGTGGTCTCCTTCTACTTTCTGTGCAAAGACTTCACTCAGCGGCGCGGAGTCCCGAGTGACGAGACTCGAGGCGAAATATAATAGTAATGGATCCCCACCGCGCGCCGCAAATAAATGTTTGTGTTGAGCGTGTTGCATGACATCGATTTGTAGGAGATTTAATGGAGCTTTTTCTACAGTTTCATTCAAGGCGAGGCGACAGCTCGAAAGAATCACAGATCATGGGAGAAAAAAGTCTACATATACGACACGTGGTAATTTTTTTTCTAATTATGCTTTTCTCTTACCTCAAGAACTGTATGAGTGTCACCTAGCTGCGTAGGAACGAACGAGAATAGACATAAGGAAGATCTAAAGACTCTTCGATTAACCTCCGGTGCGATAACATACCTTTCTGTAGAGCGATTTTTCACGAGGTCTGATTCATACGTTTTCCTTCTTTAGGAACTAAATCAAAACATCGAACGTAAGTGGCTACGTAGTGGTCGAATGGATTAGAGCCGGAACATATAACCAAATGTTTTCTCTACAAGACGCAAAAGGTTCAGAAATTATTTTTTTGTGGTAACTTTCAATTAAAAAAAATCTTTTGATCTCTGGTCAGACTGTGTTTCACAAAATTATGCTCCGAAAAAGATATTAATACAGGATTAGACGGCAATGATAGTATCTGAATAAGCGGAAAAATTGGGAAAAGCAGATAGTAGAAACGGGACAACAGGAGAAAAATTATTAAAAGATAAGTAAAAAGTAAGCAATGAAAAAGACAAAAGAAAAGTAGAAAGAAAAAACAAAGGTATGAAATAAGTTTAGGATGAGTAGTCAGGAGACTCCAACGCGGGGTTAGAACAAATTGATAACCTGTCGTTGGCGGATCCAGCAATCTGAGAATCTGACAACATTGTATTCTTCCCATTTCATTGCATGACAAACAATCGATTAGTCACAAGGCTACAGAGCCCCTTTAAGAATCGATTGTCAATCATTTATTCAAATGAGAGCAATGCTCAGTTGCCAGATTTCTGTCTGCCGATGTAACGTATTCACGACCTGCGGATGTGTGTGAAGATGTATGAATAAATTAATAAAACACTCCATGTACAAAAAATGTGTGCTCTCGATGTCATACTCACTCAATTAATTAATTAGTGATTCATTTTAATTAATTAGAGATTCATATTAGGTAATTAGTGATTCATGTTAATTAATTTGTGATTCATATTAAATAATTAAAGATTCGTATAAATTATAGTTAGTGAAAAAAGGGGAACAGATATGAGACAGATCAAATTTTTCAGGATCTGAAAAAAATGACCTAGACTCAGGTTTTAAAGGGCCGTTTCATAAATTCTAAAATGTAAGGGACTTGAGAATGAATTTTTTTATTCTAAAAATAAATGTGATCCTACCCGTCTTAAGTTTATTTCTCATTTTCTGTTGTCAGTGGCGTTTTTTGTAAATAAAAACATCATACATCTTCCAAAGAGTGTAATTATTTCAATCAGAAATTCAAAATATATTTTCATGAGAAAATCAAAGAGATTCCCTCGAATGTAATATCATCACATGAAATAAACGCAATAGCAGATTGAAAACAAAATGACAGAACATCAGAATTTAAGATCAGGCATGGAATAGGTTAATCAGAGCTGTCTTTGAAAGATTTCCTTCGAACAGTTCGAACACACACCGTTCTTTATGCAACTTCCAAAGAGTTAAATTATTGTAAGCAGAAATTCATTACCTACTTTCATGAGAAAATTAAAAAGATTCCCTCGAATGTTATCATCACATGAAATGAACGTATAAGAAAAAAGACGTCTCCAGAGGCGGCTCGTGCTATAACCTATAGGCAAATGTATCGATCTTTCAGGGATCCAGTGAGTGTCTTTAAAGGTCGATTATTTTGTATAGGTTTTAATGGGGAGAGTCTGTAGTCGTCACATTGCACGAACCGCCACTGAACGTCTCCCATTCATACATCGGTTGTTTTTAACCATATTTATCATTTTTCATTTTCATCATTTTGTGTACCAGCTTTACACATGCACAATCGGCAACAAAACGAATGTCGGGCGACTCCTGGAGGTAGGCTACCCGCCATACTTATCTCAATGAGTTTAGGTATTGCAGGTGGCCTACCTAGGGCAAAATCTAAGGAGTCGTTTTAAATTCTGTCGGTTCCCGACTCTACCTTTTTAGGAAGAATTCGTGATACATACGACCGAAGTAAACCCATTGAAGATTTCTTTTGAAAAAACAACAGTTCGGAATCATCCGATAGAGCGAGCTCTATTTGTTTGCAAATCCAAAGATTACAAAATCCAGCGAGTAGGTATGTGCGGTTCTCGAACAAGCAATAAAGTGACGGTGTAGTGTCTCTCTATGGCCGGTGAAGACGTTTGAGTTGACAAGCGCGAGGCCTCAGTAAACGATACGATGGGTGATCTGATGGACCCAGAACCAGTCACTATTGCCAAATGTACGAATGAATGCCTTATTTACACACCAATAAATATCAATTATACGGATTTTGAGCTGAAATCTGGCAACAACGGAACCAGTCGCAAGAGCTTTTCTGACCGAGCCGAGGAGAGGAGAGAGAATGAGGTATAAAACGAGGATGGAAAGACAATAAAACAGCTGTTATAAAATTACTCTGGCACCGTGCGCTCTTCGGCGAGGTGATTGGAGGAGTGGAAGAGAGAGAGAGAGAAAGAGAGAGAGAGAGAGAGAGAGAGAGAGAGAGAGAGAGAGAGAGAGAGAGAGAGAGAGAGAGAGGGGGGGGGGAGAGAGAGGGGGGATCAAGAGGGGGAGACGGGAGGGTCACTTACCGAAAACAGGTTTTTTTCCTTTAAAAAAAAGAGAAAAAAAAAATAAAAAAATAAAAGGTATACTCTCATATGAGGTGGACCTGACCGAACGTTCTCTTCTCCGAGATTGGACCTCGTCGACGTCGCGGGCCGAAACTTTACGGTGTCCGATCGCTACGCTGGCTGTCCACACACTATATCTATCCATAACAAAAACCTATCAAAACTAATAGAGATTGGTGGTGCAGCTTCAAAAGAAGTTCTGATGGTTTTCGGCACTCCTCGCCTATTGTCCTCCGTGACTTCTCCATGGTCCACAATCTACATGCGTATACTATACAGAACGTATCTGAAGACGACACGGAAAGAACATGATATAGATGACTAGCCGAGACGACGATGCACTAATTTTGTAACTTTTTTGTCGTTCAATAGAAATAATACAGGGAAGTAAAATCCTTAAATTTTACAGTGAAAATTTTTCTCGACGGTCCACAATTTGGTTACATAAAGATCAGGAATTCCTTTTAATTTTTCTATACATCATAAAAAAAAAAAAAAAAAAGTTGCAAAATTATTAAAACATTGCAAGAGTGTACCGAGAAAAAAATGTCTGGTAACCATAACGAAAATTCGGTTCAATTACTTTTCGAGCCGGAATTCTGGTGACATTCACAGCAATTCTGGTTAAAACTGAAATTCCGGTTACGGTTAGGAAATGATTTAACATATGTGTTGCAAGTGTAACCGGAAATTTTTCTCAATACGACTTATCGTGCTCCTTCCGTTTAGTATTCAATTTATTTCGACGGCAATGTGGATGTGATTCCGAGAATTTGACTTACATTATTTATCAGGGGCGGACTGGCAGGCGGGACAACCTCGGCTTTTCCCGGTGGGCCGGTCGGCTTGTAAAAAAAAAATAAATAAAAAAAATAAAAAAATAAAAAAAAAAATAAAAAAAAACCTGCGGCTGTCTAGCCAAAAATCAAAAACATTGGCCACTGAAGGCCGAATACAATATGACCACAGAGTACTTCTAATTCACGAATTATTATTTTCAGCGCTTTATGGGAAAATTCAATCAGTTCCGGCTGTTTTCGCTCGAAAATTGGGCTGCAACCAAAAGGCCAGGGCCGCAATGCACATAAGTATATGACCGAATAAAGAGTAAGCGCAAGTTTGATTTTTCTCCAAAAAGCGCTGATAATGTTAATTTTTGAATTTTTGAATTCTCACCAATACCAATGCCTGTTTAGTTTTCTTAACCCCCCCCCCTTACCACTTATTTATAGCCACTTATTTTTAACGATATCCATATATCGGCAATCTCTCAGAGCTAGAGCAGTGTCGGCGTAATAGGACTTCGCCGTCCACCACCTTACAATAAATCCGTACGTTCGGAGTCGAAAAAAAGTAACATCTAAGAGTTATAAGACGTATGCGCCACGGCCGGGCACATGACAAGTTTCAGTTCATCTTTTCTAGTTTATGACCTTCGGATAAGATCGAGTTTGATCGGTTTTACGTCCTATTGTTGTCCCGAAAAAATTTCATCCAACTTCTTCCATTCACAGACCACATGCCTCCCGATCCATTCTCGAAATTAAAACGGGAGCATTTCTGCGGTTGCAGTTTGATCTAGACGAGATATCTCGAAGACAGGCGGAGCCGGAGGCCCGTAAATTAGTAATTGTTCGAGACTTTACAAAGCTTTGTACCGTAAAACTTGGGACGATTTCCACAAGGACTTGTTCGAGGTTTTAGACGCAGGTCTCCCCCCCCCCCCCCACTCCAAAAAAAAAAAAAACTAAACTAAAAGCGCGGCTGAAGTCGGTTAGTCAGCCGACGAGGCCATAAGTGGCGGGGGGAAGGGGGGGTTAAGAAAACTAAACAGGCATTGGTAACGGTGAGAACCGTAAAATTCACCTACGATGTTCGATGAGAACCAAACAATTATCATTACACCTTGATCAAGTACCCGCTTCATTTTCGATTGATGAAAACAAAAACGGTCCCCTGCCCGATCTGGAAATTTACTGTATGCATAGACGTAAATCAATCGTGTTACGACAATAGTTGCCAAATTTGGCGGGAAATTCAAAACTTTTACATTGAATGAATTAAAAGGGGGGGGGGATGCTTGTATGATTAGACGCAAACCGGCTGCTTTAATCTACCAATGAGTGCAACAAATCCTCAGAATGCCCCTTAGAGTTTAATGAAACCCCTTTTCAAATGCGTTAGGATTTCCGAATACTTGTCGTAAAGATGGTTAGTGAAAAATCAATTGTTAATATTACTGTCCCATTTGAAGTTATAGAATGACAAAGTATCAGGACCATTAGGTGGTTCAATTAAGCCACGGATAGATGTTCTCCAATGGTTTTTTTAGGAGCCACTGGACCAGTGGTGTAGCGTGCAAACGAAGAACGCTGCATTTTATCAATTTACACTCATGAAAAAGGTCGAGCCGCGGAAGGTCCACAATACACATCCCTCGCATCGATATTATACAATAGGTTTAACTGACGAAATGCAGCGTTGCCAGATTGCAAGTGACTTTAAGGAAGTAAATGAAATCTATGCATCGCAATTAATTCACAAGCTGCAACTGCAGACCAAATCAGTAATTTCCCATCAGTCGGCCAGCAGAACTCTGCATGGATTCACAAAACTGAAACTGGTCAAGGAATTTATTTTACCAGGTTTGGTTCAAATGAGATCCAACTAACAATGGTCACTAATTACTATCGTTGTCCAAGCATTTGTCAATGCAACCAGAGTTCGATTCCTCGATTCCTTCATTTGACCCCGCAACGTTTCGACGAGGTTCTAACTGTGCAAATCTGAAACAGTCCCTGAAACGCGGACAGGAACAGCGCTTCACTTCGATGCGAGGGGAAAACGGTAATTAAAGGCTTCTTCGTTAGTTCGACCCAGTCCAAGAAAGGACAAAAGATAAATTAATTAAAGTGAATCTAAGGATTCAAGAGCCGGGAGAGGCTGATGAATTGATAGATTAGAAGTGCGAGGATCATCGTGTGAGGAGGCGGGGTCCAGGCTCTCAGATGATGGCGTGGGAGGGAGGGGTCGAAGTGTCGAGGAGTCGCGGAAACGGCCGAAGAATCGCGAGCATATAAGGTTGAGACCAGAGAAGTAGTCTACAAAAACAACAGCAATAAGGATAGGATGAAGGAGACAAGGTTGTATCAGCGATGCCAGATTTACGGAGCAGGAGAAATATTCTGACGATATAGTCTCAATGTCATCATTTTGATGTCATAAAAGCTGGTTCAGTAATAGGATACACAAATCTATAATCATACCATGCTGCTCCTTTGGAGATTGGGAGGTTATGTTTTCCTTGGTACATCACGGAAAAAAAACTACGGTGAATTTAACCATACGGATACCTGATTTTGGCACCTGCTAGATGTTATCGTAATGTTAACCAGAAGTATACTATGTTTTGACTATAGGTACTAGGTGATGCTACCTGATTGCATGTCGAATTTACTCAAAGTATCGGTAAATGTACCATACTTCTGGTCAAGTTATGGTTATTTTTACTAATCTTTTTTTTCCGTGATGTAAGCTCATGGCGGTTATCAGGTATTTGGTCTCTTTTTTAAGATCAACCAAAATTGAAAGGACAAGTCAGTACTGACATTTTTAGCTTTAGTTATTGCTACGAAAGTCGAGTGAAAAAGTGGAAAATCGTATTTAGAGACGGAGAATCACGATTGCGCATTTTACTTTCCATAAGCTTACACCGACCTGAACCTCAAAAATACAACTTGGTATGATTATAGACGATATTGGATATGCAGCCAAAGAGGTTTTGTCACGCAGTTGTTCAGTGATGGGTCTCGTAAAACTGAAATGGTCTCGAACAACACCACAATCAAAATCATTTAATTAAAGTTATAGTAACAATTGTTTTGCGATTATTGACTTGCAGACTCTTACTTCCGTGCCGTGTTAATTTAACTAATTTAAGCAGTCAAACTAACAGTTTATAAGCGGTGTCCATACATTTAACTATGAAACTTCAGCCCCTTTTTTTCCAGGGTAATTTTTCTTCAATATTTTTTGATTCGGTATACTTCTGAGATTTTTAGGAAAATTTCAAAATAAACTTGAGATGGATTCTACAGAATCTTCTGCTTGACTTGACAACCCTGGAATCGACTTACTTGGACAACGTGCGAGAGTGATAAGAAAGGGGAGGCAACTGGCAGTGAACACTTGCAAGTTGCAAGCAACGGCAACTGCTCCATTTCTACGTCGTAACTCACAAGTTTAATTAAAATATCTTGCAATATATTGCAATTCTGAGGAGTCGGTTCTTGGTACATTATATGGCCTCCGCGCAAGTCAGGAAAAATGATAAAAGAGCTATTGGAGGAGTTTGTGACCTACTCCATCCAGATATCTGGTCACCGACACAAGAAACACAAAATTTATGCACAGGGTGTCCCAAAAATAATTTCTACGCGAAAATTATTTTATTCTTCGACAGCTTTATGAGCACATAATAAATCTTAAGCAATGGTGGTAACAAAGGATTCTCTCCATTTAAACCTACGTGAAATAATCGATCTAGGGATTGACTGAATCCCTGAGAAACAATACTTTTGCAAATGTTTAAATGGCAAAAAACGTGGTTGCCAAATAGCACGAGTTACCACTGACCTTAAGCATAACTTCAATGGGCTGAATCGATTCAGAAAGGGGCGATTCGATTCGTCCTGTATGCTACAATGACCTCTGTTTCGGAACTGACTTCATGGTTAAAAGTTTTTTCTTCGGGTTTTCACAGTTTTTCTAACAATACATTTACGTTGTGGTTGATTTTGGCCTCAACCAGACGATGTGGTAAACTCTACTGCAGACATCTGATTAACGTCACCCAATAATCGAGTAAATTCGACTTAGCCTCAGGAAAGTTCAGTCAGACGTTTAGTTGAGTTTAACAGTACCTTTCATTTTGGGCTTAAATCAACCACGAGTATGGTGTTTTCTACGATAATTTTTTCCGTGAATAAATTTTGTTGACAAAATTCATGTTAAAACATTGAAAACCTAAAGATTTTCAGACAACCGGATATAATATTTGAAAACTTAAAGGTCTGTCGAAATTGATTCTTAAAAATAGTAGGAGCAGATGTTTTCTAAATGCAAAATCAGTTCGAAACAGAATTTTGAAGCACCGAAAAGGTGTTCTCTTTTAAATATTTGCTGGGGATAATATAAATCTTTGTTAGCTGAAAAGGAACTTTAAGTCAGCGCATCTGCTAAACATAAACATCAAAATTTATTGATGCTGTTTACGCGAACAAAATAAGTATATAAAAAAGTAGATATAGATATACTAATACAGAAAAGCGCGACACGCATTGACACTGATTGCAAGATCTTAAAGTCCAGAGTTTGCGTTAATTAAATGGGGCCAGTAGGTGAGCTCGCCACTTTATACTTTACAAAATAATAATCTTTTCATCTAATTATTCATACTAAAAGTGATCAACAAATTAACGATTCAATTTATTTGATCATTTGCTTAATGGATCTGCTTATAATATTATTTTTTTTCTCTGTCTCATTCATTCCTCCCCCTCTCTCTCCCGCGCTTCCGTATCGAGATTATTTTTGCGATTTTAACTACTTAACTGTAAAAAAAAAAAAAAAAAAAAAAAAAAAAAAAAAAAAAAAAAAAAAAAAAAAACGCCCGAAGGAGAAGCGGAAGAAATAGTGGCGCGACGTATATGTAGCTGAGGTCGAGATGATATTACGGGCAATTAACTTAATTTGACCAGGTGATTGGTTCGTTTCTATGCGCAGTAATGTATGCTTCACATTTTTCATGTTTTCATTCGAATGAAAAATTGGAAAACGTCGATAGGCGAGTGCACACTCTCGTAATGAGTGTGGAATGTGCCAAGGCGATGAAGGATGAGACTACGCGACCCAGAGAGAGGGAGAGAGAGAGAGAGAGAGAGAGAAAGAGAGAGAGAGAGAGAGAGAGAGAGAGAGAGAAAAAGAGAGAGAGAGAGACTCGTTCGACAAGATTCTAAAACTCTCCTCTCCATGTATCTGTATCTATAACCCAAGACTTCCGAGGAATCAATAAAAACGATACAGGAGCCGGTGCCCGGGTGCCCCCTCCAATAAATTGAATATTAATTGAAAAAGTCGTCAATGAAAATGCATATTGCATATTGATTAAGCAGTGCAACAGAAATTAGACAGCACCTCACGTAGAGTACCGTAACATAGAGTAAATCGATGAATAAAAATCCAATTAAAGGGAGAAAACTTTACTTAAAATAGGCATGTATTTAAAGCACTTTACTAGACTTGGTCAATTTAAGTTGAGGAAAACAACCATATTCGCCTATCCTCGTCAATCAACACCTATCTGCATACGTACAGCCTTTCTTTGCTTTCTACTTTGAGTGAAGAAGGTTGGAATAAAAGAGAAGTTGAATCTTGTCGTGAATAAATCTCTTTTTTTTCCATTCTTCTTTTACAAATCAATCCTTCGCTTCTTGAGATGAGAGTGTTGATTTTAATTTCCAATCACACTAGTTATTGAAACTGAAATTTTGGAGATAGTAATGCCTGGGGGCCGACTATTTACTTAATCAATAAACTGGTCGTTAAGACTGTTTGTGAGTGATGCTATTTTAGTAGAATATAAAACTTGGCTGTTACTATGGTAACCGCATGGTTAAAGAACCCGATTTTTAAGCAGGTCATTCAATAAATAGTTTTTAAATAACGGACATATTAAAGATGGTTCCCGTAGCAAAGGCCAAGTTTTACAACCAAGCCCCCCCCCCTCCTCAAAGTATCTGAATTGCTTTGATTTCATTATGATGCTAATTTCCAATGAAAAGTGCTCCTCCTGATTTCAGATACATTTTTATGATAATCTTCCAATTTTTGGTTTATTCCCATTTTTATCGAAGTCGGTGCGGGTACGTAAGAGGTGCACAATCTTCTAAAAACCTTCGGCAACACTGTTGACAAGTACAACAGGTGGAGCAGCTAGATTTTTTCCCCGGTCGAGACGAATAGAATGCGTTGTTAGATATGCGCGGAGTTACTCATGAGGAGGGAAAAAAATTCTGACAAATCACGTAGTTGAAATGCTTTCGTCTAAAGTTGCTTTGTCTCTGTGTCTGCATTTCTGATTCAAGATTGTGTCCAATGTCATGAAGTATTGGATTAAATCGTTCCCGTGCATCACTTCACCTCCAGGCGTGAATTCATATAGACATCAGAATTTGAAAATGCAACTCCAGAATATTAAAAAGGTATAAAGATGATTCATTCCATGATACTATCATTAGGTCAATGGAACAAGAGCTTGATGGAATTAGAGAAGGGGTGCAAATTTTCCTCTACAAGGAAGCGCATCGCAAAAATGCAGAATCCGGATTGAGTCATCGATGTCACCGGTAAAATAATGAGGTTAGTTACGGTCGTAAGTGTGGAAGGAACATGTGACACGCACCACGCACTACACAATACATCGGCATCAAAACGAAGAATAAGAACAAGTTCCGAATCCCACTTGAATCTTCTGCACCAACTAGTCTGACGGTCAATCTATGCCAAACTCGACCCGAATTGAAACGCCTTCATAGAGACAAGGTCCGTAAAAAATATTCAAACTCTGAAGGTAGTGCACCCAAGATTCTTGTCACACCCTGTATAACTTATTTTCCCTAGAATAAACGGAATAATAACCAGAAGGGAATGGAACTGTTAAGGCAGTGATAGATTCAGCTTTTCAACGGTATTCTAGTTGCTCTCTGATAAAATTGCTGAGAAACACCTATAGCTAATAGTAGCTTGTTGTATCTCAACACTCCGGGAACTTTTCAAAGAAGAGAAACTTACACACACATATTATGTAGTAGGGGCGTTTTTGGATTCAACAAAGTTGGCTTCGGCGTCAAGTAGTAAAGTGGCAATGACAGAAGTGTTTTCCGTTTTCCCTCGTATTTTCGTTTTTTCTTTTCCCTTTCTCGGGAAGTCGTACACATATGTGTACCATTTTATGTAAAAACCCGGCAAAAATGAATCGCCCGGTTTGGTCCTAAAAACCGCCTAATATTATCCGAGTGTCGTTTCGGTTTCAAAGCAAACGTCCTAGTGTCGGCCTGCAGTGCAGTTTGAGTCAGGTGGATGTCCGTTTCTCGAGTATTTTTCGGAAACAATGCAGACCTTAACCCATGTGCATGCGTTAGACTTATGGTTTTTCCCAGGACGTTTTTCGGCTCCGGAAAATAATCTTATACATAATAGGGACGTTTTTCGGACCGTTTCATTTTTTGTCGGGAAGGGATTCATATTGGAATTTAAATGGAAATTCTCCATACAGTTCTGAGACCCATCAAGGTGTTAAGAAAATTGTCCTCTTTTGAATAGTGTAAAAAAATCTAAAAAAAAAAGCTCAAAACCCAGAATGTGTGCATGAAGGGGTTAACAGGGACACAAAGATAAAAAATAATGTTTCAAAATATAGACTGACATTCTTATGGCCACTATGCTGTGCGGTCCGAGCAACCTACGGTTTACTTCACAGTACTTTCTTGTTTCAGGAAACCGCGAACGCTTTATCAAGGCCAAGCAAAGCTCACCGCAAAACTCTATTTAGAGGGTCACGTGAGTATCGGCAGCTCTTGCAAGTCCGATCGAAATTACCCAACTCCGTTCCGTGTCTCTTCTAAACCATAATAGAGACGCTTAGCACTAAACTATACAAGTTAAGATGTGGTCCGCAAAGATGACAAGGGCTAAGCATCGGAATTCGGAGCCTGAATTATGAGCCGATCACTAATTTTTAGCGCGATAGGTCCCACAAGATAACGGTTGACCAAAAAAATTGCAGTGCAGAATAAACGACCAAAAAAAGGCCACGAGGAGGACGGAGGAGAACTTCAGAAAAAAAAAGATTATGTGGGGGGGGGGAGGCCGATGCTAACGCAGAGGACGAAAAATCACCAATTAAATGCGTGACTCGAGAAGTTGACAAAAAAAATCAAATAAATAAATAAATAAAAACGAGCAAATAACGAAAAGCAGACGATTGACCTAAAAAAAAAGGGAAAAAAAAAAAAAAAAAAAAAAAAAAAAAAAAAAAATTACTTAAAGGGAGAAGGGAGGGGGCGCAAAGAATTTTATGGTAGAGATTAAATTGGTCCTAGCGAGTTGAATCTTGCCGAGATGAGAGGAGTGGGGTGAGGTGAGTGGGGATCGGATCTGCGGTCTGGTCGACACACTGCTGCCAAATTTCAGATTCAAATTCGTTAATTTTTCCATGATTCTTGTGGAAAATATACGGCCTAAATCCGAACATCTGGCAACATTGACCGTCGAGAGCTTTTCAGACAGCGGCGACCGAGACCCGAGCGAGGTTAAAAAAGAACACATACAGAGGAGGATGAGGATGAGATGAGGAGGAGGTGGTAGTGGTGGTGGTGGCAGGGGGGGGGGAGGGGGCTGCGGTCCTCCGCGCGGCTGGGTGGGTCAGTTGTCACTGGGACTGGGCTGCGGAGTGCGAGTGCGCGGTGTGGCGACGGACGGAGGCGAGCGGCTGCTTGGGGCCGTCACTTGGAGGCTCGCCCTAGGACAGCATTCCTTTGGCGCGTATTATCCGTTACGAAAACATCAGACTCTTCACGGACGGGACGGGATGGGACGGACGAAGAGTAGTGAGGAGTCTCGAGAGAACAACAACGCAGGACACGTGGTGCGAGCCGCGATCTTCGCTGCCAAGTTTGTAATTAGATGCCCGCGGAGTGAGGCCGCGGCGACTCTTGGCGGGCGAGACGACCGACCGACGACGAGCGAGCAAGCAGCGAGGTCCACAGCCGCCACCGCGCCGCCGAAGCCACGGAAGATTTCAGGATTCCCGATTCCGACGTCGGTGCTGTCGCGTCGTTCGACAGAGGACTGTAGTTTTCTGTTTGACGGAAACTATAGCTCGGTTGTTGGGAATCCGGATTGGCAACAGCGCCAGTTTCGCATCTTGACGATAGGTGAGCTCGGATTTCAGCCAAAAGGAACAAGCTAATTTCTGACAAGTCGCTCTAGATTTCAGCAAAAGCAAATAGGAAATACAGAGCGTCTTAAACTATACTTACTCGAAATAAATTTTCTGGCCCAAGAAAAGGTGGGTAAGAGCAAACGTTGGATTTGGTAGACTTGGCAGCGACGCCGGTTTCGCATCCTGACGATATGAGCTCTAGTTTCAGCCGATAGGAAAACCCAAATGTCTGGTGGGACGCTCCAGATTCGGACAAAGACGAACCGGATATTCAAAGCGCGCTAAGCCCCGTATATTTGACGCCAATTTTTGGACTAAAAAAAATGGTGGGCTGAACCCGAAATCAGAATAAAAAACCTGGGGTTCAAATAATGTTACGGTCTAGAGCCACCAACCAGCGGTCATCGGTATACGTACAGTGTTTGCTACGAGCAGGGTTTAAACCCCTCTTGAGTACGCATTGGATTTAGGAGATTCGGAAAAAAACATTTGATCCGCATGAAATATTTTCAGGGGTCGTAAAGTTTTCTGCTCGAAGAAAACGGCTTTGAGTTCGGAAATTAAGAAAAATTGAAATTTTGCCAAACTACGATCAGAAAGCTCCAGGAAATCAGTATCATTACAGTTTTCATAAGAATTCTTTCTTAGCCACATAAAATCTAAGGATTTCCAGTGCACCATTCAGTACCGGAAAATGCGATAGTTCACAGGCCCAGTTTTAGCGACCAAATGACGCAGCTTCACGAAGGCGGTATCAAGATGAAGAGCCCATTTAACAGTGGATCTGCTCTTCCGAAGGAAACCTACTTTAAACCAAAATTCTGATGTCTAGGAAAAGAGCGCATACGTGGATTTTTTCTAGAGACCGCTCCAATTGGGAAGCATCGCCACAAGAAACGTTGAAATTATTCAAATCCGCCGTCTTGCCCTCAGCGATTGCACCAATCGGTGAATTTCTGGGTAGCCTTAAGAATCTTCATAAAAGTGGATACAGCCATTGGTCCTTCTCTCTCCAACCATTTGAACATCAGCGATAGTGAGACTTTCGCGCGGTATTTCTGTCCTTTTTCAAATATGCATTCAGATAGAACTGATAGAAGTAGAGAGAGAAAGAGAGACAAAGGTCGGAATACGCCTCTATAGAAGCACTACATTCCCCAATCGCTGAGGAAAACGTTCCCATAGTTGAAAACTGTCATAATCGGGAAGTTCCCGATTCCAAAGAGGTTTAAGCGTTAAAATTAAGGAGCTCTCCAAGGATAAAGTCCCATGAAACACCAGTAGGACTTTTTCTCAGAAACTTTGGAACAGCAAAGCTGATGTCTCATATGTCCTTCTTCCGAAGAAAATCGATTAAATTTAACGGGAATTCAGGATATGAAACCATTGGAGGATGTGGGAATTTATCCTCCTTTCTCTTCTTCCATTAGAAGGTGTTTTAGGAAAAGACACGTTAGGGGCCGTTAAGTGATTTTCTCCTCCTCTTCTATCCTTTTCCAGCACACGAATTCAAACGGCTAGAAAGAGAGGACAATTTTCTGAATCAACCAGAGTATGAAACAAAAAGTGTTTGATAACTTCTGTAAGTCGGGCTGATATTGAACTGTCGACCATTTGAAAAATTTGCCCAACTTTGGCGAATATTCTTTGATACACGGACAATTTCGCAAAATTTGACGACGGTTTGGCTACACTCAAACTACAACAGCGTCATAAACAGCTGTCCGTTCTCAAATTAAGCGGCCAATCAGCACTCATAGAACATTGGCTAAACTCGCCGCAAAGAGTTTTTCTTTCAAAAGATCCTGGATTTTACGTCACCCCGCGGACGTTTCAATCCCTCGAGGCAGAAGCTTATGGCAGCCTTCTTAAACAGCCACTTTCCGGAAGATCTGCCAAGGCGTGCCCATTCCCCTCTTGGATTTTTTTTTTGTATTCAATGATCTGCGGCAACGTTGGGACGGTAAATCCGTGGATAGGAGCATGAGAATAGAGTACGATGTAAGTCACGCTAACGGAGTGGTCCTGAGTCCCGCATCATTGGATGAAACCGCACGCTGCCGTAGCCATAGTCATAGTCATAGCCATAGTCACTGCCTCCGTAGCCACCGACCGTCCATCGCACAGTGAGGAAAGAAAACCAATCCAAAGAATACAAATCTACAGGGTTAAAGCAGTTGAATCGTGTAAAATATCTCCTAGAAACAAATTCATCAAACTAGAAGCACAAATCAAGATATTGTTGATTGCATGAATTCAATATCCTGGGATCAATTATGAAAGCTTTGAACGAAGATCGGAGATGATTGTTTTGGTTTTTGTTTAAATTTCTTAGGGTTGTCACCTTTGGAGTGTTACCGAATTCCCTGTATTTACCGTGTGTTTGCAAAAAATTAACACGGCAGTAGAATTTAAAAAAACTAACGTTCGCTCGGCCTGGTACATGATCATTTTGCACAGGCTATGTGATCCAAAATAAATTGCGCAGTTATGGTAGAGGTTGTTTCACAAAAGTAAGCGCACCTACACCAATTACATTTGAAAAATTCATACTTAAAAACTCGCAATAGACAGTAAAACTGAATGAAATTAATTCCACCGTTGCTTCTCGTTAGAAACTGCTTTATCAAGATAGAAGTCGTAAGCAAGTTTTGTTTTAATATGAAAGAATGAAATTTAAAAATTTGCCAAAGATTATTGGTGAACTTTGCCCATACACGTCTGAAACAAGCTCGAGCTACCTGCACATCATATCTCTATTCAAATGTTGAAGGGCCCTGCAAAAAATGAAGAAAAACTATGTTCATGGCTTCTGCAAATTCACGCTGTTGCACATCGTCGATACAAAATGATGATGAAAAACTCTGTGTGTACCTACTTCCACATTTTTCCAAAATTCCCCGTGTTTACCCACTTTTATCTTCTCGCCGTTCTATTCCCTGCCTGTCTTTCTGGTTTTCAACGTAGATGACGACCCTGTTAATTATTTATGACCTCCAAATCGGTCACGTGCGCCCACCATGGGCGGATAGAGAAATCTACCCTTCTCTCTCTCTCCTTGCCACTGAAAAAAAAATATTACCAGAAGCATGGCGATATGTGATCCTATGTTAGCGATGGTGCAATCACCAGAGTTCTAGTTTTTGTAACATAGTTCTTAAAAATGCTGAGGAAATTGTAGCTCTACAACCATATTCTGGTACTAACACCAGGATTTTCTGGTCAAAGTACTACAATTTCTGTGCTTTTAGTAATATTACAAGAATTTAGGACTTATTTTCTTCAGTGTGGGTTTGAACGTGTGCACTGGAAAATGACGAAAAACGGGGGCTAAAGTCATGTGGTGGCCCCCTCTGCTATCCTTCTCTAACAAAGGCGTTTAAATGGGAGAACAGCGAGATAGACATATTCCTGTATCCGCCGATGGTACCCACAGTGCGCCACCGTTCGGGTCCTCCGCGACCACCGTTTGTTCAGATCCACTACTGACTCACTCTCCGATCTCAACTGCGGCTCTCTCAGGCAGAGCTTCTTGCGCTTGGCCCCACGCTACTCACATGTGATCGCGTTCTCCAAGCTTTTGACTCCACCGCAATATCGCGCCAAGCGATGCGATAGCAAGGCGTGGTGCGGTGCGGTGTGGTGCTGTGAGGTGCGTTTTCCCAAACGAACCTTATCGTCGGAGGCAACGCAGGAATTTTTTTTCTATTTTATTCCTTGGAGTCAGCCTCAAGCATTTGCTATGAAAAAAAAATCAGAATGAGTCTAATAATTAATTCTTGTGATGAATCCTCGGCTCACACAGAAAAACTTTTTGGTAGCCCTAACAAAACCTTCTGTAGAAAAACAACCCAGCAAAAGACTTTAGTTGAGACAACCAAATCTGCGGTTCGCCCAGCAAAATCTCTTCAGTTAGGCGTGTTGTAAATCTTCAATAAGGTGGCAACACTGCCTTTTGTATTGTATAAACGTGGCAACACGGCCAAGAGAATAAGAGTAAGAAGGCTAAACTAGCTCTCACCACTTGTGACTTGTAAGTGTGATTTTGAGTTGTATAATTAATTAAATAAAGTTACTAAGAGCTACCCCTGTCTTATTAATAACAACTAAACAAGCCGGGCGTGCAAAACTTGTGGTTAGCTTTGCTGAAGTCTTTTGCTGGGCCATTTCTCTGCCAAAGGATTTTTCGGCGCTATACCAAAGCGTTTTCTCTTTTTTTCTGGGTCGTGCCGATTTCTACCACCAGAGTGCCATACCTTTTGATTGATGTCAAATTACGGGCTAAAAGTAATTTCATCTTGAAGAACGGTTTTACACAAAACCCCGTCATTAGCTAGCTTAAAAAATAAGGCTGAAAAATCACAAAACGGCGTATCGCAAACGGATATTTTTCTTTTAAACTTATTAATGATGTTTGCAATTTTGTAAAAACATTATTGAAATGATTGTCTAGTACTTTATACTCCATTTTTAAAGCATAAATAACTTTTGGCCTACAGTTTGGCATTGATCGAATAGTAGCGCTCTGGTGGCAAAAATCGGCGCTAATGCTGAGGATAAATCCGCACCCTAAACGTTGCATCGACAATTACTGTAGCATTTTTTAGCTCGCAAAAATCGATCGATAGAAGAATTCAAAAACGTGACCAAGACATCATACATGGCTTCTACAAAAATTCAAGAGTGATGACTTACGACTCGTAAGTTACGAGACACCAAAGACCTGGTTCTCCGAGCGTAACAGTTCATTGTTTAAATGTTTCTGGTAGTAAACGATTTATGAAACAGTGAAGATTTCTTACCTGTGAACAAAAAGAAAATAAAGAAGCATTAGATGGTTGGTAAATTGAATTTTGATGTAAGGGTGGACAAAATGAAAACAATACTTACAACCATTATTTATTACATTAGAGTAATTACCCATTTAAAGACACACTCAACTTTCCATACCACATTTTTGGGAATATAATTAACGAAATAATAATTAAAAAAAAAAAAAAAAAAAAAAAAAAAAAAAAAAAAAAAAAAAAATGGATAAATAGACAAATAAAAATATAATAAAACTAAAACCAATTGCAGAACGGATCTTGGGTTTGCAGGAACTTAGCCGGTGATGGACAGCATTTTTTTAATGTTTAAATGTTAAAGATGCAACCAAAAAAACATAAATAAACATAAGTCATCCAGTATAATAAACATAAGTCATCCAGGAAGGGGGGATGGGGACCAAATTCGCGAACAAACCCGCATTTTTGATAAATTTTGCTTGCATACAATTACACAAGAAAAAAGAAACGGATTAAAAATAAAATAGCTTATAAGTTTCAGCACTGCAGAAATTTGGCTGTGAACTCTTCGTCCCCTCTCTCAGTATCAGGTCATGTTCTTTTAAAAAAGAGAAAAAAAAAGAAAAGTAAAAATATAGGCTCCCGAAAATCAGGAGCTATCGAAAAAACCGGACCGGTTCCGAGGCTTTGCTTCGCGAATCGCGGATAAAAGTTGTCGGACACCGCGCGGACAATGCAAACGGGAGGGGTCAAGGCATAAGGGGTGTGTCCCGCGGGTGCGGGGGACCACGGGTTCACAGGCTGAGTCGACGGACCCGTGGACCACAGAGGTCTCTGGCGAATAACCTCATTGATCTAAGGAGACCTGCGACCAAAGGCATCAAGGTATCAAGGTACCAACGAAAGCCCCCAACCAACGTCCGTCCCCACACCGCGTCTACTTTCATCATTATTAATTATGCCTGGTGAGTGGTGAGCCCCGACTTCTCGCCGTTGACCGTTGAGTGTTGCTCCGCACATTTCATACTTTTTTATTTACATTTTTTTTTTCTCTTCGCAAACTTCATCGCGATCAACGCTCGCAACACACAACACGCTCAACGTTCAACGGTTTAGCTTTGCTCGATGACCTCAATTACCTATTATCTGATTTATGCAAGTTCTTGATCGCGCGATGCACGTGAATGAATCGACGCCGATAAATCGATGGTGTCGCAGTTTGGATGAGGATATGATAATTCGCATATTTAAAAATGATGCAGAAAGGACCGACACGGTCTTCTAGGATGGCTGATGCAACATGCATCAAAATTGGCCCTCAAAAAATTAATATTCAGTATTCATCAGTTGAGTCGGCGTTGATCAAGCTCTCACTTCGAAATGAGGGTGCAAATAATTCCCGAGATGCGTGCCTTTATCCACAAGAAGCGTAATACGCAAATGATCTGGGGCGTGGGTCATGATAACCCGATCCACCGATTTTATACATAAAACCAAGGTGCATTGTCGACTTTTGCCACACAATAAAGTCTTTCGGTCATTTCATAGAAACTTTGTTATCGCTTAGTGTTTTTTCCATGCGGGATTGTAATATTGCGGTAAAATAGGGATTGAAAATGAAGACAAGGAGGATATGCGAAAGATAAGAAAGAGAGAGGTTGTGAGGGTGGCAAATGGAAATAGAGTAATCATATCAAACCGTCACACCTGTAATTTTACTTTTTAACGGAGAATATTGGAGTGTAGTGGAAAGCAATTAAAATTCAGAACACGTAAACAAAAAAAAGTTTAGTTGAAAAGGTTTTTAAAACCTGGAGGGTGATCTCTGCCGCTTGATCACAGTAGGTCAAAGAAGGGGGAAGGGGGGGGGAGGAATTAACAGCAAAAAACCTCGTCGTTAAAATTTGATTTCAAACCGCCTTTAATGCCACTATAAATTCATGCCTCTTCGTTTGGAAGATGTCGTAAGTATGAAAGCTTTTATACAATTTGTAGAAACGGCGACGCATTACGATCTTCACAAATTCTTGAAAAATCGTTTCAAGAGTGTGCGAATTTAGACGACAGGTACGGACATTCGAAATTTGAGTTGTCAGTCGCAAAACTTGAACGAATTCATTCCATATTAGCGGGCACGTTTGTCGCCCATTAAGAGATTAATTGGGAGTTTTATCATTCGACGAGCTTATTAGCATCTTCTAATAACACGTCTCTCTCTCTCTCTCTCTCTCTCTCTCTCTCTCTCTCTCTCTCTCTCTCTCTCTCTCTCTCTCTCTCTCTGTCTCTCTGTCTCTTCACCATTATTTTCTTTGCACATAAATGTACGTTTTGGTGTTTTAATTTACGATCTTGGTTTGGTAGGAGAGGACTTGCTTTAAGTGGTCAATTATTATAAATCTTCATTGACACAAAATGAGTTTTATGTTTTAATTTATTTATTTTAAATAAATCCTTGAACTTAATGAATAAGGTATAGTTTTGTTCAACAAGTTGCTGGGATAAAATTATACCACCAGAGCGTAACGAGCATACCTATACTATTATTTTACTGCGATTACTAATTTTTCAAGGACAAACGTAAGTAATACCTGATACGAATTTTAGTGACAAATATAGATCAATTCTTTCTGACGTGAGGGATATGACTTTAGATTAGGTCCCTTCGCCGGTATTGAAACGACGAGCTTTTGCCCAAGAAAATTGCGTTTTCAACATTTAAACACAAAGTTAGCTTACAATAATGTTTCACCGAGAATTCTGTTTTTAGATCCGAAAGCATCATCGCTTCATCCAACGACTGGTATGTATTACGTTCTGCTTATAGTTAATGACATTTTTCAACTCACCGATGATTTCACCGGTTGAGGAAAGATTACACAGTTCAGCTCAGAGTATGACTGCGTAATGCTTGAAAACACTCTAATCTGTAATCTTTTCTTGATCGGTGGAAACGCCGTTAATTATTTAAAATGCCCGCAAGTTTTTTAAAGCCATCGATGAATCCACCGGTTGAGCAAAGATTACAGATGCGAGTATTTTCTCGCATTACTGTCATACACTGAGCTGAACTGTATAATTTTTTTTTCAACCGGTGGAATCATCGGTGAATAAAAAATGCGATTAAGTATACGCAAAACGACAGCTCTGATAGTATACCATAATATAGCTGGCAAAATAGTGATGCGCAGAGGCGAGGTGCAATGGGGGAACCAAAATTACCAAGACTGGGTGCGGGCACGAGAATTACCGTTTAATGGACGATGAGCCCCTTTACCCCCCCCCCCCCCCCCCCCCGCCAACGTTGCAGGCCGCACCTCCCCGAGAAAAGCACTCGCAGATTAGTTACAGTTCCGGAGGTTAGTCGCAGCTTACTGGAATTACCAGCGGCAATATGCGCATGAGAAGGAGCTACGGAGAGCTTGACTTCTGCTTCTGGGCTCACCCGACGCACAGTAGTTCGTAGCTCCCTGCACCAAGAAAAACGAGTTTTGTTAACACTCTCAGGACTATAATAAAAAGTTCCCAAAATTAAATTCTGATAATTTTAAGGCGGATGCTGGTACTTAGAACCCGCAGAGATCTGACATTTTCGACGGAAATTGAGTAGTATCTTCGCCTGGAATAAATAATCTAGAGACCAATTCCAGAATTTCCAGAAGGGGAACATTTCTCCCATTTGCGAATTTGAGCCTTCATTTTAAAATAATCTTCCTTTCAGTCATGAACTATTAAACCGAGACTGGTTAATTGATTTTCCTCACATAAGTTCAAGTCCTTGTTAATTCTTTTGTAAGTCTTCCATGATCGCGGGAAACTTGTCACCATATACGGGCAGTTGAGACAAACGCGATTAACCCTCATGGCACCAAGTAGAATCTTTATTGATCTAAACAAAATTTGGAATCGCATTAGATTAGATTTAGACTTAGATTACGACTGCAAATCACAAGATGTAAATCTCAGCTGACACAATACTGAAAAAGACCGGAAATTGGACGGAAATTAAATTCCGTAATTCGGGATGATACTTCGTTTTTTTTTTTTTACCTTCTATTCCGAAGAAATGAAACCAGGCCGAGAAATTATAGTAATGTACCATTGAGCGTCGCGTCGCTCGGAGTCAAGTAATAAGTAATCTCATTCAAGTCATTCTACCGTTCCGAACAGATGAGTCTTGAGAGTCACGGGTCGTCATTCGTCAGTTTTTTACTCTCCCGCCCTGCCGTGTCGCGTGGGCGTTTCGGAGACCCGCGGCACGGCAGTGGCTCTCCGGAGATTATTGGGTCTTTTCCGCGGTAGCCTTTGCCTGAGAATCCTCGTAACTGACATCATGGAAATGGCTTATCTTTCCAGCTAGCTATCGAACATGGGCCTGTACGAAGAGAGCAGGTTTGCACAGAGAAACTGCGCTCTGAAAATTTGGGAACGCATTCTGAGGCGGTGTTGCCAGTTTTTCAGTTAAATCTAACATATTTTGCATTTCCTCGAAAGGAGCATCACCTACATCAAGCCATACATCTAACAGCATTGTACGGATGGCAACTTTACCTCATCAGTCAGCGACTACAGAGGCCACGCACTATCTATGTCACCCATGTAAAATTGCGTGGCAACTTTTTTTTTCGGGGACGCAACAAAGCAACGTCCAACGGCTCCTATGTTGACTGGAGCAAAGATGCTGACGTTAGCAGCAGTGGCGGCTCGTGCAATTTGGCAACAATGTTATTCCTCCATTTGATTATATGTAAAACAATCGATTCGATAGTGAAGCAGCACTTCATCAGCATTTGATTGTTTAATATTGAGTCAAATGAAGGAAAAACGTTGATGTCAAATTGAACGAGCCGTCTTTGCGGTTACAGCAGCAGTGGCGAAGAGTTCAATCCGACTTATTGTTTGGTTCATTTGCAAAAAGTTCATTCGTAAAATTTACACTTTTCTTGGACTGTCGAAAATTTGCACCAAGTTATGGTAAATCTTTTGATAGCTGTTTTTTTAACCCTTAACTGCGCCGTGGCACCCCTGAGGCACAAAATATATTTCCTCCATTTTGAACTCTTAAAGTTAAAATATCATTTTTTTCCACGTCGTCACCCCTCCAGCACATATCGAGGAAAAGTTTCGATTTTTCACCGAGGCCTGAAAAAGCAAGGCCCCACGTCAGGCGCCATCTGAGCATTAGAAAACATATTTAACCGTTTGACCTTGATTTTCTCCCTATACAGGCCCATGTTAAATTGAGTACTTTGCAGATCTCTTTGGCGTAAGAATTAATGCTAGGAATTTTTTCACTATTTTTCCCTTTCATTTTGAGTCAAAATCAATTGAAAAATCATGTTTTCGAACGAAAAAAAAAAATCGCGCAGTAAAGGGTTAAGTGTGGATTTGCCGAACAACTTTGTTTAGTGGACTATAAAAAGTAAATGTGGAGGGAGCCTGGAAATGTCGAAAATACTATGTGGCAGAAATTGAGGAGGTGTGGCGTCGTCGTGGGTGCCCCAAGGGCGCTTTTTCGGTAAGGTCACCATTACTTGTCGAGATTATACACGGTTGCTTGGGACTCACCCTGTTTTTGGACTCTTTGACCCCTCCGCCGACGAAAAATTGATTCTTTTCTCCTTTTCATACTAACTAAATTTTGTTTCTCTCGTTACGCTGAACAATTTGGAGTACGAAAATACGATTTTTGTTTTAAATTTGTTTTTCTTCCATGCATATTGACTAGCACATCGAGAAGAATTACATTTTTCCAGTGAAAACAAAATTAATTTCCATCGATGAATGGGTCAATAACTCGAAAAACCGGGCAACTCTCTTTCAATCACCCACGTAAAATCGCTACCTTTCTGTCCTTACCGCAAAATCACCCGGGCTACGGCTCATTTTCAAATTGTATTGAATTATTTTGATCGACTAGAATCGAAAAGAGTCGAAACTTCGTGGTGTTTTCAACTAGGATGCGACACGCGAAAGTCAAGTTCAAAGTTAATTCTTTCATTCCGGTGCTAATTGAGAGTTGAAGGTGATGCGCACCGCTCGATTAAGCCGCAGACAATCAAGCTATCTGAAAATGTAAACAAAGCCCGCGGCAATTCAACCGGGTAAATGTTTTCACAGGTAGTATAGCTTCAACAGCGCTGCTGTTGCTGTAGCTGGGGTCTGGGGAAGGAAACCCTGAAGGCTTCGAACGCTGCGGATTCTTCTTCAAACGCCTTCAGGTCAAGTAGGGAACACCTCAACTCAACTCAGCTCAACTCAACTCAACAGCGCATTGTCATTCTTGGGATACCCCATTTCAACCTCACTCTCGTCGACCTTGAATATCTCTCTCTCTCTCTCTCTCTCTCTCTCTCTCTCTCTCTCTCTCTTTCTCGTGCTCCTCTTTCAGTTTACGTCTCTTTTTTTTCACAGCTATCCTACTATTCTGCTCGTTTACCCTACACCCGCGTCCCTCTACTACTGCCCTTTGCTACCTTTCGCTAAAGATCTGGCTGGTATTATACACCTGTAGTAGACTGTTGGAGGATTTGTGGCAGGTAACTTCCAATAATTATAAGACAGGTCCGCTTCCTCTACCCTCTCTACCTACTTCTTACCCCCAAACAACTCTCTCTTTTCCCTTTTCGCCTCCATGCATCGTCTTCCTTCCTTCCTTCCTTCCTCTTCCTCTCTCTCATCCTCTCTCTCTCTCTCTCTCTCTCTCTCTCTCTCTCTCTCTCTCTCTCTCTCTCACTCTCTATCTTTGAAATCTGTTCGGAGAACCCTAAAATCCAGACATCTCATTCATTCTTGGATTTTTACAATGTTTTCAGTTCGCTCACGACTTGATAATGAAGGGCCCTAATAGATTCTTTTCTTTGATTTCATATCTATTCTTTCCCACTTTTTATCAAAACATTTTATTTACTTGTTTATTTTTTAATTTTTTTTTTCTCCTCAACCATCGTAGTGTAACTTCATCCACTATTTTCCGTTCTATTTACTGAAGTAATTATGATAAAAAAAAAGAAAAACGCTCGTTTAAAAAAAAAAAAAATATTCCGCACAATCAAAAGAGACCTGTAGACCACGCACTAGTCGATCGCGCGGTTGATGACTTTCTTTTCGGTGTTTTATAACACAAAGAACAGCATCCAATGGCTACTTTTGCAGAGCTGGTCAACGTGGGTTCTGTGGTGAAGCATGCTATGTGACAACGTTGCATTTTCTCCTTTTGAACCCATACAAATGCAGGTCTAATTTGATAGTCATCGCTGGTTTCTTGATAGTTCGATTAAATTTTTGAATTTAGTTCAAGATGTCTTGATTTAAATCTAACCGATACGTCGACTTGAACTCAAACCATGGAAAACGTAAAATTTACAATTTTCTTCGATTGTCGAAAATTTAAATCAAGTCATGGTAAATCTTACGATGGCTGTTTTTTCAGTGCACTGAAATTAGTAAAAAAGGAATTATACCCTTAGACTGTCCCTGTATAGAGCAGCGATTTGGAAGATTAAATAACAACCACCTAATCGTGAATATTAACCGTATACGATTGTGAAGAATACCGAAAAGTTACCTGTGATTTAAACATCACGCTGTAAGAACTAACAATCCATCCAAATTGCTACATAACATATTAGGAACCATCACGGGTAAATTTTACCCTTCTTCTTTATTCAGTGTAAAAAGAAAAAAAAAGTTTAGACCGCCATGATGTGTGACAATAGACGCACACACAGTTCGACTTTTGAGCGAGCGATGAGTGAAATCAAAACAAATGAGTATACATATATATTTACCGACCCACTGTATACGACTACAACTTAAAATCGAACTATAAGAACTTAGGTTGAACAAATCGAACGGATTGAACTTTTTCTAAATCTGTTCCCTTTTTTCTCTCGAAGGCGATGGCGCCTCTCTCTCTTAAAACCGTTCCATGGATGCTAACTCCTTTTGTTGCTCTCTGTTTAAAGACTAAGAAATCAAATTTAGGTCTCCGACCGCACCATACAATGTATGCGACGTAATTTAAGCTACCGTGACATAAGAATTGAGCGGCCACCGTTCCTTTGAAGTCGACTCCCGCGAGGGGTTTTATTCTGTTGCATATACATTGTGCTATGCCGCTGTTCGTAAGATTTCGAGTCGGCCCAGAGGCAAGCAAAACGCGCTGGGAAATGAGTCGCCGACACTCGATAGAAAGTTTTGATTATTCAAATCAAAGGACGGTTTAATGGAGTGGGAAGGAAAGAAAGTCAATTTTGCAAACCAGTGATTCGGATCGATTTCTCAGCCAAAATGTGAAGGTACTGCGAATGGCCAGAGCCAGGAATGTGTATTTTTCTCTCTATGCCCGCGTTTGACACCATGTTTTTAAAGGACCAAAACAGGGGCTGAAGACATGTGATACCTCCTAAACGATGTGTCAAAGCTGAGAAAATCAGAGTGTTGGACAACCAGATTGTCGTCTTGACCATCGAGTTTTTTGGGGGGGGGGGGATGTCAAGTTCTTAGGATTTTCACCGAAGCTTTAAAACGACAAAAAATGAAAGACACCTGCGCGTAAATGTTCACTGCGAATAAGTTGGGCGTGCCAAATTTTTAATGTGTTTATGCTGCTATTATAAAAACAATTGTAAAAACGTTGGAAATATTCAATTTTGGTCCGTTTTGATAGAATATTCAAATTGAATGAGGTTTTAACACATTTCTAACTAAAGTGCCAGGAACTATATACCTTACATCATACAATTTTATGACTTATAATAAGCATAAAGAACTAACAGCTTTAATTTATTAATTATTTGGAAGCCTTCTAGAATTGTTCCAATCTACTCGATGTCCAGTTCCCTTTGAGAACATTTTACATCTGTTGACGAAATGAACAGTCAAAATTTGGTCTGGTCCTGGCAGAGCGCACGCCCAAGTCGATCTGAAGATCACCAAAACTTACGTCTCTCCGATCGCAAAAAATCTGATCGATTCTGGTTTGTTCTTACACCCAATTCCCCTCATATTTTTTCTCCATGCCGTTTAATTTAATGGAATGCATCTAAAATGAAAGATTTTCGGTGGTTGCGACTTTGCGAGTGTGAGTGCTGAGGATGATAATTAACATCATATTCTCTTTCGAAACGCCGTTTAGGTTTTTCGCCTCGACGTATAAATACAACATTGGCCTATTCTTAAAAGGTTTTGAATTGTTGAAAATGAATAGGGGCCGAGGATGGTCATTTAAATGGGCAAAAAAAAAAAATGATTTTTGAAGAAAGAGAGAGAAAGATAGTCAAGACTGGAAACCGTAAAAAGACAACCACGAAAAACGCATGTCAAACGGTCGACAGGTAGCGGGACGCGGTGCCAGTGGATCCAAGAATTGGATCCAGAAATCCTTCTCCCTCTCCCGTCAGTAGAACTCGTGTGTTAGAAAAGGACAGATCAGGAGCAGTCACGTGATTTTCTCCCCCTCTTCTACCCTTTTCCAACACATGCGTTCGAATAGGAAAAGAGAGAGAGAAGGACAATTTCTTGGACGCGAGAATGGAATGGAAAGATGAAATCAGTGGAGGAAGAACAACAGTTTTTAGAGGCGCCCGGGGTTTGAGGTTGGTAATTTCACTTCTATTATTACGGGTTTCAAAACTTAACCTTGAGGCCTTGGGGGCCGCCCAATGGGCATTTCGGTCAATTCGAAGCCTCCGAGCCCCTTTTTTTCAAGGATCACGAATTGTGATGACCGAGGCAAGTGGCGCGACTCTGAGGTTCAGGTGCCGAGGTTTGGTGCCGGTGCCGCGCCCGCCGCCACTCAGAAAAACGCGACGGCTTTGGGTGTTTGACTCCCCCACGACCACGAAGGAGATCGTATTTTATCGAATACTCATCCATTATGAAAATAGGTTCTTTTCGACGTCCAAAACCGATCGTGTTATTTTCCCTCCGTCGAAAATGGAATTATTTAACTACTCTAAGAGGATAATGGATTCGGAGTTCCGATAAGGAAATATTATCATTAGTGTTAATATCAGGAGGCAATGTCCAATATTACTACGTAATAACTTTCTGTTGCAGATGGTTCATTTAAATCGCATGGGAAAGTCAATCGATAATGGTGTATGGAAGAGTAAGGAAACATTGAAATCCTTTTTTTTTTTTTTTTTTTTTTTTTTTTTTTTTTACATGTTTTGTCATGGGCACAGTGGTGGGGTTTCCAGTTAAATATAAGATCAAATGCAGTCTTCAATCAGGAGTCATGCAAAAGTACAGCAGTAAAGTTTTCCTCTAACTGTAAGGCATCGATAAGTTGGATCACTTGCTTCAATAAAATTAGAAATCATGCAATAATTACGTAAAACCTGCAGAGACTCCAACGATGGGGTATGAAAGTTGACGGCCGTCGTAAATGTGAATTTTAATAAAAGTTACATGTTTGCGGAAAGTTTCCCATCTTCCGATGACACAGTTTTTTTTTTTTTTGTTTTTTTGTTTTTTTTTTAATAAAATCCTTTGTCAGCACTTCCACAACTTTCCGTCAGAGGGCAGCGAAATTAAAACATTTCCTTTAAAGACGGCTGTATATCATACACTAGGAAACCCCCTTCCCCTTCTAAAATACCCAAATCAACCCCCTGGCAATTTAATATCGTATCCTTACTACCAGGGTTTAGATCATACTTGTAAAAGCATCGTTTAAAATTCAACTCCCACTTCCTTTAAATTACAGTGCATTAGTAAGATGTCACTTCAACAAGACCTAAGATTGTTTCCATTTTTTTAACATATTTCTGATTGGTGGACATTTCCCATAAACTTATAAGTTTAACATTCTGCTCTATTGACAATTTGGGTACAGACAGAGACAATATGTACATAGAGACCTAGCACTAGCTAGCCGTGCGCGCGGTGACTGACTTTTTTCCGAAACTCAACAGAAATTAACGTAGGGACTAGGAGCATGAAGGAGCACCATCCACTATGATCATTACGTTGACTGATGCAATTTCTGTGCTTCGGTCTCAATAGGCAAAAAGCGAGTTTTTGCGACGATTAAATGCAACAGAATTACACAAAATCATTGCCAAACTACGCATGACAACAGTGGATGACTCGAAACTGGATCGTGTTTTTCGAACTTTTTCGGTGTTTTTAGGCATCGATGGCAACAATTCAATTTTGAATTCAAGTCCGGAGGTGAATTCAAAATCGAATAGATGCCATCGTTGCCCCAAAAACACCTTAAAACACAATTGAGTTTCAATATGTATAAAGTCCCTGTATGTGAAAGAGTCTCGCTCGCCATACTCGGTTCCATCTCTGATTGGCTGCTGAAAACGGAAGAAGAAGAAGAAGAAGAAGGGGTCTATAGAAGCCTGGAGGCGTGCCTCTTGTTTACATATTCATGGAACCATCTTCCCCGCTGCCCAGCTTTGAGGAAATTTTCGGCATATTTAGCTTGTACTGACGAGATTTTCGATTGAAATTGAAAAAAAGTGTGTTCAGAACAGAATAAAATTCACGCATTACTCTTCAATGTAAATTAAAACAGATAGTGAAACCAACTGGTACTGAGGGTTAGGTTGACCTAACAAAGATACCTTACACACGCATACATGAATAAGCATAGGCGGACCGTGACCAAAAAAAGTGGGGGCTAAAAAGTGATGACTTTTTTTTTTCGCTTCTCAAGTCTCAAGTGATGACTTTTTCCCGATTTTTAGCCCCTCCGCCCGAAAAAAGTGGGGGGCTATAGCTTCCCCTAGCCCCTGATACGGTCCACCTATGTGTATAAGTAATCTTTGGCGGACAGATCGTTAGATGAAAGTGTAAACAAGAGGCGCGCCCCCAGGCTCCTCAGACCCCTTCTCCTTCCACTTATGTTCACGTGTCCTGAATCTTTCATACATAGGGATTCTAGGTTGGTATTCAGTGGCGGATCCAGAAAATTTTTCTGGGGGGGGGGGAGGCACGCCTGTGAAATTTTGAAATTTGAAGCGTTGGTGGAAGCAATTGCAGGCTATTTCAAATTGAAAAAAGGCAAAATTTGAGGCTTCTGCCCCCCCCCCTCCCGTGGATCCGCCACTGTTGATATTGTTAATCATATTAGATCGCGAAAATTCGCTTAAACTCCTGAACATTTTTTTCTCATCAGTCAACGTATGGACCATGTTTGCGGTGTTCTCTTCAGACCTCGAAAAAAAAGTCGCCACCCCGAGTAAACATGGTCAAGATAGATAGTGCGTGGTCTTTACTATACATACTCTCTGGGAGCAGAGCGCGTCATTAAAAATTAAAACAAATCAGACTCTAGATTTTCGATAGAGTATCGAATTCGGACCAATCGCAGGCCAATTCCACGATACACGTCGACTAAAAAACAGTCCATTTCACTGGCGCGCAACTTGGAGGCGTAGAAAGGCGCGGACCTGACGATTTGGAATCTGTACGAGAGATGGCTGTTGGGTCTGTTGGACTGTTGGTCGGATGCCCGTTGCTAAGCTGTGCAAGTTCGAAGCCGAAGTCGCCGAGTATCTCTATACTCTACTCACATGTGACCTCTTTAAAATCTGTTTCCCGAACCTCGCCTGCCCCACCCCTGTCTCCCTCCCTCATTCACAGCCACCTCTCTGTAGCAGTAGTTCGATCCAACCTGACTCCAGGCTGGAGCTCCTCCCGACACCAGTTCGCGGATCCGGTCGTCTCGGTCTCCGCGGTTCGGTTCGGTTAAGTTCCAATGGACCGTTCCCTGTCCCGTTCCGTGTTCGCCTGTCTCGTCGTCGCGTCGACCCGGGAGACCAGAATAGGGGATCAAAAGAAATTATCATGCTCAAGTTAAAGCATTTAAGACGACTTGATGAGCTTTTGGTGGTCATTTCTTATACAGAGCCGTGGCCAGGAATTTGCTTTTTTTTCTCTCTCTTTGCCCATTTGACTGCACGCGTTAAAAAAGGAAGGAAACGAGGGCTGAAGTTAAGTGACAGCCCCTCATTCTATCCTTTTCTAGAAAACGCGTTCAAGTGTGTGAAGAGAGAGAAAGACACACATCTATAGCCACGGATATGATTTCTTGGCGGAGACTTTGATTCGAGATCTGGATGAGCCTGTTTTTGGCATGAGAAGCGCTTGATTTTTAGCATAGGATTTCTAATATGACTGATATATTACAAATAAATTGACCAAAGGAATAGGCTTGATGTGAACCATTGCTATTGATGAATGGAATAAGGATTCTTAAAGTAAAATCGCGTGCTTTAGCAACAAGTTTTGAAAAACTCCAAAACCCACTCCTTGACCATGGCCGCTGCAGTTCGTACATTAAAACCCACGTTAATTATCGATTCGAAGGAATCCATGACTGTTCACCTCCAATTGTTCAATCTTTTTCATGCTTTTAAATGGACTAATTGTAAATACAACGTAACAACGTTGCCGGGTCAGCTCGACGCTACTGTCATGACCAAGGGATTTAAGGGATCGAACTACATGGGATTAGGCGAATATACTAATAGTTCGATCTTTTTCATCAGCTTAAATGGACAAACTACAACGGAGCGCCACTGCTAGCTGGGCCTACGACTGGTGTTCCGAGTTTCGATGCTGAGGCTGAGTAGGGCGCAAGTTACGAATCTTTACTTCTGATCAGTGGCGAAGCGTGCGATTTGGCAACGTTTCTTTCCCCCATTTAAACACATTAGAAAGGTCGAAATGCCTAGTCATCGCCAATGACTGGAGCATTCGACTTTTTTGGTGAATTTAAATGGAGAAAATTCGTTGTTGCTAAATTTCACGCTTCGCCACTGCTTCTGATTGGTTAATACCCGACGTAACTTTCGTGGAAAGGACCGCCAATCGTACGTCCCAGTCTTTTCGAGCCGTGTTTGATACGGATGTTACAATGGTGTGAAATTCTGTGTTTTAGTATAAGCAAATGAAAGTAATCGGCAAGCTAAAAACTTGGGTGCCTTTGGTTTCTGACCAGGAAAGCACCTAGTTTTTTTTTTGTTTTTTTTTTTCATATGGGAGTTCCTCTTTGTGACGTTACAACAATCTAATTTTTCATTGCAATTCTAAACGCCTGTTTCTCCGAAACTAGAACACATGGGGGGGGGGGGGGAGGACCAAAGACATCTCCGTTTCCGGCTAATTATGGCTGTGGCCAGGATTTCTGTAGAGGTGGCTGTAGGTCCTGTCCTTTCTTTTCTTTCATTCTCCTTCTCCCACTTTCCGAACATGTCGGGGGGGGGGGGGACTTTAACCCTATTAGCCCCCTAGCTACGGCCATGTGGTTGATCAAGTACTTTCATTCCGTTCATGAACCAGACCCTTGCAACAAGGTATACTCCATTAAGAGAGAAAAAGGATGATCATCAACCTTCTCACAAACTGTGACTTCATTTACCTTTTGTCAACAAAAGTTGATCTTTTATCGTTAATCTTAGCTGATCATTATTTAAAACTGACCTCTTCATCGCCGGACTGCATATCATCGGTCGTCGCACGATCATCATCGATAAGAACGAACGGATCGTTACTATCGCGGTGTGAATTCTGATGGTTCAGGTGCATCTGTTTCCTAGGCGACAGTCCATCGTTGTCGGTATCATCCCCGTCGCCACAGATCGACGGCGATCTAGCGCGTTTGATGCTAATGATAGAGGCCACGTTGAGAACGGACTCGTGGTTCGCGTTGTTATTGTTACTGCTATTGTTATTGTTGTTCATGACGTCACTCATCAGCGGATCGTGATGTGGGCTCAGGTCCACGGAGACGTTTCCTCCGTCCTCAGTTTTCATCGAGCTCACTTGAGGACTGTCCATTTTTAACTCGATAACTTTCATCTATCAAGTGTTGTTTTAAACAAGGATAAAGCCAAAATTTACGCTCACAATATTAAGGGATCGTCGCGGGACGATTGCTGTAGAATCAGCAAATCAAAACATTGCACGATCAAAAGTGTCGAAGACCAAAAGAGTAAACATCACACATTTTCACGTCATTTATTGATCTTGAATAAGAGTAAAACTGTGCTGCAGTAGCAATTTAATCGGCTGATGAAAAATTTCATTTTCGAAAAGTTACAAGATCACAATCAACGAAACTTTGAAGCCACCGCAAAGAATGAAAGAACTTTCACAGGTTTGAAATATGATCATGAAAAAAAAACTAAAGGTGAATAAGTTTACGGTATGTTAAAGGAAAAACGCAGGAAGAAAAAAAAAACACACACACGGTTTTGGATAATGGGTTTGAAGAAATGAAAATAGTTCCGAGAAAACTGAATGGAATATATATATTCGGTTAGTGATTTTTGAAATGTGAGCGAATTCAAATTAGCAGTTTAATAGATCGAGCGAGCAACCCTTTGATAATAACACTTAATGACACTTGATTGAAGTATTTTTGCGAATACCTCGTCAGTGAGTCAGCGAGATGTTTTTGGAATGAATACAATCGTATCACCTCATGGTTTGAAAAATTTACACCTGTTGAAGAGAACTTCGCGTCAACTAAAGGACAAAGGTCGAGAAATAAAACTGAAACAGTTGTGAAGTAAGAAAACCCGTAAGATTATAAAAATTGATCGATTTCACAAAATTTCAGCGAGGGTGCAGCTGAAGAGCACACGTTCCTAGTAAGCAAGAGGAAAAGTAGGTTAACTGAAAACACGCACTCCGTTGAAAAACACAACACGCGAATAATTTAACAGGCAAGAAAAAGCAACGGGCAAACGAATGATGCTGAAATTATAGCTGTCAAGGAGCGGTGATCTGAAAACACACTTTTCCGCCGAAAAAAGATCTGAAGTCGGAGGTTGAAAAATGCGAACACAACATAAATAAACTCGCGAAGAATTTCAGAAACCGCGAATCACTTCAAACGACAATGACAACAGATAATTTTAACTGCAAACTTGAAAATTGATTTGAGAAAAAAGTGGAAAACCTGAGAGGTTAGAACAATTTCAAAGCCCCTCGAGACATAAGGGGCCCGTGCACTGGCGACGCCTGGAGCCTTATTGAAAATCACTATTGCCGAGGAGTTGTACCTGCGAGCTAAATAGACAAAGAGCGCTGCGATCGTTCAAGGCGAGAGAAAGAGAAGGTTAGAGTGGGGGCGAGTCGCGAGAAGGAGTAAGAAAACGAGAGAGAGAAGAAGAGAGCAAAACTACACGTGAGTGGGGGAGGGAGAGAGGTGCACCGTACTAATACCACGACGATGAATCTCTCTCTCTCTCTCCCTCTCTCTCTCTCTCTCTCTCTCTCTCTCTCTCTCTCTCTCTCTCTCTCTCTCTCTCTCTCTCTCTCTCTCTCTCTCCCTCTCTCTATCTCTCTCTTTTCCATCTTCAACAGACAGAAGAAATCAGCAGTGCTGCTTCACAACGGTCGTAATCAGAATTATAAAACAAGTTTGGTGGCTCCGAAATGTTATCTCTCTCTTCATCGTCCTCCTCTCCGCAAGAGTCGAGACCACGGACTCATCAACAGGACGGTGGGAGAAGGGGGAGGGGGCTAGCTCCTCTCTGCTGGCCATCGAGCTGCTTGTCAGATTTACGGGGATTCCCGCGAAAATAATTAGATGTCCACCAATAATAGAAGCGGCTCGTCATCGCTCTAAATAACATTTTAATCATAGCAAAAATGTTTATTATTATGCGGAAGGTTTAATGGAACCCTCTGCAATCGATAGTTTACCATACATTTATATGCAGAGGATATCGATTCATCGACATTTATGACTCTTGTGTTATTTACAACCACTGAGTATCGCCATCAGAACGGAAACTTCAATGGCACCGGCAACTGTGTAGCCTTTATGTCAACACGGAGGTTGCTTTTCGTATTGCCCAATCAAATTACGCGAATTAAAAAGTGTGTCCAAGAAACTCCTTAATTATAAATTAGTGATGGATGTAAAGTTTGGTACCGGCTTAAAGATCGATCGATCGCAAAACCTTTTCCCCTTACAACCTGAAGCAAAGGGGTGTTGTTGAGAAGGGGGGGGGGGGGGTGCTTGCCCCTCTCTCTCTCTCTCTCTCAAATCCCGACAAATGCAAAAATTAAAAGGAGAAGGGTTGAGAATTTAGAGTAGTTAAAGGGGAGGAGGGGGTGCTAGACAGCCTGAAAATGTTAAAAAAAAAAATGGGCAAACATTTAACTCCCCCCCCCCCCGGATTTTCTTCTGGACCTACCCGACGGTGCACGCGCGCGAAGTCAGCCTCATACTCCTCGTACTCCTCGTGGGATGTTTCGCAGTGAAATAGATTGGGATGATCCATTGGGTTTCCAGGCTGTTTCACATTCTGTCATTAATAATAGTGCGTTTTTAAGTTTAACATTTTTTGTTTAGTTTTTGACCCTTCTACGACCAGGTTACGAAACTAAATCAATGCTCACTCGCTCAAATTAAGTGGGTAGTTAAATATTCCTACACCGAAGTGCTGATTTTGCAGACACAATTGTTTGAAGGCGCGCTCTAGGAAACATTACTTTTCCAATATTAACAATTCGGAGCCGCAATTGTTGTGAATATAAAAATACATTTGTGTGGCAGATCTAGTCACTGAAACGAATATACTACGGTGCAGTGCAGTGGCGTAGACAAGGATTCCGGGGCCCTCCCGCCAATTATTTTTAGGGGCCCCTCTACTGTCACTCCAAGATAGGGGGTTCAGCCCCCCCCCCCCCCCCCCGCGCGTAGGACCTGAGATCTGGGGTGTTTCCCCGAAAATTTTTGGAGATTAGATTTTCTCAAACGTAACTTCAGGCAATATTAATCTAAAAATGCTCACACAATTCATGCTTATAGTTATCTTTTTTATTTCCTTCCTTCTTCTTGTTTTCCTATCGAAGAACTTAAAACTCGCGACTTTTTTTATGGAAAAGTATTTCCGTAAGAAAACGCTTAAACAGTGTTGGAAGACGGAAAATACTTACAAACAAAAAACGAAGGAGGAATGCTATTTCAATAATGAAAAACTTCCCTTTCTTTACTTTGACAAGTTTTTCCTTTCATCAGGCCCGGGGCCCCAACATCGTCGGTCTTCAGGGGCCCTCAGAGCCTGGGGGCCCTCCCGCCTGGCGGGGTCCGCGGGGGCCTTATCTACGCCACTGGTGCAGTGGCGGATCGGGGGGGGGGGGGTTATTGGGGCAAGGACCTCCCGCAGAAGCCTCAAATTTTACCCTTTTTAACAGAAAATAGCCCAAAAGCTCTTACCGCAACGCTTCAAATTGAAAAATTCATGGGACCCCCCCCCCCTGAAAAATTATATCGATCCGCCGCTGCTTAGGCGTGGTATGGAAAGGGCCCAGACAATGGGTGAGGGTGATGAATGGGGGTGGGGCAGCAATAAAAAGTATAACCCTATAACTTGAAAAGTATCATATTTTGCAGTCCGAATATCCCAGACATTATAGGCTTGCATCAAATATAACATTGCATTTGGGTTAAGAACGCGAAATAAGGTATTGATCAAGATCCTACTTTATGAATAGGACGTCGTCGGTCAAGAGGTTATACATATAGACTCATCAGATTCATGTGATGGACGTTGAGGAGTGACTCCCAGCATTTGCTTCGTGGGCCCCTAGCACAGAATACTCTAATCAGAACGGAAACTCTAATTCATTTTGAAACATTCTTTACTTCGGGCCGCCATGTTCGAAAGTGAGCATCTTCGGCAATCTTCGGCAGATCTTCGGCAACTGGCCGAGTTGTGATTGGTTGTATAGCCTGAAAAAGCATGTCCGCCATCTTGAGAAGTGAGTAGGCACAGTTGCCAGTTTGTGCCAGTAGATTCCAAATCTTGTTTCCATTGGCTCTTATGGGAGTTTCCGTTCTGATTAGAGTATTCTGTGCCCCTAGGAATCACAAGGCCCTCTAAAAAGGCTCTCAAGGTGATCTTGAGGTGCGCTCTCGAGAAAAGAAGGAGAAGAGCAAATTGGAAAGCAATAATTTTAATAGTAGTTTAGTAGTTTTTTTTTCTTTTTCAATATAGGAATTTCTGAGGGTGCCCCCCTCCCCCCCCCAACACCGGTCCCGTAGTAGCTACGCCCATGGGTGTATTGGGATTCTTGTAGCACCTTTGTTTTTGCAGAGTTCGTGTGATTCCTCCTGTTTTTTTGTTTTGTTTTTGTTGTTTTTTTTTTAAATTTTTAATTTAGTTGTTTCTTTATTTTTCCTATGAGATTTGGCAACGTCATATAGGGCAAGGCTCTCCTTCTTGCCACTATATAACCAGCGCGCGGTGCGACGGCGGATCCGTCGAGAGGCTGTGCCGTGAGCCGTGATGACGTCACGTGTGCGCGGTGCGCGAGGGACCGACCGCGCCGCGCCACGGCCGCGGCCATAAGTACAGTTATGCAGAAACGTGCTCATAAAATCGAGTATGTATTCCATAATTTAGACACTCTTACATCTCATCTCGCGTTCCACTCTTCGCTCCGCTCCTCTGCCGTAGGTCCTACACCCCCCTTGCATTCAAACCTCTCTCTCTCTCTCTCTCTCTCTCTCTCTCTCTCTCTCTCTCTCTCTCTCTCTCTCTCTCTCTCTCTCTCTTCCACCCCTCCCCCCGATCATCCCCCCTCTCACTGGCTCAGTATATACTCACTTATTTATTCATTTCGCTATTATTTATTTGAAAATGATGCCTGCGTAATTCTAGATCTACTAACGATTCGCAGAGCATTTGCGCGCGAGCTGCGACGCGACGCGCGAACTGCTTCCATTATCTTTTCGCCTTAGATCTGTCGACTTCGGATTTTATTTTTTTAATAAATTTATTTTTACCCCCTCCCGCTGCCCCAACCCCTTCAGACTTATTTCTATTTCCGAACGTTGTCTCAAATCTTGATAAACGCGAGTTTGTTTGCGCGTTTCCTACGTCAACTTAAAACTGTGGCGACGTGATTGGTTTATTATTAATCCCTCTCTACTATGTATGTGTACTATACATTCTAGATACTAACACGATTACTTTATAAACTACACTATCCTACTGAGGCGACCTGGAGGTAGGCAAGAGCTGGCCTGGATTCTGGAAGAATCCTCGGGCTCCATACAGTGGTGGTTACAGGAAGTTTTCAGATGGGGGGGGGGGGGGGGGGGAGAGCACGACTGTGTAATTTGAACTGTCACAGGTAGTAGTTTTGGTCTATTTTCTGTTGAAAAAAAGGCAAAATTCAAGGCTTCTACGGGCAGTTCCCCTGTACCAACCCCTTAAAATCCGCCACTGGCTCCTTAAATATGTATGTTTACCGACGGATAATTTGGAGCTTGGGACAGTAGTGAGATTGGGCCGATTTGAACCATTCTTTTGGATTTTTGAATCCTACGAGGAGGCAGAGAAAACGAAGCCATTGAAGAGGCAAGAAAGGCACGAAAAAAGAGAACATTTGACTTCAGAAACTGAAAATTTTGTATAAGTACCTACAGTCTGCAAATTAAATAACGTCAGTCGACTCCTTAAATTTTGGCAAGGTAGGCCCCCATGTTTCAATTCATTGTGTTAAGTATTGCAGGTTGTCTACCTAAACCAAAATCTAAAAAGCAACAGACATTATTTAATTCGCCGACTGTACAGTATACATCACGCATGTGTACTTACAGAATTGAGTTTCTTCACGTTTTTTTAATTTAAATGTAGTTTTGCCGTGATTAGACTTTTTGTTAAAAGTATAGTTCGGTTGTCGCTTGATCCTCGCGGAACGAGTTGTTCATTTTTCTACGAAAGTCGAGTCACGAGCCGCCTATCCCTCTCAAATTGATTTAAGGGACGTATCGATCTGCTGAGGTGCGCACGGGTGAAAACTCAAAGTTAAAGCAAAAATATTGAAATTTGTCAAATTTCTATTGAAAGATTGAATCTATGCATCTTACGGTTAACGATCCTTTGATGGTCAACGTGTCACATATGATAGAGCCTAAAGCCTTTTAACAAAGTCTTCGTTCGCTGGGGTTCCAGAGGATTTCACACGGTTTTTCTGACATTTTCAAAATCCGAGGAAATTTTCATCCCAAATGTTTTTCCAAATTTTCTAACTCCACATTATGATTCAAAATGAAAGCAATTTCACCCAAGTGCCGCATTCCGGTGCCACTGCAGGGAAAAAGTCGTAGCGATACAATGAGCACAACAATATATCAACCTCGTAGGGAATTTCTGGTACCGCAGCAGCGGAATTCTGGTATTAATTTGTGTAATAGTTCTTGAAAATTCGGAAAAAATTCTGTTATTCTGTCTCACCAGTTTCTATTAGGAACACCAGGATTTTCCAGTGAAACAAGAAGAAATTCCTCAACCGACATATCTTTGTACTTCTGATAGTATTAGCAATGGCGCGGCGCAGTGTGCAATTTCGCAACGTTGTATAGTGTCCATTTAAACCCATGTGAAAGGTTGACTGCGAAGATATTCACCGAACACCCAATAGTTCAATCTTTTATATGGATTTAAATGGACGAACTGCAATGTCGCCAAATTGTACGCTACTGGACTGATTATGATAGAATTAGGATTTATAAATATATTTTTTTTCTGATGTAGTTTTATGAAAGTGTTTACTATAAGCACTTCAGCAGAGACGCTTTTAAACCAATAACAGATACTTTAAGCTCCATATTTTTTCTCTCTTTCATGAGGTGAAAATCAATAAAATTACAGCTTCTATCGATAAATCGATCGATATCGATCGTTCGATGAGTGCGCGCCGAAGAAATCATGTTAATGCTTTAATCCTCCCATTCGTTCGATTTCAAATGCGATTACTCTGATCACATATATATATACTATCATCGTCATCAGCGAAATATAAAACTGACAACAATGGGTGTAATACTGAATTGATTCGCAGAGTATGAGTATAAGTGTCCCGGAGGCATTGCAGCATCAGGGACCATGCACCATGCACTCTGCGCGAGGGCTCTTTTGCGCATGCGCAATGCACATGGATCTGAGGAGCAGTGTTGTCACATTTGGCGGGAAATTCAAAGTTTACATGGAGTTAAATAGGAAAAATGTGTATAATTACACGCAAAAACGGCAGCACTGCCGAGGAGACGCGCAAAAACCTCTTCGCGCTCCCTTCCACGCGCAACACGTATAACGTTGATTTTCTATTGCATATGTTTATCGTAACCTGTCATTAATATTAATAATAAATGTTATGCCCAGATTTAAATATTCATGGGGACACGGAGAGCAATAAATGTTAACGACCGAACTTGCGCTCCGCTCCGCTCCATCGCCGAGAAGCCGCTGCGATGCAGTGCGTTTGAGTCCAGCACGCGCGTGTGCGCGTCTCCCTCCTCCGTTTATTGAAATCTCGGCTAAAGCTGGCGACTTTAATCGCGCGCATGCATATGATAAGTGCAGCGAATCTTGGGGACTTGGGGTCCAATCGTCAGTGGTGGCTCGTGAAATTTGGCAACTATGTTTTCCCTCCATTTGACTCGATGTAAAACAATCGAATGCTGGTGAAGCGCTGCTTCACTATTGACTCGATTGTTTTACATAGAATCAAATGGAGGAAAAACGTTGTCGCCAAATTTCACGAGCCGCCGCGCCACTGCCAAACGTTTGCTTGAGCTCGATCGTCCTTAAAACAACACCACGGCAAAACAAGATAAACTGTATTAAATACCCCACGAACCCTTTCTCATATCAAATTTATTCTTGGAGGGGACGAACCCCTTTAATATTGGGGGGAGACCCTCAAAATAATATTCTGGGGCAGACCCCAAAAACTCCCTATTATATTCTGGGGAAGACCCCCCCTCATAATTTTCTAGGGGAAACGGACCCCCAGACCCGCCCTTAAGGGGTTAAATTTTCAGTTGGCTGGTGGCAGACTTTTTAATAAGCTATTATATTAATAATTCAAACAGCTAGATTTGAAATATTCTAATTTTCCCCCTATTTTTGCCCATTTTCCCATTCATTTTAATGGAAACTTTTTTTCCTCCGTAACTTGCTTAAAATTTAAAATTTCGGATAAACAAAAAAACGATAGGTCAATCGAGGAATTTCTTGTTTCTACAGTATTTTTACAAAAAAATTCCGGAGTTTCAAACAGAATCTGGTCATGGTACCAAGATTCCCTCCAAATTTTCCAGAGCATTGGTAGAAATACCTCCAGAGTTTTAGTAGTGGGACCGAAAATTCACTGGTTGACTTATCTTTGTATTTCTAAAAATATTGCCACCTCCTTGTTTTCTGTGTATCCATAGCTTAAAACTTTTTCATTCTTGGGATTCATGGAAAATAATCAGTGGTTCGGAAGTCGGGGTATCTTAGATTATTCCTCATCTATCGCGGGCCCAGTCCTATAATAGAACCAAAGGCTCCTTCGAACTCTTCATGATCCTCATGTATTTTGTAAGGAGTCTCTTCAAGTTGGAGAGCTATATACATAATGTTATTGTAAAGAGCGCGAAGGAAATCGTCCAATTATAAACTTTATGGCTTTATAAACTATTTAGTACTTATCGAACTTGAACCAACTGAATTCGTAATGGTTCCTCAGTCAACATTAAATTTCTGAAACATTCCAATGAAGAAACGTTACTATCTTCTAATAAATGTTACTTTCTTTACCAAAATAGTATTCTTTCACTAGACTTTGACCAAAACAATGTATTCTTATTTATTATTGATTATTATCGATATTGATTTGACAACCGTGTGGAGGCATAAGACATCTCCCAAGGCAGTCGGACGTAGGGGGTTATTATGGTGCGATCAACAAGTAGCTCGGCGTGATGTGAGGATCAACCGGTGGACGGTGAACTTTCGTTGTCTCGACGCTTTCCCCTCCTCCCTACCCCCACACTACCTCCCCTCACCCACCCCATCCCCCTCCCTCATCACCCACCACTCTTTCCACCAATTCACCCCTCTTCCTCCCTGAAATTCACGGCTCTCCTCAAAATTGTAATATCCGTCGGGTCACCACGGAGCTTGGTTCATAGGCAGATCGAGGAGGTCGTCTATCTATCTTTTCTCCCCATGAGAACGCGTGAGTTAAGAAAGGACGGAGGTAGAGGCTAAAGTCACATGATGGCCCCCTCTGCTATCCTTTTCTAACGCATGTGTTCAAATGGGAGGAGAAAGAGAGAAATACAATCGCCTGGGTCCGCCTATGGCTTGCTTATGATTCGCGCGCGTAATCGCTTTTCAGCCCCCGCCCCCAACAGTGTTGCCAGGTTTGGACGGGGTAGAATAGCCACGCGTGGACAGTTTTCGAGCTGGAAACTAGCCACGCTGTGGATAGGGATGGAGGATCCTTGAAATGCGGAGGCGGAAGCACGGGAAGCGTGGCTATATTCTCATCAAAATAGTCCACGTGTGGTCGAATCTAGCCACTATTGGCAACTCTGGCCCCCAAGCATGCGCACCGGACACTGGGCTCCATGCGCAGAAGATCACAAAGTTCGATCAGCTTATCGATCAGCTTTTAATCCTCAATTTAATGAGGAAATCGGCCGTCTGGCCGGTTTGATGTTTACACAGGAAGACAAGCATCGATTATTTAGGTCAAGTCTGCAAGTATACTTCTCGGCTAACTTAGCCCCGCCCCTCCACTCTTTATACCTCATTGATACTATGTGCTTTATGATAGTATCGACTAAGCATTATCACCCATGTGATACCGAATTGAGATGAATTTAGGTGACTATTCAGCGTTTAGTGCCGATTTCAGCCATCAGAGAGCCACTGTTCGATTAATGTACAATTACAGACCGAAGGTAACTTTATCTTCAAGGAAACAGAGTATCGGGTACAGTTTATGATAATCTGGAGAATATCCCTGCAAAGTATTAACTTGATGATAATTTTAACCCTTTAACTGCCTGGTTCCGGTTACCAGAAGAAATCAAAGCTATTTGTATGAATTGCTCACATTGAGTGAGTAGTTAATTATTCGAACTTGGTTGTGTTCATTTTGCCTAGCCAGGGAATTGAAGGCGCCAGATGGAATATTGTAATTATTGTTATAAGTTTAGAGTAGCAATTACTGTCAATGAGAGATCGATTTACGAAAATGAATGACACGTACGTGATATTGAAAGGGTTACACATAAGGCTAAAAGCATTGGCGGATCCAGGAATCTGGCAACGGTGCATGCTTCCCAATTGATTGCAGGAGAAATAATCGATTAGTACCGAGGCTATAGTCACGATAAGAATCGATTATTTATCGTACATTCAAATGGGAAGAATGCGTAGTTGCCAGATTGCTGGATCTGCCTATATGGCTTAAAGTACCAAAAACAAGAATATTGCAAAGCGTTTCTGTATTGCACAGAAGGACGGTTGTAAAAACTGACTCCTCCCGCGGTCAAAAATGGATGTAAACTGACTCCCGTCTACACAGGGTTAAAATCGTGAAGCTGGCAACACCGGGTGGATGTAAACGACTCCCGTTGTACAACCACCCCCAGCGACTCTGCTTTGACGATCCGCTGTTGATGGTTCAGGAAAAAATGAGAAATAATGCGGTAACTTGCGGAACAAATTACAAGAAAAGGTTCTTTAGTATCAAAAAACGTAGAAAAATCAGGAGAATTCGGAAATGTAGCTGTCGTCAAAATCAGCTCAAAATTTTACTCCCAACGGGTGTCGATTTACATCCCTTACTGTAGTATGCGCAGCGACTACAGTTGAATCGTCAAAGCGGAGTCTCTGGGAGTGGTTATATACAATGAAAGTCAGTTTAGATTCACCCGGTGTTGCCAGCTTCACGATTTTAACCGTTTTTAGGCGGAAGTCAGCTCACATCTTTCAGTATTATTTTTAAAGTGATGGGGCAGTTGCATAGGTCTGAAATGTTGTGTTTTTTATGAAGAAATTGATAGCACTCGATGAGCTGAGAAAAATGGCGACTTTGGTTTTTTCCTAGGTGTCCCAGTTTTGGTGATGCACACGTGTAAAGTTTTAAAAAAAATCGTGTGCGCAGTGACGTCACTACGCGAAATCCCCATTTAAAATAATGTATTTTGGGCCAAAATCTCATCTCCCGAACAATGGGACTTAATTAGAAACCAAAGGCACCTTTGTTCTCAGCTCATCAAGTACTTTCATTTTCTTTATAAAAAAAACACAACATTTCAGACCCTTGCAACTGCTCTATTGACAAAATATTATTAGAAATCACGTGATAATGTCTGATGGTCTTGCTATTTCAATGCTTTCATTGGTTAATAATTTGAATTTTCACTTCAAGGCTGCGTAAGGTCATGCAATATAACGAAGAGGAAACGGAAATGGCTAGATGACCAAAAATATAGAATTATGCAGTTCATGCGGCGTGTTCTGGGACCAATGCCTGCATAAGCCACCGGATATATTCAACAAACAATTGTCAAAAGAAATGACCATCTGCATTCTTTGACCAAATAAATAAATTTCATCCAGAGATGTTCCTATCAGCGATTCTGCATAATATCTTCTCACAGCACAGACATTTTCGTATCGAAAAGAAAAAAATAAATCAGAGATAAATTTAGCAACATTGTGAAAATGAAAGTGGAAGAGAGTGCGGCATGCGGGAAATCCCATTGGTTTTGTAATGCTTTCTTCCCGTTCGTCGAAAGATCGGCATTAGGCGTCTCGCTTGAAGAATACAAAACTACAAGGGACTCGGGGACTTGAACGGCCGGGTAGGTATGAGCGAAAGGTATAGGTAAAGGAGAGAGCAATCAAAAGGGATAGTCCCGACAGATATGTCTTTATGCCTGTTTTCCCTGATCTTGGTGGAAAACTCGGCGGAAGAACAGCAACAAGAGAATCGAATGTCCTTTGAAAGGAGAAATATATAGGAATGCAGGATTCTTCTTGGTCTCGTCAGATTTTCTTTTTCTTTAGAATCACGGACGGTTTTGTGCAGAAAGAACCCGCAACTCTTATTGATCTCTCATGTAGTTGACTCCTTTCTGCATACGAAATAAAGCCGTCCAATTTGGTCTAAAATACTTCTATGCAGCGATCGGGAAAACTCAAAAGAAATGTTTTTACTAGCCGCTCAAGCGATTAGATATGGTGAGGATTCCTTCATTTTTTTCCGACGGTTTATTAAAATCAATTCATCAACCGGACTCGATTGAAACAAAAACATTTGTCAATTTCCGAGCCTAACTTCATAGTGGTCAGATTAGGGGGAGAAAAACATCATTCCCTATAGAAATCTGGTGATTTTTCTTTAACCTACTATATCGATCAATGGCGATACCTGTAATTTGGCAACGTTGAATTTTGTCCATTTACACCACAAACATCTAACTATTGGGAAAGCGGGGAATAATCTTCGATACGACTTTTTATACACTGGTTTAAATGACAAAAAGTCGTTGCCACATGCATTCTTTGCCTGCCAGTAAACAAATTGCCTCCTGCAAGAACGAATGCAAAAGAGGGGCTGCAGGAACCTTTACCTCAGTGGCGAGGCGTGTTTCCTGGCAACGTAACAGTTTGTCCATTTGAATACACACAAAATATCAAATTAGATGGCTTCGCAGATCTCCAGACAGTTCGATACTTTCCGTTGGTTTCAATGGACCAAATGAAACGTTGCCAGATTGTGAGCCACTGTGTTTTACCTATTCTTGAGTCTGTGTAGCATCGGAGTGGGTGTTCAAATGATCAAAATCAATATGGATCACATTTATTGCGTAACCATAACAAAATAACTCTAAAAAAACAAAGTTTAAGTAGAACCGAATCAGCTTTTTAAAATAGCTTCGCAGAGCAAAAATTCTAGCTCCACCGGAGCAAGTTGCGGTTGTCCTGAAGCACTACTTCGATAGAGCCAAAGCAAGAAAAGAGGCTGTTACTCTAAAGAAGTAGTGCTTCGGAACACCTGCAACTTTCTCTGGTACAGCTTGAACCTTTGCTCGGCGAAGCTATTTTAAAAGGCAGCTTCGGCTGTACATAAACTTTGTTTTTTTCAGTGAAGACTTTGAAAGGACATCAATTGGACTCATTTATACTAAAAAGACCTACTCGACTTTGCACGTTGCCATTTTCACTTGATTTTAACCCTTGTGAGCCTAAGGGGGGGTACATTTGTACCCCAGGCCAGTTTTTTTGACGCCATTTTGTCAAAACTGCTCAAAATTTTTTGGGACTTCATGACATTTTAAGTTAGGATTCTTAGAACACGTCCACCAAATTTCATTAATTTTTATGAAGTTTTGTCGATATTATAGAAATTTAAAGTGTTGGGGAACAAATATTCCCCCCCTTCGTCCTGCCAGTTTTAAGTTTGGAACCATCTATTACAGTGAATTTTACGGAAATTTTATGTAGATTAAGAATATTAAGTCAGATCATTGAAAAAAAAATTGGAAATTTATCAAAAATGGAAAAATAAGATGGTACCTCATTTCACTTTTTCCATTTTTTTATTTTGACATTTTTTTTAAAAGTAGGTGTAAATTTGGCAACATAGCAAAAATTTACTCAAATTTCACATAAATTACTCTCTTAGGGTACTAAGTACATAATCCATCCATTAAAGTTTCAAAATTATTGATACTGACTGTGCTGCATGAAAATATCCTTGGGGTACAAAAACACCCCCCCTTAGTCCTTTGTGTTACCGAAATACCTTAGGCTCACAAGGGTTAATATTATTATAAAATTAGACCTAGTGCAAATAATTCCTTTAAACTTTCAGGAACTTTCCTTCTGAACCTACGTTAAATCATTTTCCTGAAAATATCAAGCAATTCATTCATCAGAGTATTTTGAGGAGAATTAAAAAGTCAACATTAAATGGCAACGTCGGAATACTATACTATGTTCACGATAAGAAGGCGGGTGAGAATGCAGGTATAGTAATGCACTATTTAGCAACAGTGCCGCTATGCCGGCTACTCCAACCCTTTGCAGCGGCTGTTGTTCTCCCGACCCGACCTCTCTCTTGGCACGGAGGATTTCCAAAAACCAACAGACTTTAAAATTTTCACACGTCCAGTAAAAATTGCAAACGGTCAAAAAAATACGGTATTTTTCAGTTTGAATTAAATTCAGGATATTTCGTCTAAGATCGAATTTCTGAGAGTCATCAATATTCAAACTCGACTATTTTCGCCGAGTTTTGGCCCTTAAGAGCGAAAATTTCGTCCGTTTTTTCGTAATTTTGACCGTTTGCAATTTTTACTGGACGTGTGAACATTTTAGAGTCTGTCAGATCTTGGAAATCCTCCGTGCCAAGAGAGAGGTTGGGAGAACACGGGCCGCTACAAAGGGTTGGAGTAGCCAGCATAGCCGCACTGTTGCTAAATGGTGCATTACTACCTGAATTGTCACCCGCCTTCTTATCGTGAACAGAGTATAGTAGGTCTGTTTCTGTTTAGTATAAAGTGTCCAATTATTGTTCAAAAACAAAAGTAAATATTGTGAAAATAAAAGAGGACCTAATAACCACTGTAAATCTTGTTGAGGAGTTAAATATGGCTTGCGAATCAAGGCTCAAATCATATTAAGTGCGGGACATTAAAAAAAAAAAAAAAAAAAAAAAAAAAAAAAATTACAGTTCGTCTGACTTCCGAGGAGTGGGCAGCGGGCTGCATCGAAGCGGCTCGCATGTCTTAAGTGAAAGACCCGTAGAGAACAGGGGGTCCAACCCTTGCAGAAAGGGGAAAGGCCGGGGCATCCAGGGAGCGGTGAATAAACTGAAACAGATTAAGTGCAGAACGCAAGAAGGATCCGCGGGGTCTGTACTCGCGACAGTACGTTAACCGTTTAGCAGTATTGTCAGATAATACGGCTTTTCCCACATACAAATACCTCTCTTACGATGGAGAAAGCCAAGTAATCTGGCAACCCTGCAGTTTGAAGCGGTCTTAAGCTCTAAGGGTTTACCTTATTTTATGATTATAGCCGCTTTCCGCACAGATTCCGCTTATAATCTAGTTTACGCTGATAGTGTGTCCACACCCACGAACCTATGTGCGGTGTTAGTTACGCAGCCAGAGCAGAGGTGGAGGCAGCTTTACATTTAATACTATACGATACTCTTTCTTAGGCTTTTGTTCATTGATAGTAATAGTCACCAACAAAGCTGTAGGATTCCACCTCGAAGCCTCCTGGTGCTGAAATAGAGCCGTGTGAATGACTCAACCGGCGGACAGTGTTTTTCCTCCATTTGATTCTGTGTGAAATAATCGATTCGACAGTGAAGCAGTGCTTCACCAACAATCGATTGTTGTACGTAAACTCAAATGGAGGAAAAACAACGTTGCCAAATGCACGATCCGTTATTACATTAAGGGTCCGTTGACTGAGAACCTGAGAACCGCACCTTTTGGCCACCGTAACAAGAATTCCAATTTATACTTTCCGTACTAGAACTTTAGTAAATTTAACCTGGATTTCTGTGAATGAAACTGGAATTTCTGTATAAATGGAACCGGAATTCCTGTTTAAATGGAACCGGAATTCCTGTTTAAATGGAACCGGAATTCCTGTTTAAATGGAACCGGAATTCCGGGTAGTAAAACTTTAAACATAATTCTTGTTGTGCGGTGATTACAAATCGGGCAAACGATTATACGTGTGTATGTGATCGCGGATAATTTCCATCTTAAGGGGAGTGGGACATGGATTTTAGTCAAAATTTTCAAAATTCGTTTTTTCGGCTAACTTTCATCCATTTATTCTCTCAGCCTTAATTGAAGACCAAGTTCACGTATTTCTGATAAATATTTGTAGTTCATTTAAAAAAAAAAGAGAAAAAGAAAGTGTTTAGTGCATTAAGCATTTAAAAAGCAAAAACTTTGGCTCATTTGAATCCTCACATTAATACTTACTCCGTATTAATACTTACTTAACCGGAATTCCTGTTGTTTCAACAGGAAATACTTTTATTTCAATAGGAATTCCTGTTACTTGATCGGAATACCTGTTGAAGCAACAGGAATTCCTGTTGAAATACCAGGAATTTCTTGTTAAAATAACAGGAATTCCGGTTAAGTAAGTATTAATAAGACGTCCGGTTGCGGCAACAGGAAATTTTTCTCAGTGGCGTTCACATATTGTTATGCCTCTGGTAATCTTTTTTTTTCAATGCACCTGCGTAGAGTCAACAGTCTTGGCTCTATACCCCACTGTGCGACAAAGGCATTGCACTGTATGAAAGGAGGTAGGATTTGAGGGAGTCTCATGAGCGGCGGAGGGGGGGGGGGTAGGGGGTTTGATTATTGTTATCATGGGTTCATTACTATAGTGGCTAATTATTTATCGGCTCCTGTTTCTTATCTCCCGGGTCTAATGAGATTCTTTTCACGTCTCACAAATTAATACCCGGTGTCTCGATGCCTCGCTCGACGGCTCCTTCATACGCAAGCACAAAGCTCTTTAACTCTTGTCATATCTATTGAGTATTGATTAAGTATTGACTATCGAGGTCAGCTTTTGAAAAAAAAAAAAAAAAAATGAAAATTAACGTTTCATCCAGCTCTGCTCTGTGATCCACAAACATATCCGAGAGAAATTTTGTGACGAAGGTGAAAACTAATTTATAATGGACAATGAGGGTGGAAAGAGGCTGGGAGAAAACTAGCCATGGGGTTAAAGCAGCCAAAATGGATGGATTGGCGAATTTCACTTGAGCACAATCTTCTGTTCAGAAACAATTAAAAAAAAAAAAAAAAAAAAAATGGTATTAAATATTTCGAATACAAGGCAGGATTATATTGATTAAGCCCAAATTCACTGGATTTTAAAATATTTAAAACAATTTCAAGGTATAATCCCGATTAATATAAAACTAAGCATGACTTATTTGCTATCATAGTTTACCGACGGATCTCACAAGTTTACGATCCTGGTACATATTTATAAGCTTTAAAAAGCCCTTTCAACTTTAACGTTCTGGTTGATTTATTACACAATGGAAGAGAGATTGAAAAAAGAAAAAAAAAAGATTACAAGAACATAACGATTTGTCAACTAATGCTTTAAGTTCTGGCACTGTTACCAGAATTCTGGTATTTGAACCGTAGCTCTTGATAATTTGGAGGACATTTTGGCACTGTTACTAGATTCTGATACTAATACCAGAATTTTCCTGTAAAAATACTAGCTCCTTGCTTGACATTTTTGTGCTTCTGATAACATGATTGAGGAATTATTTTATTCAGTGCACTGGAAATTATATTGCTTCACTTGCTTATTAAGCTGACGTTTGAAATATATCGAACCAGAAGCAAGTGTTTGGTCTTTGCGCGAAAGTTGCTTGAAAGTTTTTGATCGACAAATGTTCCCCTCCACAATTCATGAATCACTGAAAAAAACCGATAGTAATAATACCAGATTCTAGTCATAATACCAGAGGCACAACGATATGTGAAGGACAGAAAGTCTAGTACTTTGACCAGAAAAGTCTGGTGTTAATATACCAAAATATGGTCATAGAACTAGAATTTCCTAAAAGTTTTCAGGAACTTTGCGGTACAAACAGAAGAATTCTGGTAATTGTACTATCCCTCTTATATAGGTTCACTTATTGTCATACTTCTGGTAAACTTTTTTTCCCCAGTAATTCGTCTTTAAAAGGTGTTGCAAGGTAAAAAGTGAGGTAACATAAGAATGCAATTTCTGAGACTGGAAGCTGCAAAAAAAAAGCCGAAAAAAAAAGCCATGCCAATAACCTCATCGTAAATAATATGTAGTCTGACTTTCAAAGCATCGAACGGTGGTTCTGAACGCGCACTCGTTTGCAAGAGAGAAAAAAAAGGTTAGCAGTGTGGGGGTGGGGGTGTCGTGGCTTGACAAAAGACGAGAGCAAACAAAATTGAAGAGGGCAGAAAGAAAATGGATGTTTCCACGATAAAATTGATAAAGACTCGTTGACGCGTTTAACAGCAGCAAATTGACGAATGGGAGAATCGAGAGCACATTAAATTTGACGTAAAACTCGAAACATTAACAATACTCTTCCTGATCACACCGTTCGTTTGAAACTCGGTTGAAAAAAAAGTGTACAAAAAGAGTTACGATAGTAAACAGGAAAAAAAAATATATGTATATACATATATATTCACTGGAAAAAAAGGGGAAATGATCTACTTTCGGAAAGGTGCGCATCAATATTGAGAGTTTATGAGGCAGAGTACGGTTAAATGGAAGCAGGGTGAGTTCCCGAAACATTAGGTCCGCTCTACCCGAGTTACCGGTGTTCAAATCGAATTAAGTTTTCTGGTTATGAGCAGCCCGGAGGTTTAACGATCCGTATACAAGCAAGTTTCCGTCTCTATTTATATAGAGGTTGGAGGAGGAAGGATACTGAGAAAAGTCAAGCGGAGATAATACCGCAGCGTTCAAAAAGGCAAAGGACTCAAAAGTTGCGACTTAGTTTTGGAGCCTAACACGGCGGGTTTGACGTGGTTTATGATAGGGTTGAAAGGATGGAGAAAGAAAAAAAAGGGGGGAAACGCCTAAGATAACTTTACTGTGGAAAAGGAGGAGAATAAAAAAAAAAAAAAGAAAAAAGGTCGCACACAAAAGGCGTTCCTTTGCACTGCAAGAACGCTATCAAAGTCTACTGTATATACGCTAGAGTGTTGGGAAAAGGATGGGGGGGGGAATAAAAAAAAGTCCGGAAATTATGTTCACAATCTCGCGGAAAGTCGCCGTGTTTGAGGTGACGGCGCGCTCGGAAGACGGGAAGGGTTGAATGAGAATGCAGCGAAAGGGTTTGTTGTGGAGAAGGGGGTTGGGGGTAAGTTACGAGCTCTCGTCGTCAACGGTAGTGTGGTGAGATTGAAAGGGAGAGAGCAGAAAAGAGGGATGAAAAGTCTACATAGCCGAGATTACCGCCTATCAGCTGGTGCATTGCAATTAAAAATCGATCCGCCAACCGATACTCCTTAAAAGTTGAGAGATGCATCCCCCAATACACGATCGATGCTGTTATACTCCGCTGCAGTGCAGCGGTGGCTCGTGCAATTTGGCAACTCTGTTTTTTCTCCATTTGAATCTACGCACAACAATCGATTGTTGCGGTGACGCGCTCCTTCACTATCGCATCGATTGTTTTGCACAGAATCAAATGGAGGGAAAACGTTGTAATCAAAATGCATGAGCCGCACTACTACTGCTCCGTTGGGTTGGAAAGGATTTTGCAAAACATAAACAGATAAGGAATTATGAGAAGTAAACATAACACCTTTTTAAAACGCAAAATGTTTCACCATTCGTCGTGATATTCATTTCAAGGGCGCATTCCGAAACAAAAAAATCTTAGTGCACATAATCTGCACCTGAAGGAGAGAGGGGCGTGGCAAAAAGTCAAATTGTGTCAATTTTGTGAAACCTTTAAGTTGTTTACCACCCTTTCTCCTCTTATTTCCAAGTTTTTCACGCAATATGCTTTGATTCATGGAGCAAAAATGGCAAGAAGGTATGGACGTTTCAAAAATGATAAAAAACAGCGTAAATGAACCTTATTATTTACATCATTTTAATTTAGCATAAGGCAGTAATAATAAATACTCTGTTTTTCGATAGTTCAAAACACTCGATTGCTGAGCGTCGAAATGATCAAACATGAAACGCAGAACGGGAGCTGTAGCTGAGTAATCGAGCGAAGAAATATAGTCGGCCCATAATTCAAGTTTGAAAGGAGAGAAGAAGAAAAGAAGCTGAGGATCCGCCCATGAAAGTTCTATGGTCACTCCGTTGACCATACGTATATGGGATCACGAACACAGGGTGTTTAGATAGGATGGATCTGCACAGTTCTAATGTTATTGTGGTCCGAAATTGCTGTGTTCGACTGTCCATAGACCATAGGTTATATATGTAGAATAAGATTCGGTGATGACGACGTTACTTCGCTGCGGTAAGATAGGCAATACGCACCGCACAAGCTATCGCGTAACCAGTTTTGTCGTTTTGCCTGTATTTAATGACATTCCACAGTCCATCGGTGATTCGACCGGTTGAATGAAAGATTGCTGATTTGAGTATATCTATACAGGACATATTGTTCTACTACTCAGCTGATGTCTGGAATCTTTGCTTCGACTGGTAGATTCGCCGATAGATTGTAGAATATCATTAAATTTGCGCAAAACGGCGGAACTGTGCTCTTTGGCGGATCCACGGGGGAGGGGTGAGAAGCTTCAAATTTTGCCTTTTTTCAACAGAAAATAGCTGAAAACAACGCTTCAAATTTAAAAATTCGTGGGCGTGCCCGCCCCCCTCCCCCAGAAAAATTTCCTGGATCCGCCACTGACTGCGCTCATTGGTGGATCCAAGGAAGGAAGGAGGCGGCTGAAGCCCTACTAAATCACTAAATCACTAAACACTGAAAAGGGGACATGTCCACAAAACCAAACACAGGAGAGACAAACAACTTTGTAGCTGTTCATAAAAATGTTTCAAAAATGTCTGCGATTTCAATGCACAATTTTATGCAGGATGCGCTATACTGCCATTTTAAAATTACAGTAATTTTTTTAAACAATTTTATCAATTAAAGTTACAAAGTTTTTTGTCTCTCCTGTTAAATTTGGTTTCATACACATATATACCTTCTTTAATATTTAGTGATTCAATTATATATGGATGAATGGGGGGCCTAGTTTTGTTTTTTTATGAAATACCCTGTATACAAACTATTCGAATTAATCATCCACAAACGCCCCAGTATACTCGAACTTGGTTATCTTTGATTAACCAACGTGACGGGCGACGGCTGATCGGTTTGTCCGATAACAATTAAGCAGCTCGCACAATCATTGGGGTGAAGGGGGGTGGAATGAAATCAGATCTCAGATTTGAAACAGGTTATGAAAAGAAAATGATAATAAATAAATGAAAAAAAAGTAATAAAATAAGAGAGGCCAAAAGCACCATCGATTAGCACGATCGAGCGTTGCGCTCGAATAACGATAGGCGATGGATGATCGAGGCACGGTTTAGGTAAAGACAACGGCCAACCATCCGATTTGGATCGATATTTCGATGCTTTATGGGAAGCCGCAGCTAATTTTTCAATGAATGTAATTTTTCAATTATATTTGCTGTATTGCGGTTCGAAGGAAATAGATGCATCCAATGAGCTATAACTTTAGAGTGGCAGCGGGCTGGTCCACCTTGTGCCACACAGGGTAGAAGGAATCCCGGGAAAAAGCGGAATTTGGACGGCAGATTCCGAGTTTTGAGGTTAGATTTTGTAGGTCGTTCGGAATTTGGCGGGAATTTGGACGGCAGATTCGTAGGTCGTTTCCGGCGATGCCCGAGTTTGTTTACGAAACGACCGGAACCGACCTACAAAACTTAACCTCAAAATCGATTTTTACGTCAAGATGGCGGCGCCCTAGGTGACAACAATGAACCAGCGGAACGTTCCTTGATGTGCTACTCTAAAGTTATAGCTCATTGGATGCATCATAACAAATAGTTTGGAATTACATACATGAATCAATACTGTCGGTAAGCTATCTGCATACACATCTGGCTGCTTTTTCGAGGTTAGGGTCGTCTTAGTACGTACGCTTATGGAGAGTGAAATGCAAAATCTTGATTTATCCTCTCGAAAAACGAATTTCAACTCTTTCACTCTTTCGTAGTGGTGACTAAGGCCAACAATTTCTTTGCTGACCTAGACTCTTTCAATTTTGGTTGCGAACTTCATAAAACCAACCAAGTACTACCGCCTTCCGCAGGCCATTAGCTTACATATAATAAGATGAACTCTGACCTCCCAATCTCAAAAAAGCAGCCGCGGGTATGAGTAAAGACGGTATTGCATGAGGAGATTATGACTGTTCCGACAGGAGATGAGCATGCTGGACAATTTCTAGTAAAAGTGTTCCATGAATTATTATTTCCATGACCAAATTCCGTGGGCATTATTTCCTTGGAAAATGTTTCTTTTTCCATGGCATTGCATGGACCTCTGTGGGTCGTTCAAGAGATTCCATAAGAATTTCCATGCAATTTTATAGAAAAATAATTGCCCACGGAAATAATACCCACAGAATTTTCGTCGAGGAAATTCATGGAACACTTTTACCAGGGTTATATTTAGGTTCGAAGGTATAAAATGTTCATAAAATGATTTACCTATATCTCCTGGTATGTTACCGATGCATTGCATTATGGGAGCTAGTACTCAGAAGCGTTAAGCCTACATACATTATTTGCAAGCATTTCAGCCAAGGTATCCATTTCATACAGATTCTATAAGCGTAAAAAGCGAAGTTAGCCAATAGCCACGCCAGAAAGGTGACGTGTAGGCAACACACGTTACACATATATTTGTTTTTTCGTACATTCAGCTCGAACGAATTTAATTTGTGCGCCACGTGTTACCTGAACGACATTTTGAAGGTGCCATTGCTTCCTTCTACTTCTGCCACCGGTAGAAATAGCCAAGACAATTGAGGACTTCTTTGGTAAAAGGCAGTGGCGAGGCGTGAAACTTGGCAACATTGTATTTTTCTCCATTTCAATTCACCGAAAAAGTCGAACGGTTCACTGTTTAGTCATCGGTGGTGACCAAGCATTTCGATCTTTCAATGTGTTTAAATGGGGAAAGGGGACGTTGCCACATCGCGTGCCTCGCCACTAGAGCGGATAAAACAGTGGGTGTTCTCGAGCTCAAAAGTCCATAATTCAAATCATTGTTCTTGCGTCGAACATTGACGAGAAAAAATTACCTAACAATTAGAGCGTGTGTAGTCGAATCGTCAAATGATTGAAAGAACCCAATCCAACACTTCATCGATGTTACGGTGGCATGACACAATATATTTTGGCTTATAAGAATGAGGTCACCAAAATTGAAAAACATTAATACAACATTTATCATGAACACGCATCTCCTTTCTAGCAACGACTGAAAATAAAATTAGAAAGATCCAAGAAATATCAAAGCTTTACTACCGCTTCAAACTGGTCATGGGTGAAGTCAGAGCCGTCTGTTTAATGATGCTCCTTCATTTAGGAAACACGCAACACCAGATTGCGTACGCAGAAGTAGTTACCCACTCTCGTAAATGAAGGCACTTTTTACACCGGTATGCACTAGCAGTTCGGCAGGTATACATAAGCACTCCTTCCGTTACTAATATTTTTAACTTTAGTCATAATTATCGAATGACATATTTTCCTGAATTCCTATTTCCGACTTAACGGTTAAGGTAACTTAAATGAAGCTCGGTTCCCTTTTTTGAAAAGGCAAAGGAGAAGAGAAATGATATGAGTTTGTTCGCACAATTTCCTAGTAGGTGTCTCCCTTTGTTATTAGCCTGAGAGTCTCTTACCTATCAGAGATAACCGACCTACCTTCATTCAAAAATCTGAATGTTTGAAAATATCACGTAAATTATACAGGGATTTTTCCAGTATAACGCCCAAATGTCTTGGTTGAGAGACTGAGAGTAACACAAATTCCCATAACATGTTTGATTGCAATAGATTTTATATTCAAGAGTGACTAGAGCCATTCATCAAGTATTTTGTGTTCATTGTTAACCCTTCTGCTCATTGCGTCCACCAGCAAAGACGATCCTTTTACATTATCCTTTATGAGAAAAGAAAAAAAGGAAAAAAAAGAGGTGTGCATCAATCTTTCGGGGAGAAATTTACAACTAGATCGAATATAATAGTCAAGATTGAATGTTTGCATAAAAAAATTATGTGACACTGACAATGGTAATTTTCCGCTGTTTTCGGAGCGTAAATCCGGTTTCAATAGCTCCCTCCTATACTAAGAATAACTTTTGGCCTGATTTCAAGGAAACTCACAGAGATGAAGGACATGAATTAATCATTTTAAACTCTTGAAATGTAGGAAGATTTTATTTACGGAAAATTTGAACTATTGAAATCTTGCATAAACACACTTTTATTTTAAAGGTTACGGAAGGAAACCGTATTTATGTGTAAGTACGACCTCTAAAGTTTGGGACAAAAATTTCCGGATTTTCTAAATTCCAGCAATCAAACAACTGTGGCAAAAGAGACACGACATAGATCTATGAGAAGCAAACAATACTCTTGTGGTGGTATCAACCATCAGAATCCTTTTGAGGTTGTTTAATTATTAAAAGAAGAAAAAAAAAAGAAAAAAAAATTGAATTCTACCTTCAAAAATGCATAGAAATTTTACCAATATTTGGTAATTTTCTTCTCAACTCTCTTGTGATAATGAATAGCAATTTCACCAACTACGGAAATTCAAGAATTGATCTCATTTTATTTTATTTAATTTAATTTTTCAAAGTCTTGATGTACCTTTGACCCTCGGGAAATTGATAAAAGTAACCTTAGGAAGTAAACATCTTCAAACATTAATTCACGAGAAGCTTGAATGAAGAAGTTATAATATACATATGTATACGCAGAATGAACGCATTATATGAGAAGTCTTTGATTTGAAGCACGATAGAACGAGTGCTACAACCTACTGGCGATGATCGGAAGTTGCAGTTTTAGAGAGCACCGACAGAGGGCGCTACGCGTTACGGTTGAGAGCTCAGCGCACCAGTCGAGTCTACTGCCATGCATGCGGGGCTGTAAAGTAGGAAAGGATGCCGGGCGACGGGAGCTTATCTCTTTCGCACACTTTTTGGAGTGTAGTCACTTTCGCACACTTCCCGCGATTTCAGTTTCGCACACTTTTATTTGCCCTCCTTAATTTAATTGTTGATTTGGCAACACTGCGAGTCTCTTCTCGCAGCATTCACTGAAAAATTTAAAAGTGACAATTTTCAATATTAAAATAACTTTAGATGCAATAATATTTTTTTAAAGAAAAAGACTCACCATTAAACGTCGTCGTTCAGATCATCGTCAGGGGTGTTCTCGCAGGCGTTTTCCTTCCGTAACTTCGTTTTTTGGAAATTAAACAGTTTCTTTTCTTCGCCAATTTCATTCAGGAACTGGAGAGTGTTAATGTATCTATAGGTGTAGTGAGCGTGGGTGATAACCTTGATATTTTCCTCCAATTGAATTTGTTTCGGCCTCCTCTGGAAAGTTTCGTTATTCATCACTGATTTAATTTTAAGAGCTACTAAACTTTGATTTTCGAAAATGCGATTTACCACGACATGTATGTTTGGGTGTGAAGCATAGAATTCCATTTGGAGCTTGCTATTATAACTTTCAACAGCGTTCGTAGTCGTCAGCAGAGATTCGGTTAGAGGGCATGCCCATAGAGTCGGAGGATAAATTGATGAATCGATGTAATTTTTCCGAACATAGTTCGCAAATTTCTTGCATTCGTTGTGCGGGGGAGCAATGGACTCCAGTGTATTAAAAGCGGATACAACATCATCGGGTTTTAAGTAAGAGAGTGAAAAAAATAATGTCAGCCAAAATTTTATTTGTTGTAAATCTTGGTTGGCTGTAGTTGTTGTTGAATAGTATGCGAGACGTAACTTGGCCACTCCATAAATACGCCTCCACCAACATTGGCCCAGATGGAACTTGCAGGCTTTTAACTGCTCGCAAGGAAAAACGATTTTAGCGGCTGTATGGGCTCCTCTTTCAAAATCAAGCAAAAGTAACGATATAAATAGCTCGCAACCCGTAATTTCGAGGGAAATTTTTTTAAGGAGCAGCCACATGGCTACGTAAGTGGCCGTGAACTTTGAGGGTAAAAAAAATGTACAAACGTGAATGTAAAAACCATTTGCAAAAACATGTATCGTATAGGTTTGTGCAAAAAAACGCGGCGCGTATGTAAACGTGCCATCAGCCAGAATATTCTTACTGTGCTTCGTCAGAAATTCGATATTTTCAATGCATGTAACGGCCACTATTTTATTATCTGTATCGACGAAAATTTTTTCTCCTGTCTCGTCGGTTGACATACTTATAGATTTCATTTGATCTAGTGCTTCTTCAATACTTGCAGGAGCCTTTGGTGCAATTTTTTTCCGTGAGCGGTAAGCAGCTAGTCTTAGTGCTGGCAGATCGGAAAACGTCAGTTCGTTGTCGTTGTCATGCAGTACTTGCCTTAATATTTTTGCAGGTTCTATGTGTACATCTTCTGTTGCTTTCCTTTTCACGGTGCTACGAATCTGGTTTTTTTGGATTTTTTTCTTGCTTAAGCATTCGTGCTCATGTACTGCTTCACTTTTCTTGATAATACGTGACACTGAGTTATCCGTCCACACAGATGCACAACACTTATGATCCTCTGCACATCTCCACACTACACTTTTTTTTTGAGTACGGAATTTGTAGTACATGAAACCCTCATGAAGAACACTATCTTTATCACGGTTATTTTTCACAATGGTAAAATTGATACTCATTTTAAAATTGAATTAAAATTACTTAAAAAAAACTAGATAAATTTTCAGCCAGAATGAAGGCAAACCCAAGTTAAAACTATATTAAAACCAATAAAAACTAGCACCTTTATAGTAAAAACACGTATTTAAAAAGACGCGGAAAACGATATAACACGTACTGGCGAAACCGACAAGAGGACACTGACATTCAAAAGGTTCATGCACGATCAGATCTACTGATTAATGAGGTGTTTACACATAAACAGGGTTACTTGCCGTTATCTGCTGTGATCGAGCGGAGTCGGAGATGCTATCAGGTAAGCAATAATTCGGATTTCCAAAGGCGCAGTTGCCAAATTGTGCAGCGGAAGAAAGTGTGCGAAACAAAACTGTGCGAAAGTGAAATTCAGAAAAACTGTGCGAAACCGTACTTGTGCGAAACTGTAGCGCAGCCCGGGCGACGACGACTTGCTGCGATGGACGAGCGAATACGTCCAGAAATGATTTTGCGAGGGATTCGCAGTCCATCTTAAAACATACAACTTATTGTTAGATGTTAATTATTACATGATTGAGGGTTTAAAAAAATAATGTCGGTATCGTCCTCACAGCTTCATGAATCCTACGACTGAAACAGTTTTTCGTGTTTTTCTCTCTCTAATTGTAAGAACTGATGCGGGTTAGCTCGTTAGCATTTCGTTTGCAGTTTTACAATAAGTAACGTACTGTGGTGGATCTAGACGATTTTTCTGTAGAGGGGGGGGGGGGCGCCTTTGAAATTTAAATAGTCGGAGGAAGCAATTTGGGACTATTCGCTGTTGAAAAAAGGCAACATTTGAGGCTTCTGGGGGAGGGGGATTTGAGGCTCCTGCTCCTGGTAACGTGCATTATTAGATGTTTAAGAGCGCCAAGGCCTCAAGGGACCCCTAAACTTTCGAAATCAGATGTACTGGTTTATTGGAATTCTGGCAAGATAATCAGAAAATCTTCCATCTATTTAACGAGTTTCAAATATTTGTAAACAACAATGTAGACGAATTTGAATCATTGTTCAAATTCGCTGTTGAACTAGTTTGCCATGCAACAGACTCACTGTGGTAATTTCACAGAAAGCGTCAAACGTTATTTACGCTGCTTTTGTAATGTGACTTCACCTAAATAGGAACCCAGTGAATAAGATTAGTAACTCCAAACTGCATTGCAAAAACAGCGTAAATAACGTTTGTCCTTTACGTAGCTTTGTTCTTCCTTTGCACGGCAGAAAATACAACGCCGTATCATATGATATGATTTCCCATATCCAAAATATAATGCCGGATTAACCCTTTATGGGCCAAGCCCACTCGTTTTTTACCTGTGGTCTATTTCATGTTATTTCAGTCTTCATTCCGGATAAGCACAATTATTATCGATGAAATGACTTACCAGATAAGATTTCTTCGAGCGCCTTCAATGTATTGTTTATGCAATTCCAACTCCCCCGAGTACGAATAGTTAACTACCTTGCCTATGCATACGAAAGAGTGGTTTTCTTTTTAACAAACCTGGCCCTTAGAGGGTTAACTTTAATCCACTTTGGTGAAATCTGATCAACAATAATCGGGTGTTTTGAGTGATGTTTCATCTTTCACTTGCTCTTAAATAAACAAAAAAAAATAATAAAAAAAAAATAAAAAAAAACAAAACAAAACAACCCCCCCCCCCCAAAAAAAAAAAAAAAAACCGAAAAAAAACTCTCGCCTCGAACTTTGGTTTGCAACGTCAAACACCGATAAACTGCGGTGTCTGTGGCCCTACGGTTCCTCTCTATTCGAGTTACCTTACCGCTGACGAAAGCGCGCAGGCTTTTAAAAACCGCATTGTGCGAACATCAAAAAGGGCAAGTGCACAACGTATATTAAACTCATCCTCAATAAAAAAAAAAAAAAAAAAAAAAAAACATTGTATGAGTTAGTTTACAAAGAAGGGATAAGATACATAGATAACGGGTAGTAGTACACGCGGTTATGGTCGGGTGGGGGTGGGGGAAGGGTTCGAGAATAAATACGCTCCAATGAAAGTACGAGGAATTATGGGCATATTTTTTTGGAAGGCTGCAGTGAGCCAAGACGGTGCGGTGCGGTGAGGGAGATGTGGTGGGGGGGTACTTATATATGTTTCCACCGCCGTGAATCGCTCTTATTTTATGATGGACGCGACCACTATTATTGGAAATAACTCATCCTTACGATACGATGGAACGGGGCATGGGTTATATCGATGGTATAAAAATATTGCTCAAAACAATGAAGTAGATGTTATCACCGAATTGTGATAAGCATACAATGAGTTGAATGATTAGAAAGAGGCGTGACCTCAGTATCGACCGAGTGTTTGAGAATCGTAAGACGGCAGAGGCTAATCCTAAGAAACCCTCTATAGGGTGACCTGCAAAGAAAGGTAAATAAATATAAAAAATAATCCTTTTAACATCTCCTGTTTTTATTCTTTAAAATATTTTTGGAATTCATTCTTATCGCTCTTTTCTTAATCCTCGCTATAAAGATTAAGGGGGGGGATTCGAGCCGCTGATACGTTGGTAAAAGAATTATTGGCGTAAAAAAATTGAAGGGGTTTCATCAGGTCGCGCTAATTGGCAACACTGTCTTCACTCTATTTGAATCTATGTTCAAAAATCGATGGCTGGAGAAGCGCTGCTTCACTTTCAAATCGATTGTTTTACATAGATCAAATGGAGGGATAACATATTGTTGCCAAATTGCACAAGCAACCACGTTTCATATCATTGTTTGTTGTTTTGGGTCAAATTGTAAATACTTACTATTATTTTGTTAATTTTTCCACAAACACGATTATTTACATAAGTCGAGGAAAGATATTGACTGTTATACAGGGTGTAACAAAACTATAAACAGTAATTTTCGGGCGTGTTTTAAAGGTAAAAATAAGACTTTATTTTCTATAAACATGGGTCCGAAACTGTAGTCTTTTTGAGTTACAGTGTTGCAAAGTTTCCGAAAAACAAATTGAAAAAGTGTCATAACTCCCTCGTGAATTTTTCTTAATGCTCGTAAATACGTGCTTTGATGTAATTTTAGGCGCTCTTGCCGATTTTGGCCATGAAAATGCTGTATGCACAAATTTGAGGGGGTTTTGGGGGTTTCTCTTGATTTGTCTCACTTTTTTTGGCCAAATCATGTGAAAACATGCTTCCGGATTCATTTAACCCAAAAACGATTAGCATTACTCAAAAGTTCGTAAAAAAATATGCAGTTTTGGTCCTTACAAGTTTTTCCAATTCGCAAACCATTTCCGAGAAAATCATCACTGAAGTTGCAGAGGTCGGCCAATAATCGCCTTTGCTTTGATTTTGTCAATTCTTCGGGTAAAATAGGTTCAAAGGGCAAAAACCATGGTTGTCGATACCACGAGCTGCCACTGATACACCCTGCGTATAAAATACTGACTCTTTATTAAAACCGTGAAATGCACCGAATATTGTCCAATTATTGCCATCCAGGATACATTCCTACTTCTTCTTCATTTTTAATAATTTTACTAGCTTACAATCAGTTTTCACTCTCTTCGTGATGTTTCGCAAAAAGAAGACAAAATGGCGGCGCAAATAATAGAAATGATTCTAAATAAAAAATAAAAAAATAAAAAAAAAAATAATAATAATTATATTGTAAGTTTACAGGCTAATTGATAGGTGGGCAGGATAAGTTATGGGCTTTCTGCCGCGAGGTTCGGGGCCCGAGTCGAGTCGAGTCGTGTCGCGTCGTACACTCTAACTCACTCAGTTGTGCACAAAGTCGAAGAGGAGTATCCCCATTCTATGGCACTAATTGGAGGCGTGTCTCTTATGGACGCCGCGCGCCGCGCCACTGCCTCAGACGCGCTTCACTGGACGCTCCTTGTGATTTTCCCCCCCTCTCCTCATCCTCCCTCTTCTTTGTTCTCCCACTCCATTTGTGAGCCCCCCTTCTTTTCATTCCCTTCCTCTTTTATACTCTCTGCATGGAGGATTCTTTGACGCATTGACACTTCGACACTCCAACTTTACGCGAGCCTGCCTTTCTTCCCTCCCCCCCCCCTTCTTTTTTTTCTTACCTCCGGGTCTGTGTCGTATTCGGTATTTTATGGCGCATCTCGACGCGACAGAGTTCGACCTTCCCCGAAGCTAACCCCGATGACTGCGGTGATGCCAAATTGCTGAGATCGACATTTAGTGTGATGTGTGAATGGGGCAGTTGCAAGGATCTAAAATGTTGAGTTTTTTAAAAAGGAGATGATATATAGTACTTGATGAGCTGAGAATAATGGTGCGACTTCGGTTTTTTTCATGAGTGACCCGGTTTTGGAGAAACTCACGTGTAAAGTTGTGAAAAAATGTGTGCTGTTCACGGTGACGTCACTACGCAGAATTCCCATTTAAAACAATGTATTTTGGGCCAAAATCTCATCTCTGGAACAATGAGACTTAATTAGAAACCAAAGGCATCTTTGTTCTCAGCTCATCAAGTACTATCATTTTCTTTATAACAAACACAACCTTTTAGACCCTTGCAACTGCCCCATTTATCGTTAAACAAACAAACAACTGCCGACCCATCATGCCATCACCACTGCGCAGCGGTTAGTGGCGTTGTAGTCATATACCTTTAAAAGATCAGATTTAAAAATAAATAATAGTTAGTAGTGACACAGCCGCGATTGATTCTCATTTAAACTGAATCACATTAGAAAGCGCAATAACGTGTTCATACCGAATACCTCAATCACATCCGTATGTCGCCACCAACGTCAACATTTTTGAGGAGAGCGCTATAGTGTTCGCGATGCACAAACGGGAAGTGATGTCATTAGGCGTGAGAACGACTTCCGATTGGTTATGGTCAAAATGCAATTTTCAGGCGTTAGGCAAGGGTTATTTTTGATCGAGCGGTGACTGCAAACTTAGCTGAACTGCGGTTTGATTTTAGAAAGCAACCGGAGACTTCAAAACGGGATTGCCAAACCGTGCACTTGTTTCACATTGTTTGACTACAGTACAGTCACCAGCTCCCAAATTATCGAATTGAGAGAGGGAAAAATAATGAAGAAAAAAAAGGTCATCAGTTTATTGCATGCTCCCCTGGAAAAAATTCCTAGTTCCGCCTATGCGTGAGATACGGTGCTGGTGCTCTAGGTGGATTGTGTTTTACGATTTGCACCGTACCTGCGATAGAGTTCGTTTCAGAAGTGTAGGTGCAGCTTACCGATAATCTTTGGCGAATTTTCAGTTTACATACGTTAAAATAAAAGAAAAAACTTGCTGACAATTTTGACATTTTGATTTTGAAGCGTTAATTCCTAAATGAAAATCCAATGCTTGATTCAAGCAATCTTTAAGTTGAAGATTGATTTTCACCTATAATTATACTATGCGCAATAAGAGAAATAACGTTGGAAAATTCCTAGAGATATCAGTCTAGGTGCGCCAACACTTCTGAAACGACCTCTAATTTTACAACTTTCTTTTCTCAGAGCAATTATATTGCTTTTATCTCATGTGAAAAGGTGAGATAGGTTGGTTATTTGGAGGTTCAATTAAATGTGCTCCTTAGAGATCGAACATTTTCTAAACAGGTTTGTACCCATAGGTAGCAGCGGCAGGTATAGAAATCTATAGAATCGGCAGTATTTTGTTATATCAAAACATGCAAAGTTGAAATTTCCCTGAAAAAGACCTCCCAGACTCCTCACCAACTAAATCTATTCCCTTGATCCCCAGAGATAGTGAGTCGAGTCTAAGAGGAAGGGAGACTTTAACTGTTGGTATACATGCAAGGGGTCTGGAGTTCTGGGCACCCCCCCCCCCCCTTGACAACGACAATTTCCCTCGAAATGATAAGTATGCAATTTTTGACGTTTTCTTGGCAATTTTGAAAAAAAAAATGGACATTGGACCTCGGACCCTCCCTTCCCCTGATTATCTTCAGACCCCGAACCTCATCTTTCCTTAAAAAATGTCTTGCTACACCACTACTGATCTTGCGAGGAATCGACTTTGATGACAAGTTACTGAGAATACCGTAAGATTGCAAAAGTATCGATTACTCGAAGAAAATTAAACCCATAAAAAAATTGATCATTTCCAATCAATTAATATAAAGGTGGTATATTGATAAGCATTTACGAGCTGTCAATGATCGAAATCTTCTTTAAATTCGGTCATGAAATAAATGAGGAATATTAACATTATGACTGGCGATGTTAATTAGAGCAGATGATTTGGAATTAGTGAGGCGGCCAATCGAGTAGGCTTTGCGACATTCCCACTGGTGGATTCGAGGAATTGTATTTCTCTCTCTTTTCCCATTAGAATGCATGTGTTAGAAAAGGATAGAACAAGGGGCGAAAATTACGAGACTGCATCTGCTCTGCGTCCTTTTCTAACACACGCGTTCTAATGGGGAAAAGAAAGAGAAGGATGAATTCCTGGATCCGCCAGTGGGTATTCCACGGTTATGAAAAATGATGAAGGAGGAATTTCCGCAAGGTCCGAAGAGGAACTTGACGCGATTTTGGATTGCTGATGCGGTGGTCGGTATAAAATGAATCGGGGGGGGGGGGATTCTGGTCCATCCGTTGCGATGTGCTGAAGCTGCAAGGAGGACACTTCTGCTTCTTCTGAGTCTTAATATGAACGAACGGGGGCTGAGAAAGAGAAAGATAGAGAGAGTGGGTGAGAGAGAGAGAGAGAGAGAGAGAGAGAGAGAGAGAGAGAGAGAGAGAGAGAGAGAGAGAGAGAGAGAGAGAGAGAGAGAGAGAGAGAGAGAGAGAGAGAGAGAGAGAGAGAGAGAGAGAGAGAGAGAGAGAGAGAGAGAGAGAGAGAGAGAGAGAGAGAGAGAGAGAGCATCATCCAAGCAACCGAGGATGAATTGCCGGCAGCCAAGGAATTACAAATTCCTTTCTACCTGAAGCTATTTATTTTTTGTACCCGCGCTTGCCGGTCAACCTCGCCCATTCGGAGCTCAACCGTCGGCTCGAATGCAAAAATTTCATTCACAACTTCTTTGTCTAGGGTTTTTGCTCGACATGATCAATGACTAATAAAACAGAGACGCTTTAAAAAAAAAAAAAAAAAAAAAAAGGAACATAAAACATTTACCGTACCTTTTTTTTTTTTCATGTTGTATATATGTGCATGTACGCTAAACGATACAATTTTATCCGCACAAAGTTGCGTTCGATGTGGACCGATTTAAAAACCGCGTGAGTAGACGAAGAGTCTCGTTAAATGATTCAAAATTTCTCCCACTCTCCTTGAAGGATCGCGAAATGAAATCCTTTTTGTTTTTACTTTCTTGTTTTTTCGTATGGGGAAGGTATGGGTGAGAGGGGGAAGGGGTGTCAGGTGCGGAGAGCAGAATCTGAAAGGTCGAAAGATGTGGAAGGCAAACTAATTAACTCCCACGCTGGTTTGTTCTTCTGACGTTGATCAAGCTTATAACTATTTTCACGGGAGCCTAGTCAGGTTCTCTCTTGAAATTTCGATCTTGAGATCTTGAGTATAAAATATGATGTGTTTGTTTTTTTGTTTTTTGTTGTTTTTTGTTGTTTTTTTTTTCAATGAACGCCATTTTTCACTTCACCAATGATTCCAGCGGTGTACCAAAAATGACACAGCTCAATCCAGTGCTAATGCAATGTACTCCGGGCCGATTCGTCTCGAAATCTTCGACTTTTCGCTAGACTGGAAAGGAATGGAAAACGCTCATTGGTGGAGACAAGTCACGCGGTTGCCAAGTCTAATCAAAATATGGAATAGATTAAATTATGGTTATCAGATGTTTGTTTAAGACTATCCAATAACCGATCACACGATAATGAGACTCTTGCAAACTTTTGCTACAGGGAATTGACGAGTTGATTAAAAAACCTGTAAAAATGACGATGCGTACACTGAAAAATCACGAAATTCACTCTTAAAATCGGGATTAATGGCGGAAAGACGCAGGTATCAAGGGTGATTACTGTCTAAATTGAGACATATCTCTGAGTTTCCCTAGAGAAAGTGACAAATTAGACAGGAATCTCCCATGATACCTGCGTTGAACCCCCCATTTTTACGAACTTGACTTTTAAGCAGTTATGTTAGTTTATTGCTGAATTTTCGAATTTCTTAGTGCGATTTTCGTGATTTTCGCTGGTTTCAACATCAGATTGGACTATTCATTTGCCCACAGCAAAAGTTTGCTAGAGCCCCATTCCACATATTTTAATTCGACTTGGCAACCATGCACACTGGTCCGAAACATGAATTTTTCCAGACATAAATTTTTTTCGTTATTTGCTTCAGAAACGTTTTAAAGTCGTTATTTTCTATCTAAAATCATGTTATCTGAATTACTTTAAGCGGTGAAATCGTTTATTATACTCTCTATTTTTAGTTGACATTGCCGTTCATAGTGGCGTCGCGTGCCATCTGGCAACAATGCAACTGCCCCTTTTAAACTCATTAAATATATCGAATTTTTCTTGTGCACTGTGCACCCCCTGAATTCGATCTTTTACATGAGTTTAAAGGGATGAAATACATTGTTGCCAAATTGCACGCGACGCCACTGTTGCCGTTAATTGCTCATAATCTTGATTTTTGTCGATGAAAAAATGTCCGGGAAATTCCAAACTTCGGCCCATTGTGCCACGTGACTTGTCTCCACCGAACGGGAAAAAATGCTGGTAGAATTTACCATCTGCATAGCTGATTTTGGAGTCTGCTATTAAGTATGGTGAATCTCACCAGATTATGGTATTCGCAACATACCTTGTGGTGAAATGTACCGACACTCGACAGGTTATCTTAATTTATCACAAGGGACGTTGCATTTACCATATGATGGTAAAATTGACCATATTTGATAGCAGACTCCACGATCAGCTATGGGGATGGTAAATTCTACCAGTCTTTTTTTCCGTGCAATCGCTGTTTTTTCTATTCTCATCCAGTCTATACAAGCTATAGTTTCAGTTCAGTGTTCGACTTCAATGCACGAAAATACTCGTCGCATCTGTAATCTTTTTTCGACAGGTGGAGTCGTCGATGTATTTGAAAAACTTGCGGACATTTGAATAATTTGACGACGATCGCATAGATTAACAGAAGATTTACAGATGCGGGTAATTTGTGCATTAAAGTCGCACTCTGAACTGAACGGTGTAATTTTTTCTCAACCGGTGGAATAATCGGTGAAATGAAAAGTGGCATAAAGTATACGCGAAATGGCAGCTCTAGTTCAAGTCAGGTGTTTCAAAGATCGGCTCGCTGGTCTGTAATATTTCTACAACTGATGGAGTGATGGAGTTATCACTGCATGTATGACTTTTAAAAATTTCCGGATATTTTGATAACAAAACTGTGTGGTTCCACTGGTTAAGGAAAAGTTTTCACTTTTTTAGATTTGAGTATTTTCGTGCAAAAAAGTTATAAACTTTACTGGGCTGGTGTTCTTCAGATCAATCGTTGGAATCATCGCACTATGGTCTGAGATCGAAAAAAAGTGGCAAAAAAGTCGTAAAAAATCATCGTTTTCGACCTCTTAAAAGCTTCATTTAAAACTTTCTAGAGACATTTCCTGGTTTAAATTACTGGCAATAAGGCAAGTATTTTTTGAGATTAAAATTGGTCATGAAAGTTAATCAAATATAAATTGATGTACTTCTTGATTTTTCGCCACTTTTTGACTATCTAAGATCACAGTGCTTTGGTGAATGAAAAAAAAAATGTCATTAAGTATACTCAAAGTAGAAGCTCTAAATTGAACAGCGGCCCATAAATAATTTTTTTTTCCATAAATAGGTTTATACATGAAGGAGACATCGATGCACAATTCACGGCGCTGGATGTCGGCGGCGTCAACGTCATCATCGCTCTGGACAAAATTAAATATAGTGACGAACGACTTACCCAATGAGAATTGCAGTCAGGAGTCAAAGGTTGAAAGGCCGGCACACACCGAAATGTCATGGTGGTGTGTATGTCTTAAGCCCGGTTAGATTTGAAAAGCACTTAAATCCTACAATTTTGCACAGGTTTCTTTCACCTCACTCTGAGGTCACAACTTACCTAAGACAAAACCAAACACTAAGTTAGCGATCACAGCTTGCGGTTTGCATTTAATAGGTCATTTAGAGTTACAGGTTATGGATGTGCTCAGCGAATTCTTGACCCGCTTCTCGCTTGACCCCTGATTATCTGCAACAATTGTCTGTTGGGTTCTTGGGTTTTACGGTCTTGCCTCACAACTCGCCTCAACGGTCAACGAGAGCAAATATTCAAAATAGAGACCCTAGAAATTATTGAATGCTATATATGCTCAATATCTCTTATGCGGTTTCATTATTTATTTAATTTTATTATTTTATTTACTTTTGTTATTTAAAAGCAGCAGGCTGATTATGAAGGATCGTATCGTAAAATCGTATCGTTATTCTTATGGATGGTGTCATTACGATAGGTTCCATTCAAATAGAAGCCCTTTAAGTAAGTGCAATATAGCTCAGGAGTGATCGGTGAATTTCCACAGAGATGGAAAGGTTTCTATCGGAATGTCATACCACCTATAAAAATAACAAATACTCTATCATTGACTCTATAGCATTACGATACGATCGTTCATAATTAGCCTGCTGTAGTTCGGATAGTAAAAATAACTTCAGTCTACTGTTTTTGAATTTCATTTTATTTTTAATAAACTTTCTTTCAATACAATTTTTCAACGCCACAGAGTCAAAGTTTTAAGCCTCAAGGTTTCCTAATTACGATAAGTGGGAAAATATTAAGAAGGGCGTCTTTTGAGGCAACAGGTCAAATATTGCTGACACATAATATTACAAAATCATAAACATGTAAGTCACTGGCTCAGCGTTCGATTTGGCAACGTTGGACTTTCTCCATTCGAACCTTTTAAAAATATCGAAAACTATAGGATGTTCGATGAACAAACTCAAATTCGACCTTTTACATAGGTTTAAATAGAAAAATACAACGTTGCCAAATTTCCCGCGCTATGCCTTTGATAAAAGTACATAATGAAACAAAAAAGAAAAGATGAAAGCATGGAGGAAACACTTAAAAGAAAGTTAATTTCGGCAAGGCTTTTGATGAATGAACAGTCAATATCCAGACACCGCATGCATGTATCTAGTCCATTTAAAGTCATGAAAATGGTCGAACGTTATGGGGGTGCACAGCGCCCTCCCTGGAATCGATAATTTACACGGGTTTAAATGAACTAAATGCACCGTTGCCAAAGTGTACGCGCCGCCACTGTACAGACTACAGGGTGATGATAAAAAAAGACACATCCATAAGAGGTGTCAGACCCATTTTCAAAAATGTATAATTATTTAAAAGGTTGGCGTAAATATTTTTACTTTCAACCTAAAAGTGCCAAATTTTAAGAAGTTTTTAAGAAAATAGTCATTCATAGTTTACTCTCTTTGTTTGCCACAAAAATTGTATTTTTATTTAATTTTCTAAAATTCTGGATGCGTAAAACGATCAACTGTGGGAAAAATTAGAAAATCCCTCGCTATGGAGAAAGGGAGTCACGATTTTCAGTTCTTCCCTCATTTTTGACGGTTGCCTTTGTTGAAAATATGTAGAATGTTGTACTTAAAGTTACGTTTATAAACAATAGCGGCTCGCACTTAAAGCACATTCGACAAAAGCGATGCAGCTTGCAGGTTTAGTGCCAAAACGCGCTCCGAAAGTCGCGACTTGTCAGAGAAGAAGCTGCCTTAGAATTAATGCTGGTGGGTGCATATAAAAGGTTACACTTGAATAAGAAGTACCGACCCCGGCCTGCCCAGCTGGAATGTACAAGCACATGTAATCAAAAACTCAATCGCGTCTTGTGCATAAATATTATTGCCACGAACAATGTGTAATTATTAAATTCTTTCGTCAAGATGTGAAAATATTTCGGGATGGAGTTTTTATTTTCTTCAAAGATGTTCGACCGATCGAGGTTGAAAATTACTCAGCGCAAGCAGCGTTGTCGGATTTTCTGTTTTAAAGTCAAGTTTATGTATCAGCAGTTTTTGTTTTGGTTTTTTCGACCCGGAGTTTGCGAGTAATAAAAGTTACGGGCAGCGACAAAAAGAATGTCGTACGACCCTTAGAGATGGGCTACGCGCAATACATATCTCAATGAGAGGAGCTGTTGTAAAATTTTGCTACAGGCTTATCAACAGTTAATTCGGATTTAAAACCCCCTGCATGAATTACGAACCGGGCATTAAAAATCACAAAAAGCAGTCCCAAACTCATAAAATGCTTTCAAACGCGAGATCGTAATGGCGGCGATAACCGCCTTTTACATTTGGGTTCCCTATCTCATACTAAACACCTCCTTACAAGGTATTCACGCGACACCACACAAGAAGAAGAAGAATCATATCTACAATTGCCATGAGATTTAGGCGGCCACACTGAAAAAAACGACTGATAGAATCTATCATCTGCGCTGATTTTGGAGTCAGCTTTCAAATAGATGGTAAATGCAACGTACATTATGGTAAATTGGGTTAATTTATTGGTACTATTTATCAATTTACCAGTGAAATTTGCCATACTTGATAGCTGAGTCCAAAATCAGGCATGCAGCTGGTAAATTCTACCAGTTATTTTTTTCAGCGTATCACCGTCATTTTGATATTGCGTTTGAAAGCAATTTATAAGTTTGAGGGTGGATTTCGTGCTTTTTAGTGAGCTTATTGTCATTTTTGTATAGGGTTTTACATCCTATTCGACCATTAATTAGCCTGCAGAAAAAGTTTGCAACAGCTCCATTTAAGCTATGCAGGTGGCCTACTTAAGCCAAAATCTAAGGATTCATCAGGCGTCAGAGATTATTTTGCTTTTGATGGCACATTTTCAACTGAGGGTACTTCCCGGCTTCTATATTTTTTTTCTTTTTTCTGAACTGCACAAGGTGCACTTGATTCCACGATGACTTTGAGAAATAAGTTGCTTTATTCCTCTTCTTTAGTCACCCCCCCCAAAAAAAAACAAAGAAACGTGACTTACGAATACATATTTCGGATTATTGGTGAAAGTGGGGGAGGTGCATAGATATGGCAACGGAGCAATAGGGGTGGGTCATTTAGACAGGTTCAGCACTACGCATGCGCGGGATGGATCTCTTGGAGTGCTGTGTGGCGGAATTTTAGCGCGCTAAAGAATGCCGTAGAGTGAATTGTTTTGACGTTTGACAGGACCATTGCTATGGCAAAACCGCCCCCCGCTGTCACCCCGCCCGCGCCCGGCTCGGGACCCCTCTCGGGAGTCCCGGTCGGTCCCGAAGTCCCGGGTCACGGCGGGTACAATTTACTCTTGGGCGTAATACAGGGTCCCACATCACGTAGCAGGATAATGGTGGGTTATTACACCACCACCAGTCCTCGAAATATAATTCCTTGGAAACTCTTCGCGTAGTTTTAAATAGACTATGCAACCAACCACTGTATTGCCAGATTGAACGGTTTCTAATCAGTGGGGGCTCGTGCTTAATCGTTAATCTTTTTTTATGCTCCTTTAAACCTACACTGAGAAAAAAATCAAGATAATTTAACCGTCTATTTGATAAAAAAATGGTGAGTACAAACGCATTTTTTTTATTTATATAACTAACCATTTTGTAGATTTTACAATCCGATTTGTTAAATCAACATCCTGAAGAGGTTTCGACAATCCGATTTGTTAAATCAACATCCTGAAGAGGTTTCGACAATCCGATTTGTTAAATCAACAATCTGGATTGATGATTTAACAAATCGGATTGTATAATCAACAAAATAATGGTTAGTTATAAGTAAATAAAAAAATGCGTTTGTACTCACCAGTTTTAACAAATGAACTGTTAACTACCTGACATTTTTTCTCAGTGTATGAATAAAAGTATCGCTTAGCTGGACGTTTGATTGAGTTGTCGCATAATTGATTATTTCCCACACATACGCTTATAAGGAATACATAAATTGATAAATTTCTCTTGCAAACTTTTGCTATACTCAATCAAATGAATAGTAGTAACTGATGTAAACACCATCGACAATCACGAAAATCACACTAAAAAAGTCTAAAATTCAGTTGTAAACTCAGAAAGCAGCTGTAACGGCAAACTCGTCATGGCGAAGAGCTACGCAGGTATACTTGGAGATTTTTTACTTTGTCACTTCCTCTACAGAAACACAGAGAGTTGTCTCAAATTAGAATTAGACCGAATGTTCAAAATCAGCTTGCAGGAGTTTCAGAAGTATAGACTATATTACGTTCAGATTTTGACTCGCAAACTCGAAACATGTCTTCAAACAATATTTTTGAGATGGTTGTCATTTCGCGAGTCGGAATAGGGGAAGGGGAGTCGCCGTTGACTAGCCGCAGCAAGAAATTCGCCGTTCAACCTCTTTGCCCATTTGCTCACATGTGTTGGTAAAGGACAGAGATAGGGGCTAAGAACACTTGGTAGGCCATAACCAACCAACCATCCATCCTTTTCTAACACATGCGTTTGAATGGGCTTAGGAAAAGAAAGACGAATTCCTTGCCACGGCCCTGGCCGAGTCTCATGTAATTTTGTCTTCATCTCAATTATTTCTCTAGTCGGCCTCCGTCGTCTGGTGGTCAGTGCAACTGGTCCCGGGCTCAAATCCCAGCCGAAGTGACAAGATTTGACGGCCTCAGATCTCGTCATTTCGGAAGGACATGGATGTAACTCTTCTCTCTTTCATCTTTCCTTCTTCTTCTCTCTTCACGGAAAAAAGTAGAATGCGTCGTAGGCACGAATTTGGGTTCACCGGCCACAATTTGGATCAGTTTTTGCATGGGACACAATCAGAGTTTGTTGCTGACACAATCTGATTGTGTCCTATGCAAAAAACTGATCCAAATTGTGGCCGGTGAACCCAAATTCGTGCCTACGACACATTCTACTTTTCTCAGAGTTCCATTTCGTCTGTTGGGCCCCAGTTGGCATAAAAGGACACTTAAAACTTCCGGAAAAAAAGAAGAAAAAATAATAATAATTACTCTATGATGGGTCACTACTCCCAAGACTGAGAAAGCTTCCCTGTCGTGACTTGCCACGGACGCAGTCATTTTGGATTTTTTTATTATTATTATTTTCTTAAGGAATTCGTTGAGTTTGTGAGTCACTTTTGACAATTTTTTTTTTTCGCTCAAAATGTTGCTCTCAAGTGATTTTACATTAAAGTTGATCCTTACTACTATTCTATAGCAAAACATTTCAACAACTCCATTACCGAAATTGAGTAGTCTGTAGAATAGGCGAATTTTGAAAGGAGTATAAACTGTAGATCTATTCGATCATGGTCAATCGGATTTCTCACCAAGCAATTAACTATGAGTAGATTCATTGCTTTTCCACTCAACGCTCCTCTTCACAGAAAAGAAAATGTTTACTATTTACTATTTCCATATAGTTTGTGTGCTATTGCACAGACAACAAAGATTGGGGGGGGGGGTTATCGTCAGATTTCGGGAAAACGCAGCCAGCTTTGTTGAAATTCGGACTGATTGGAGAGCGACTTAATTCAAAGTTATCGGATATTTTCGCAGCATTCGGTCTAAATTTTCCAAAATTCAGCGATGTTTTGTCGAACCATTACCTTTGCATTATAGGACGAGAACTTTAGGGAAATAGTAACAAAGTTAGAAATTGAGAAAGTATTGCGATGGCGGGAAAATTGGAACATTTCAAATGAGCTGCTTGAATTTTGAGTAAAATTTGGGGGTCTGGGACTCTGGAAGTCTCCTCTAGAATATTGTAGCGGGTCTGGAGGTCTCCCCCAGAAAATATAATGGGGTCTGAGGGCCCCCGAAATTAAGTTTGATGTGATAAAGTGTTCGTGGGGCATTCCCTATACAGTTTGTTTTTTTCGCGTACTCAATTTATGAAGCTTGGCAACATTGCAAAGGACGAACACTTCTCGCTTGCGCTCTTGCTCCCGGATTGCCGATCGCGTAGCTCGTGTGCGCGCCTCCCCATTGCGCCCCCCCCGCTCCCGTTTCCACCAGCCCCCCTCCATTTCCCGCAAGTCAATCCCTGAAATTATTCCCTTTATTAATACGACTCTTCAACCCCCCTCTCCATCGCTCCTCGACCCCCTCGCATTTCCGAGCCTTTTCTAAATCATCCTCGTCCTCGTCAGGTGTGCACACTCGCTCCCGCTCGCGACTTTATTATTTGCGCTTACAACTCGTTTTGCAAGTTTCAGTGGTCGAATCCTTCCTAAGTGTTGATCTACGAACCAAGCTTCAAATCATATAGAAAATAGAGAGAGAGAGAGAGAGAGAGAGAGAGAGAGAGAGAGAGAGAGAGAGAGAGAGAGAGAGAGAGAGAGAGAGAGAGAGAGAGAGAGAGAGAGAGAGAGAGAGAGAGAGAGAGAGAGAGAGAGAGAGAGAGAGAGAGAGAGAGAGAGAGAGAGAGAAGAGAGAGAGAGAGAGAGAGAGAGAGAGAGAGAGAGAGGGAGAGAAGAGAGAGAGAGAGAGAGAGAGAGAGAGAGAGAGAGAGGAGAGAGAGAGAGAGAGAGAGAGAGAGAGAAGAGAGAGACAGAGAGAGACAGAGAGAGAGAGAGAGAGAGAGAGAGAGAGAGAGAGAGAGAGAGAGAGAGAGAGAATATTATGGATGGGAAATTAACGACTGACTCGGACATTGAAAGAAGGAAAACAAAACAGATATAATAACAATCATTTGCAGACACTATAGTGTATATAGAGATTAATTAATTTGTTAGTGAATGCGCAACGCTATTTATACAAATACACGCGATTCCTGTTCCCGGTAATGGAAAGCTTTGGAGATTTACAAAATTTAACAGAATAGTTGTATAAAGTTCTGAAGTGAAACCTCATCTCCCAAGTCCAATTTGGGTGCATTTTTATTTTTGTGTACGTTGGTGGCTGTTACTGTTAAAGAATAGATGTTGGACGAATCACGTGTTTCAGATAGGTACTTCTTGGTTTCACAGGGAAAAAAGAAGACCGGCTGAATAGAGTGAAGGTCCATGTTAGCGCATTAAAAAAAGTGTCCGTCAGCTACCCCAAACTATAGCTATAAGGAAGACCGACTTCAATGATTTATTTCATTGTGATAGGTATATTGCTAGTTGCCTATACCTGAGCCAAAATCTAAGAAGTCAACTGAAAAATGTCTTAATTCGCCTACTGCGCCTTCTCGCGTGGTGGGTAGATATGTTTGTTAAGGCATCAGTATGATGCCAATTTTTTTGCTGATTTGCTTGAAAATCAGAATATCGATTGAAATAATAAGTTTTTGATGGACTCTGAACTTTTTCGATGATTCTGTGGTAATAGGATGACTTTTACAGCTGTTTTATTGAAGGTTGTTACATTTTTACCAAACCACCAAGCCCCAGATCGCGGTGCTCAAAAGCGACACCAAACGACTTTTCGTGACAGAGGAAAAATCCCGCAAATCTGCAATAAAAATAGCAATGAAAGCTATCTTATCACCTCAAAATTATCGAAAAATCGTATTTTCCATAAAAAAATCAGCATATAACAATGAAAAATAAGATTTTAAAGAAAAATAGCATATAACATTTAGCTTCACTGATGTCATAACAAATTACGTCTATGATCTCAACGAAAAATGATTGTGAATTCAGTAGTGCAACGGAAAATTCTCTATTTCTCTACTTCTCCGTTAAAGCATGTAATCGCATGTTGGACAAGGATAGCTCTTTCTTTCCTCTTTCTACTCATCCATTCAAATGGAAGAGATTCTGGTTGCGTTGTACAAGTGAATTTTACCTAAGAGTAAGTTATCAGAGAAGATAAACAATTATTGTTTCTTTTTATTTTGTCTGTATTTCATTTCAAGATCGTGCAACTGTAGTCGTGCGTTACGAGTGTGTGTGGGGGAGGGGGAGGGGGGGGGGGGTTCGGTCATGAAGGGGGCAAGCTTTATTTTGGGAGTCGAAAAGACTATCTACAGCTGGCCGATTGACTCCTGTTTTTCCTGAAACGTTTTTCCCAAACTGATTGCTTAGTTCAAATAATGAAGGAACGCTTTTGAATAGAAGTTTCATCGGGGGAATAAAAACCGCGCTGAAAAAACTTTTTAGATGTTGAGCTCCGAAAAGATTGTGGCTCACTTTGTGTGTGATACGATGATTACAATGACCGCAATTAATATATGAGCAAAACAACTGTGTTAAGTTAAAAGAAAGAAGTTTAATTGATGATTGAAGAGGGTTTCAAAGATTCGTCGGATGAGAGTTTACACAACAATAGGAAAATGGTGAATAGGTACAGCATCCGCGTTGTCTCTTACCTTAAGGAGGTAGATATTCATAAAATAACTATGAAGAGTTATGGAATTGCAGAACTTTGATCGGTGCCATGAGGTTCAACGAGGAGGCGAGAAAAATTGGACAATAGCAGTATGCACGGGTCGCCCCATTAATTTGAGCGCTTCGGAATAATGTGAAAAGGCCAATAATTAAGCACAGATCTCGCGATGGCTTTGATGCAGGCGTGCAGAAGGTGCAGAAGGTGCAAAGGTGCACTCTCATGCATAATTCATTTGATGGGATCAAAAACGGAGTAAAAAGAAACACAATATAATGATACAGAGTAATTATCCATTGGTGAACATTTTAACGAGATAAAGGTCCGCTTCATCGGTCAGAAACAGAGTTGCCATTTTTGTTTTAAAAGAAGAAGTTCCGAGTCCTTATTTCAATCTACAAAGACTCCACTGCGTTTTGCAAGAGTTGGCAACGTAAGTCCGAATCGGCGTATCAAAACTGCCGACCACGTGGTAACCCAACCTCGACAAGACTGAACGAGGAAAGCCGAGCGAATCCAAGACAGAGACGAAGCTGACAGAAGTCCTAACCTCGCGGCCCGTGTTGCGATATCAAACGAGGAGAACAAACTTATAATTAAGAAACCACCAGTCTCTGAAACGACGCGACGGTATTATCTGTGTATTTTCATGAGTAACGTTCGTCAATTACGGACCGAAACCAGTGGTGGTTCGTGCAATGTGGCAACAATGGATTCTCTACATTTACATTTAAACCTATACATAAAATAATCAATTTTCTAGGGATTCGATTCACTGAATCCCTGAAAGATCGACAAGGCTGCCAAGTAGCACGAGCCGCCACTGGCCAGAGTTTGATTAAACCCTTTCGAATTCATCCGGCCATCAGTAAAAGCAAACTGTTCTTTGATCGTTTGATCAAATTCATACTCGGGAATTTTCCCGCCGCCAGAAAGTATAGTGAGCTTCACTAGCGTATGGTAAAAGTAACCCAAATAACTGGTAAAAATAGATAACTAACTGGAGTGTTTTGTTCTTCCAAATACTATCTATAACAGTTTACCGTGAACTGGTGAAGTTTACTCTGCCCGTAGCTAAGGCGGACAGGAACAGGTTAATTGGGCTACACCTCACTAAAATAGGTACGTGGTTTCTCTAAAGAACTCAGCAGCTATTATAGCAGCTCATAAAAAATCAATATAGTTGTTTTTATTCTCATTTATAAAGTATTTACAAAAAGTATCGATATGGCGTCACTGCTTGCAAGGCAACAGATCATGCATCTTCATCATCCAACGACCAACACTGGAGCACGGCTCTATAGTAAAATTCATCGGCTAATCATCGTTCAACATTAAACCTTTCATCGAACTCCCCGTCAATGCATCATAAAAATGTTTATAAACATTTACGCACACATCCTAAAAAAGCCCCTCCGTCCACCGGGGTCGCGGCCCCCTGCCTCGATAGTGACTCGTTAATGTCCAACGGTGATGGGGGACTAAAGGTTATTGTAATCTTCGCATGATTAACATCAAAAGGGCCGATTTTACAGTTTCCACGAAGAACAATTACCGCCCATTCTTCTATCCGCGTATGGGGTCATCTCCTGTACTTTTGTTCCGCGTGGGGAAATTTGCGCAGACAATGTTGAGAGAATTTACTTTGTTGTTCTCAAGAAGAGAGTTGACCACTGAGGTGAAGTTTGAGTGGAAGTTGGACTCGAAACCGCAAGGAAAACTAAAACCAATGCCCGGCAAAAAATTGAAATGTCTAAAAGACGTCCCAATTAAGTTTAGGATTATTTGTTATAGAGCCGAAGTCCTACTGATGTAACAGGGCTATGATCTCTTTATAGTTTCCAAAAATCGCCCACGAAACGGACATCTGAATTTTGACGGCGTTTGACAAGGTTAGACATTTAAACTAAACGTGAAAAAGACGAGCAAACTTCTGAGAGAAAATATACAGTTTCCAAAAAATGTCCTGAGAAGTCTAGGAAATTCGCTTTAAAAAATAATTTTGAGAATGGGATACAGTCGGGCGGTTTTTAGGACGTTTTGAGGATCAAAACGGGTGATTTATTCATTAGATCATTCTTTATTGTGTCTTTTAAAGTTTATTTCTATTTGCACTTAAGGATACCGCCCAAAAATATAGCATACTGCGTCATTGGTTGCACCTTTACCTTCAGCATCTACGAGCAAAAGCCTTAAGCCGTACCCAAACCAATGGGGTCTTTCAGTAATGCCATAACTTACGATTTTAGAGCTAATAATTTAAAAATTTGCTGCATTAGGCAAATCTGCCGCGATTTTCTGCTACTTTTTTCTATTTCATGGGATCTTTACTGAGTCCATTTCATATTTGGCCATTTTACAAATGTGTAAGGGCAAATTCAAGGTAACAGGGCTTTCCGCTGGGGCTGAAAAATATGTCATAACAACTAGTTGCATTATAAAAACATCTAACGCTAGTAAATGAATTAAAATGGTTTTTTTTTTTCAGCTAGTTTTACAAAGAGACCGAAAACTAAAAGAATCATTGAAATTATACAGCTTCTTAAGAGTCAAGTCAAAACAGGCGAGATTACCTCGCAGAACGACCATATAGTCATTTTGTCATGGCAGAATCCTAGAAAGCAAAGTGATTGCAAATGCAATGCATTATTAAATTTACGGCTTGTTTTTGTTAAACTTGATAAAAGAAACACTTTTGACAGGAATATTATCATTAGCTTTAAACGTGTTAATGGTGCAATTGCTTTGACAATCTATTGGACCGTCGAACCGTGCATGGAACTAAAACCCCAAAAGCGCAACAATACGTCATTTACGCCATGAATCTTCTGTTTTAACCACGTGTTACGCAGGGGTAACCACTGACCAGGCTCTCGTAATAATTGTCAACTAAAATTTTGTCACGATAGTGCCAAGTTCATTCGCAATTATATATGTACATATATTATTTATCAGCGCAAAAGTTTTGAGTGTGTTATATATAGCATTATAGCAACTCTCAGACAAAACGTCTCTACGAACGATCTCAATATCCGTGTTTGTCTTGTATCACCGGTCATATTAGCCAAGATAGAATCAAAATCAGAACCATAGCAGATACCAATCGCAGTTCATCGATAATCACCAGGTTATTTGACCTACTCATAATAAGTATACTGTTTTGGTTTGATCAGTAATTGTAAGGCGGTCTCCCCAAGAGTTTTCCTTGAAATATCAGCTATGCTCTTTCAAAGAAATCAGATTGATGGTAACATTAGAGAGCACACCTGTTGTTTTATGATGGGTATTTCTATTGGAGAGCAGCTTTTTTTCAGGAATGTGTCTGGCGTGCAGCACGGCTTGCTTTCAATATCATCCTATTTGATTCTATTTTCTATACTTTAAAATAAAAATATGTGCGTTTTTCAAATGCGATATTTTCAAGCAAACTCGAAAATTAGGAGTCTCCTACTTTCTGAGAGCCCCTAACTGCAGATCACTTACCGTTACTGTATCTCACGATCTGGGGTTTTCCAATTTAAAAACTAGGTATAAAAAAACCGTTTTACTCAAAACGCTTCAATTTTTCGTTCGAAGTATCGAAGTTTCAATCCATCAAACCTATTCTACTTTTGATTGCATTGACAAACGAATAAACAGCACGATCAAGGGTTCTACTTCGTTTTTCTTCCAATTAAAACATTTTAAAAGGCTCCTTTTACATAAAACGCCTCAATTTTTTATCTGAATTTCAAGCTATCGAAGTTTCGATGGATGGAAACTATTCTAATATTGATTGCATTATCAGACTATATAATAAACTGCGCATGCACGATCAAGGGTTCTAATGCGTTTTTATTCCAATTAAAAAATTGCAAAAAGCTATATTTTTACATAACGCACGCCTCCAATTTTTTATCTGCGTTTCAAGTTATCGAATTTTCGATTGATCAAAACTATTAGAATTTCGATTGCATTGTTAGACAATTAAACACTGCACAATCAAGGGTTCTAATGCATTTTTTTTTGTTTTTGTTTTTTTTTTTCAATTAAAAGTTTGTGAAACGAATAACCGAGATTTCAGTGTGTTACAAAACTTTTAATCGAACAGAACGTCGACAATTTTCGATCGATCGGGAAAGTTCGATCGATCAAAACATCGATCGTTCCGTTTCGATGGATCATTGTCTTTTTCGAACGCACAGGCCAAGTTTAGACGAAGACGATATCGATGCATCACAAATCATGAGAATTGCCACTAGTCGTAGTCAAAGAGAAAACCATGAAATCTTCGGATCGAATGAAGAGAAATTTCATCACGATTTGCACTTTCAAATAGATGATACCTAAGAACGTTACCCGTTTTTTCTCTCCCCATGATGCATCTTAAATAAACATTATATGAGTTGCTTTTAATCCAATTTGAATTTTCCAGTCGAGCTTATACACAGTATCAATGAACTAGATCCCTTCGGGTACAACTTGTCATGAGTTATGATCGATGTATCGATTATAACTCATGAAAGTTCATATCGAAGGATCTGCAGAGTCGAGTCGCGCGAAAAAAGTATGGAATTAGCATAGTAAACGCGTGTGAGGCCTCGTTGAAAAGCCGCGATTGTTTCAAAGAATTAGCTGTAATCGCAAAAATTAACCACTCATGGCATCGATAGACATGAATAAGCTCACTTTACTCCAAAGCCATTATAAAAGCGGTTTATTCATAACTTCGCGCGGCTCATTTTTAAGAGTGACTTTCAATTTGTTATGCGTAAAATGACTCGCATTAAAGCTATCAGCAACAGCATCGGACGCGAGACTGATCAAGGATTATAGATTAAAAAAATGTTAATCTTTGCTCATTTTTTACCTATAATTGCTGTGACAGGGGGCTCGGGTTTTACCTCGCATTTTTTCTTTATCTTTTTTACAGCTTTGGATAAACTGAAAACGCCAGAAATTCTGGAGGAAATATTCTAAAAAGGCACAGTGATCGAGGATATTATGACTGCTGCGAACTCATTCAACGATTCCTTAAACCTCTTTGAGAAGTTGTAAAGTACTTTTTCAACTCTCAGAACTGGTAAAAATAGAATTACTTCGTTTCAGAAAAAGTTGAGTCATAAGGGCGAGAGGCCGTTTTTTTTCCTTTTTCTTCCCTCTCCAAGAGAGCTAGATGGAGTGACAGGAGGCCAGGAGGGAGAAGGACTCCAAACTTGATTGAAAGTAACAAATTAGGTTCAGGAAAAAAACGATCCAAAATAAAGTCAAACGTTCAAATTCCGCGTTGTGACGTCATAACACATGCACAATTTCTTGTAACTTTGCGTATCTTCAGTGTATCTTCAGAACCAGCTCCAAAAGTAGTCAAAATGACCATAGTACCAATTAAAACAAGGTATACCCGTTGGCACAAATCCTACCAACGTTTGTACGCTTGGTTTCAAGGACTAGTACGAGTTAGCACTATGACTTTCAAAAGAAAGTACCCTTGTAGAAATTTTTATTCCTTCAAATGTCGGTAAGCTTTGAGCAATTTTGTGAGTTTCAAGTGTTCAAGGACTAAGCAGATGAGTGCCCATTTTAAAGTACGTTTTGACAAATCGTAAATTGTATTAAAAACAACAGACAAATTTAACAATGACAACCTATTATAAAATTTTGATGAGAGTAAAAACACCAAATTTCATACCCTTGCTTGAAACTGCCCTATTTAACCTCTTTCTCAAACCTCATTCTTTGAACAGAGCTTTTCATAAAAATCAGCTAGTTTCAGACAAAAAGTTAAGGCAGTGCGTATTCTGACTACTAACATCTAATATGCGAACGCAATGATGCATGAACACGACACAACACACAAAGTATATATTATGTACTAGCGGAGGCAAAAGATCCCTCGCCAGATTATGCAATATGCAACGCAAGTAATGCATGTGTTGAATGGTATACTGTGCATTACGTATTGCATACCCTGGCCATGTATCTTTTGTCTCTGCTAGTACGTAGCACAAGCGAAATACATATGAACTAGACCGGGCTGGGCCGAGTCGCGCCGAGCTTGGTGGTGAATATGACTGAGTGGTGGTGGTGGTGGTGGTGGTAGTGGTGATTGGTGAACTGAGGAAGGAGCGTGCTTTTCGCCTGAGGGAATTCGGATTTCCAACCGATGAACAAATGACTTCAACTCTTTCACCATCAATCAAATTTCGTTTAGCTGCTCTTTGTCGATGCTTGAAGTGCATGAACTGCATGACAGACGCGCGACTGACCGACCGTCGACCAGCCAGCGACCACACTTAATACTTTCGATTTTACGCACCTGAATACTTGAATGGTCGCTATAGGTAATGCTAGTGCCTAGACTAGACTAGAGAGCTCATCGCTCTCCAAAACGGTTCCACAAGCAAATTCCTCTTTCTTTGCTGAATGACGTAACTACGATATTTGGTTCTGCAAGATGTTTTGCTTGTTCCGGAAACGGGGGAAAATTTTTGGATGAAATAATTCGATTTTTAGACCCTTGCCTCAACCCCTCTTAAATCTAAAGCTAGAGATTGCAGTCTCTATCTATGTATCTCTCGATTAAAGCACAGAATCAGCGCTTGCGGTGATGATTGATCAAGCTGAGCTTTACGATTCGAATGTGTGATAAGTTTTAATCCGACTCTTCTCTCTCATTAAACAGAGCCACGACCCCCACCCCCACCTCCTTCGCAAGAATGCAGGAGAGAAACGAGGAGAATCCAATTTTAATTTTACAGGAAGGGCAACGCGAAGTTAACGTGGAGCATGGAATGAAGGGGTTTATTGCGGAGAGGGAGGCCAAGGGATGGTAGCTGGAGCATGAAGAGCGAACCATCCCTGCATCACATCGTAGGACAATAATCGATTTTTCTGCAAGCCAATGTTGCCAACATTAAAATTTTAATTAGAAAAAAACCCACATGTTTTAAATGACGCTTTTAAATTTTATTTCCACCGATCATAGAGGACATTTTTGTCACAATCTCATCCAAAAAGATTCGGTTTCCAGGAATCAGGGATGGCAAAGCTATGGCGGGCTCAGTGAAGGCGTCGCTTGGAATTTGGCAGCGTTGTATTTGGTCAATTTAAACCCATTTAAAAGGTCAAATTTGAGGGCGTTCATCTAACACCCAATCGTTCGATTTTTTCAATGGGTTTAATTGGAGAGAGTGCAATGCTGCCAAATTGCACGCTACGCCACTTAACGGTCGTATAAGTACAGCAGGAACAGTTTATTTGCGATCAATTGACTACACTTTTTTTCCCATTTAATCCAAAACAAATACAAATTCGAATCACTATTATCAATAAAAACTTATTTAGTTCCTAAAATATAATTCAAGGTCATCAGGTGTTACTTTTTTTTCTTTTTACTTTCTCACTCTAATGAAATTAGAAAAATTGAGAAAGTATTGCGATGGCGCAGAGATTTTTGATGAATTTTGTTTCGATACATGGCCCGCTGCGACTAAGTCAATCATGATAATTATAAAATAATTGGCTTTCATCATGCCTAATACTATCCTAAAGAACATCCATCCATGATATTTCAATATTTCTGAACCATATGTGGTAGGGAGGAGTAAATGCAAAAAATTTCTGTGGCGTCTGTCTGTCCGTCTGTCTGTCTGTCTGTCTGTCTGTCTGTCTGTAGTCAAGAACGTGAAATCCAGCATAACTTTTGAATTATTGATCCATATGCATCCAAATTTTGCAGAGATGTTGCTTTTAACATTCCCCAGAAGGACTTTTTTTGTTTTTTTAAAATTTTAATTTTTAGGTTAGTTATGGATGAAAAATGGTTTCCATTAAAATCAATGGGAAAATGGGTCAAAAAAGAGAAAAATTTAAATATTTCAATATTGGATTTTTGGATTTGGAAGAAAATTTGTAAAAACATTCTACAACCAGCCCACAGTAAAATTAACCCCTTATAGTTCAGTAAAATAACCCTTAAGACCGTTTAAAAAATCAATTTAGGGCGTTCAAGCCAAAAAATGGAATAAAAGTGAGAAATTAATCTTGTATATCAGTGCCAATTACTAAAAGCTGGATGAATTTTGATGAAACTTTGTATACACAATGTACTACCACAGTATTAAAATATTTTCTTCTCACTATCATCATAATAAATCCTTTAGACTGTTTCAAGGGACCATATAGGTGCGATTGAGAAAAAATAAGACCAATTAAGCAAATAAAAACATAATCCTACTTATTGAGATGATTCGGGTTAGGTCTAATTAATTTTAATTAAATCCGGCACAAACAATCTACCTACCTACATTTACTCTACTTTATATAGAATTTCTTATCATTACAATATACAGCCCTTAAGACTGTTTGAAAAATCAAAATCGGTGCGCTCGAGCCAAAAAATGGAATTATCGTGAGAAATTAATCTTTAAACTTGGAGTCAACCAATTATGGCTCAATGAATTTTGATAAAAACTTTTGTACACACAATCCACTATCAAAATACTAAGATATTTTCCTCTCTTAGTCACCATACACAACTGATAAAACCTTTTCAAGAGGCAATGTAGGTGGGATTGAGAAAAAAATATGGGAATATAAGCAAATAAAAACATAATCCTTTTAATTGGGATAATTCAGGTTTGGTTCAATGAATTTTTATAAAAACTGGCAAATACAATCTACAGTTAGTCTATAAAAGAAAGTGTTCCTTACAGATACAATATACAACACTTAAGAGAGTTTAAAAATCAAAATAGGTTGTTCGACCCAAAAACATGAATTAAAGCGGGGCATTAATGTTAAAACTTGGAGTCAATCATTCATGGGATGAATTTTGATGAAAGCACAAACATATTATGTTACTGACCCACTAAAATATTTCTATCATACAGTCATCATCAAAAACCTTTAAGACCGTTTCAAGGGCCAATATAGGTGCGATCGAGCAAAAATCTTTGAAACCAAGCAAATAAAAAAAAAATCATAATACTTGGAATAAGAAATTCAATCATGACTCAATTATGTTCGATGAAAAATGCAACAAAAAGTTTGCAACCAACCTAGGCAGGGATTTCTTTTCAATGTAAAACTATAATATACAACCCTTCTTAAGTCTGAGACTGTTTAAAGGCAAAATAGCTGTTCCATCAATAAACCCAAAAAATAGAATATCCAAAGAAAATTAAACTTATAAAGAAAATGGATGGATGAATTTTGTTGACATTTGGAGTACACAATCTACAAACAAAGAACATCTTTAAAGGGGGGTTTAATCTACCAAACTAAAAAATTCTTTTGAAGATCCACAGTTCAAAACCCATCCTTCAAAGGATGAAGTAGGCAACTATTCGTACAGCTTCTCTGCAAAATCGCAAACACTTCGAATTGAAGGCGGAATTATGTCCAGAGGTGAAAATATTTTAAATTTGATGGGAGTCTAGGAGTCTCTCCCAGAATTCTAAATGGGGGGTCTGGGGGTCTCCCCCCAGAATTATAAAGGGGGTCTGGGGGTCTCCCCCAGAATTCTTAAGGGGGACTGGGGGTCCTTCAACCCCCCCCCCCCAGATAAAAATGGAGGGAGAAAGTGTTCGTAGGGTGTTCCCTACAGTTTATTTTCATCACAGAATCGTACTGGCAAGGATGGCAACACCGCGTTCGGAGGGACGCTTGGTGAAGTTAAGTGGTCCAACCGCGCTTCGTCGCACTCGAGCAGCGTGTCACGCGCGCCGCGCGCTGGCCGCACCAGCGCGCAGCACTATTACAAGGAATTAACACGTATAATTCAATTACTGAGCGCGCGAAATTTAAAAATACATTACACGGTTCATTTCCATGAAGTTCAACGATGAAATTCCGATGAGCTTACCGGCTGAGTGAGCTTTAGCGCTCGTGGACGCAGAGAGAGGGTGGGGGTATCAAGGGAGAGGTTTGCCCTCAACCATATATATCTGGAAGGAACGCGACTAATTTGTATATACGATTCAAAAAAATAATAATAATAATAATCACAAAAAAAAATAGTGAGCAACGTGCAAAAATTAGAGACTATCGAGGGAGCGCCCAGTTGGGACGAACCGTGCATAATGGAACAAAGTTATATTTCTTCCTCTAAACCCATGCAAAAGGTCGAATTCGAAGGTGTTCACCGCACACCCGATAGTTCGACCTATTCTAGGGATTTAAATGACCATTTAAACGGATCACATGCAACGTTCCCAAGTTGTACGCTTCGCCACTGAATTTGCTTGTTTTGAAAAAATCGCACGATAATTTAATTAATGCTGAATGGCTCAAAGGAGTCCACGTAGATTCTCGCACAGAAATATAGGTATACTGTTCACGGAAAACCCATTGATATATCCCTCATCACATTTTCATAAACCTACTGCATAGTATTTGTGATGAGGAAGGAAGTCATTTGTTGATTCACAGTGGGGCGGCTGGCTCATGCCGTTTGGCAGCCATGTGTTTTGCCATTTAAACCTATGCAAATATATCGATATTTTGGGGGTGAAATGCACCTCCTAAAGATCGATTATTTTACGTAGGTTTAAATGGAGATGATCCATTGTTGCCAAATTGCACGAGCCACCACTGCACAGTTGATTCAATATAGGAGCTGCATTGCTCTAACAAAGCTCCAATCGCAATGTATGTTGATTAATAAATCAAAATTTGAATGATTGAATTTTACTGTTCGTTTGTTTAACCGGTAAAGTAATCAACAATGTAATTTACAATAATTTCAATAAGAGCTTTGTTTACGTTTTTATATAACTCTTTCTTTAGATTTTAGAATAATAGAAAACACTTAGGTTCCAACCATGATACTTAAGAATTTCGTGATATATGAAAAACAGTTCTTATTGAATTTGTCCGACATAAAAATGGGTTTTAACGTCCCGAGGACGTCTGGAACAAGTTTTGACACACTTTTCCAAAAGTTTGCAAATTAATGACCTGAATCGACTTAATACTAAATTTTGAAGAAACTGAAGAAAGGTTCAAAAACGCAAAGTTTTGCCAAGAACGGGAATTTATTTTTTACGCTTCAATTCGGTGGAGATACAAATTCTCAGCCTGATCATGAAATTCACAAAATTCTGAAAATCTTACGGTTCAAATGAGCGATCTAATTCACTCACAATTTCCCTTTCTTCTTTGTAAAAAAATTCCAGTTGTTGTGGAGTTATTATCTAGGATAACTGCGTAAAAAAAAGTAAATCATTACATTTTCCCCCTCTCTTTTCAGTGTGAGATCACATAATAAATCACGATACATCACGTGACTACAAATTACAAAATATTTCACTGCACTCTTGCAACACGAGGCCAAAATAAAATGAGGCGCAATAATGACTTTTCTAACTCAAATAGGGACAATTGATGGTGAAATTTAGTGTTAAAAAGGGATGGTAAAACGGTTGAAAAATATCTTACGCAAACGGTCACGCATTGAAACACTACAAAGCGGATCCAAAAAATTTCCCTTTCTCTCTCTTTTCCAAATAAAACGCATGTTTTAGAAAAGGATAGAAGAGGAGGCGAAAATCACGAGACTGTCTCTGATCTGTCCTTTTCTATTACATGCGATCTAATGGGGGGAAAGAGAGAAGGATAGATTCCTGGATCCATCAGTGTATTGAAAGAGGAACGGGATTTGAAACCAAATAAAAGGTATTAGGTGAGGGAAGATCAGCTGAGGATCTAAGGATCTAGAGTATTCGTTTTCGGGTGTCATTTAAATATCGGTTTAAAGGATGAGAAACTTATTAAAAAGATGAAAGATGATCAGAGACGGAGAGATAGCCGGAGACGTAGCATAGCCGTAGCCAGAAATGTGTCTTTCTCTCTCTTTGTCCATTTGATTGCGTGCGTTAAAATAGGACAGAAATAGGGGCTGAAGTCACGTGACAGCCTGTATCTGCGTCTTTTTCTAACACATGCGTTCAAATGGGGAAAGAGAGAGGAAGAGAAATTCCTGGCTACGGCTTTGAGACGTAGCGCCGAAAGAAAATAACAGGGTTTGTTTATATCGGTCAAACTCAGATGGGTCCTTTCTAATGGTCTAAATACCTAACCTCTGCCTCTTGCGTTTTTTTGATGCGGCTCGGAGACTCACGGAATGAGATTTAAAGCAGACACTTTCTTCTTCGTGTTGTTTTCATCTACCCTCTCTCTCGACCATAACTAAATAACGATTTATTTATTTTATTTTCTCATCAATTTCCTCAACCTCCGATCGTATAATCTATGTTATTACAGGCTTCTCATTAACAAATTAGTGCGCGTAATCACACGCTAAGAGTTTGGAGATGATTTTGGGTGTGAGTTGATAATTTGTTTTTTTTTTTTATTTTTTTATTATTATTATTTTTTCATTTTTGTGAGTGTAAAGAACAAGAACTCGGATTGTTCCTGCTCATTCTGCGGAGAATACTTCTTATTTGGATTTTCAAGTTTTTTTTTTTTTTTTTTTTTTTTTTTTTTTTTTTTTTTAAATAGTTTCTTTGATAGTATTTTACGATTGGCATGTTAACAAAAAAGGGGTCAAAGTTGACAAAGGTCTAAACACTCACAAATACGAATACTTAAGAACAAAAGTAAATGAATCTCTTACAATTAGTACTATATACGTAAATAGGAGGATTTGATTTACACGCAGAAATCTTCTGTCTCTTCAAAATAATTTTGCGACCTAGTTCGAGTAGGTATGGGTAAAATTGTGATTTCTCTTTCAGAAGATTTATTTGTTGACGGATAAAAGCAATTGTTTTGAACGAGCGTTATTATCTTGTTTGTTTTGAGGTTGACAGATACAAGTAAATTTTATTTCTTTCCCAGAAGTCTCGAAAAATTGTCAATTCGCGTTCCTTTTGGATTTCAGAATGGAGTTCCATCCATAAGTACTCGATGAAAATTTCATCAGTTTAGCTAAGAATTGTCTTTCTTTTTTAAACGAATTTTGCCTCTCGTTATCTCGTTAGAAATAACAAATTTCTTGATGGGGAAGAAAGAAAAAAGGAAAGAAAGAAAAAAGAAGAAAAAAACGCTCTGTCCAAAGCCTTGGAGTATACCGAAAAAATGTCGTTGGTGTTTTTCGAGCCAAACTATTTTGACTCCCCCCGCAACTCACCCCACCACCACATAACGTACATTGGCAGTGGTGATTAGAGCTCTACCACAAATCCTATGCTGAGTCTTTAGCACATAAAAATATTAACTAAAACTCGATTGTATCGCGAGTCTTTATTACTCTCATTGCCAGCGGCGTCTCGTACAATTAGGCAACGCCGAATTTCGTCCTTTTAAACCCATACAAACTATCGATTCGAGGTGGGGGGGCACTGAGCTCCTCCAGTAGATAGATATTTTCTGTACGTTTAAATGGGCAAAATACAGCCTTGCCAAACTGTGCGTGAATAATCAAACTGTGCTCACTGCTCATCTTGAAGTTATTTTGGCCTCCTACACAAATAATTATCAATTAATAAAATAGTCCAATCATATTCAGCCCTTTAATCAACTGTTAATTTTTACTATCATTTATGGCGCATTGATTAAATGCGTCAATATCATTGTATACATGGTCTACATAAGGCAAAGCATACGTCCACGCGGTTTGAACCGACCTTACATCTAAAGAAGATATTTTTCTTCTATTGAATTTGTATTGTTACCTACTCATTCTAATGTTTGCCACGGTTTGTTTATGCTTAGGTTAACCTTTCTAAATCTAATTCAGATGTTACATATTATTTTAAACACTCCATAAGAGATAACTTGAATGAGTAATCCAGCTTTTACTCTTGGGCTTTGGAAGCATTATTAAAAAAAATAAATAAATAAAAAGAAAAATAAATTAAAAAAATAAAAATAAAAACCAATTATAGCTTGTCTCTTCGTGTTGCGACAATAGAATACGAGGAAAATTTTCAACGTCCAATGCAAACCCCAAAAAACAAACATAACAAGGGTATTACTTTTAGTGGCAAACTTTTAATTACTGTGCACAGATTATAAAATTTAAGGCAAAATTAAAAATAGGGGTGGAAAATAGTATCCGAAATAGGAACGAGTGGAGAGTTCGAAAAAAACACGATATATTCTAGTCCCCAGTATTTGAAATGTTGCAGCCCTATGGATAGAATAGTGATAAAGGGGTGGGTTTAATTAAAAATATTCGTTTGAACAGATTTTTCGATCACAGAACGTTTTATATTTTATTAGAGAATATTGATACCATTGCAGATGAAGCCTTTTATTTTTTGCGGAATGGAATGAAGTTTGCCCCCTTGATCAACCAATTATTTTCAAAAAAAAAAAAAAAAAAAAAAAATGAAGCGTCTATTACTCCAAGGAAGAGCGTAACTGAGGCTCCATGTAACTCCAATTGCACATGGCACATCGATGGATTTTGCCAAAAGAACACTTCATTTCCATAAATGATTCTACTCTTTTTTTTCTGTCGGTTGTCATGAATTATCCATTGATTCTCATAGGCAAGTCTGCCAATTGCAAGCGCGGCGAGCTGTTTTTGTCGTTTTGGGGAATGATACTTATGATATTTTTAGTGTCCTTTGGAATTTTCAAGATGAGAGAGAAAAAGAAAGAAAGATAACGTGGTTCGTGGTTATTTTGAGGAAAAAAATGATGGGGGGGGAGGCCGGAGGGTGCTCTTGAAACACATCCTTTGCGTTTTAATTTATGATACGCGATGTTTCATCTTCTCGAGAGAAGATAAATAACAACGCAAACATTTTTGGTTACGTATAACATCTTAGCCTCAAATGAGCTTATTGATGCTGTTAAAGTACGAGGGTCTTTCAATAAGTAAGTCCCCCCATCCAAATCCACAGTTTTAATAAAAAAAATCTGAAAAAAATATACAGTAAACTTGAGAATATTTAAAATTGGTCTGCGCAAACGGATTTATATACAATCGAAGCATTGGCGCGTCCGAGATACGCGTTTAACCTCGCGTCGGCACTCCCGCCAGATTTTTGAATGCTGTGCACAACCGCTGGACTTATCTTTACCGCTGGTTTTAATTGCTTTTTGGGACAGTGAAGGAGTTATCCCTAAAGAATACCTTGAAAAAGGTAAAACAGTGCACTCAGAATATTATTGTGACCTTTTAAAAAAAATTGCGAAGAGCAATGTAAAACAAACGGCGCGGAAAGTTGTCAAAAAGCGTCCTGATTTTCCACGAAAATGCGCGTACCCACGTCTCAACTCCAACGAAGGAGATTTTAAAGTCGTTTAAGAGGAAACTTTTTCCAAATCCACCATGCTTTTCCGAAATAACTCCCTCATATTATCACTTGTTTCCTTTCCTTAAAACCGAATTTGGAGGTGAACAGTTCGGAGCGACGGAAGAAGTGAAGAAGCAATTTCTTCAATAATCAGCCGATAGACTTTTATACGAGCTCGGCTTGGAAAAGCTCGCCATTCGTTACGGGAAGAGTTTGGATCGTGATGTAGACTACGAAAAGAAGTAAGGTAAGCCTCAAAGTTCCTAAAATTTCCCCATATGTCTGGTTTGTTCTCAAATAAGTCCATTTTATAGAATGGGAAACGACATGGTCAGCGCCAGTCGTCCGCACAACATTCAAAAATCTGGCGGTAGCGCCGACGCGATGCGCGCCGCGAGGTTAAACTCGTCTTCCGGACGCGTTAATGCTCTGATTGTAAATCCAATTGCGCAGATCGATTCGAAATATTCTCAAGTTTATTGTCTATTTTTTTTTTCAGATTTTTCTGATCAAAACTGTGAATTTGGTAAGAGGGGGGGGGGGGACTTACTTGTGGAAAAACCCTCCCAGATTATAAAATTGATGCTTTACTTAGAAGTAAAAAATCGGAAAAATATGATAGTGGGTTCGTTCGATAACCTTGTTTACATGCACTTAAATTGCATTTAGGTATAGAAAACCAAACCCACCTGACCTTTTAATTACAGATATAAATATTGATGTTATTACATAAATGTTATATTTTGTATATATTATTTGATATGTTATTATGTTTGTTATATGTTTTATTTGCGCAGTTCAAAATTTTACTTAATTCGAATCTATATGCTCGATTTGTACAATTGGTCATGCTGACTTGATCAACTGACTATAAGGACTGCACACGACTTGATCTAAAGTCAAAGTTATAGGGCTAGTGCAGCTGAAACTCTCAAAATGAGTTGGAAGTGTTTAATCTCCTTTCAAAACAGGCAAACGGGGTTAAGTGTTTATGAGAATTGCAAAATGATTACGATGACAACAACCTGAGGAGAAAAATTAAATGTTTTATTTTGCATCGGATCTCTCTCTTTGATACCGGCTGGTTAAAAGTGCCGGCTCAATGCATTGTCTTGACTTAAAAGTAAAAGATGCGTGTTTTTTTTGCGGAGGATATACTATCTCTTCAGAGAACAGCTTTGAAAAAGTTCTCGTTGAAAATGATTCAGATTTCAGAGTAATTCCCGGTGCAAAAAAGATTAGCGCTTAAAAAAATTCCGATGATTGAATACGTTATAGGTATCTAACATTCTTAAGAAATTGACTTAGGCGTCTTCATATCCCCTGAAAACCAGGGATTTAAGCAACACGCCTCAGACATTCTTCCAAATTTTATCCGTGCAATTAATTATGTTAATTCAAGAAAATATTAGAAATGCCGCGCGGTTAGTTTAATGACAAAAGATGATCAAGACATGACTGACGAAAAAAAGTAAAACTTTACCATTAAGAAGATCGCTGATTTTTTTCCTGCGTTACTAGATATGACAATTTCCTTGCTTTTTCCGTTGAATTCGGTTTCAAAGCAGAATAGCCAACAACGTAGTCCCCATAAATCGTGCACAGTATGTTTTTAGCATTCTTTATTCCAACTTAGAAACAAAACATCATATCACTATTCCGTTCGCACTGACGAGATTTGAAAAAAATCTGCCTTCAACAACGAGAAAAAAAAAATAGATAGACCCGCGGTAAACAACGCAAATTTTCGGCTTACTGAACACAAATTTGAATTTCAGACATAAACGAAGGCTGAAATAAACTATAAACACAGCACTGAGATTTTTTTAACATGCAATAACTGTAGTACAGACGGTTGCCACTGATAGGGGGATGCTGAACACTGAAGAAAAAATGCAGAAAAAATATTCTCTGGAGTGAAAAATTTATCAACAATTGATTCGACACTCTAAAAACCGCACATTTAACTTTTTTTCTTTTTCCTTTTTAAATAAGTTATGAATGAACAGTTTTAGTGTTCTGAGAAGGAGAGCTACCGTTCGACGCGCGGCACAAACAAACTTACGCGACCGAGATTTACGCTAACGGAAAAGGTAAAAAAATGAAAAAATAAATAAACAAATTGGCGTTTAAAAAAATGCTCAAAAAATTAAATTAAAAATGAACCACATAAATTTTAAAAGATCCATATGCGATAGGATTTGAGCCTCTGGTCGAGCCTACAGCAATTCACATAGTGTGTTGGAGAAGCAGCTCGCCGGATTAGGGCCTTGGGTTAAACTCTAATTGCTCGCCGCGACCTCTCTCCCATTGGTCAGCGCGCTACCTGGCCCCGACGTCCTCATTGGCTGACTGCATTTTCTCCGGTTTTTCAAAACCGAGTGAACAATACTCGAGAGAAAGAGGAACAAAAAAAAAATAACTTTTTTATCGCGTCAATTAATTTAAATTTTTGTCTTCTTCTCCATTGTTTTGTGATTTTCGACCACTGCCAATTAAATTCGGGGCTACGGCAAAGATTTTTGTGGTTTCCTCCTGATTCTTTCTTTACCATCGCGTGTTTCAGAGTGTGACGTATTTTTGCGACTGAATAAGTAAGTGTTGTATTGTGTAGGATGTCACAATTTTGTCCGTGTGAGTGAGTGTTTTACCTAATAAAATTCGAAGATGGTGTTTGTTTTTCTTTGATGTATACGAACGCGGTGTGAGGAAAGACTCATGGACTTTTTTTGTGTTTTATCGCTTCATTTTCACTGTGAACGACAAATGATCCTAGAAGTTTCTTTAATTTAAAAATAAAATAAAATAATTTTTTTTTTTTTTTTTTTTTTTTTTTTTTTTTTTTTTTAATAAGTCGTTCGTTGAATACCTCCATTCCCTCCTTTCTACAACCCTCTAGGAGCTCCAAATAATTAATTTAAACCTACATAGAGTATTACTTGTGATCGATCAAAAGGTGTTTGCAGGTTGTTTATAGTAAATAGTATACCCTTCAGAAAAAATAGAAACCCGCTCTCTCCGGAAATTTCGAGCAGGGATTCTGACAGATTACTATAATTAAAATTTAAGTGATTTCCGAAAAATATCAACTTCCAATGACACAATCGAAGAAAAAAAAGTGTGCGGTTTGTTTGCGACCAACCGCAATAATAAACTATTTTACTCTATCAAAATTTGTGTTCACCATAGTTTCATATTTTTAGTGAAACCATTATTCAGGGCTGGAAAATTTTTTTACGAAGAAAATTTGAAAAATGTCGTCAGTTGGATGGTATACTCGTGTGGATTATTAATAACCGACCGAACGTAAAAGTACTTGAAATTAATGTAATTTTTATGATTTTACGTCCAACTGAGTGATGATGTTTTTGTTTTTGGTTTTTTGTTTTTTGTTGTTTGTTTTACATTTAAAGCACTGTCTATTGTCTTAAAAATGCCCGGATGCATAGTTTACATCGATTGACAGAAGCTGTGGCTGCCCCAGGGCCCCCATTCTTAAAACCTGGACCTTTCCAATTCAAAGGTTCCGAACATCCGCAAATTTGCCTGTAAATTCAATTTCACGATTTTAATTACGACATAGTGACCAGGGAGGCGGAGCCGTGGTCAGATCTAAATTTTATGTTCTCTTCGGTAGAAAACTCTGGGAATACTAAAATGAGTTACAATTTATCATTCGAATACTTAATCCAAAGGCTCTTGCACCAACAGAACTTGATTTCAAAAATTCGGTTTCAAGTTATTGCGTTGGGAGCTCTTTGGGAGCACGACTCCCAAGAAGTGCTCCCTAAAGAGCTCACAATGCAATAACTTGAAACCAAAGCTTTGAAATCAAGTTCTGTTGGTGCAAAAGCCTTTGGATTCAGTATTTGAATGATAAATTGTGACTCGTTTTAGTATTCCGTCAGTTTTCTGCCGAGAAGAACATAAAATTCAGTTCTGACCACGGCTCCAGCTCCCAATCCCTGATAGTGACATATAGAAGTGTCAATGGACCGTGTTTGATTAAAAATTTGGAACTTTGTTTTTGACTTTGCACACATGATATAACTGATTTAATCGTTTCAATAGAAATTTGGGGGAGTAAACATTGGTTCTGTCGAATCCACTTAAGAGAGACAAACCGTTTTAGTACATCGCTCGCTTGCCATTTCCGGTCCAATACAAACCTCAATTCAATATAATATGTTTCAATTAAGATAATTTTAAAATAAAATTATATCCAGGGTGTTTCAGACCACCTGGCCAGCTTTTATTGTGGCCAAACTAAGGCAAATATGAAAATTCGGTAAAACACGTCGAACGTATATCGACCCCCAAATAATTCGGGAAAAATATTTTCAGCCCCCCAAAACCACCCCTTGGGGATTATTTAGGGGGGAGGGTACCCGTTTCTCAAAAGAATCAAATGGAAAGGGTATGTTTTGACATTGGAATCTAATACGGCATAAAAAAATAAAACTTTTTCATACCAGAGTTTTTTTTTTCTAAAAACCACCCTTCACTGAGTAAGGGGTGGTTTTCAAAACATTTAGGGGTAGTCTTTGATTGACCGCTGTGACCCTCCAAATCATTGGATTTCAAAAAACTAAAAAGTTTCTGAAAGTGCATACCAAGGGCTTTTTTTTGATGTATCACATGTGCCTATTTTTTGTGAAAAAAGGTACAAGGCCTCTTCATCCCAAAATTTTGGGCTTCGGGGGGCCCTACGTAAAAATTTTCAAATGTAAAGGTATGGCTTGTGATTCATCATTTGAAAGGTCTTTAAGAGACGAAAAAAGATGCCCCCAAAAGTCGTAAAAACAACCTCCATCCAAAATGGCGGCCATTTTAAGATTTGGGGGCTCAAGGGGGGACCTTCAGAAAAATTATCCAAAATTGAACGATACATGGTTGAAAGGCTTTTAAATAGAGAAAAAGAATGGTCCAAACCGCGAGTCAAACCGACTTTTCAATCCAAAGTTACGGCCGATTGAAATTTAGGGGTAGTTCGGTTTCCCAAAAACGCGCCCATAAATAGTCCCCCCTCAAAGCACAACGATTTGTGAACAGCAAAAAGTCCAGTACTTTGACCTGGAAACTTTGGTGTTCGTACCAGAATATGGTCTTAGAACTAAAATTTCCTTGACATTTGTAAGAACTATGGCACACAAAGGCGGATTCAGCAATCTGGCAACTGTGGATTCTTCCCATTTGAACGAATTAAAAACAATCTATTAGTAAAAGGGCCACGATCCCCTCAAGAATCGATTGCTTTTCATACGTTTTTATGGAAAGCACGTATGGTTGCCAAATTGTTGGGTCCGCCCATGATGGCACAAACCCTAGAATTTGGGTAATTTTGTACTATCTCTTACATAGGTTCATATATATTGTCTATATATGCTTCATATATATGCTTCTGGTAGATAATCTTTTCTTTTCAGTGCGTGGCTCTCTTTCTCTTGCGGAAAGGGTTTATTGGTATTTGCGATTTTTAGATTTTGTTTCGATAGATTTGAGGAGTTTCAAAATCTGAATAAAATCGATGGACTTTGGTTTTCGTATAAAGTATAAATATGAATATATTTAAATAATAATAATAATAAAAAAAAAATAGCGCCACATACATACAGACAAACGAACATCGACGATAGAATAGGGTGCTTTACTACGCGACAGCACCTTAAAAACGAAACCAATAAGAAAAGGTTTGCCTGATTAGGATTCCTCCCCAATATTATCATCAAACCGAATAAATGTCCTATGCTGCACCACAGGAGAAAAACCATCTGCGCATTAAAGCGATTTGCAAAACGCCTGTATGATTGCAATCCTTAGTTAACATACTGATTGTGAGAACAATCTAACGACAAAAGTTTTTTCTCTCATTAGCAGCACTGTTCGGAAGATAACGAATAGGAGCTAAACAAAGCACCGAGGTAATTTTGAGTACTGAGCGAAGAGGAAGAGTTTTGGGGCGGATCCTAAATTGCTTCGAGCTATATTTTTTTTTCGTTGGTGCTTTTTATACCAATAACCATTTGTTTTTTTCGCTTCGATTACGGAGTGCAGATTCCTCTCTCTCTGACCACAAATCTCAGCAGTCAGCTCAGTACACGTAGAAAAAAAAAAAGGGTTGATTTCTGTTACCCCAAAATTTTTGTCTTACTGCGCCGACAATGGCGGTTGGAAGAAAATTTCGTTAACTTAGGAGAAATTTAGACCAAAAGTAGGGAGAACATTCGACAACTTTGGACTTTTGTAGTCTTCTCCAACCTTCTGTCTGAAGTTCTTCAAAGTTAGTGACATTTTCACCAAAGTTGACAAATTTCTCCAAATTTTGCCAGAGCAACAGAATCGTGAATTTTGGGGAGATATTCTCAACTTATTTTTTCTTCCCTCGTGTATAGTTTCACTTTATTCTTAAAGGTAACATTCGGATTATTGCATCGAAATTTTGAATAGATCATCGAAAAGACGCCCCGAAAATGTTGTCTTTGAAAGATAATTTGTAACCCTTTATAGGTTTCCTTTCAAGGCCTCGCTTGTTGTTGTATGTACTAGCAAACGCTAAAGTTTTGACTGTCAAGAATTCGATCACGGCACGGCAGCGTGGCGCACTGACGCACGCAGGGGTGAATTTACATCTCTTGAGGCCCTACGCAATTTTGAATTAGAGGCCCCCAAGAAATAGGGTAGGATGCCCTGGGGTCTGTGGGCGTGGGGGCATCCACCAGAAAAAAAGGGGTTTGGGGGCTCTCCCCCTACATTTTTTTTTTAAAAAGAAGGAATTGAAATTCAGTTTATGTTGTTATTTCTTCAATCCGCTTGCCTTTTCAAAGTCTCCTTTTTCTCTCTTTTTCTCTTTTTCTCTGGTTTTCTCTCTTTTCCTTTATTTTTCTCACTTTTCCTCTCTCTTTCTCTCCTGTTCTCTCATTTTCTCTCGTTTTCTCTCTTTATCTCACTTTTTTCCCTTTTCTTCTCTTCTTCCTCCCTTCGTGAAGTGATGCTCCTTAGGTCTGAGGCCCTACGCAGTTGCGTATTTTGCGTAGTGGTAAAACCGCCCCTGGACGCATGACGGTTACGTTGATTGCACAAGGATTGACGGAATGACCACATACCTCGAATTCTTGGCTGCCAAAACTTGTGCGATTGCTATAGTATTCTTATTCTGACTTGACCTGGGCGGCTACCGTCACTTATGATTCCACTTATAGCCTATATAAATTCATATATTTTTTTATGAGCATAAAACTCAAAACAACAGCCATCCTCATTAATTTTCCCATTTACTAACGGTTCATTTAGGTACATAACACATTTTATCTCATTTATTTCGAAAATATGCACTCGACATTTACCGACTCTTGAACAAGCAAAGAAAAAAAGAAAGAATAGATTAAAAGTAGAATATGACTTCCTCTCTACCAGCAGAGTTGGGCAACCGAATAATCAGAAATAATGAAATCAGTCTGGCAAGAGAGTTAATGCGTGAGATGTGACATCATTGCCTGGTGAGGCGATATGGTCAGTTGACCAAATAATTTGTCGAATAATTTGATTTTATTGCAATACCAAACTAGACGAGTAACTTGTCGAATAATATTTTCCTAGCTATGCTGTACCCAGCACCCGCACCCGCTCAGAGACGATTATCTCAGAGATTATGTTCAGTCGTGAGTTGGGGATAAAACGAAATAAACAATGTCAGACGACTCGTAAAGGTAGGCAATCCGCCATATTTATCTCAATTAATTTAAGCATTGCAGATCGCCTACCTAAACCAAAAATCAAGGAGTCTGGCAGTCATATACTGTCGTCAACTATGCATATTCTTCTCAGATAATGCAAGATGGTGTGGCTTCATTTTTTGCCAAAGCTTGCTGGAGGAGTGGCGTATGGTGCATATGAAATTAACCCTTTCATATCTGGTATACATTTCAATGTATATCTGAACAACATGGAATATATCTTATATGGAGAAAATGAAAATATGATAAGCACATATATCTTTTTATATGAGAAAATTGTGCCCAGATCAGCTATGATGCCAAAAATCTTTCCCTGTCCTAGTAAAAAAATTGTTTTGGCCCATCAGTTTTTTGATCGAACAATGTTCCTCGATGTTTTTGTTGACCGTCAGTAGAAATCTGCTGGCCGACCATCAACATTTTGTTGGTGACCTGCAAATGGTAATGGTCGGCCTGTAGAATTCTACTGACGGCCGACAAAAACATCGAGAAATGGAACATTGGCCAATCCACAAGCTGATGGGACAAGGAAATTTTTTCTAGGGTGAATAAAAATCATTTCCAGATTTGAAACGGTTATGGCAGGCAATAAATACGCATTTCAGAGACGAGTATTCAGATACTCCTCTCCAAAAAATCTTCATGTTCTATTCGATAAACGCAGAATTTAGTCGAATGATAGAGAACTAATGATCGAAAATTAGAATATAAAGCAATTATGAATAATTCAGAAAATCTTCGGGCAGGCAGTGCATGCATTTGATTGTTATTTGTTGGCATCGCAAGCCACTATCTTCGATATTAGAGTGAATATGAAAACAAGTACCCAGCGCAACATATATAGGGCGTAAGAAAACTATGTACGTTAATTTTCAGGGCGTTCGAGAGGTAAAAATAAGACTTTTTCCCCCCTATAAATATGGGTCCGAAAATGCCCCCCTTTTAAGTATAAGCCCTCCAATGTTTTTTAAAAAAAATGTGTTTTTTTTTTTTTTTTTTAGAATAGCGACCACTATTGTGAACCATGTCTTGAAAATTAGTGTATCATGGTAATTTTACGTGTAAAATCCATTAGTGGCCTTGAAAAATTCAGAAATGAAGTCTTTTTTTCAGGCAGTCTTGTACCTTTAATAGCACAAATTTTATGTTACGGATTAAAAATTTGAAAATGAATTATTAAAATCAGGTGGAAAAAACTTTTAGGATGATTTTTAGTATCTTGCATCTTTTCGATACGACGCAATTCAAGCGAGATAAAGTCAGCGCTTATTACCTACCATGGTGAGCAGCAGCAAGTATGCAACCCGCCACTCCGCTGCTTTTTCGGGCCGCCCGCCAAAGTGAAAGTCCTAAATTTTCCAAATTGCGCAGCAATTATCTCGCCTATATTGCGTTGTATCGAAAAGATGCAAGATACTAAAAATCCTCCTCCTTTTTGCACCTGATTTCAGTAATTAATTTTCAAATTTTCAATCCGTGACATAAATTTTGTGATATTAAAGGTACAAGACTGCCTGAAAAAAGACTTAATTTCTGAATTTTTCGAGGCTATTCATGGATTCTACACGTAAAATTACCACGAGACACCAATTCTCGAGACATTTGGTTCACAATAGTGGTCGCTATTCTGAAAAAAACATTTTTTTTTTTAAAACTTTGGGGGGCTGTAGCTCAAAAGGGGGGTATTTTCGGACCCATGTTTATAGGTAACAAAATCTTACTTTTACCTTTAAAACACGCCCTGAAACTTAATGTATATAGTTTGTTACACCCTGTATACATACAATCATCCAACGAATGCAATAAATGTACATTTCTCGATAAAAGCATTGTGTGACACAGAACTCACAGAAAATATTTATTACGGCTGGTTGCGTTAAAATTGAGAATAAATTAACTGCTCTTCTAAAGCAGAGGTATACGAGTACTATTTATTTTACATCAGATTCGTAGCCGGAAATTTTTCAGGAGGGGGGAGATGGATTAAGGGTCTGAAAGTACTCTATGAGGTGAATTGTATGTATACCTGATTTCCTGAGTTTAGATGGTTAGACTATGGCTGGCCATTATACATATGGTCTGAAAGTAGTCTAAGGGGAGTCCAAGATATCCCAAATATTTTTCATACTTCACCAGAAAACGCGAAAAATTTACCTTACTTTAGGTGAATTTCGATGTCGGGAAGGGGGGTCTAGACCAGGGCTGCCGTTTTGCGTATAATCAATGCTATTTTTCTATTCACCGATTATTCCACCGGTTGAGAAAAGATTACACAGTTCAGTTCAGTGTATGACTGTAATGCACGAAAATACTCTCATCTGTAATCTTTCCTTAATCGGTGGAAACTCCGTTGATTAATTAAAATATCCGCAAGTTTTTTAAAGTCATCGACGACTCCACCGGTTGAGAAAAGATTACAGATGCGAGTATTTTAGTTTATTACAGTCATGAACTGAACTCAACTGCGTAATCTTTTCTCAACCGGTGGAATCATCGGTGAATTGAAAAATAGCATTGATTATACGCAAAACGGCAGCCCTGGTCTAGACTTTCTGGAACTGAGGACTGATTCTGCTCTTTTGGACAAGAAAAGACAAGATAGCAGGAATCGACCAATCCCATTGATTTAAACGGCGTCACGTGACAGTCATTCGATAAACAGAAGAGACATTTTTTTCATTAAGTAAACGACTCAAACGACTTCAAATCTATCACGTGACGCCGTTTAAACCAATGGGAATGATTGATTCCTGCCATCTCGTCTCGTCCAAAAGAGCAGAATCAGTCACCAGCACCCCCATCGGCTGTACGCCACTGTTATAAATATCCATCCAAAATTGACCGGTTCCTTGAGGTGACTCTGATTTACCTTCGCCATTTTGGTCTAAATACTTAAACACATTAATTTTCAATTTTCGGAGCCTGGTCGTTATTCCAACTGAACCTTCAAGTATTATGATTAAATAATTAGCGATTTTCGTTTTTTTGTTTTGTTTTGTTTTTTTCTTCTTTATAACCGTTGCTCCTGGGTGCCCATTCACTGTTTCGTTTTGAGTCTCAAAATACTCGCTCTGGTTCACCTAATTTTTTGCATGGGTAAGTTTAATATTTTACTACCCATATTCAGAGAACATTAAAGGTGAGTCGCTCAAGGCGATTTTACTGAGGAAGGAATGTGATGGCGCAAGAGGCAAATATTTGCACTGACAGCTGTACTCGGAGAGCAGCGCATATTAGCAACGCTTCTCCCCCCCCCCCCCTTTCCCCTCTCCCCCACCCCCAGTCCACAGCAGTCCTCTCTCCCTAGAAGTGTTAATTACGGGTTTCATTTTTTTCCTGATTTCGCTCGGACGTTTAACACAGCTTTTTTCGTTCGCATCAAAATTTCAAGACACCTGGTTTTCCAGTTGCACTCGAGAACAATACTCCCCTTTTGAGAATAACTAAAAATTGCAAGTTTTCAAGCTTACTAACAATTTCGCACCATCAAAAAATTGATTTTCGGTGGAGCCTATGAAACAGAGCTGTCGTTTTGCGTACATAGTTAATGACAATTTTCAATTCACCGATGATTCCACCGGCTGAGAAAAGATTAAACTGTTCAGTTCATTGTATTTGACGACTGTACTGCACGAAAATACTCTGATCTATAATATTTTCTGAATCGGTGGAATCGCCGATAAATTCGGTGGAATCGTTGGAAAAGTATGTATAAAAATATTCACAAGTTTTAAAGTCATCGACGAGATTCTCCACAGCGGTTGAGAAAATATTACAGATGCGAGTATTTCCCTGCGTTTCAGTCATACGCTGATTCGAATTGAGTAATCTTTTATCAACCTGGTGAAATTATCGGTGAATTGAACAATGCCATTAAGTAAAAAGGTAAATCATCAATCAGATTTGTTAAATCAACTATCTGGATTGATGCACCTTTTTGGATTGTTGATTTACCTTTCTGTGTTGTTGATTTAACAAACTGAATTGTAAAATAAATCAACAAAACGGTAAGTTAAATCATCTAATGAGTTTGTATACTCACCATTTTTAACGCAATAGAATGTTAAATAACCCAATTTTTTTTTTCTCAAAATAGACGTGTTTTTCGACAAACATAATATGCCGTCAATGTGCTGCTTTGAACAAGACCTGGCAGCATTGCATACAATGACTACCCGTGAATTGTTTCCTAAACCAGGTTTCAATTCGGTAAATGACAAGTGAAGATAATACACCTATACCCTACGCAGCAAATATTTGATCTGTACCGCGCATTCATTCAAAGAGGTGCCGAATTGTGAATGTTCGACGCGACGCCCGTTCTATCTCATTGTCAGAGAAAGTGTCGAATTCCGCTGTTTCAATTGACCGAATGAAGCAATGCGCTCGAAGAGGGCGAATTTTATTTCAAGGTCTCATTCAAATAGAACGCTAACCGGTGAAAACGCGTGGTGCGAGGAGCCTCCTCGGTGCGGATTGTCACAGTCGTGGTGGCGACCGCTTCGTGCAATGCGGCGGCAACAGATTTACTCTATTTACATCTATGAAAAATAATCGACAGGAGATTTTTATTGAACCTCCGAGAAATCGATACTTTTGCATTGGTTTAAATGACAAAAAGCATGGTTGCCAAATTGCTAAATTGCACCAGAGAGGGCCGATCTTCGAAATCAGTAGACAAGGCTCGTGAACTGCGGGCCGATCATTTACTTTATCGTTAAACCGATTGTTAAAACTGTCTGCGAGTCGAACGACTTGGGTCGACTTGGTCGAAAATTGTAAAACTTGGCTGTTGCTATGGTAACCATCGTTAAGAGTCTCGATATATAAAGGCTATTCATGAGTAACCTTTAAAAAACGGACACTTTAACGATGGTTACCATAGCAATAGCTAAGTTTTACAATATTCGACCAATAGAATTACTCATACACAGTCTTAACGATCGTGTTAACGATGAAGTAAATGATCGGCCCGCTGGATAAACGAAGGGCTGTCATTCGTCCCTTTAAACTTTAAAGCGTTTATCAAAAAGAAAAGCTCTTTAACAAGAATCTCTCCTTTACATTCGATAAGCTATTGGCTTGTTTTAAGCAGCCGATAGCTTATCAAATGAACTTGTAGCGGAGGGATACTTGGTTAAAGATATCTTCTTCTTGAGAAACACTATAAAGGGACCAATAGCAGCTCTTCATTTGTCCAGTCAACCAGTCTTTTCAAATGATTTCAAAGATCGGTCCGTAGTCGCCATCTCTGGCCGCAGTTAAAAATGTAAAGTTAATATGTAAATGATAGGTAGCTTTAAATCTAATTTCTGTACAGTGGCGAGCAACGATGGCAAAGATGCCTTTCGTACATTTACTAAGCGAATTTTTGCTATAGAATATAATTCACAATACCAACATATCCAAGGAAATTCAATCAAGTTTTTAGGTGTTTTCGGGGCATCGATAGCATCAATTCGATTTTGAATGAATCAAAAATCGAATTGATGCCATCGATGCCACGAAAACACCGAAAAAGTTCGAAAAACACGATCCGGTTCGTGTCATCCACTGTTGTCATGCGTTTGTTGGCAATGATTTTGTATAATTTCGTTAGATATAATGATATATTCGTGGCAAAAATTCCCTTATTCTCATTCATCAGGTCAGATAGGTTAGGTTAGGTTAGGTTAGGTTAGGTTAGGTTAGGTTAATTTAAGGGTTTTAGGGAAGAATGTTCACGCAATAGCTCGATATTTTTCATATTCCTGGAACCAACTTATGTACCTACTGCTCTGCCTAAATACGTATTGTAGATGCTGAGCGGTGGAAGGGGGTGTAGAAGTGAAGGGATTTTGTGACCGTAACTTTAACCCTCAAAAGGCCAAGTTATTTCAAAAGGACGCCACTCACCCGTTTATAAAGGGAAGGCAGTGAACTGTTCGTACTCGGGGGAGTTGAAATTGCCTATACGAACCCTTGAAGGCGCCCGAAGATATCTTATCTTGTACTTACATGTTTTCATCAATAATCGCGTTTATCCGGAATGAAGACTAGAACAATGTGAAGTAGACTAGAGAAGAAAAACGAGTATACCCGGGCTTGGCCCTTAAAGGGTTAAAACTAAAGAGTACAGAACGTAATAGAAAATAAAAGTCTTGTGGAGACTACTCTCAACGATATTTAAAGAAATCCAGCTGTCATTTTTGTAGCAGTCCGCTGAGTCCCCAACCACAACGATTTCATAGCGGCAATTTGTGCTCAAAACGAAGAGCAAGTAATAAAATTCAAACGCTCGGAAAAAGATACAAGAAGAATAATTAATTATGATAAAATAAAAGATCATAATTCCTCACAAACAATTATATTTCTTTAAAACTCCCACGAGACACTCTTGGAAGATTCAGAGGAGAGAGAAAAAGAAGATGAAATGAAAAACGAAGTGAGAGAGCGAGCAAACGAGAAAAAAAGAGAGAGAGAGAATGCGCTTTATAGAAATACAATTTGTCGAAAAATAAATAATAATTTTTTTTAGATGTGCATCTGAACATTTGAACGAGCAACACTCATCGCGTAATTCGTTGATGGATGGGGATTCGGAGCTCACCGGCCGGTGATGCGAGGAATGAGAGATCCGAGCCGAGAATTTTGTTTTTATTATAATTTGAATTTTAAATAAGCTGTAAGTCTCGTCGCTTCGTCCTCTTTAACGCGTTGTTGCCGATGAAAAAGAAATCACTTCCGAGTTCATATAAAAAAAAAAAAAAAAAAAAAAAAAAAAAAAAAAAAAAAAAAAAAAAAACTTTAGTTTAAACGTCGAGATTTCGATCGGTATGATAAGTGAAGAAAGTAAAAATAAAACCACAAAAACATAAAATAATCAATTTATCAATCGTATTAAAAAAACAGAGGAAAAATCGTAAATGGAATCAGGAAATACACATTACACAATTTATCGCATCTTTATAGCCTTATTTGGTGTCGTGAACAATTGATAACCGACATGATTTAATAACAAATAATAGAAACTACTAACAGCTTCATCAAGAAATTTATATTTGCGGAAAAAAAGAAAAGAAGAACTTATATCAGTCTCGTCGTTGGGCTGTTGATAACCAAAAACTGGAAAATTTACTTAATTTTGGGGATTGTTTGCTCAAAACTATATATAAAAAAAAAAAAAAAAAAAAAAAAAAAAAAAAAAAAAAGTATAGACCTCTCCTATTGTGGAGAGCCTAAAGGAAAGTCACAACTGCAGAAGAAATGATTCTCAGTTTATGGTCAAAATGTCCAAAAAATAGTGACATGCAGTTAGCGATTTTCGTAACATCTAACGGCTGAAAATCAGCCAAACTTTAGGGAAGTAGAACAAGGAGAAAATTCCTGAGCGAAGTTGACGGCGTGCGGCGTCGGTAAGTTTGTCTTGAAAATTATTTTTCAATTGAGGTCTGGAGATATAGTTTTTTTTTTTAAAAATCAATGTCGGCGAGCGATTTGGGTTCTGCAATTTTAAATTTGTTTTGTTATTTTGTTTTTTGTTTTTGTTTGAAAGCAAAGCAATATCAACGTTTTTCGTACTATCTCCGTCGTCATTCAGAAATCGATTGTTCCTCAACTTCATCGATCGATATAAGTCGTAGGCAAATCGCAATCGGCTTGCAACTTGCCTATAGGCGATTCCAGCCGTTCATTTCTGATAAGAAAAAATTCAGGTCAAGCGTAAATGTTGACTTCCAGAATAATTGTGTCAAAATTTACATTAGCTCATTTGAAAGCTAATAAAAGCAGACTGAAATGGTGGCTCCATGAGATTAGGTTTATTTTGATTAGTTTTTTACTTACGGTACGTGTTTTAGCTTAAGTGCGTTTGAACACTTTAATTTGACCGCTTTAAAAGCTTATAAAAAGAGGACCAGTTCAGAAAATCTTAATCCGTGGATATCAGTATGATCGTTTGTTTATTAGCTTTAGAATGAGCTAAATCAAATCTCGAGATGATTATTCTGTAAGTCACCATCACGCTTAATCTGAATATGTCTGATCGAATAAAAGCGGCTTGCTGTTTGCCTATAGGCAAATCGTAAGCCAATTGCGATTTGCCTGCGACAGATACGCCAAAAATCTTTCTGAAAAATTAGCGCAGCCTACGAATCTGCATGTTCAATATGCATGACTAATTTTGAGATATTTGGCAACCTATTTTTCCTCGCTTGTCATTTTTTTCCTCTCGCTTCTTCACTGAGAAGAGGAAAAAAATAAAAAATAAAAAAAAAAAACAAAAACAAAAAAAGCGAAAGGAAAACCGAGCGGGGGAAAAGAAAGAAATCTTATTTTGTTTTTGTTCCACCACATTCATCTAATATCGTTCTTTTCCCTTCTTCTCTCGACTCTCTTTTCATTTTATATAGATATATATGTATAAATATACAGTCGGATGATGAAAATAATTTTTGAACTTGGAGTTCTTTACGATAAGGGATCCAGCGGATGCGTGTCCATGCCAAGCGGTGTGCCTGTATCAGTGCCACCGTGATGCCAAACTTGGGATGAAAATCCCAATAAAATTGGAATACGAAAAGGCTCATGAAATATCTCATCAGCCGTGTTTTACTTGAGAAATTTTAATTTTGCCGTCGCTGCGATTTCAAGTAACCAACACTACCATTGTTTTTAAGCCTTTTTGGTTCGCAAAAGATTCCATTTACTGCGATGAACCAAACCAAAATGTGGCAATGCTGCGGTGCCAGCAGTTTTGATGCGCGCGAACTGCGCGTGGGTAGAGACCATCGACCATACAACCAGCTTCCAACCAGTTTGTAATTACTAGCATCTAACCCATAAAGGCTTTTGGCGCGCGCATGCGCAAGTCCAATGTATGCATACCTACAGAATATTTTCATAATGAACGAACACCTCCCCCCCGCTCCATGTCCCTCAACCGACCTTATATTCCGTGCCGGCTTGAGCAAACGGAGGGAAAATGTTAAAGGAAGAGAAGAACTTTTTTCTAACAGAAGAAAGATAGGTAAGGAGAAGAAGACAGAAGTATACGAACGGCGAGAGAGTGTAAAATAATAGAAATATTAAGGATTAGAGAGAGGGAGAGAGAGAGAGAGAGAGAGAGAGAGAGAGAGAGAGAGAGAGAGAGTTTAGAAAACTCAAACTGTAAGTACAGCGTATATATTTTATTCCAAAATGTAAGTACCCTTGGAGTCCAAGGCTTGAACAGTGGACTGTCTTGATAACATCTCATCGCAAGATGGACTAAGAGCCTAATTTTATCCCGCTCTTCGACCTTTTTTCGACTTACAAAGTGCCATAAGAAATACGCTATGATGATTAGTAGAGGATTAAAACCAAATGGAAAAATATTTGGGGAGGAATGAGGAAAACGGGTAATTGTGAAATATTGGATTATGGAACTAACAAAATACATTGAGAAAAAAGTTAAATTGATAGGAATGGAGTGGGTGTTTGCTTAGGAAATCAAAAATTGTTGTTGGAGAGCCTCACTTAATTTCAGTTTTTTATTCTCCATACTTGCTGCTCAAATTGACCATACTTAAAAATAATTATTCTTCGAGCGCCTTCAATAATTTGCGTATGCAAAATCAGCACCCCAGCGTAGGAATATTTAACTCACCCCTTGTTGTAAGCGAATTAGCGAACGAACATTGATCTGTTTTCGTGGCCCTGTCGTAAAAGGGTTATTGTCCAATCTTTACTTACAATTAGAAGTTATTTGTTTAAATTAATTGTTTTTGGGCATCATTTCGTTTGGACGTTTTAATAGTTTTTGAAAAGATGTTAAAAAAAAAAAAAACATTGGACAAACTGTCCAGTGTCCGGAAACCCATTTGTCGAATTATTTAGCGAAATCATAAAGGTTTATATACTTGTATCATGGGTTCCCAGATGATATGTCCACAGCCTTTATGTCCAAACTTTTTCGTCCAAAATTTTATGTGTCCAGTTATATTTTGTCCTATGCCATTTCGTTCAAACGTTCTAATGTCCAATAAACTACAATGTCCTCGAATAAATCATCCATGTCCAAAAAAAAGTCCAAAGGTTCATACTTAATAAACAGAAGTATTCAAGTACAATTTTTGTAATCTTGCCTTCTATAGAAAGCTTAAAATAAATCTTCTTGTGAAATCCATCAGATGATTTGAAAAAAGTACCTACCTGTTGATTAACCTACTTGTTGATCGAACTTGTTGACAGAAGGTTGCGAGGGTTATGATTCAATAAAATATTAAAAGAAAACACGATACATTTGCATACTGATCGCTAGCAAAATTCATTTGCTCCTTAGACTTTTTAAATTTGTGGACTTCATTTAATGGACTTATAATCTCTGGACATTTTAATATTGGCCTCTTCTTCTTTCGGACGTTTCCTCTTCGGACCAAATTTTTTGGACTTAAGTGTCATGGACATTAGTTTTTGGGTGTAAAAATGAGGACATATCATCTGTGTATCATATCATGATCCATGAAAATAGCTTTGCCAAAAACTTCTTTTTGCTCCCCTGAAAAATCTTAATTCGCCCCTTTCTCTGAAAGACGAAGCTACGATGTGCCATGGTTTGAGACCGAAAGAAAGTTATCAAAAATCAGAGAAAAAAAGTCATAAAAGTTATATGCATCCAAGTCATGGGACATTATGAGGACTTTTAAAATTAAAGCCTCGAATAATGTTAAGGGATTATTAGAATTGGCGAATGTCCGAAGAATGTCCCCAAATAATTCTAGAATTCTTTACAATTATTTGGGGGAAATTTCTCGGACATTCAGCAATTCCAATAATCCCTTAACATTCTTCTAGACTTTAATTTTAAAAGTCCCCATAACGTCCCATGACTTAGATAGGTATGGAGATTGCATTCATTCTGTTTTCGACGTCTATGGGACGATCAATGTTTTGCCGAATGGCGTTTGAAAACGATTATAATATATAAACATTTCACAGTATGAGGGCTTTCTTGGGACTTTTCTTGGACATTGAATTTTTTGCCGTTATACCAGTGACATTTAAAGATCTTAACTACTTGTTTAAAGTATTTTCTGTGATTGTAATTGGTTTTGAAATTTTATTAATGGTAAATTGAGGAGACATTAATTTTTGTTTATTTTCGGCTACTTTTAAACGAGCTCAGACCATAGTCCGTTGTATGTATAGAAGCATTTGGATTGCATTTAAAATGCATTGTCATAGACGCAAAGATAAACTGAAGAGATGAAACAGGAGAAGTGCCGCTCCGGAGTGAGGATTTCAGGCTCTTGCGTTCCTGCAAAGCTCACGTCAGTCTTCTTCTTCCTTCAACCATGCACCTCATGCAGCCATCCTAAAGTCCACAAATGTATCACGGCCTCAAGGCAACGGGTGCGCCCGTCCGTCGCCCGTGCCCATCGTCCGCCCATATCCCGCTCGCGCGCGGATCATCGGGCAAGGGCCGAACCGGTGCTGCTCCCTAGATTATAAAGCAGTGCTACCTACCGAGACCAAGACACTCAAGTATCAAGTATTTCAAGTATCAAGTACTCAAGTACCAACACCAGCACGGATGGATGCCTCTTCTCATAGCCGCAGCCAAGAGTCTGCCTTTCTCTCTCCTTCCCAATTTGAACACATGAGTTAGAAAAGGATAGAAAGAACGGTTAAAGTCACGTGACAGCTCCTATAGCCATCCTTTTTTAACAGACGCTTTCAAATGGGCAAAGAGAGAGAAAGACAAATTCCTGCGACTACGGCTATCTTTTCTTTCTTGGGCTGATGCATATTCAGATTTGAGTGCGGTACAAACGGGACGCAAATGTCCGCCCGTCCCCTTCTTTCTCCCCCCCTCCCCCTCCCCCCTTTCTCCGTGTCCCCTCAAAGAGCAAAGAGACGGCCGGCATGCGTAAGACCGCCTTGCGCTCGTGTTTGAAACATATATCGCTCGTATTTCAAAGCTTCAAAGGGGAGAAACAGTATTAAAAATAAAAAGGGGCGGGTGTTCGGGTAATTCGAGTAAGAATACCCCCCGAGCCAAGGCGATGATCCCCTCGATTAATCACCGGTCTTCCACCGTCCATCAGTGAACGGCGTATATGTATATACACACCGCACTCCACCGCGCTTGCGCTCATGCATTGCGTCCACAACAGTTCAACACCCCCTCCGCCTATAGTGTCTCGCTCTGTGGTCTGTGCTATGGGTATCCATCCACCGAGCAGAGCTGTTTTAATCGCTCTTTGATGCATCCACCGATATTTTGATTTCTTGCGGCATTAAACGCTACGACTGAAATCGCAGTGGTGGATGGTGAACGATCGATCCCAGTTTTTATATCATTTGAAACTGTGTGGAAGTATCGATTATTTGTGGCTTCAATTCATCCTCCAAAAAATCGATTCTTTATAATAATATGTTTCTATGTGTAGAGAGAATGTATCGATACATTGCAATGGGGCAGTTGAAAGGGTCTGACAGTTTGGGTTTTTACTTGATGAGCTGAGAACAATATAGTGCATTTGGTTTTTTCTTATGGATCCCGACTTTGGAGATACACACGTGAAAAGTAGTCAAAAACCGTGTGCGTAGTGACGTAACTAAGCGCAATTCTCATTTCAAACAATGTATTTTGGGCCAAAATCTCTTCTTAGGAATAATGGGACTTGATTAGAATAGGAACCAAAGGCATCTTCGTTCTCAGCTCATCTATAGTAGGTACTCTCATTTTCTTTATAAAAAACGCAACATTTCAGACTCTTGCAACTGCCCCATTTAAAAGCCACTACAAAGACTCTAATGAGACTGGGTTCGATACCCTTGAAAAACAAAATTATTCATCTTACCCAATTTGAAAAGTTTTTTTGATAGAAATCATAATCTTCATGTTTTAAAATCGATTTCGACGTCCATTTACTTGGTTTTACAAAGAAATGAAGATTAAACGAGAGGAATATACGATAAGTCACTTGCCGCATGTTTCACTAATTTATTTTGTAACTTTCCTACTATTAAATAAACGATGGAAAAGCAGTTTTCCCAACATTTTTACGGTAAAAGTTCCTGGCACCGTCAACGATTTTTCCATTAAAAACTTCCAAGTTCGATCAAGTTTTTCAGTAAAAAAAAAGAATAAAGAAAAAAAATGCAAAATCAGTGTAACCCGGCAAGGAACTTATCGTGTTCTTTCTAAGACGTCTTCAAACCTAATAAAAGACAATTAGAAGCTTCAAAACCGTCCAATTTTACATAATCTGATGTTAGATTTTTTTGAGAATCTTATCATGTGGCTTAAATAAAACAAATAAAAAAAAAAAAAACAAAAAAAACAAAAAATGGACGATATCCTTTATTGAAGGACGGATTTCGAAAGCACCTCCTTCTAACAATAAATTAAGAACTTAAAGCTCTTAAAAATAGTTGGTAGTTCAACCACGCCTCGAAAGATAGATAATTTTCAAAAGATTTATAAGCAAGGTTCATCAATATTTTCATCAAGTCACCACAACCGTTCATTGCCTCTCTTGTTGAATGTGCCAACGTACTATGACTTTCAATTGAAAATATCCTGGTCGAAATTCTCATTGTTAAATTTGTCTGTTGTTTTTAATAGAATCGACGATTTTTCAAGACGGAGGTACACTGATATGGGCATTCTGCTTGGTCCTTGAACAATTTGAAGGAGTAAAAAGTTCTGCCAGGATACTTTCTTTTGAAAACCATAGTATCATGCTCATTAATTTGCCTCAAATACACCTTAAAATAGGATGGAGATGTAAGGGGGAGGGGTTGTCAATAACAATATAAAGATGCATTTGTCCTCCAAGCGGTAGCAACTTTGACTGCAGTGGCATAGCGCGCGCGTGCTGTTTGCCTTGTTCAACCGAGGTATATAGGGTTGTTTGGGAAGTGACTCCATTATCCACCTCCACCATATGGGGTATATTGGACACCTGCAGTGTGACAGAGGAGAACCCGCTCGGGTACGACTACTGCAGCTCCATTAGCTCCAAACGTATGCAACACGATTCACACCAAGACTCCATGGCACTCGGACTCGGATAGTGGGAGAGAAGAGTGTGCGCCATTGTGGGTCTCAAGTGCCGGGAGGTGGGCCCCCGTGGGGTGTGACACGCGTCTCGAGTGTCCAACTGAGAGTCGGGCGTCTCGGGGAACAGCTACTGGTCCTTCTTTGTTTATTTATCTCCTTCAAGTCAAGTCAACGGCTCTTATGCTTACTTTAATCGGTTCACTCTCATTGGTAATCCCACGGGCCAATACACACTTTGATCATTCATCATTTATAATCAATGAGATAGTATGGCTCCTACGTATTTCGTAGAACGGGTATAGTATTTTTTCAACTAATTTCCCGCCTCTCTTATCAGTGAACTCTTAGGGAAGTCACGCTTGGTCATAGCCGAAGCCAGGATTTTTTCTACCTCCACCTTAGCCTTTTTGACGTTAGAAAAAGATAGAAACAGGGTCTGAAGTCACGTGATAGCCCATCTAGGCCTCTAACCATTCTTTTCTAAAGGATGCATGGATCGTCAAAAAGGATTTTTTTTTTTTTTTTTTTTTTTTTTTTTTTTAAATTAGCTTTCAAGTACATCCACACAGAAAAAAAGATTAGTGAAAATAACCATACGGATACCTGATTTTGGCACCTGCTAGATGTTATGGTAAACTTGACCAGAAGTATGGTACATTTACCGATACTGAGAGTAAATTCGACATGCAATCAGGTAACATCACCTAGTACCTAGTCAAAACATAGTATTCTTTTGGTTAACATTACCATAACATCTAGCAGGTGCCAAAATCAGGTATCCGTATAGTTATTTTCACCGTAGTTTTTTTTCCGTGCATGCAGTATACCTTTGTAAACTTCAAATAATTTCTCAATAGGTGCCGTTCATTTTTCATATTTATAAACTTCATCAAATGTGGGTATTTTTTGGCAAATGAATGCTTGTTTCAACCATCATATCGGTCTCTACGCGAGAATATGACTTTGACTCTAAGACAATCTCGAGTCAGTTAACCCCACACTGAAAAAAAAAAAAAGATTACCAGAAGCATGACGGTGAACGTTGTAAACGATAGTACAATAATTACCAAAATTCTAGTGTTCGTACCATACTAGTTCTTGACAGTTTTGAGGACATTCTATAGTTCTATAACCATATCTGGTATTAACACCAGAATTTTCTGGTCAAAGTACTAGACTTTCTGTGGTTCACATATCCTGGTAATATTACTAGAATTTAGGATTTTATTCAGCGCATTTCTTTGACCGGTTATCAGAAAATGTGGAGACAGAGAAAAATTAAAAGAATTACAGAATACATCAACATCGAGACACAGTGTCATTTGGTCGACAAAAGGTAGAAAAAAATAGAAAAAAACAAAACCAAAACAAAAAAAACGTTCTTTCCAGAATGGAGACTCGGAGACCTATGAGCCAATGGACTTGAAGCTTGAGGAATGAAGATATAAATTATAGAAAATAGCTAATTACGTGAAATACTCACTTACGACAAGTAATTAAAAAAATAAAGAAAACGAAGAGGAAAGAAAAAAAATAATAATATTCCAATACCACAACCGATAGAAACGGAATGACGACAACCAACCAGGGATCGAGAAAAAAGAAGCTACCTCTACGAGGCATAGACACACACATATCCATATTTATGTATATAGATATACAAAAAACAGGGGAAAATAATCGGAACGTAATGTTACGTCGCGCGAGCTATGCTGTTCAGTGCGGTTCGGTCGCCTTCGTCCTAACAAACAGCCAGTAGTTCTTTTTCTTCTTTTGTTTTTTTAATGAAGGTTTCTTTTTCTTCTTTCTTCCTTCACTGAAACTCTCTGGTGTGTTATAGGCTTGCATATATTATTGACAAGCTATATGAATTATTGTGCATTAAATGAGAGAGCTTGCTTCATGTTTTACGAGGTTTTGGATGAACGAGAGCGATAAATCACTTTCTACCCACCAACCCCCCCCCCACCCCCTTACACACCTTCAACAACCCTTCCCTTCCCCTACGTTTTCTCGTGCCAGAGAGAAACCCTTTCGCTCGAGTGATCGGTCGGGGTACTTTTTTTTTCTTTTTTAAAGCTTGCTTGTGCCTTCGAACTGGACTCTTGTTAATATGCAGATACCAAAATAAAATAAATACCATCGATTCGAGTTCGCTCCCTGACCGAGGCCTCCTAATCCCCCTTCTATACTCGCATCCCCCATTTCTCTCAACGCTTTTCTCCCCTTCCCGCGTTTTGATACTCAATTTTTTTATTTTTTTATTATTATTTTTTATTTTTTCATCCCGATAGAGAAATTGATCGCGGCCAGGGAACGACTAGTGGTGAGGTGAGGAGCGTTCAGGAGGGAATGTGGGGGGGAGAAGGGGGCAATGCGACGCGACGGTGCAGTTGAGTCGAACAAGCACCTGACCTAAATAATTAACCGGAGTTTTCGAAAGCATTTTAAATTATTCCTGATGAATATTGAGTATAACGCCTGCGCTTCTCGTCACCAGTGTTGTCAAATTTGCATTAAAGGGAGAAATTTCCCGTATATTATAGTGTAAAGTGTGTATATAGTTCGGCCAAATCTGGTAGCACTGCGCTTGGCGCTTGCTGCGATGCGATGCCGCGCGAGGAACCAATAAAGTTGCCAAACTGGAGATCCTCGCCAATCGCCATTCATTTTCCTGCCCTCTGCTCGAGTCTTGACTCCGTTTCAGGATTGGAAAACTTCATCAAGCCACAAAAAGAGAAAAAAAATAATTATAAAATAAAGCGTAGGAAATACCCCGCGAACACTTTCTCTCATCCAAATTATTCTGGAGGACCTCCCCCCCAGACGCATTGGCGGTTACAGGAGGGTGGCGAAGGGAGCAATCGCCCCCCCCGTTCGGCCAAACAAGTGCGAAAAGAGGGGGAGGAAGGGGGAAAGCAAGAGTGAAAAAAGAAAAAAGAAGAAGGTGGTCAATGAGGGGCAAAAGTTCCAAGCTCGGCCCCTCCGTTCGTGAGGGCTGGATCCGCCACTGCCCGGACCCTCCTTTAAGATTTTGGGGGAGACCCCCAGACCCCCCTTTAATATTCTGAGGGAGGCCCCAGACCGCCCTTAGGGAGTTAATTTTACAGTAAGCTGGTTGCAGCATGTTTTTTGGCAAATTTCCATCAAAATTGAAATAATTGAATTTTCCATAAGTTCACCCATTCCATTGGTTTTAATAGAAATCTTTTATCATCCATAACTTGCCTACAATTTAAAATTTCGAAAAAACAAAAAAAAGTCACTCTGGAGAATGATAAAAGCAACTTCTGTGTAAAATTTTGATGCATATGGACGATTGGTTTAAAAGTTATGATGGGATACAGACAGTCAGACCTCTGCACCGTTGCAATACTTTCTCAATTTCTGACTTTGTTAGTTGTGAGAAAGTAAAAAAAAAAAAAAAAAAAAAAAAAAAAAAAAAGGAGACTGAGAAGAGAGGAAAGAGAGAAGGAACCTGAAGCAGAGGTGATTGTAGAGTATAGTGTATGTCAAAACAAACCACAGGTTAGAATCGTTCTTCACCTTCGAAGTATCAAATTTCGACTTTGGGTATGAATATCCAACTTTTCCATCCGAGATTTCGACCTGCAGCTTGCGTCAAAATGCGCAGTTTTGAGTGCTCGTTTGAGCTATGAATCTATCGATAGGGTTAAAGCCTTAGAATTTTTGAAATATCCCCCCCCCCCCCCCCCCCTCTGATGGGAAAAATTGTTAAAAACTGTTTAAATTAGTTGAAGAGCTGTAAAACAAAATTTTGACCAAGTTGACGTCAAACTCGTATTTTTTTTTCTGAAGAAGTACTTGCTTTTTAGAGTAATTTATTAGCTTCCTAGGGTTTTAAGTTCCGACTTTTGAAATGGGAGTTTTGATTATTTTGAAAATGAGTCAAAATCGAACTTTGACCTTCCATGTATCGAAAAATAAAATCAATATCGACCTGCAGTTTGCGCCAAAATTCTCAGTTTTGCGTGTTCTTTTTACGATGTATCACAAGATAAGAGTTGTCATTTGAAAATTTTGAGCTAGGGGGCAAAACTTAGGAGCGCTCCCCGGAGATTTTGGATACGCGAAAAAGGTCTCATTAACCCTCTAATGGCCAGGTTATTTCAAAAGGACGCCACTCTTTCGTTTATAAAGGGAAGGTAGTTAACTGTTCGTACTCGGGGGAGTTGAAATTGCCAATACGATACATTGAAGGCGCCCGAATACATCTTCTTTTGTACGTGTTTTCACCAATAGCCGCGTTTATCCGGAATGAAGACTGCAACAATGTGAAGGAGACTTGAGGAGAAAAACGAGTATCTATACCCGGGCTTGGCCTTTAAAGGGTTAAGTAATAAACAAACCCCGAGTTTCGTTTTTTTATCTGCAGTCGTTCAAAAGTGATGTAGGGGTATCCAGACTTTTGCGTCAATCTGTATCACTGAAATCAATTAAGACACACAACTTTGTTCTCAAGTGATAATTTTGTAGGTGAACGGAATGGACAAGGGGTGGGATGGAGGGGAGTGGTAGGGTCGTCGGGGGAGGGGGGACACCCCTCTTTCCAAGATACGTCCTTAGTTATATAACTACGCTCTTATAACTTATAGAAGGGTGTTTGTCAAAATTACACTATGCATCTATTGAACAATACATTGACGACTTTTGCTGTGCTTGAGATTTCGTTTGCACTTACTATAGTACAAGTACAGTAAGATATAAAGATAGCTGGCTAGGGTATGTAATATGCAGCGCGCAATGTACAGTCGATGAATTGAATAATGTCAGTCGACCCCTTACATATTTTGGCTCGGGTAGGTTACCCCTGCGATGTTTGAATTCATTGCGATGAGCATTGCAGGTTGCCTGCTTGAAACAAAATTTAAGAAGTCGACTGACATTTTTCAGTTCGTTGACTGTACCATTCAACACCTGAATCAGATGTGTTGCGGGTCGCATACACTGTCAAAAAAACGGAGTGAGGACGAAATAGTCGAAGCATTTCGTCCGCCTTAGAATTCGGCGGAGTGAGAATCAACGGAGTCAGAAGAACACAAGGGAGTAAGATCTGGCGGAGTGGGAATGGACGGAGTGAAAATGAAGGGGGTGAGAGTCACTCCGCACGGGATGAGAGACACTCCGTCTATTCTTACTCCGTCCATTCTCACTCCGTCAAATTTTACTCCCTTCTGCTTTGACTTCGGTAACTCTCACTCCGCCGAATTCTATAAGGCGGACGAAATGCTTCGATTATTTCGTCCTCACTCGGTTTTTTTTTTTTTTTTTTTTTTTTTTTTTTTTTTAACAGTGTATCCGCGCCCTCGCTGGTACCATTGTGTGATCGTCGAAGTAATTGGGATGATTCCACGATCGGTAGATACTAGCTACAAGCTCGCCTATAAGCGCATGCAGATTCCTTTAACAAGTGGCCGTTGACCAAGTGACCAATGACCTGAAGCTTGATTTATACGTCTCAAAAAGTGGGGTCCGATTCCTTTTCCTTCCAAGGAAACGAGTCGAGACGAAGTCGGAGTCGAGAATCTCAACTCTCAAAGTATGTACCTGACATAATTTTTCATTTAATTTTTCTCAATTAAAAACAAGAAAAAACAAAACGAAACGCGCGCGCAAGGTAATTTCCTAGCCATCAAAAAACATAAATTTCCAGCTCGGAATCGGATGCATAACTAATCGGGGGCTACGTCTACCCGCGACTGTGCCTCGGCCAAGTTCTTGTGTTGCTATGCTGCTATGAATCTCTCCTCGCCGCTCGCTTGGTTTTCAAAACCGATTTTGACCGTTCCATGATACGGGTTCTTTTCTTGGTTCCAGTTCGATTCCGAGGTTGCCAATTTGAGGAACGAATCGGGTTAACATGGTGGCCGGGGGGGGGGGGGGAGCACCGAGAAAAAAATTCAATTAATTTTGCAGTCTATTGTTAAAAATGGTGACCAGAACCTCATTTGTTCTTGTTGATTTAACTATAACCATTTTGTTGATTTCACGGTCCGATTTGTGAAACCAACAATCCAAAAAGGTACATCAACAATCCAATTTGTCAAATCATCAATTCAGATTGTTGATTTAACATTGTTTAATATTGATTGTCGATAATTGTGAAAGAAGGTGAGGAAAGACGGAGGCGGAACCTGACGTCCATTGTGGCTAGGACTGCTAGGATGTGATTTTGTTTTGTTTCAAAAGCACCAGAATTCATTATATGATTTATTAATGAATTGTTGTTGTGATTTATTAATGAATTGTATATATATATATATATATAAAATTGTCTTATAATGAGGCTATAGAGCTGAATTGATAAGCTCAAAAATTTGTCAACTTACGGAAAACAGGCAGCTCACAATAGTATCGAAAAACTTACCTGAAACAAACAAAAACAAAGAAAAATTGTTTTAAAAAGGCATGATAAATATACTGTAAATAATCCTCTCTGAGACCAAAATCATAAAAACTGAACCAAAATATCATACCTGAGTTTATTAGTTTCGTGGTTTGATCAATCTAAAAAAATTTTGATATTTTGTTCACAATAAAAGCTGCTCTAAATTGGCAGCACTTAAAAATAATAGTTCTGTTCGTCAAGCGCCTCCAATAAATGGCAAAGGCAAAATAAGCACCTCTGAGTGTGAATATTTAACTATACAACGGGTGTTCAATGGGTCTGTTGCATACTTTTGCTACATCAATAAAACTCATTGTTTCTAACTTAAAATTCGGCGAAAATAACGATGCGCACATTAAAAACTTTCAAAATCCACTCATTAACTCAAAAATACCTTCCATTTCAAACAAACCGCGCTGCACTAGACACTATATCACCGACTTATAACTAAATAGATGGAACCATCTCGTTTACTTAAACATGAACAGAACTTACAAACATTGGAATGTTTCGTTTAGATGCGTTTTTGTAATCTTTGATAAACCGAAAAGAACAGACAGCAAATGCAGCCAATAGTTCATGTATTTAGAAGGGAATTCCATCATTTTGTAGTTACGATGTTGTTTACTTAGGCACGGTGGTTCCGTCTATGTAGTAGTATACCGGTGCAAATAGTGTCTAGTGTAGCGCGGGCTGTTTGAAATTGAAAAGATTTCCTGAGTTAATGAGTGGATTTTGAACGTTCTTAATGTGCGCATCGTTATTTTCGCCGAATTTTACCTAAGAATCAAGGTTCTATATTGTTGTAGCAAAAGTATGCAACAGACCCATTAGTAAGTACCCCCACCCCCCTCTCTAAAATCCACAAAAATCGACCGATTTTGAAAAATGAGAGTTTGAAATCTTTGATAGGATGTACTGAATCTAGAGGTTTCACTTTCAAAGCAATCGGAGGATTTAAGGTTAAAAAAAGTGAGGCAAACAAACCAAATTCATAGATCACCCATGCTGTCACTCTTTGAGATAGGACACATAAAATGTATGATCCCTGTATCGCTATAGCTTGTTGGTCTTAACTTACTACATACATGCACAGCACAGGGACTCTATAGCGACAACGGCATCTTCAGGGAAAAGGCTAATAAAACATTTGGTAAGCTCGTTAGTCAAAAGTTTCTATTCACTCACATAAAGAATATACCTGATGTGTTATAGGGATCCGTTTCCCGGAAATTACGTATAAATAAATTTCAGCAGCTAAATTTCCATGCGCCTGCGGGTATATTAACTTCGCGCTTTAAAGCGAACGAGAATCGACGCTGTTCAAACAACCTGCCCGACAAATCTAATTGCTAAATGACACTCATTATACACCAACCAACCAACCAACTTAGTTTAGCTCGGGTATCAAGTCGCGTGCGAAAATCGCCTGAGTCCAACTGCGTTATGGAGGCTCATCGAGGTTCAGAGCTCATAAACACAACATTAAATTTCGAGACATAAAGTTTAAAACAACGAGGCTTTTATGACACTCACCAGATCCGATTTACTGTCTGAAAGGTCGAGAGTTCATTTCTAGTAGTCGATTGAGTTTGACTCGTAGAATGGTACGTCGCGCGTCAAAGAAAATATACTCATACTCAAGTAAATCAACGCCAGTCTCCCTGAGGACACAGCCTCCCTCCCCCACCATTTGGAGGAGAGGAGAGCCATGTTTTTATGTTATTAGTAAACGCGCTTGCAATAAAACCCAAGTGCGAAATGCAAAAGATGCAAATTACCAGGCTGAGATGACTGATTTGTTTTGGCTGATCAGTTGAATATCTACTCATACTTTATCTATTGGTGGCAGTCATGCTCATACAGCTCGCCCATTGAATATAGTTTCTGACTACTTGCTTCGAATCAACTTGAACTTTGTCCGAAGCAAAAGCGCTAAACAGGAGCTAAAATATCACGAACTTCATTTTCTTCTTATTTTTTATTTTTTTCGGTCAAAACTCCACTTCATAAAGTAAGATGTATGGCACGAAGTCTTTCAAACAGTGACGCAGGGAGGACGCTTGGATGTGAAGGTTCAATATATTAATTGAGCCCCGTGAGTGTCGATTTTCCCTCCTCATATTAATTTCTATAGGAGGTTTCCTCACATACCTGCAAAAAATTGTAACTCAGACGTCATAATTTCTCCCCTCCCTTTTTAGACCTTGTTAAGGTCAACCGAAGACCTTTCAGATCAATTCAAGACTTTTTCGAAATTTCCTTCGAATGTCTTCCAGACGTTCCGGAGGACGTTTGAATGCCCATTTTTGCTGCCGGGATCGCAATAGACGGTTTTAGCAATGACTCGTCAATCGTCATCCGGTGACGCGCGTTTCAAACCATCTCTCTCACTCTATCACATAGCACCCATGCTATCTCGCTCTCGTATACAGACACCTTTTTTGTGAAATTTGTTGTATGAAATGGCTTTCTCGGGTCATTTTAATGTCATTTATTCATTAATTAAATATCGTAAAACAAGGCCCTGCATACGATTTTCGACATTAGAAAGAGATGGTAATGCACGAGGGTCACGTGAGAGCGAGAGAGATAGTTTGGAACGCTACTCGAGTTTTGTTACAGCTGATTGCGACCGATGAGAGCATTCTTGTGGCTAACCAATTACTTTTAGCTCTAAAACCGTCTATTAACCATCAGAGCCGCCTCTGTGATTGATCCTTGCTCTTGTAAAAAGCCTCGACGAATATCAAAATCAAAATTCAAGTAAACAGATAACCAGTCAAGAATTTAAACACTATCCGCAACAAACCAATCACCGCGTGCAAACCGCGTGTAATTCTGTTAATAAAGGGACGTAGAAAACTTAGAGTACTCGAGGGAGGGGCCCAAATAATTAAACACCCCCGCCTAGTAGTTCATTTGGCTTGCGCCGTTTTCACTACTGAATTGTCTATTAATTAAAAATGTAAAAAAAAAGGAGAAGAAGAAAACTCCAGCCTATAGTGATTGTATCTGCTCCCGAAGACAGCACAACTTGAATAAGAGTAAAGCATCTTCCTTTGCCTCTCGAAGCCTAAGTTAGGAGTCTGTGCGGGGGAGGGAGAGGGGATGAAGTCTGTAAAAGAGGCTGAGCGAGAGTGTACGGGAAACCCTCTCTTCGTCAAGAATAAATTGTTTTCTTGCAGTGTTGCCACATATTGCTGTGGAAAGAACCAATTATTATTATTTGTTGAGAATCAATGATTAAGGTAATTCTTTGCCGGTCCGAGTTAAGATTCTGGCTCAGTAGATAGCGCCACTTGTCACATTTTTAAAATTTGACTTTACAAGTTCATAGTTTCGTTCTGAAAGCATATAAAAAGGCAACCCCACAGGAACAGCGTAATTTTTATCAATTTTTTTAAGCCAAATTTCAACAATATTGGTTCTAGATTGACAGATCTAGGACCAATATTGTGGAAACATGGTTGAAAAATTGATGAAAAAATTACGCCCCTTTCGATTAATGCTTCCAGAAAACAAAACTGTAAGCTTTCGAAGTCAAATCCTTAAAAAAGTGAGGAGTGGCGCTATCTATTGTGTTCAAAAGTTATATGGAGCATTGAAGGTTTTGACTTCGACCCCCAGCCCCCCCCCCCCCGGCTCCCAGTTGACCAGACTTAAAACTGCAAAAATTCTAAAATGTGACGCTTCGCTCTATCATTCCTGAAAGTTTCATCCATTTCTGAGGGAAGGGGGGCACTCCTAATGGAAGCGGGGTGGACCCCTCTTGCAGAGATGTTGCTTTTAACATTCCCCAGAGGGTCTTTTTTTGTTTTTTTGAAATTTTAATTTTTAGGTTAAAATCTGAGTGCTAAAGCATGAATGTTTCAAGTCTCCAGTGTCTTCTGACAAAAATTAAAAAACTTTCCTTCTCTCAATTTTTTTATAGGTGGCTGTAAGCTTCAATCAGGAGCATAAGCCAATAAATCCTCAAAAATAAAAACAAAACAAAAAAAAACAAAAACAAACAAAAAATAAAATAGGTTAGTTATGATGATGGATGTAAAATAGTTTCCATTAAAATCAAGTGGAAAACGGGTCAAAAAAATGATAAATTTAAATATTTCAAAAACGGATCTTTGGATCTGGATAAAAATATCAACGGGGGGTCTGGAGGTCTCCCCCAGAATATTAAAGGGGGGGGGGTATGGGGGTCTCTCCCAGATTGAATTCAATGTGAGAAAGTGTTCGCAGGGTATTCCCTACAATTTATTTCAACATGGTTTGGCAACACTGTTTTGAGTCGTTCGAGTGTTTAATTAACCGTCGTTTAATTACTTCATTGCGTTGAAGGTACGGAGGAGCGCGAGTCTTTTTCATTGCGTTTGAGCGTTGAGCATCGCGCGTCGCCGTCCGTGGTCGACGTTCGAAGTCCCGGGTTAAGGTGTGGGGGCGGGTGGAGGAGTGGGTGGGGGTGAGAGTTAGGGTAAGGGGACCCGATGCGATGATTACCCTGCGAGCAAAGCGCGCGTTCCCCGCAAGGGACGCACGGCGGAACGCGAGGCAAAAGATGCGCGCCCACCTCCTCCACCCGAGCTTCGCTATCAGCATATCGGGAGGTAGCAAAGCAGGGCGGATCGGATTCGATGGATTCTTTTCTTCCTGTCCGCTCTCGGTCGTCCTCAGGTCGGTCTTGATCGGATCGGATCGGATCTCGTCGCGTTCGATATTGGGTCCGTTTAATTAGATTTTGGAACGGGTGCAGTGCTTTTTTCGAGCGGCGTTGCCAGCGGGAAAGTCGATGGCCAGACGCAGTTATTCGTCCATTCGCAGTCCACTCGTTTCCGCCGAAACTCACTGTTGGTCTAATGTGACTTTAGGTTCACACGATCAGTTTGTCCACAAGTTAAAGTTGTCCAGAGAATTAATGTCCTAATATTAAAAGGTCCAAATGGTAAAATGGTTCAATTATTTCTTTGGGCAAAGGCCAGTAAGAGTCGGCTTAAAGTAAGAGAGGGCTGACCCTTTTTTGTGGTACAGAAAGAAAATTTCGAACTAAAATTTGGTGGTCACCAACAAATTTTGTTGGAATTTAGGGCCGCAAATATAAGGTATGCAGGGCTGCAGGCCGCAGGGCTCTAAAATTATATTGATTAGCCAAAAAAAAATAAAAAAAAATTTTGCCCCCCCCCCCAAATAAGCCTCACTAGAAATGACGCCCCTGCCAAAGGCAGATTACGTTCAAATTTAGGGAATTTTTTCATCAAGCCATGTGTGGACAAAATTTGGCATTTTACATTCATTCATATGAAGGACTAAGATATCATCTCTCCGTGGAAACAATATTAAAGTTAACTCCATTGAGTAGAAAAAAATTCACCATAGACAATCTTCTTTTTTCTATTTTTTCCTTACTGCTTACAATCCATTATATTTTTCAAAAGAATATATGTTGCCAATATTTGCATGACAACATATCCTTTATGGACAAAAACGTATATTAGCAGTAGCGCCGTTCTGGGGGGGGGGGAGAGATTTATTCTAAGAATTTAAATTATCAAAATTTTTGCACTCTGAGATATTTGCGAGTTAGAACATGGAAAACAATTTTTTTTTTTTTTTTTAAAAAAAAAACAAGCATTCATTAATTATTGTCTGATTGGCAACATTGCTGGGATCTCCACGCGCACCCAGTATAGTAATGGCTTCCGTATCGCTTTTAAATGAGGTTCAGTGGCTACTGATTGGAAGTCCATTCCGTGGGTAATTATAACAAAAGCTCATCCAATATTGGAATTAGTTGGGTATTAACTCAGAAATGAATACAGTATGGCTGCGCACTGAAAAAAAAATAAAAAATAAAAAACAAAAAAAAAAAAAAATACAAAAAAAATAAAAAAAAATAATCAGAGTTAGAACCGTGGGTGTGACCAGTTTTTTTAACAACGGGCTCCCGAAAAAAGGGCCTTGAGCCGCCCACAGTCTGGAGGCTTCCAGTTTTTCCATGGACATGAACAGTAGTTAATTTTTCAGTCATCTCGATAAAGCAAATCGATAATCTTAAGAAGAAAATATATTTTTATGATAGCAGTAACTACATATTTCAACTTCTTGAAAGTCAAATGACATTAATCAAAAGCTTCGAAAGTGTTAAACCATTTTTTTCCAAGATACCCATGTAATTAAAAAAGAGAGAAAAAATATGGAGAACTTCTTAAGAAATCATTAGAGTTAATATAGAGTTGATATAATAATATAAGAGTTAATATTGAGCTCAACCCATTTACAAGCTTCAAAATATATGTATCAGGGCCCATTTAAATACGGCATGGTCTGAATGTTCCTATTTTTATAACTGAATTTTTGATTGATGTTTGTCTTGCTGACTCATGCCCTTTACAAAATTTATTTTTGGTGACGGTCAGAATAATAAAACATAAGATGTGTTCCAAAATATCCAACTGAACCACAGTTAGTTTATTCGTTGCCAGAGAGCACATATTCTACATTTAAGGGGTCTCTCATGGATTGCCTCAGATTATAGTTGGTCCCATTCTTCAACTGGCAATATTTTGCTTGTTAATGGTCGGTCACAATGAACAAAAATACACCTGTGTACCTTCATTTGATTGGTATAAAAGTAGTGGAGGGTCACGAATCGCGATACTTTTCCTCTGTAACCCAATTAATGGAAAAAAATCGAACATCGGAGTCATCGATTCTCATTTTACAAACGCTCAGATGAAAGAAACACGTCAATGGGGCTCTTGCAAACTTTTGCTGTAGGGGATTGAAGATTTGATTCTTGCATAAAATCCTGTAAAAATGATGATGAGTACACTCAAAAATTACGAAATTCACTCTCAGAAGCGGGCTTAACGGCGGAGAGACGTAGGTATGATGGGATTCCTATCTAAATTGAGACATGTCTCTGTGATTCTGTATGGAGAAAGTGACATAATAGACAGGAATCTCCCATGATACCTGCGTTGAACCGCCATTACGATCTTGCCGTTATATCAGTTACGTGAGTTTATTACTGAATTTAAGACTTTCTTAGTGTGATTTTCGTGATTTTCGCTGGTTTTTACATAAGATGGAACTAACTATTCATTGGCTCACAGCAAAAGTTTGGAAGAGTCCCATTGAATTATCAAGAGCCAGCATCGAAGGCGAATGGAAGTTTGAGTCAAGATATACTCCGATATTTTAAATGCCTTTCAGATTGCTTCATAATTGGTCTGATACTTCAAATGACCATTTTTTCATGTTGATGATCGATCCCAGTGAAAAGGGAAAAAAAAAGTCATGCATGCCTTCATTTGATTCATATAGATAAGAAAGCGGGGCACAGAAAAAAAAGTTTGTTACTACTGATACAAAATCTTTGGTATAAAAATGACCCAGCAAAATGCCTTTGGCTGAGCTAATTGTATCTTTGGTTCATCCTGCAAAATCTCTATAGTAAGGAGTACAAAAGCTTTGGCTAGCTCTACTAAAGACTTTTCCGGGGACATTTTTTTTCGACGAATGGTTTTGTCAGCGCTTTACCGTCTTTTCTATTTTTTTGTTTTCGTTTTTTTTTGTTTTTTGTTTTGTTTTGTTTGTTTTGTTTAGTGGGTTATGAATCTTGCAATGGACCAATAGAAAACAATGGGCGCGTGCGGTGAGCGGACAACGGACAAGCGGACGGCTCCGTGCTATGAGCGGACACAGGCAAAATGGCCGTGCGGTGAGCGGAAAAGACCACGTAAGCTCACTTAAGAATTCTTACGGTACTACGTAAGATTCTACGCTGATTTTAGAGTGAGGCAGGGTTGCTTTGTTGCTTGAAGATCCGATGCGATGGCCAGATCCAAGCACTGAGGACGGAAATATGTGCTCTAAATTGATCCAATGACGAAGGTGAAACGTGACTGTTGTCATCCCTTGTGTTTATTGCAACCTTGTCAGAAACGTATAAATTAAAGAAGGAGCTTTCAAAATTTGTTACTATTTGAATTTAATAAAGATTTACCCAAATGTCTTAAACACTGTCATTTGTTCACAAATTCGAGTACTTATTTACTTTTAATCATCATTGGTTTTGCACACATATATAGCTTTTAATCTAATTTGAACGCTCGTTTAAAAAAATGTGCATGATTATTTTGACTTTTTTACACACGCCTTCGTTTCTTTAAACTCAAGGAAAAAGTCAGTCCTAAGCCTGAAAAAAACGTAGAGGAAAGTGTCATAGTCTAAATTATGAATAATGTGCGTCAATCTCTATCTTACAGAATTGCTTACGTTTCACGTAAGCTACATTTGGTGGCGACGTGTCCGCTCAGCGCACATTAGATTTGGGATTTTTGCTGAATTCACCCTTTTGTCCGCTCATCACACGATTTTTTGAGCAATTAATGGACAGAGGCCCGCTCATTGCACTGAGCCAAAACAATCGATCCTTCGAACTATCGATACTTTTGCATAGCCGCAGATGAAGGAAACGCTCTGCGGCTCCGATAGAGAGCTTAAGCCAACACCGAAGGGAAGTTTCAGTAAAGATCCTCTTTTTACCCCCACGTCATGTCACTGTCTACAATATTGGCAAGCAGCACGACCTCGCAGTCGAAGATTCGACCTTAAGGTAAATTGTCGGAAGGGTGTAGAGGGAGGAGGATGGGGAGATCCTTTTAAATTAAGGCTTGTCGATACGCCAGATCATTAACTTTGTAATCGCGTGTTCATCTTGAGCGTTCCCCCTCCCCTTTCTGTTGTGTCGTGGAGCATGCCACATGCGCACTGCGAGGATATGGAAATAGTTTGATGCAGAGCAGGTATTTTTATGTATAAATATCAAAGCTAGTGGTAATAGATTAAGTAAGAGAGGAATACACTGACCAGTACAGCGTGGTAAAGGGGAATTCAAGCGGAGGTGGGAGGGGAAGGGGTGAAGCAAGCAAAGCAAAGAGAAAGATGAGATCGAGGCCGGTAATTACCGTGAAAAGTACGGCACAGGTGTGGCCAGGTGGCAGTGACGCCACGTTGAAGTAAATTCCTTCTTTGCGTTTCAGTGCATGATGTTGTGTGTCATGTGAGTAACCCTGTGGTGAAGCACAAGGCCTCAGCCCTTGAGTTATCATATGTTACTGTAGCCATTTCCAGAGTATTTTCGGAGGGAAACGTAAATTCTTTATATCTTTTTTTTTTTTTTTTTTTTTTTTTTTTTTTTTTATCGCACAAAAAAAATGGACGTTCCAGGACGTCCGCGGAGGACATTCAAAGGAAATTTTGAAGGCGTTTTGAATTGATCTGAAATCTCTTCTTCTAATCTTTAAAAGGTGATCAATACAAAAAATAAAAAATCGTGGACATTATATTACATTGAAAGAAAAAAAAAAAAAAAAGATTACCAGAAGCATGCGACAATAAGTGAACCGATGTTAGGGATGGTACAATTACTAGAATTCTGGTGTTAGTATCATATTTCTTGAAAATGTTGAGGAAATCTTACCATATTCTGGTATTGACACCAGAATTGTCTGGTCATAAGTACCTACTAGACTTTCTGTGATTCACATATCGTTGTGTTTCTGGTATTATTTCTAGAATTTAAGAATTATTTTTTCCAGTGTACGCCACGGAAAAAAAAGAATGGTGTAATTTACCATTCACATAGCTGATTTGGTCCCTACCAAAGTTAAGATAAACTTGATCAGAATTATGGAACATTTGACCAGGTATTAAGTGAAATTGACCTGATTCCTGTTCCATAACTCTGGTTAAGTTTATCTTAACTCTGGTAGGGGCCAAAACAGCTATGCGAATGGTAAATTACACCATTCTCTTTTTTCCGTGCGTCCAAATCACAAATAATCTGATTACCATTGATAATCTAGAAACGATTCTAATGGGGGGGGGGGGGGTGATAATCGAGCATCATATACGAGACGCCGCTGCTGTATGGTGATAAGTCTTTTGGTCGGCGACTAAACTTATCACCGCCACTGAAATAGTATAATTCTAGGACGTGGGATAGGTGCAGACTATAGCTATCTTGGGAAAGGAAACGAGTAAAATTAAATTATTCATTCCGTGGACAGGAATCGCAGGTAGATAAGTGATAATGAGAAACGGCGCAGGAGAAAAAAAATAGGCAGGTGGAAGAGTGAAGAAGATAGGAAACACAGAATGAGTGAATCCAGATAAAAAAAAAGAAAAAGCTTGCCTTATAGAAGAAGTTATAATTTCAGTTTTCTAATAGCCAAAGCCGCCTCATTTAAATGCATTGGATTTTATTTTGACAAGTCAAAGTCTGGGGACCTAACACGATGACAGGGGAGCAGCACAACAACGGCTGTGTCCATCCATACCCGTAGCCAGGATCTTGTCTTTTCTCTCTCTTTGCCCGTTTGACTGCATTTGTTAGAAAAGGACAGAAACAAAGGCTGGAGTCACGTTGCAGCCTCTATATTCATCTTTTTCTAACACATGAGATTAAATGAGCTAAGAGAGAGAAAGACAATATCCTGGCTACGGCGATGGCCGTGTCAGATGGATGAGGGTTCGCGTTCGGAATATGAGCGCCTCCTCTTTATTGTGACCCCTATAACACCCCGACCGGACGGACGGATGAAAATTTAAACTTGTATATATACCAGTGTTTCATCGCAATCTGTGCGCCCGACAACTTTTCTCTCGAACTTGAAAGATGCGTGCCGGTGGGTGAAGATGAAGCGCTTAGTGACGCAGTTTAAAATGCTAGAACCCAGAACTCGCTTCAGTTCCCTGGTAAAAATGGTCCTTAACCAATGGAGCTGTTGCAAACTCTTGCTACAGGCTTATAAATAGTTGATTACAGGAGGTAAAACCCTGTAAAAAGGACGAAAAGCGCATTAAAAAATCACGAAATCTGCTCATAAAAAGTTTTCAAACGCGAGACCATATTATGGCAGTGGTTACTGCATTTTACATTGTGTTTCTCTATATCTCAATAAGTTCCATCCTCACGAGGTGTCCTCGCGACACCACATAAGAAGAAGAATACAATTTCCATAAGATTTTGGCGGTAATCACCGCCATTACGGTCTCGCGTTTGAAAGCACTTCATGAGTTTGGGAGTGGATTTTGTGATTTTTTAGTGCACTTTTCGTCATTTTTACATAGGATTTTACCTCACAATCAGCAATTAAAAAGCCTGTAGCAAAAGTTTGCAACAGCTCCATTCTGCGCTTCGTACACGATCAAACTAGGATACCGTCAAACAAGCAATCCGCGATGAGCCGAAATCTGCCACAAAATATGGCAGGTAAGCCAACTTTTGCATGTTTGGTTGATGCTCCATTCGTCAAACAACTGTGCAGTTTGACGGCCCGACAATCTGCTGCAGAGTAATTTGACGATGTATGGTGTCATCCGTTCACCAATCTCAGTCAACAAAACTAATTAAATACGTTTTTGAGATGTTTTAGTCAAGTTTATGTTTGAATTTTAGAAGTGTCAGATTGGCAATTCTGCAGTTTGATCTAATCCACTTGAGCGTGTACGAAGGCCTATACAGTATAGACGTGTATGGATCCATATAGATATGTATGAATATCGTATGGATCTGTCTGTATTGATATAGGTGTTGATATCCGTGCAAATCGATACAACATCCACTGCACAAATCCACATAGATCTATACACATCGATACTCTGTATAGGGAATGAGTCCGTTGAAGCAATCTTTTGCTACAACTATAGATAGGGTTTAATCGGGTGTAAAATCACTTGAAAATAAAGTTCGGAGCACCAGGAAAGTTTCAAAAGACCTTCGTACATGCTCAAAGTACGATCGTCAAATTGGCATCGGTGAGCTGAAATCCACCGGAAACAGTTGAATTGCCCAACCTGACATTTCTGAAATTCAAACAGAACCTTGATCAAAACACCTGAAAAACGGGGTTTATTTGTTTTGTTGACAGTATAGGTTGGTGAACAGATGACACAACATCCATCGTCAAACACCTCTACAGTTTGACGGGCCGTCAAATTGCACAGTTGTTTGACAAAGTTTTAACCGGTTAGCATAGAGATTTCGTCCAAAGCCAAAAATGTCCAATTTTCTGTTTTGTCCAGTGACACGTACAAAAATTATTTGTTCAGATTTAAAAATGTCCAGAAGTTTCTTTTGTCCAGCAGGAAAATTGGCCAAAAACATTATGTCCAAAAAATGAGAAGATGCGCGCTCAGTCATTATTGTATACAATAGATTCAAATATATTCAATCTGTACTTTGGACGCATATAATAAGTGGACGAATGAAAGGAAACCGAAAAAAGTAAACAAATGGAATACAATATTCAGAGTTCAATAAAAAAAAAAAAAAAAAAAAAATAATCGAAAAAAAAAGGATGAAAATTTGACAGTTAATTTTGACATCAGGAGGTTATTCAAACATTAAATCGCCGCAGAGGGGAAAAAATTCGGTATTTTCCGCTGGAAGTCGTCATACGTGAATCTCTAATGAAAATAGATACCTCTATTTCTTCATCACTGAGAAGGTTTTCTCTATCTCCAAACATAAAATTCAATCTGATGATAGGATAGTTAAATGATCCCTTTTGATTGAAAAATGAGATTGTTCATTTCTTCCAATGCGTAATAGTGTGTTTCGCTGATTTGTTGATATCCCCAAATGTTTCAAAGGTATTGGACGAAATTGATAAATCGTCCATTCCTTCGATTCAAAATGGACTAAATAAAAAGTGGGTAAGTTGTACGTTGGACAAATTAGCGCTTTGGACGAAATAATAATGGCAATTTAAATTGGACTAATTTACATTGGACGAACTTTTTTGGACAAAACGTGTATTGGACAAAATCTCTTGGAACCTTTTAACCAATGGAGCATGCAACGGTTGGGTCGCCGGCCGTTTTGTGGTGGATCTCGCGATTCATCGATGCCATTTTGACGATCCTACTTCGAGTGTGTGCGAAAGTTGAAAGCACTCACAAACTGAATAATACGTTTAACAAAATTCAAAGATCTCGGTCAAATGAGTGGGCCACAACGGAGAAGAAGTCCCTTCTATTCGTAATTTTCTATGCTGAGAAAAAAGATTCGTCGCATTGAAGAAGCTGCAATTAGACGGGACTCCCGGACTCCCCCATTGTGACCTCCTCATTCGGCTGCCATCTTTGAATTTTGCTGAACCCATTTATTCAGTTTGTGTGGATTTTGAGACGTTTCGATGCATTCAATGTGATTTTTACACAATTTAACATGGGAATCTACCCTCTGTATAACGCCCTATAGCAAAAGTTTGCAACAGACTTGTTATTGGTTTCATTCCTTCGTCAAATCAAAACAAAACTTGCCTCTGACTAAAAAATTTTAATTTTAAAGCATTCCTCAATAAAAACCAATTATTCACTTTCAATCATTTTCATTTTCCAGCATAAAAAATAATGTGTCGAAAATTCAAAAATTATCGGTCTAGGTGCTCCTCCAACACTTCTGAAACGAACTCTACCAAGCTGCATACGAGCTATGTCGAGAGATGCCAGACTTTGATCGCACTTATTATAAGAGATACTGAGAGGTCTGTATAACCTCAATTCTATCCCAAATATGACATTTAATGGAGCATTGGATAACTATACCCTAACTCCTCCGTGTAAACTTTGTCTCATCGTGCGCAGCCATGTCTACATAAAGTAATAATGAACTTACTGCTTTACAGCCTGGAGAAAAGTTTTAAGGTTAATTTAAGAGTGGTAATAATGTAAACAAAGCAAAAGAGCAACCAAACCTTAAAACTTACTCACAGCTGTTACATCGGCTCTAGTCCTAATCAGAGTGCTCAACTTGCATGTTTCAACATAACTCGTTTAGCTCGATACGGGCAATATGGACAATTCAAGCTAGAAATCGTAAAAATCATATCGGAGTCCGACCCAATGATTACTTATTCATACAGATATGGCATATGCCTGAATTTTGTTAAGTTGACTCCGGCCGTGATACAACCAGGCATACAGAGGGGATCATAAAGATTACAGAGAAAAGATTACATTTTCCAAGTTTTTCTGTTACAAAACCGTTCCGTGTTCCACATTCCACTGCTCAGTTCACAATGTTCACATGTTTGTTCCAGTTCCGCAAATAAATACAGGAAAAGTGGGAAAAGTAATATTTCCGAACCAGAATTCTGTAATCTTTATGATCCCCTCTGTATGCCTGGTTGTATCGCGGTCGGCGTTTCATCCATTTTTCACTCAACACAGTCGAGATATATAGCTTGTGCCATTTCTGTATGTTTAAGTAATCTTTGGTCCGACCGAGATAGAGTCGGGAGATGTTACAGCTGTGGGTAAAAAAAGAATGTCATTCGACGCCTTACATTTTCGCTCAGGTAGGCTACCAGCAATGCTTGAATTCATTTGCGTGTGTATTGCAGGCTGTCTACCTTAAGCAGAATCTAAGAAGTCGACTGACATTCTTTAATTCTTTGACTGTACATTGACGCTTTTGAGGAAACACGTTTTGTCTTCATTTCTGACCCCTTTTCCGGCAAAAGCCGACTTTCCATCTAATGTTGTATGATGTGGAATTATTATATGGACCCTCGAATTTATCGAGATTTTGATATTAATCAATTGATGTCTCGATTAATCGATTTTAATTGATTTGTTGATTTTCGTACATTAATCAGATCTCTTTCATTTTTTTTTTTTTTTTTTTTTTTAGTCCAAGATCAAATTGCTATTACTGAAAAAAGAAGAAATATATTTTACAAATATGGGCTGTATTTTGACCACTGTTTATTTTCTCACCTGAATATTTGAACGAAAATCCACCCATAAGGATTATCTTAATGGTTTGTCAATAAATTGGATGAATTCGGTTTGTTAGGTGAAATTTTTGAAGTGTGTGAGTAGTGAATGCAATTCATTTTACTTTTAATAATAATCAACCAATTAATTTTTGAATCATAATTAATTCTAATCGTGAATTTTCTCCGATTTTTCAGTTTTGTACTGTGCATATATCTAGATGGATAGTTATATTATTTCCCCTCTTCGCTCACTTTAGAGGAGAACTAGCTTGAACTTACAATTATTAATTTACAAGGCGCTCTCGCTCCTTGTGAATACGAATGCTTGCTTATAAAAACAAATGGTATTTCAGAGTTGAGCGCAAGTATAAATCAAAGTTTTGACGTGCAGTGCTTATTAAAGTAGATTGTGCTCCCTACCATATTCAAAGTCTCCCCCCTCCATGAACCTTCCCTTCATTTTCTTTGGATAACATGTATCATTGTATCACTGAGCGTTCAAGATGAGATTTTTGTAAGTTCATTCCCATCCTAGATTTATTAGTCAAGTATTGATTTGAGAGATGAAAATAGAAAATTGCAAATTTAACCGTTTTAGGAATTAATTAATCATATTTGGCTGGCCGTAGATTTTTTTGTCCTCATGCTCTAGTTCGTTCTTTGGTTTAATGGTCACCATGGGCATGAGCGGATCCAGCATTTTGGTAACAATGCATTATTCCTATTTGAACGTATGAAAAACAATGGATACAGAGGGGGCTTTGACCCTTTTAATAATCGATTGTTTCACACACATTTAAACGGGATGTACACACATATGCCAGATTGCTGGAAATGCCTTTGATGGTCACAATTTAAGGCATCTGCAGCGGTGGTGCGATGGTTCGTGCTATTTCGTAACCATGTTTTTTTGCCGTTTGAACCTATGCGAAAATATCGCTTTCTAACACATTGCACAAGCCGCCAAGGCATCGAAGTGGTATGTACTCAAAATGCGTGACGTCAGTTCCAAGTTTGTCTCAAAAGTGAATCATAGCCGCAGCCATGATTTTTTTTTTCGAGGGAGGCTGTAGCATTGCATCACTTGCAATCTGACTATGCTAACTAAGTGTCGTCCATTTAATCCCATGAAAAAGGTCGAACTATACCGGGGTTGCTCAGTGCCACTTCCTTGAATCGAGATTTTACTATATGGTTCAAATGGGCAAAATGCAACTTTGCAAGATTGTACGCGAAGCCACTGACAGCAGATCATTTTTTCTTCTTTTTCCTTTTATTATCCCTAATTTTCCTCCCCTTCTTACTGACATTTTTAGCCCTCCCTTGCCAAAAAAAAGAAAAGATTCAAGAGTGCTGCTTTCTTGCTCCTTGCTTTGGATTTAATTTTACTTTCTTTGATACTTGGCTCTTGCTTTGTCCTACGTAATAATTATGGATGATTCGACAGACGAAGACTGGGAGGTGATTGATCGGATACTGATTGCATAACAATTATGATGAAAATTGGCGTGCACAGGAAAAACCGCAGGAAACCAAGCAAATCACGCTCATGTCGTTCCTTCGTCCATTCCACCCTCCGCGTGCATGTCCAGTCCATCCACCCGTTCCCTTCATCCCGTCCTTCCAACTTGACGCGGTCCACCATCCACTTCGTCCCCCGTCGTTCTCTCCGCTTTTACTTTTCTTCTTGTTCGCTTTTAGTTTCATCCTGGACAAAAGGTGTAACGTCGCGGTTGTAGTCGCATTAAGGGGCGAATCTGGAGAATGCATGATAACGTGATAGCCTGGAGCCAATCAGATTACTCGGATTAGAAAAAAAGAGAAAAAGAAAAAAAAATCAACCTGTCGTTCTATTCCTTCCATCTCATTTTTCTCTCTTTCTCTCTCTCTCTCTCTCTCTCTCTCTCTCTCTCTCTCTCTCTCTCTCTCTCTCTCTCTCTCTCTCTCTCTCTCTCTCTCTCTCTCTCTTTCTCCCTCCCCCTTTCCTCTTCTTTCTCTTGCATGCACAGAGAGTATTATGCATCTCTACGAGCACGTTTCAAGTAGCAGAAATCGGTATCGTTTGTTCTCCCCCCCTGCTCCTCCTCCCCCCTTTCTAGACCCCCATGTTCCCCATCTTGTACATCTCGTGCATCTTTTTGCCCCCCCCCCCCCTCTACGCCCCCTATCTCCCTTGTTAGGGAGCTCTCTAACCCGAAGCCATGGTCTTTCCTCTACCCCTAACGGCACACTCAATCCAGGTTTGGTTTCAATCCAGCTACTCGAAGGATTGACAAACCGACGATTGCCAATCCGATTTTAATCCGATTTCAAGACTGGTTTACAAGCGGCACGGGGATGATCAGCTCCGATATCCGAATTGGAATCGGCTTGAACAAGGATAAACACGGACTTCTCAAACCTATGAGAACCCGTTTTCAATCAGTATCAAACCTAGATTGACAGTCGGATAATCACCAGGTGTACAAGCTTCGTGAAAGACGGATCGGAAACGAATTTAAATCCGATTCAAACTGCATACTGGACCCTGCCACAAATTGGATCCGAACCGGTTTCAAGCCAGTTCTCTGAACATGGTTCAAGATGGATTTAGAAACTCATAAAAAAAGGACTTCAAAACGGTTTCAAACTTGCTACAAGAAGCTTCATCAACCTAGTTTCAAGTGAGCTTTCAGCCGATTTCTTAATCGTCCAGTCGATTGGCCAGTTTAATGCTTCGTCTTGAAACTCGATTGAAACCGAGTTAATCGAAGTACTTGCAACCGATAGGAATCTGTTTCCAACAAGGATCAAACCTAGTTAATCAATCGGATAGACATCAGGTTCAAAGGCTCCATATGAGACAAATCAGGGACGGGTTAAAAATCGACTCATTTTGCATACTACATCCTAATAGAAATGGAATCCGATCCAACATCATGCCAGCCTTGTGAACCGAATTCAAGTCGGATTCAACCCGCTGTAAAGACGGTTTGAGTTTGGGTCGGATCACGTTCGTCAATTTTTTTTGCGGACATGTAAACCATTTCAAGCAATCTACAATTCGCATTCAATCCGGTTCAAATAACTGTTTTGAAACCGGATTTGAAAATAGAGTTCTTGATCCGTTTAAACCCGTGTTTAACCCAATTGATAAAACAAGTTTGAATATGGTTTTAAATTAGTTTGAAGTAGGGTTTATAATCCTCCATGAAATCAGTTTGAATCAAGGTGAAATCTAGCTATCCAATTTTTGGTGCGGACATGTAAGCCATTTCAAATCGTCTACAATTCGCATTCAATCTAGATTGAATAACCTGGTTTGAAACCGGATAGGAAAGCGGAGTGAACTTAGTTCGCGGCTTCCGCCGAGAGAGTGCTCCACCATATTTTTGCGAAACGTTACTCGCGTTTACTTGGCCCCGAGCTGCGAACGACCTCTCCACTGCAACTTAGTACGGTTGGGACATCTCCATCATTACTTGTTGGTAATGGATTCACCCTAGGCCCACGTAGAGTGCCTGAAAATTGGTTTAGCGAGTCTAACCTAAACAACAATTCAAGCTTGAGTCTATAACTTTCTACCAGTTTGAAGTTGGTCAAAAGTTGGTCTAGTACAGTTCATTCAGAACTTGGCAGCCATCTGGATTCAATCTGGTAATTCAAGTTTAGATACGGTCTTGTGAGTCATTCAAGTCACCTAGCTGCACTTTGCATTCAATCCGGCTTGAGTAACCAGTTGTGAAACTGGACGGGGACGAAGCTTAGTTCTTGATCCGAAATATACTCATGTTGAACCCAACTTATGAAACAAGTTTGAAAACATCTTTAAATCAGCTGAAGTAGGGTATATAATCCTCTTCAAAATCATTTTTATTTCGGGTTAAATCCGGCTGTTCTATTTTTAGTGCGGACATGTAAGCATTTCAAGCCGTCAAAAATTCACATTTTGTCTGGGTTGAATAATCTAGTTTGAATCCGGTTAGGAATTTGGGGTTAAAAAATGGAGTAACCCTGATTGAACCCCATTAATGATTCAAATTGGAAAGCGTATTTTAAAACAGCTTTAAAAGGGATTCACAATCAAAGGCTAAGATTGCTTGAATCCGAATCAAATCTAGTTAGTCAATTTTTTTTTTCGGACATGTAAGCCATTTCAAACTATCTATAATTCGCATTCAACCCTGCTTTGATAATCTCGTTTGAATCCGATTCGGAATCGGTGGTTTAAAATTGGGAATAACCCTGATTGAACCCCATTTTTGAAACAAGTTGAAAAAGGTTTTTGAACCAGTTTGAATAGGGGTCTATGATGCTTGGCGAAGATAGCTAGAATCCTAGTCAAATCTAGTTAGTCAAATTTTTTTGCGGACATGTAAGCCATTTCAAACTGTCTATAATCCGGCTTAAATCCAGCTTGTGTTAATCGGGTTTGAAACCGGATTGCAAAACTGGATTGAAATCGGTTGACTGGTTTGCCAAACCGAATTGAATCCGGTTTTAACCTCGAAATGTGCCGTTAGGGACGTTCCTTCATCCGTCTTGTTTTCTCCTTGTTCCATTCCACGTGAATTCTGTCACATTCCCTCTCTTCCTCGCTCGCAAAGCTTTTTTCTTGCCCTTCCCCCTTCCCCCTCCCCCTCCCTCACTCTCGACGCTGTTCCACGTTTTTCTTGGCGTTCCTTCTTCTCTGCCGTCCGTTCCTCGGATTTATTCCTCTTCGTCACCCCCCTTCGTTCCCCCGACGGCAATTTTTCTCAGACATTGCACATACTCCGATCTGTTCCAGTGCAAGGGAGGCCCCTGACCATTGATGCGCGGTGGAGAATAATTAATGAACACTACTGGTTGTGGAACGAGTCAGAGGAGATGGAAGAGAGAGGGGGCCCCGCCCCTCGAGGGCTCATGGCCGGGGCAGGGCTGTACCGAGCTTGGGCCGGGGCTGGAACTCGATGCTGCTTTTTCAAATTCCGACCGGTTTGATAAAAATCTCGACCTAGCTAGGAGTTATGCTAGTAAAGCGTGCACCAAGTGAGTGCTCCAACGGAAACTTGCGAGCCCTTTTGAACTTGTGTGCTTGCTTTTGTGAGATTTGTTGCGTCTGTAGGGGGCTGTGTGTGAGTGTGTGAGGGTGTGTGTGTTTGTGTGTGCAAGCTGTTCAAATTGAGATGAGGGCCCGATTTCAAAGTTAGCTCGGCGGAGCTGGAGTCCAAGGAAATTGACTAAAAAAACTCTCAAAACGGAGCATTGAAAAGCTGGATTGGCTGAGTGAGCGAATGGTTGGTGGGTAGGAGGAGGTATAGCACAAACCAGGATAGGTGCTACAAGATTTACAAGATTTATTCTCTCTAAAACGCATTTCCTGGCAATTAGAAACGCAAACTTCTCGAAAAATTTACCTGGAAGCCAAAGATACAAAAATATCACATTTAAATACTTAAGCATAAAAGCACAGGATACTACAATGAGAATGGAAACTCTCGGTTCATTTTGAGGAATTATTTTTTGGTCTGCCATCTGTAGAAGTTCAAAACTATCCTCATTCAAAGCAATAGGACGGACAAAAATAGAGGTATGTCCACCATCTTGAAAAGTAACCAAAATAGATCGATAAAATGTTACAATTAGCTCTTTTAGTACCTCTCTAAATTCAGGAGATAAAGACGAAATGAAAGATATACCTCATAAGAAGAAAAATGAGTGAATAGAGATTTATTTTTCTTGTTTAAATTGCGCCATATACTAATAAGCCTGGTTTTTTATTAATTTTTGAACGTAATTATTTTAATTTAATTTGAATTTTTAGTTTAGAACGGTGGAATTTTCAAAATAAAACTGTAAGCTGTTCGCAGGATGGATGGTAAATTTTAGCCTCCTCCTGTTTCCATAGGTTACGTTAACTGCAAAATCATCTAACTCCAATGATGCGCAGTAAAACGGGGTAAAAAAAGGGAAAGTTTTATCGGTCGTAAAATGTTTACAATGAAAATGCTGTAAGGTGCAGTCGCAGTCGGTGCAATTTCGAGGCAGCACAGCATGAGCGCCGCGCCATGCTCCAGCCAGTGACGAGTTGGCGGCAAAACCTAAAGGTATGTAAGATGATACGGTCGAAAAGGAAGACGAAGCTATAAATTATATCGTCTAACTTTTACTTTCGCCGTGATCATGCCTGTGCCTAAATGATTAGTCCGTCTATTAGCGGTGGCTTGTGCAATGCGGCAACAATGGATACTCACCATTTAAATCTACGTAAAATAATCTATGTTCAGATGATTCACTGAATCCGTGAAAAATCGATACTTACACACGGGTTCAAAGGGCGAAAAAACATTGTTGCCAAATAGCACGAGCTGCTACTGCCGCCTATCATCATTGCAAATGCTATGAAGAGGCATCCGATTTTGATTGCGATCGCATTATGGCGAATCCAGCAATCTGACAACAGTGAATTCTTCCCATTTAATTTCGTGAGAAACAATCGATTAGTCACGGGGCTATGGCCCATTTAGAAATCGGTTGTTGATAAAACATTTAAAAGGGAAGACTAGACTGTTGCCAGATTGCTGGATCCGCCTATATGATTGCGACCAATTCGCTGACTTAGATTTCGACCATTTTATTTGCAGTTTAAACTTGAACGTAAAGTACGTGTCGTCGTTAGATTTGGTCTCATCTTTAATTTCAACGTGATTTACAGAGGATGTTTTTAGACCAGTGGTGGCTCCAGGAACGTCATTTCAAGTTCGGCTTGGGGGGGGGGGGGCAAAATATCTTATGACCTTTTTTTTTTTTTTTTTTTTTGCTCATCATTATAATTTTCGGCTTGGAGGGGGCTAAAAAATCGGATAACCTTTTTTTTTTTTTTTTTTTTTTTTTTTGCTCATCAACATAATTTTAGAGCCAAAAAGCCGTCTTTTGGGGGCAAAAATCGGATGACTTTTTTTTCTTTGCTCATCAATATACTTCGTGCCAGTTTTTGAGCCCGACTTCAAATCCTTGGGGGGGGGGGCAATTGCCCCCCCCCACCCCCCCCCCCTAAATGACGCCCATGGGTGGCTCGTTCAATTCGGCAACAATGTTTTTCATCCATTTGATATTAAGGAAAACAATCGATTCTATAGCTTTACCAGCAATCAAACTTTGCGCATAGATTGAAACAGAGGAAAGATATTGTTGCCAGGTTGTACAAGTCGCTACTAATTTAGGTCTGGCGTCATAAATGCGATACATTGCTTCAAAATGGTTCGATAGTGACTCTCAGCTAAAAATATACCTTGAAAATAAAAGTATTGCATCGAAAAAACTGAATGAGTTAAGAAAATTAAACTGTTGGAGAAGGTAAAATTATCGGATAAAATATATAATGGACCTTTAAAATAAAATAAGACGAAATAAGCTAACTTTCCGATTAATAAAAAAATTAAAAGTCCGTAGATTTTAATGTTTGAGGAGGTAACCTAACCTGACGAGTATCACAAAGTACGGGATTTCCCCCTTTCACAGTTCATAAGCATCTTCATAACTGGGATTAAATTAAAAAGCGCCAAAATGCGTATTTTAAGATAAACTTGGGTAAAACAATGGACTACTGGACCAACAGAGGAGTTTCGAGTGAATGAGAGAGTTTTGCGAAGAATTATCTCGGATTCGCTTTTTCTATTTGCCCTCATAATTTATTGAATAAAATATGAAAGGTTGGTATGCCTTGAATTTTCTATTGCATCAACCGACAACGTAAGTGCTGATAATGCGAAACTATGGAAAACGCTCTCCTGCAACAAAATGATTCTAAATTCGACTTTTACAGAATAAAAATCATAAAAAACCCCAAGATTAAATTGTATAGTGATTTTAAAATTTATCAGGAAAATTGTTCATGTGATTCTTTTAACGCGCGGCAATGGTATTATTTGCAAAAATTAAGTGAACTTTCGAGATAAATTCTTTAAAAATCCTGGAAAATTTGCTTTTTATCTAAGGAGCCGGCGAAGAAAAAAAAAGTCGAAAGAGAACCGCGCTCTCTCTCTCCAAGACTACAGAGCGAACAGCAACTTAACATATGATGCGGCAGGCCGAGAAATACTTCGTATAAAATTGAATGTTTATCAATAACGCGTGCTTAACCTTCAATTTTTGGTCGATTCTCAAATTTTTGTTAAAGTAGCCAGAAATGATGTGATCCAAGTGATTCAGTGAGCCGACGTTTAAGTGGCCAGAAATGGTGTGATCGCTTGATACAGTGAGCGGACTGAATAAGGTAAACAAAGCCAGATTTGTGTACTTTTTCTCTGATTATTAGCCCTAGCTACCTGTGTATTGAAGGTTATGTGACTGTGATGGTGTTAGTGGTGGCGTTGCTATTTTTAGGCGAGACTCGAATTTCACAACTTTTGAAGTGACATTCCGTTGCGTTCGGATATAGGAGCTACTCTCCAAGCATGAAATCAACATAACCTCTTGTCATTCTTTAGCAATGCCCTATCATATGTCACATCCTCAACGCACTATGACTTTCAAAAGAAAGTATACCCTGGTCAAAATTCTTACTGCTAAGTTTGCCGCCTTTATTCTCAATAAAACTATCGATTTTTCATGACTTTCTTTAAGAGGGTCGTTCTGATTAGTTCGTAAACACTTCTAATCTGCAAAATTGTTTAAAGATTGTCAAGATTTAAAAGAGGGAAAACTTCGATCAGGGTACTTTCTTTTGAAGCTCATGGTACATACATTTTAAATTTGTTGAAAGACATTTTACAAATAGTGGGGTCAGTGGGAGTAAACAACAACCTCTCCTTTTATTTTAAAATCTATGAGATCTTTAAACGTCCTCTGAATCATCTATATAAAATGTCATAAAGTTTCATGCTTTTGTTGCATTCAAATCTGAGGCAACTCTTTTGAGCTTTAAACACTCAACTTTTTCCTTTTTCCTTGAAAATGTAAAAGGCTGATGGCACGTTTTATGGCCGATGCACAGGAGGAGGAGAGGATACTGGGATGTAGGGAGGATTAAGGCCGTAAACAGAAAAACCCCCGGAGGAGGATGCAAAATCATCCAGAGGGGGGGGGCGCCGGGGGAGGAGTTCAATTTTTACGTCTTATTTGACACTTTCAGGCAGTTTATCACCTTTTCATCTCTTATTTGGGCGTTTACCAAGGAGCCCCTGTAGGCACCCTCGTGGTGGATTTAGACGATATCTAAGGGTAGTTTTCAAAGGAACTGGTGACAGAGGGCAAGCCATGTTCATTACGGACTTTCTTGGGACTTTTTTCGGACGTTGAATTTTTTACTGGGTTACAAGTTATTTGTGTCTGTGCGAGGTTGAGAATGTCAGTGCTTTTACCTTAATGGATGGCCTTTACGAAGATTTTAGTAAATTTTGTTGATCTGTATCGGTAATTGAAAGGTAAAAATTGGTAATAAATAATTGAAAGTACTAAATCTTTACGGTGTGTAATGTTAAGGCTCGGTTTATTGCATCGATGACTGAAACTGCTCCCATGAATTTTAACGCTCTTATTTGACTGTGCTTTAAGCCCCCGATTTTCGCATGTATCTTCATTAGGTGAACGGTCCTCCCAAAAACTCCCGGTCCAGACGATCAACTTTGTTTTTAAATATAATTTAAAGGAATTATAAGATTAAATCGTCGAAAGGATGGAATATTAAATGAAGTCATACTATCAGCTTGGAATTAAAGTAGCATAATATGGATCTGCTGGGATCAGTAGCGCACCGAGAGTTTCTTCTTCTCTCTCTTTTCTCCATTAAAAAACGTATGTTAGCCAAGGATGGACAATGGGATAAAACCCCCTCTTTCTGTCTTTTTCCTACTTATACATTCAAATGGGAAATGAGCGAGATGGAAGAGATCTTGGTTGCGCCAGTGGCTGGGATTTATCGCGCCTGCTCTTTTGGGCTTTGAATCTTATGTCATACGACTTTAAGGCAACGGGGCAGTGGCGAAGCGTGAAATTTGGCAACAATGTATTTTCTCCACTTAAATTCACCAAAAAAGTCGAACGCTTCAGTCATCGGCGATGACCATGCATTTCGACCTTTCTGATGTGTTTAAATGGGGTAAATGGAACGTCGCACGCCTCACCGCGCCACTGCAACGGGGCGCATTTTAATTGTCAAATTCACTAAACTTTAAATTCAATTTTAAGGATAATTTCAAAATGCACTTGAAATAACAAAAACGACTCCGAATCTTAAGAGGGGAGCGAAGGAGAAGCCATATTTTGATGTCACCCCTGGATATTATTTGTCTTCTGTTTCTTTTTACTTTGGATACTATATTCGCTGCAAAGTCAAAATAACTGTCTTAACAGATCACATCAAGCCTAAACAAACATTATATTATATTTTTAAGTCATGTGACTCGTTTCTCAAAACCTTATTTATTCTTTCAAAGTACCATCTAAAGAAATTATGAATAATTTTATAAAATATGTCTAATCATTAGCTCATGCAGTAGTGGCGCGTGCATTCTGGCAACATTGCATTTGGTCCATTAATGACATGAATAAGATCAGAACATTACGGGTCAACAGTAAACTCCCTCGAATCGATATTTTGATTGTGTTTAAATGGAAGGAATGTAACGTTGCCAGATTGCACTCACCGCACTATGGGCTGAGATCGAAAAAATTGGCCAAAATTTTGTGAAAAAAAATATAAAAAATCATCGTTTTCGACTTTTAAAGCTGAATTTTTAAGTTTTCAGTGACATTGCAGCTTTGAAATTACATGTTAGAAGTTATTCTGTGATTAAAGATGGTCTTGACAGTTGAGAAATAATAAATTGACGAAGAATTTAATTACTGATTTTTTGCCACTTTTTGACGATTTCAGACTACAGTGTGCAGATACTGAGCTCATGTAACCAGCTATTTCTTTTACTAAGTGGATCAACCAAGACGATCGAAATGCTTCTGCCGGAAAAAAAAAATGAAGTTCCGAAATTTTACATCAGCATTTATACTCGAGATGGTGTTTTATATAACCTAATCAGTATGTAATCCTCGAATGGATGAACATTTACTTGAGGAAATCGGTTTCAGGGTCACTTGGACCTGAAATTGATTTAATAATAGTTTCAAGATGCAAAATTTGAGTTTTGATGATTTTTCAGGGGGTGGGGGGGGCATCCATTTCTCATGGTTTAAAAATGAGTGGCTCCTATATTTGAATAATTGTTCAACAGGGCATACAAAGTTGAGCATTTTGGTGAAAATCGAAAATCAAAGGTCGACATCATTTTTGTATTCGAGTTATAAAAGATCAGAGGTTGATTTGGTCTTCAAATGTGCAAAACTCCATTTATTATGAATTTGTTAAAGCAAAAATCAGTTGAAATTATTCTATTTGCTTTCCAGCTTTCCTTCCTTGAGTGCTTACCAGAAAAAATACGACTTCAGAGTTGAATTAATCAAATTGGATTTTTCGGCCTATACTTTGTTAAGGGTGGAATCCCTCGGATATCATAAAATGTCAAATTGTGGCCCTTATCCAGTGATACAGCATTTAAAAAATAAAAAGTTAATTGAACATTTTGGTGCAAATCGAATTCCAAGATATTTTGTTTTCGATGGATCGAAATTAAAAGTTCGATAACTGCTTCCAAAATATGTTGACGGTATGGTGCGAAACATCATTGAAACATCATTGAATTTGGGCGCAAATTGGAAGTCATCAATATTATTGTGTCTTTAAGATATCGTCGGTCAAAGTTTGGTAGGGGGTCTTCACCTAATTAATATGAAACTTCCGGTTTGCGCCAAAATACTAAACATTTCATGCTCTTTTGAACGACGTGTCACAAGATAAGGTCTTCAATTGGGAAAGATGGAGAAACGAGGGATGCCCCCTTAAAACTAGAGCTTTAAGTTTTGAAAGTACTTTAAAAGAACTTCAAATCTGAGTCAACCAAACTCGTTTTTTTCGTTTTAAATTTCTTAATGTTTATCTGGTCTAGAAAACAATTGAGAACTTGTTATTCAAAACACCCTGTATAGTAAGTTTTTAAGCAATACTAAATGTGCGCAATATGTTGCAGGATGTGGCAAAACTAAGAGTGTCGGCAGAAAACGAGAGATCTTGACTGACTAAGCGTTGGCTATCGATGAAAAATTCTTTTTTGAATAAAGGGCGGAAACAAAAGTCTGTGACTTTGTGTTCTTGGGATTTGAAACAATCAGATGATAACACAGATCAAGCACCAGTATCGCAGAAATTATCTTCCCACTCTCCGTCCTTTATGAATAAGTATGAAAAACGAATCATGGAGCGAGGCTATCCAACTGACAAGAAGCAATCGCACAGACGGAAAACAGACTCTTCGGCTGAAGAGCGGCCGCAGACGCGACGGAGTAGGACTCGTTCGAAAGTACCCAACTTAAGAGGAACAAAATCACCGATCGAGTCAGACAGTTTCTACAAGTACACTCCGCCCTCGCCAAAGCCTAGTATTGAAAACATTCCGAATTCAACCCATTACAAATATGCAACTAGCCAGGATGACGATGTGGACAAAAGGCACAAAGACTCAGACGATGAACCTAAGTATGCAAAATATTACAGGAATATTGACGATAATTTAAACTACAACCGATTTAATCCAAATCACAACATCCATAATAATGTATCCATCACTAAAAAGCACGTTTCTTTGATCCGGAGTAGAACTGGTAGTAATAATATGCTGTCTCTTCAGGAGTACAACAAAATGTTAAATAACGATTCTCAAAATTCTTACGGCTATTTTCATGGGGATAAGAATAATAAATTATGTTACATAAACAATCGACCTGTCTATTACGACAATAGCAGTATTAGTGAAACCATGAGGTACCGTCAACAGCACAATGAGCTATCCCTAAGAAACAAAAGCGCTTTAAGAATGGTGAGTAAAAGTGACACGTCACTCGCTCAACCTAAGTATGGACAAAATCAACGATCACGTGGGAAAAATGATAAAGATAAAGTTCAGGACTACTTATCCAGCATCGAGCGGTCACTTAGGAGATCTCATCATAATGAGAAGTCACTTTTAGACATAGATCCGGACAAGCCCAATGATGATAGGGCAGTGAAGGGTAAAAACAGCGAGATCACGCGGTTAACCAATGAAATTGCAAAAAAATTACAGAATATAGGTCTAAATATTCACACGACTGTAGAACCTACCCCCAGGAGTAAATACAAACGGAAGAAAGATTCTGAAACCGAATTTAAAACTTCGAATCCAAAGGAAACTTCCTCAAAAGATAGTTGCATTGCGACGGCGGGAAAAGGAGGAAATCCATCAGAGTCTTGTCTTCAGGAAGATGAGACAGATACAGAGATTGGACGTAAAACAGGCACAGACTCTACCAAAGCCCCGAACAGGACATCTAAGTACAAACAGCATAGTAAGTATTACGTTTCAAACCCAGATATCAAGGAAGACAACTGTTTGTGTCATGACCCGTCATCGCCGAAACAGAAAGGGGCAAACGGTTGCTGCTACAGAGAAGGTGAGCATCATATGAACTTGAAGCAAGAGCTACTAAACTGTTGTAATCCTCGCGATGGTCGAAATATAACCGAATACCTAGACGTATGTGACGTTAAACATACATTTAAACCGACTGATGAATACCTTTCAAAAATGCCGCCTCACAACCTAACCAAAATTCCGTCGTGTTCGTGCGCCTTTAACGAGCTGAAATGTGAGTGTGGCACAGACTTTCTTACGAAGTATAGTTTGTATAAAAGCAAAAGATCTCGCTCGCCGTTGACTGCCGTGAATAAAAAAACAAACGGAGTCTATGTTTTTGTACCACTCCCGGAAAATTCAAACGATCCGTTAGAAATGAGGAAGCATTTGCAAAACATCTACAGTAACATCATACCATCAGGTGATGAGGATAAGAAAAATGGAAAACTCGACACGAGAGGAGACGCAAGTGAGAATAAACAACAGGCCGAAACGACTAAATTACCGGATTCTGAAAAATCAATAGCAACGACAAACCAAGATCTAAGTGATAAAAATAACAAATCAAGTAAAGATTCGCCTGAAGGAGAAAGTGAGGCAGCGAAAGTAAAACTAATCAATCAGCTTTTAGATGATTACAATGTATCATTGATAAAACAATTAATTTGTAAGAAATCGCCCTTGAAAGGAATCATTAGTCGCGAAGATATACTTGAGGATTTGAAAAAAATAAGGCAGCAAAGTGCCAGTCGCCGACATTCTGATCTAAATCTCACTTTGGAACAAGGGGATAAAGCAAATGTCAAACCTAAAAAATGTCCTTCAGAAAGTTCATTCGTGATGAAGTTAACTGGGAAAGCGGGAGCTAATCAAAATGATAGTGATAAATATTCTGCTTACGGCCGCTTTAGGGCAACTTCCCCAGAGCATACTTCGGCCTTTAAACAACTTCAGCAGCAAAGCCCGATGTTCTACGACCAGCCTTTAAATAATTATCAGTCGATCAACTTGCCTTTTCAAGAGTTTGTATCAGACCTCGGAAAATATCATCCTTCCGCACAAGGAAATGGTCAAACAATGTTTTACACCCGCAACAAATCGCCAAGATCTTATCACGGTCAAACCACGGCTCCTCCACCCATACCTCCCATGTACGATTCCAAGCCAGGCCAGCCACTTGCGGGTACCATAATGGATCCTACAATTCAATTCCAATCAAAAGTCAACGCGGATGCTGCTAGAGAAAGAGAGGGTTCCGTCATTTACAGTCGACCAAAAACTCCATCACAGACATTCAATTATGGATTAGACACCGCGATGAAGAAACATCACCAACAGCTCATGCATCACGTCCATAGTCAATCACGGCCTAAACCCAACATTGACACTTTATCAGAATCAGTTGGTTTTGGAAAAGCACCAAGTATGGCTTCTTACTATCCACCAGGAGACCCAACTTACGGCATCCAATCACACGTTCATTCCGGCTTATACGACATTCAAGAATCAGTTGACTACTCTCCGACGCGGTACGATTTTTCCCCAACCCGTTTTGAGCGGCAACCAATCTACGATCGTGCAGATTACAGCCATCAACACAGGCCACAAAGATCTCAATATCACTACAAAACAGTTCCAGAGACTCCTGGTTACCATTTTGATCTGCCTCAGTCTCTACCGCAAACATGCCAAAACCACAGTTACTCTCAGCCACACTATAAAGTTCCGGAACATTATCATGGAGACCGCTCCCAGTACGTCGATTTTCACGAAAGAGTTCAATTCATTGATACCGGTGAGCAATCAAGAGGAGCTCCATCGATTATGAAGAAATTGCACGATGTTATGGTGAAGCCGTTCAGTCTCTTGTTTAAAGTAGAACCAGCGCATTCAATCCCGAATCCACATCCACCACCAAGTAGGACCCCTCATTTGAGAGGCATTCTGAAACCGGCTATGGAGGTGGAAGAAGACGAGGAGTCAAATGACTTTTATTACCATAGAAATTGTGGTGGTGGTAGTGACGTTGATAAGATGGAAAGTAGAAATACATCTAATTTTGATGAAATGGATTTGGATAGTATCTCGCAACCACCAATGGAATATGTGACGGTTGTGGATCCATTTCAAACGGACTCATTCGAGTCCATGCATGACGATGAGAAACGGTTTGGAGACTCATCATCGGTTGATCGAAATGTTAAAAGTACCCAAAGTCCGTGATCAAATGGTTTCTAGTTCGTAAACATGTTTGTTCTTTTGTATTGTCTTGTTCGTATTTTCGTCCTGTTTCGTCTACTTCATTTTATTTTTATTTTTTTCAGGGATTGAACCCGATTTCCCTCGTTCCAACGTCCTTGTCATTGTATTTGAGTCACAGTTTTGTTTTTGTTTTGATCATTTTGCCGTTCAGTGTAATTAAGACTTGATAATTTAATTTTTTTTTAAAAAAAGTATAATTATAAATGTTCTTTTCAATGCTCTAATGGAGCTTGCAAAGTTATTGATATTCGAAATGACATCTTTTTGAGAAAATACTGTTTTCAAAATGTCCATAGGACGTTGATTTAGGAATTAATTAAATAAGTTGACCAACCAAGTCATTTGAGATAAGAGCATGTCGTCCACATGTTTTCTTGTTATGACATGAAAAATGCGGAACAATAGAGCGACTTCTCAAAAGCTCTTAAAAGTTGTGCTCTACTTTAAAAAGAAAAAGAAAAAAAAAATCAATTAGTTTCTGAAACCAGATTATGTTCATAATTGTTGCACATAAAAGGGATGGGAGAGGGGGCCGCTGACTCGATTCGCTATTTCAACCCAATATTTGATTGATCCATTAAGTGACTCTGAACTTACATTTGACTCAAACGTCTTTGTCTTAGCAGAGTCGCATCAACTTGATCTGTATCACCATTCGACTTCATCGTGTTGACGATAAAGCACAGAGCCCCATGTTAAATATTGTAAGCATCAGTGGCGTAGATGCAATTTGGCAACATTACTTTCGTCCATTGAAACCCACGAAAAAGATCAAACTCCTAATGTACGGTGAACACCTTCGCATTCGACCTTTTACATGGGTCCAAATCAGTGATGGGCAAATAACCGAATAACGAATAACCACGAATAATTAACTAAAATTATTCGCATTATTCTCATGTTATTCCTATAAGTAAATCAAAGTTTTAACACTACCAGTCCTTCATCTTATGACAGATGAATATGCTGGTAGTGTCAAAACTTCAATTTACTAATAGGAATAACATGAGAATAATGCGAATAATTTTAGTTAATTATTCGTGGTCATTCGTTATTCGGTTATTTGCCCATCACTGGTCCAAATGAATACACTACGATGTTGCCATATTGCACGCTACGTCACTGATAGGCATTTCATTTTACGGCCAAATAAGAGTTCGTTTGAAAAAGAAGCAACTTAAGTTATAGTCAAACGAATGAAAAGGAATGAAAATTAAAATGAGATAAACAAATTATTACACTGTGAAGATGCACTGTAGAGTGCATACCTACCATACCACAGACCTCAACATCTTTGCTCTTGCTTGCTAAAATAAAAATAAATAATAGAACAATCCATTGAATTGCTGAACTATAATTGTGATTTAACGTATTGTAATTAAGAGCTCATCTTATACAGGCCACGAAAGAGTCTGCCTGTTGCTCATGCAGTGCATGGAAGGTACATGCTATGAGGATGCGTTATTTGCATAATTACAACCTCGGCGAACGCTGTCCGTAAGGCAGATTAAACGCAGGGTTTCCCAAAACAGTGCTCTTCATTCCTCTGGCGAGATTTGGATGTACTTTAATCGTGATACAGATAAATCGGTGACTCGTGACGATTCGATCATCGTTTTTCTGTCATTTGATTCTATTATAAAGGTATCGATTTCTTGAGGGTTCAAAAGAACCTTGAAGATCCATTTTTTAGGCATCTTAGGTTCACATGGAGGAGACTCTATGAATATCATTTCACGATGTAAACAACAACATTCCATTTAAACAAAATACGCAAATCACGTCCAATGCCAGCTCTCGTATAGACACTCGTTAGTAGCCACCCGAAGTTTGTCCAGAATTAGTATCAGAAGGGTATAGGCACACCTGAACAGATAATCTTTGGAATTTCCCAACGTTATTTGTCATACTACATGATGAAAATGAATGAAAATGAATGAAAATGAATGTGAGCGTTGAGTTTTCATCGAGGAAATCTTTAAATTAAAATATAAAAAAAGTGGCAAGTTTTGTTTCACTTTGGAGGAACGAAAATTTACAATTTTATCAAAGAGCTTAGCATGTAAGTACACTTCTGAAACGAACTATACCTTCTTGTCTTATAACTATTTACTTACAGGGACTCTACCTAAACCAGAAAGTCAGTGAAACAGTTTACACGAATGAAGTGTAGGTGCACCTAGAATAATCTTTTTACTTCTTTTTCTCTTGTCACAAAATGAAAATTTATAAAAATTAATTTAAGCGTTGGCCTTTTTTCGAAGAACGTTTCAAAATCAAAAGTTAAAAGTCGGAGGCAAGTTTGATTTGAAGGAACGAAAATTGAAAATTCGCCAAAGATTATGGTTTAGGTGTGCCAACTCCTCTGAAACGAGCTCTAGACGGAGTTAGCGATGACGCAATATGTTGATGGGCGTCACAGAGTATTTCTCACGTAACTGCCATGTATTATTACTATCTCACTCCCAGCAAAATCTAATACAGAGACATTTTCTGTGAAATTTTTAGGCAGAAATGAAATTCTTGGGTCGTCTATTGCGATTTTAATAATAAATTTTCGCGTAAGGAAGGCCGTGCACACGATATTCGTTATTGCAAAGAGATGGCTGTGCATGAGGGTCACGCGAGAGAGTGCGAGAGATACACGGAACAAAAAGGCTGGTATAGAATTTACCATCTGCATAGCTGATTTTGACGTCTGCTAGCAAGCATGGTAAATTTCACCACAATATGGTAAATGCAACGCACCTTGTGGTAAATTATGGTAACATGTCAGTATATTTTACCATTATCTGGTGAAATTAACCATACTTGATAGCAGACTTCAAAATTAGCAATGCAGATGGAAAATTCTACCAGTCTTTTTTTCTTCGTAGTTTGGATCGCTACGCGCGTTTTTTCACAACTGATTGCGACCGATGAGTGCACCGTTGTGATAGTTGGCAAACCGTTGACTTTAAACTAAAACCGTCTATAGTGACTCAAGCTTTGGCATGAAGATAGCATTGCAGCAATGTAATCTGCGGCTTACAATTAGTTTCCGAATGGCCTGACGCACAGTCACAGGCGTGCGCGCGGGCTGAGTTCGGAGGATGCGGACAGCTATTATCACAGGAGGACAATAATTGAAACTATGAAACTAGAAATTACGCATGTGCGCTCGCTCTCTCGGCCGCAGTTGCGCCCAAGCAAAAAAAAAAAAAAAAAAAAAAATATGCACGCGTTACACTTGAAAGGTACAACCGGCCGGTCGCTGGCTGTGAGCAGCGTATAATAACTGACATTATTCGAGCAAAGCACATACGAAGACTCTTAAGTTCGTAAGATGTATGTTTTCAAAATATGACCTAATGCACTAGTATGTTACAGATGGGGCAAATAAAGGTAAGAAACTCACCCCGTTTGCCATATTCCACAAAAATTGAGCCTGTTATTTTCCTCCAAGTAAAAGGCACTTTGTTATATGGTCTCGGTCGTACTCGGAAACGAGAACCACCATCTGTTCATTACTCTGTATTTTAAAGGCGTGTTAGAGGCAGAAGATTCCGGGGCGCCGAATGACCGTTTAAAAAATATGTCGATGGGTCTAAGCTCTTTACTTTCAGATTTTTTTTTTTTTTTTTTTTTTTTTTTTTTTTTTTTTTTTTTTAATGTATGAAACCCTCTACGTTCTGTTTTTATTCTCATTTTTCTCAAACGGAGTCATTATAACGAAAGGGTAATTCACGAGTCTGGGAATATGTAGAGGAGAGGGTCGACTTCAAATCTCATTTTTTTTTTCTTTTTTCTCTAACAGATCAGATTAAAATTTCTCTTTGTTTTAGAAGTCTCTAACTGTTCTCGGTCTTCTTGTGGACCGAAACTCAAAATAAATTTAGAATAAAAAAATGTTCGTCTTTTTTTCTCATACTTTTGGGAGGCCCGGAGGCCCCCTCCAGAAAATTTGGCCAGCTACCCAGATAGCATTTAAAGAAGTTTGAACTTCTATAAAAAACAAACTATTTTCTAGTAGTTTAAAAATACATTTTTTTCAGCTCTTCAAAAGTTCTCGTGGAGCTCGAAATACTCCCGAAAATAGTAGATTTTATAGTTTTTTACATTTTCGAAAATGCGTTTCTTAATAATAGTAATAATAAAAAAAAAAAAAAAAAAAAAAAAAAAAAAAAAAAAAAAAAAATTGGATCTAAATAAAACTAAAGTTTAGTAATAAAAACGTAAAAGTTTTACAGCAGATTTTGAGAGTCCATTCATTCATAGGTATCTACATAATAAAGATGAAAAACGATATCTCGGGCGCCGCGCCGCGTTCCCCGTCCCGTTCCCGCGCGACCCTCCGTTCTACGGTCCTGCACCGCGACCCACATGTACCGCGCCACAAGAGGGTCATTTTCATCACTGGTCCGTCCCGCTGCGATCCTTCGGGGCGGCGCACTATGGTCCAGAAGTCCCGTTTAGGAAGACATTAGTTTGCATTAAAATCGCCCAATATCTTGAAAACGGCTCATCTGACACCAAAACTGGTAATTACAAAAAAGATAGAACGTAAACCGTTTTAACTTTTTTGTGATAACCATTTTTGATGTCAGATGAGCCGTTTTCAAGATATTGGGCGATTTTAATGCAAACTGATGTCTTCTTCAATCGGACTTCAGGACCATAGTGCGGCGGGATGGGCGCTTTTCTGATTTCAGTTTTTACGCTCTGGACGCCATGCCACGTCGCGTCGCGTCGTTCGAATCACGCACTCGGGATGGGTACCGTTCGAAGCAGGACGTCAATGCGCGTTTACCGTCGGCTTCCGGATACCGATCGGACCGCGGGAAGGGAGGGGCGCCTAAAAACGTGAATTTGCGGGGGTTTCCGAGGGACAAGGCACAGCCCATACCCCTGATCGTGGGATCGCGAAACTCGGTCAGTGGGTCCGTTTGGGTATGAAGGTGCACAGTAAGGAGGGATTTTCGCAAAGTAGTGTCGGGTCGCGAGGGAGGGGCGATTTTCTGAGATCCGTTTTTCCGCCTTAAGTTGACAGCGGCGCCACCGATCAGCTCAAAATTTCGCTTGGTGCTGCAGCGTTACCCGAGGTTCTGTTCTGCCGTTCTTGATCGTCGAAACTTCAATTTCCGCGGGGTATGGGACGGTTAGACGGATCCGCGGTCGCGAGTTTGACGTATCTTCCTCCAAAATGTTTGGGGGCTCCGTGATTGAGTAAAGGTATCGCCATAGCAACCGTTTTTAAATTTGTGCGAGAGACGACTGTGACGTTGACACACTGCGTTGTAGTTTTATCCGGTGCATTTCTGTCAGCTGATCGGTCGATTATGAAGAAAATACGGCAACTGTCTCTGTGTTGCCTAATGTTCCAGGAGTGCCACATTTTTCATGGTCGAGGTATTAAGGTGCTGCGTTGACTACAGTAATGCACTGTCACGGCGTTGCTGAATGAGTATAGAGTTACATCTGACTTCAGACTCATACGATTTAAATTTTCTTCCTTCCTTCCATTGTCCATTCCTTCCCTCATACTGTTTCTTTTTCTTGCACTTTTGAATCCATGCGTTCAAGAAAGGCATGTTGAAAAGTGGACAGTGAAGTCTCTGAATGGCTCCAGTGGTGGATCCAGAAAAGTTGTGGGGGGAGAGGGTAAGCACACCAACATTTGAAAATTGGAGCGTCCCAGCAGAAACTTTTTATGCAATTTTCTAACTACAAGAAGTAAACTTTATCTCACACCTGTCTTTTCACTCTTTGTTTTAAGTGTTCGAGAAAATCAAAAATTAAAATTCATTATATTCCCATTCTCAATAACGATATTCGTTTTTCAACAATTACATTTTATATTGCGTGATGGCCAATTAAGTATGAGATGAATACAACGAAAAAAAAAAAAAATTAAATCAAATGATCAAACAAATAAAAAAATAGAGAAAAGAAAAATTGAAGGCAGACAGATTAGGGGTCCTTGGTAAAGCAGCCCCTACCCGAACGAAGTTGGGCTGCCAGCTAGTTTAAAAATAATAATTAGGTATTTTTTTGTTGTCTAATTTTTTTCCAGTTCTATCGATAAGCTACAAATTAGTGGTGTTTCTGCTATTTTATTTTTTATTAATTTAAGTGATTTTTTCATATTGTTATTTTAAAACACTTATACTTCACTTTGAAGTAGCTAAAAATAATTCTTTTATAACTACTAAAAAACAGCTTTTATATAGAAGTTTAAAGTTCTATAAATGCTAACTAGGTACGCCCATATACCGAACCGTAATTTGATCCAGTAGAGCTTGAAATTTTGCTCGACGAGGCTTTTCTAAAATGCTGCTTAGGCTGTCATGGAACTTTGTTTTTTTGCAGGGGCTGCAACACTGCCATTAAGCTACACCGTTGCTTGTCAATCACGGATATGAGAATAGGTGTCAAGAATGTTAAGACGCCTTAAATTCAGAAGGCACGGTAAAATTTAAAGTGGACGGAGGCATTTCAGATAAGAGCAAAACACCATCAAAGCAGCGCGGCGCGCGGCTGAACGATTTTCTAGGAGAGAGGTGGGTCTTTACTCTTATACTTGTAATCAAGGGAAAGCACGAGTGATTGGGGGGGGGGGTTGGAGGTTAGACGAAAAGTGAGCAAGGAGCTAATGCGATTGAGGGAGGGGGATCCCTTGCTCTTGCTTTGAGTTGGGCAACTTTGCCGGGGGCGAAACGGGAAAATTGAAGCAGGGGGGGGGGGGGGGGAGGGAATGCGAGGGAGGAGAGAAAGGGAGTCCAGGACTTCCAGGAGTGTAGAGACAGATACAATCCAAACACCTGACTTTATTCCCAAGACCTGCGAATGAATGGAGTCGGAGTCACGGGATGCTGATGAGTGATGGTCAATGGACAGTTCGCGATAATTTCAACCTTCGACAACAGTGTGCAGACAAAAGGGTTCGTGTAACCCTTCTGAACTGGCAAAGGCTGGAGTGAAACATGACTCGAGGTCAGTTTTTTTTTTTCCCCCCCCCCATTTTTAAAAAATGTTAAGGGGGAGTGATGATGGGGAAGCTTTCCAGTATAGTGGTCATAGCAGAAAAGAGACATATATGCCCAATCGCCTATAGCAGTGTTGCAAAAAGGGTGCTCACGTTCGTCGCGTTATGCAAGAGTCTAATTTTCACGATTTCTCATCGGGGAATAAAATATTTGATAATGTAGGGAATTTTTTCCTGCGCCAGCATATCAGTGGCGTCGCTTGAAATCTGGTAACACTGCATTTGGTCCATTTCAGCTTATGTGTAATATTGTTTCAAGATAGTACACTGTATACCATCATTAGTTCGACTTTGTTCATGGGTTTAAATGGGCTAAATCTAGCATTGTCAGATTGCACCCGACGCCACTTGACAGCATATGGAATATTAGTTTTATCGAATAAATGTCGAAAAACAATACTAATTATTAAAAACGCTAGTACAATCACTGCTACATTAAAATGATCACCGTAAGAACTACTTAGGTGTTCTTTTTTGCAATGGATGATTCATTGGTATCTAAACCGTCAAGCTATATACCTCTAAGCATAGTTGCAGTACCAAGTTTATCTGTCAACTCAACATGCGCTCGTTCGAAACAGAGTGAGTAGATAACTATTCCTACTCGGCAGTACTTGTTTTTGCCTATATCGTCAATTGAAGGCGCACAGCAAGCGTGCCTATTGTCAACGATGCGATGTAAGTAGTAAGTACTTCATTTAAATCCATAGAAACTGTCAACTATTGGAAGCGCGTAGTACACCTCCTCGGAACGATACTAACATGGATTTTAATGGACGAAATGCAGCGTTGCCAAATTGCACGCAACGTCACTGCGCTCAATAAAAGCTTTTTTCTTTTATTATCTAATCTTCTCATCTACGTTTGGCTGATGTCCACAGAAGTTTTTAGCAGTTATTACGAGTACTATGGTCTGCAAAGGAAAGTCTCCTCATCAAAATTGATCTTAGTTGTTAAAAACTTATAATTTTATAATATTCAAATTTTATTTTCCGAAGGCCTTTATATTTTTAAAACATACTTCCAACTAGCAATTTTGTTACACGATGTAACACCTTGCTTGAAACTTCAACATCCTGAAAACTTGGACTATAGAAATGAAAAAAAGCAAGCATATTTTTCAGGGTATTTCCTTTTAGGTCATATAGTATACATACTAGCTATTTCATCACGTCAATTTGAAACATCTTATCTCTGGAGCCTCTCAGAATAATAGTATAATAAACTGCGGACCTAGCCGGAAAAAGTACTCAAGAAATGATAGGTGTGCTCTTCCCCACAAATCTAATTTCACGATAGTGCTAACTTTTACGAACGAGCTCATCGTATGTTTTCCGCGTCAGTTCCCTAGAACTGCTCTCACTGCAGTAAATAAATACAGCCTCCAGCTTCCTCTGACGTGATTTCAAAAAAGGTTCCATGAGAGAGAGAGAGAGAGAGAGAGAGAGAGAGAGAGAGAGAGAGAGAGAGAGAGAGAGAGAGAGAGAGAGAGAGAGAGAGAGAGAGAGAGAGAGAGAGAGAGAGAGAGAGAGAGAGAGAGAGAGAGAGAGAGAGAGAGAGAGAGAGAGAGAGAGAGAGAGAGAGAGAGAGAGAGAGAGAGAGAGAGAGAGAGAGAGAGAGAGAGAGAGAGAGAGAGAGAGAGAGAGAGAGAGAGAGAGAGAGAGAGAGAGAGAGAGAGAGAGAGAGAGAGAGAGAGAGAGAGAGAGAGAGAGAGAGAGAGAGAGAGAGAGAGAGAGACGGGGGGTATTTTTCAGAGAGGCGAGAAAGAGGAGGGATTGAGGAGAGGTAGGGCGGACGTAGGTAGGCAGTGGAGAAAAGTTTCGGGTGACTGAATCGAAAGTTGGAAGAGAAAGGGTCAATCGTGCAGCGCCGGCCGCAATGCCGAACATCCTAGCTCTGAGGCTGTCACAATTCCTGTACCACCCGACCTCCCCTATATATACCCTTTCAATCCCTTGGTGCTCTCCAGACCCCAACGAAACACAGCGTCAGTGCCCGGGAAACGGGAACGGGGGGAGAAGGAAATCCCCGCGTTCCCTTGGTTTCAGATAGGAAGGGGGAGAGAGTGGCGCGGTGAGGGCGAGAGGGAGGGGCCGAGGGGCGAGAGAGTGGCGAGGGAGAAACGCCTCGGAGCCATGATGTTGGGGCGTCGCGAGCAGATAGATCAATGACGCCGCCCCCAGCGACCCCATGCTCCCCGCCCTCTTCGCCCCTTTTAGACCCGCGCTGCTGCCTTCGGAGAACTCTTGGCAGTTGAGTTCGAGTCGCGACGCGGCTTCTCTTCAAACCTCGCCACCCGACGACGACTATCGGCGCGGGCGCGGTAGTGGACGAAATAGTCGCTCAGTGACAATAGAAGCGTATTTTCAAGAATGGTATCTAACGTCCAACGTGCCCTGATTCGTGACTCCTATTCGTGACCCGATGGAGCAGTCGATTGATTTGGTGAGAAGTGGGAAATTCAAAATTGGCCGCAATGGGGCTGTTGTACACTTTTGCTACAAGCTATTTAAACAGTCGATTCTGGTGTAAAAATCTCCAAAAATAACGATGGCAGCACTAAAAACTTCCGAAAAAAATCCACCTCTTAACTCAATAAACGTTTTTAATTGCGTTAGCGTAATGGTTGCGTAGGGCAGTAATAACGGGAGATTTCTTTCTAATAATACTGTAACTCCATCAAGGAGTGACCAATAAGAGACGACTTTCCATTGACACCAATGTCACGAGGTGTCAAGGTGCCATTCAGACGTGGATCAGACATTTGTCAGACGTGGATCACAATCTTTGGTGTTTAACTGTTCTGTGAATCTTCCTTGTCAGTATAGAGAGAGTGACAAAATTAAGACAAGAATCGCATATTATTACTGCCCGACGTTACCATTACGCTCGCGCAAACAAAAGCGTTTATTGCTTTTAGGAGTGGGTTTAGGAAGTAATTTAGTGCTGCCATCGTTATTTTTGGAGGTTTTTACACCAGAATCGACTGTAATAGCTATTACAGCAAAAGTGTGAAACAGCCTCATTAAATGCTAATTTCACAGTTAAAAAATAGAGTCATGAGCCATGATGAAAGAGTCTCGCTTCGTCATCCATGTGACGTTTTGGCGTGAGTCGATTTTTGCTACTTTTCAGGAGAGCGGAAACAAAATTGACTATTGAGGATGTGGACTTTTTATTGACATGCATCACAGATCGAAAGAGTGTCAGTTTTTACACAGAAATCGATGGGAAGGTTAATTTCTCATATTTTCGACTAACGCCTGTTAGATAGACGACAATATGAAGTATAATTTCTGATATGCTTATGATTTTAGGCTGTCAGGAAGCTCAAGAAGTCGTTTTCAGCGAGTGAAGCGAGTCCCATCTGATGCAGCTCACACGCAGTGAAAATTGGGAAAAACGCTTTGCTAGCGCAGACAAAACTTTTGTTAGGGAAATGACCCAGCGAAATATATTTCAGAGTAGCTAACCAAAGGTTTTGTATGCCTAACTAATGAAGTTTTGATGGGTAGACCAACGATTTGGTCGGCTTAACTAAGAGACTTTAGCTGGGTCGTTTTTCTACCAAAGGTTTTGCCAGAGTTACCAAAAAAACGATTTTCCTCGATAGATTTAGCTCTCCTTACTATGCTGTGATAAACGGCAAAAGTATTTATAACAAACTCGTTTGGCAAGGTGCTACAGATACTGAGACGATAAAAATGTTGAAACTTTGGAATCTATGAAGTGAAATAAAAAAAGAATGTCTCTGCATGCCTTGATGGAATGCGGCCTAATGATCATCTCAAATCCAGTTTATCAACAAAGCGCTTTACCCGGTGCTTCAAGTTTTGGCAATTGATACCTTGTATTAAACGGCCCGCATATAAGTATAGTGGCCATGAAAAGCTACAAGTGTACTCGTTCATAATCTGAGAGGAGGCTCAGTTATGATTCAAGCAACTCCCCCGCCCTCGAATTCCGAGACGGCGAGGTCTCTGCTGCTATAAATGTACGTTCAAGGAATCCTAAATAAAGTGTTCCGTTTAAGCTAATAAAACACGCATTATCCCCTAAAATTATCGAATGGCTTTACTTGACCGCCCGGGTTCATGGTAATTCACAGGGTGCTTAAAAAGAAGCGTCTTTGTTTTGGCTCAAGAAGGGCTGCGTAAGTTCTCAGAGCATTGACATTATTTTGGTTAATTTGTAATTACGTTTTGTGCAATCACTCTACTGAAATATAAATTTTCGTACTCTATTTTGAAAACGTATTTTCTTGACACGCGCGGTCGCGCCATAGCCTCTTCAAAGGGCTTTTATGTAATTGATTTTAAAATAAATAAATAAATAAATAAATAAATAAATGAATGGATAAATTGTATCAGTCAATATTGTGGACTATGTATATCACTTCACTATAAAATAATGTCTAATTCTGAATCCTGAAGTTGCAAATTTCTTTATGTAACAAAACTAAAATGATTTCACTCATACAGTCGTACAGTCCATGGGCGGATCCAGCAATTTGGCGACCATGAATGCGTCCCATTTGAACGTTTGAGAAACAATCGATTCTTGAGGGGGCCATGGCCTTTTTGCTAATTGATTCTTTTGCATGCACTCAAATGGGAAGAATGCTCAGTTGCCAGATTGCTGGATCCACCTGTGATACAATCAGAGGAAAAATGTGTAGCGATGATGCACCTGGTCAACTAACTTCGACCCTTTAACTATCAGGTTACGAAGACAAAACCCCGACTGCAAGATCAAATTCTGTGGGTAGTTTTCAATGCCTACTCCGCGGTGTTAATTTTGCCTATACCATTACTTGAAGGCGCAGTGCGAAAAATTATCTCGCAAATGTTATTGAACTTAATGGCCTTGGAATATAGCCTAAGGGAAAAAAATGAAATGTTGTGAAGCAGATCGATAGTATAACGAAAGCGAATATAACTCGGACGCGGTATAGAAATGAGGGTTAACAAGTAAGGCCGTTTCCGCGAAAAAGGGTCTATAAAACAAAAGGTACGCTCGCCAGACGAAAGTCTGTATTCATCCACAAGTACCGATTTTTCCGAAAGAGCACACAGTCACTTTGTTCCATAGGCGGTTTTTCCAGAAATCGCCTAAATTCCTCTCATACGCATAAAATGGAGTTGCATCAGATGATTTGCATCAGATGATTTGTATCAAGGAATTGTTGTTTTTTAAGAGAGAGAGAGAGAGAGAGAGAGAGAGAGAGAGAGAGAGAGAGAGAGAGAGAGAGAGAGAGAGAGAGAGAGAGAGAGAGAGAGAGAAAGAGAGAGAGAGAGGGGGGGGAGAGAGAGAGAGAGAGATTGTGGAGAATTATATGAACTATAATAATGACCATTATTTACTTCTTCTTTCGTATAATTTGGAATTGAGAACATTGAACTGAACGAAAAATAAGGGCAGGCCAGACTGACTTAAAGAAATCATTGAACTTGTAAAAAATTCTGTGAGGTTTGGATAATTTAACCCTTATTTCGATACCATCACACGAGGATATTCGTCTCTATGACTAGGTCTACCTCTCACGATTTCAGTTTTTATTTTTAATATTTGCGACTCCAAATTGACAATATTTTAAAAACGATATTTCCTCGAGCGCCCTTCAATAATTTGCGTATGCAAAATCATCACTCCGGTGCAGGAATAATTCACCACCCACTCAATGTAAGAGAGCGAACATTGATGTGTTTTCGTAACCTGTGGTCATAAAACATATTTAAACCTTTTCACTTTCAGAGAGAGCATCGTCATCGCTGGGTTTTTGTTGGTGGTAACGTTTACTTTTTGTTGGAAAATAAGACTATATGGCTTTAAAAAAGGTAACGTTAAATGCAGACATACATATATTTAACAGCACTTTAGGGTCACCCTGTATCATTGAAACGATGCTGACACTAATCAAAACTTTCCACCCCAAAACGAAGAGCGATGAGAGAGGGAGGGGTTTCTCTCTCTTACCCCTCCCCCATTTACTTTTATCCTCCTTGCATTAAGTGCAGTTTATGAAATAAAAATAATAGTGAGACGCCTTAATATTATGACGGGGCTCAGGATTCTAGGGTCAACTGCGGGTATGGTAACGTCGCACTATGGTCTGAGGTCGTTAATAAGTGGCCAAAAATCAAAGAGTAAGTTTCTCACCAATTTATCATTTATAAACTTTCAAGATCAATTTTAATCACACAAAAAAAAAAAAAAAAAAAAAAAAAAAAAAAAAAAAAAAAACACTTCTAGCAAATAAGTAATTTTAATGTAGAAATGTTCCTGGGAAGTTTTAAATTAGGATTGAAAGGTCGGAAACCAGAAGCGTGGCGTGCAATTTGGCAACGTTGTATTGTGCCCATTTAAACCCATGTAAAAGGTCGAACGCGAAGGTGGTCACCGAACACCCAAGAGTTCGATCGTTTTCGTGGGTTTAAATGGAGGAACTGCAACGTTGCCGCATTGATAAGTTTTTTTTCACCGATTTTTGGGCACTATTACTTGTTTATCGCATACCATTGTGGGTCGGTCGGCCGTCGCACTTGTACCGTGGCCGTCTTTAGCAGTGTGTGTTTGAACCCTAGAATTAGTCTTCGTTACTACTCCTCCTTTCGGATATTTCTTTCCCCTTTTTTCTTGAAATCCCACTGACCTTGTTTAAATGTTTACTAAAAATCATTTCTCGATTTTTATCTCTCTGAAGTATCACTGAGGAGGGCGGACTGAGGGTGAGGGTAATCTCTACAGGTTTTGAATACTTTATTTACTATAAGCATTAGCGCCACCTGGCCAAAACCGCATTCTCGCCCTTACACTTCGATTAAATTTATAATATCTACCTCAACAGGAACTCTATGATTGAGACCATTTATCTGGAAGAATGAAAGGTCAACAAAATTAGGTTTGTTTTTCACCGATGCAAAATTGCAACATACCCAATATAACTCCTTCAGAACTGTAACAAACAACATGATTTAAGTGCCTTCCGAAGATTTTGACATGAATCTCAGAATTTAGAGCTCTGTAATGTCCAAAGGTCAACTAAGGTTAAAAAAGGTCATCAAGAAATATGAGAGTCTAGCGTTTACAGACAGTTTTTCAAGGTTGTAATAGCGAACTTCCAAAGTTCGTTTACGGAGGAGCTTTTTATCAAGGTTAAAAAACTCAGATGATATACCCATCCCTAACCATCTGCACGTAGCGCGCGCACTCGCGGAACCAAATCACCGCGGCATATTTGTTTTTCCCTGGAAATTCGATAAGAGGGGAGAAAGAGGAACACGCGCTCTCTCACAAGAGTAAAAGTTGGAGATCGGTCACAGAGTTGCCAAATTCTACCATTATTACGATCGATTATCATTGGCTGTATTTTATTTACAATTTTACTTTTATTTGGCGACACTGATCGGTTAGGAGTGAAAGCGAGAGCTGAAATCTTACGCCTATATAAAGTATAAAATACACACGCATACACACACTCAGTCTATTCCATTTTAAATAACTGTAACTAATCCGATTATGTTTTAGAATTTAAGGGGCTAATCTCCCCCCGCTCATCCCCCTCCTCCGTTTGACAATAGAGGGTGATGCTTATCTTACGCGGGAAAAATTGCGCATTTAAAACCCCTCCGCATTCCCTCCCACTGCGTTGCGTTGGTTTGAGAGAGAATACGCAAGCATTCGATTCGCTTCATTTGCCCGCGCTTTCATCTTGATTCTTATGAGCGCTGCTTAATTTCTTATCTGATGAGTAATATGTATATGATTTACCAGCAAAGTTAAAATATAATGTACCTCGCATCATTATATTGTATTCGATTTACGGGTTAATATGCTTCCACCCCGAGTTATAATTACGGTGCGCGCCGTGACTTCTAGCGAGCACTGCGCATGCGTGAACTCTTCGTGGAGATTTTCCTCTCCTTTTTCCGCTTTATATTTTCTTTTTCTTTTTTATTCAGTTTTATATTTTATTTTAATTGACCAACTCGTTGTCGAGAGTCAGATTTTTTCACCCCTCCTCCTCAACATCATTATCATTATCATTCATAGCAATGATGTATTGACGCAGTTGTTGCCTAATTTCAGTCTGCTTACCAACCAAATTGAACGAAAAATTAAAAGTTCGGTCCTCTCGTTAGGACTTCTGAGACATACTGTTTAGCGTAAACGGTGTTGAAATTTTTCGGATAGCTGTATCCGATTTTTACTTATAATGTAAAATTTGGTACTTTACTACAGGAAAATCTGGCAACATTGAGTTTTAAATGCATAATCTAGCATGTTTGGTTGTAGTACAGCCGCTTCATATATCATATAGAATTCCTTGGCCAATCAGAGATCCGGGCAACCCTCTAGACTAATGCTAATCGAATCAAATCTATCGCAGCCTGTTGGCCTCTAACATTAAAAATGTGGGTGGTATCAGAGCACGGTGACGCGATAGTCAACCTCAAGTCAACGGGGACGAATGACTATCGACTACTAAGGTGGTATTCATAACGAGGCAGACATTTCTCCGGTGGATAGATCGGAAAAGGTAGGAGAATGAGTTCGCTCTTGTCTCATCAATATTCAACGCTATGACTTCGAGCGAAGCTTCTTACTGGATGTCGATCCTTCCACCTTCCTCCTCCGTGAAGCCGTGTCTGTGTCCATGCGCGCACCGATACCGATTTGGACTCAAATAGAAGCCCCCGTCTCATCGCACCCCCCCCCCCCCCCCCCCCCCCGGTCTCCGCCGTCTCGCACTCTTTTCACGGACACAGCCTCACATTTCTACTGTTTCCATTCGCTTTATGGCGTTCGCTTCATCCTCTCGCGGTTTTGAGAGCGAGAGCAAATCGGTTTTTGTACGACCACGTTAGACTTTGGCACTGGCGCAACGAGAAGCTCTCTATCTCTCTCTTTCCTCCATCGAAATACGAATGTTAGATAAGGATAGCCAAGGGGATGAAATCACTTCTTTCTATCCTTTTCCCATTTATACATTCAAAGGAATAGATGACAGGGATGGAAGATATTCTGGTTGCGTCACCGGTCTTTGGTATTCTGTTCTGTCTGTCCTTATCAACAGACGAGGACGCGCAGGTTTCTTTGTAACCCCACCCTCTTTTTTTTGAATCATCAATGAAATACATTTTTGGATGAAAGGACATTAAACATGAGGTGTGCTCGTCCCAGTGTCGGATTGTGCAATGTTGCAACAATGAATTACATTTCCATTTCAATCTATGCAACATATAATCGATTCTGGGTATGAGGCACGGCGCCTCTCCTAGGATCGATATTTTTGTATAGGTTCAAGTAACGAAAGAGCACTGTTGTCAGGTTGCACGAGCCGCCACTGGATCGTCCATAAAGTTTGTTCTTCTGGTGGTATTAATACAGAACACTCTGATCAGAACGGAAACTCTAATTAATTTTGAAACATTCTTTATATCGAGCCGCCATGTTGGGAAGTGAGCACTTGCCGGGTTGTGATTGGTTGTGCGTCAACTCTATGATTGTATAAATATAACTTGAAAAAGCACGTCCGCCATCTTGAGAAGTGAGCAGGCACAGTTGCCAGTCGGTACTGGTAAATTCCAAATCTTGTTTCCATTATCTCTTATGGGAGTTTCCGTTCCAATTACAGTATTCTGAGGTATTCACGAGCACGCACGTTTTGTCTATTGTTCTGGTCATAGTGGTGAAGCTTGAACTTTGGCAACAATATACAGGGTGTTTTTTTTATCTCCCCCCCTGGTTTTTTTTCTTGCTAATTGAGATAAAATGTTGCGGTTTGGACTATTCTTCATCATTTTGGCTGAATTTTCTTTTTTTGGGGTCGAAACCCCCCCAGCCCCCCTAGGGGGGCCCCCAGGGGGGCTATCTCAAAAATTTCAAATGGCAACCCCTATCTTGTGATACATCGTTCGAAAGGGCATAAAATTCTAAGACTTTTGGCGCAAACCGGAAGTTGATATCGTTTTTCGTTTTCGATATATCGAATTTCAAAGTTCGATTTGGACCCATTTTCAAAAAATCGTTACTCCACTTTGGAAAGTCGGAATTAAAAAAACTATGGGTCCAAAATACTCTAAAAAGCAAGTACTTTTCAGATAACGAAATGGTTTTGACATAAAATTTGATTTTAGAGCCCCAAATTTTTTTTTAAAAATTTTGCCCCTAAAAGGGGCTATCTTGAAAATTCCCTTCCACGACCCTTATTGAATGATGCGTCGATCAAAAAAGCATAAAAAACTGAACATTTTGGCGCAATCCGTATATCGATATCGTTTTTCGTATTCGAGATATCGAATTTTGAAGATAGGCGAAAATTGAATTTTTAATATTCGATATCTCGAATACGAAAAACGATATCGATATACGGATTGCGCCAAAATGTTCAGTTTTTTATGCTTTTTTGATCGACGCATCATTCAATAAGGGTCGTGGAAGGGAATTTTCAAGATAGCCCCTTTTAGGGGCAAAATTTTTAAAAAAAATTTGGGGCTCTAAAATCAAATTTTATGTCAAAACCATTTCGTTATCTGAAAAGTACTTGCTTTTTAGAGTATTTTGGACCCATAGTTTTTTTTAATTCCGACTTTCCAAAGTGGAGTAACGATTTTTTGAAAATGGGTCCAAATCAAACTTTGAAATTCGATATATCGAAAACGAAAAACGATATCAACTTCCGGTTTGCGCCAAAAGTCTTAGAATTTTATGCCCTTTCGAACGATGTATCACAAGATAGGGGTTGCCATTTGAAATTTTTGAGATAGCCCCCCTGGGGGCCCCCCTAGGGGGGCTGGGGGGGTTTCGACCCCAAAAAAAGAAAATTCAGCCAAAATGATGAAGAATAGTCCAAACCGCAACATTTTATCTCAATTAGCAAGAAAAAAAACCAGGGGGGGGAGATAAAAAAAACACCCTGTATTTTCTCCATTTAAATTCACCAAAAAAATAGAACGCTTCAGTCATCGGCGATGACCAAGTATTTTGACCTTTCTAATGTGTTTAAATGGGGAAAAAGCGAACGTTGCCAAATCGCACGCCTCGCCACTGGTTCTTGTCTATTGACTCCTGATGGCAGTGTCTTCAATTCAAATGTAAAATCGCATCCACAAGTACTATGACTTTCAAAAGAAAGTACCCTGGTAGAAATTTTCATTCTTCCATTCCTGAACCAGTTTTTGAACATTTCTGCAGTTTTCAGGTATTTCAGGGTCTAGCAGCATTGCCGCACTTGAAAAATCTAAAACGCTTTGAAAAATAATTGACTGCATAATTAAGGACCGTTTCGATGAGAGGACTTTCTTTTGAAAGTCATAGTACAATGGACACTTTTTTATCCTCCTAGAGTTCTCTGTCTAGCTCGCCGATAATTTCTGCACCAGCGCGAACTTGATGCGTTCAAAACTCCCGCCAAAACGAGTGTCGCAACAGGGCGGGTCGCTCATCAAATGACGGCAAGCAAGAATTCTGCGGACTTGAGTAGACTCTGAGACTCCGCTCCTCCGGTCGTCGTTCAGTGGATTCAAATTTGGATTATTCTGGACATGCATGAATTTTTTATGTTTTCGCTTGAATCAGGAAAATGTTGGAACCGATATTCTATGTTCGGCGAGTAACAATATCCTCACTTAAAACTGTTGTATTAATTTGTTCACTAAAATTTTACTTTGCTTACCATGTAGGTCTGGATTTTAAAATGTTCCTCGACTTGGAAAGTGCCTTGGAAAAATGAATGAAAAAATTACATCTTACATTTAACCTTAAAATCCTCCATGCGGTGGTTACGCAGGTTTTCCATTAGACTGCCACTCTAGATACAAACACATAGCGGCTTGTTAGTGGTAGCGAATATTGATTTGTCTTCATAACCTGCTCGTAAAAGGGTTATGATTCCGTCCTAAGACTGTCACTCTAGGGCCTGAATGTATCCCTTTTTGATTTAAAAGCTTGACCCCCCTCCCCCACCCATAATTATCAACCATGTCCAAGTAAGGTTATGTTTCCTTCCACTGTGCGTCGTAGATCGACGTCGACGGACGCGACTTGACGTCGGAGACGCCTTGAGCCTGAGCGTGGAGCGTGTGTTGTACCGAGAGAGCATCAGCATCAGCATCAGCTACAGCAACAGCGGCAGTCAGAGGGATGAGTGGGGGGCAGAGGGTGGGGTGGGGGAAATCAAGGGGGTGCAGATCTCATAATAATTGATGGTACTTGTCGAGGCCCCGGGCCACTTCCCGCCCAAGCTAAATCCCCCCTCCCCATTTCTTATGACCACTATCGCCCCTCCATATTCGCTCCTCTCCCCCTCCTTTCACCCCCCTCCCCCAACCATCCCCACCATCCCTCAGACGAACTCATCCTCCTTACGTGCGCGACGATGCAACACTGCACCACGCGGGATTGTGGACGATGGGAGTAAGGGTAAAATGTGTATGTATATGTATGTATTTATGTATGTATAGTATGTATCCTATCTATGCTAGGTGCACCCATATATGTAATATGTATATGTGAAGTTATGCACCTATAGTTGTATGCATTAAGCAATTCGTTCTAAAGCGCTTGCCTGAGGGTTGTGGTGGCGGCGCGGTGCACTTTGGTCGAGCTCGGAAAAAAGGGACCAAAAATCAGTGGAAAGCAGGCATCAAAATGTATCGTTTTCGACCTTCTAAGTTTGATTCATAACTTTCCAGTGGAGTTCCTTGGTTTAAATTTCTCATGGAAAGTGTTCTCTGGGACTAAAATGTGTCCTGAAACTTTTTGAATGATTAATTGATGAAAAATTCACTTTCTGAGTTTTGGCCACTTCTCGACAATCTCAGACCGTAGTGGGAGTGAGTCCCAAAACTATCAACGGCGTCAATTATGGGGTGGAGGGGATTGCTCATCCAGCTTTTGGCTTTGGGTCAAGAAGCAAAGATTAGCAGAAACAAAAACAAAAAGTTTGTCCACTTTAGCGAATAAACAGGGTGTCAATGAAAACGAAGCCAGGCCAAATATCTCGAGAATGGCTCCGGATTTCGAAAAACGCTGAAATATGTGTTTTATTTTGAAGAGGACATCTTTTTAGGGGGTCGCCGATTTGGAGGCCCTCTCTGGGGGGCCTCCAGGGGGTACCACCTCCCTAAATGCAATACTTTAAATGGGGACTCCTATTTTTTATTTAATAATCAAATAGAAGGTGAAACTCTAAGACTTTTGGTACAAACCGGAGGTCGATATCGTTTTTCGTTTTAGATATACATCGAAGGTCAAAGTTCGATTTTGGCCCATTTTCAAAAAATCATTACTCCTCTTCGGAAAGTCGGAATTTAAAAAATAAATAGTCTACATTATTCCTAGGAGCAAGCCCTTTTCAGACAAAAAATTCAATTATAACAAAAATTTAGTCAAAATTTGGTTTTAAAGCCCCCAAATATTTTTAACGTTTTTGAATCACGGGGGGCTATATGAGAGATTCCGAGATACGGCCCCCATTGACTATTGAGTGATACATCAATCGAAAAGGCGTAACAAACTGAACATATTTTGCGCAGACCGGAGGTCGATATCTTTTTTCATCATATCGTATGTAGAATGTCAATTTACAGATTGCGATATCTTGAATGTGAAAAACGATATCTGCTCAAAAACTGCTCAGTTTGTTACGCCTTTTCGATTGGTGTATCACTGAATAGGAGCCGTATCTCAGAATTTTTCAGATAGCCCCCCGTGGAGGTCAAAAACGTTAAAAATGCTTGGGGGCTTTAAAACCAAATTTTGAATAAATGTTTGTTATAATTGAATTTTATTCTGAAAAGGGCTTGCTTCTAGGAGTAATTTAGAATTCTTGTTTTTTAAATTCCGACTTTTCGAAGAGGAGTATAATGATTTTTTGAAAATGGGCCAAAATTGAACTTTGACCTTCGATATATCGAAAACGAATAACGAAATCGATCTCTGGTTTGTACCAAAAGTTTTAAAATTTTACGCTCTTTTTGATTATTAAATAAAAATTGGGAGTCTCCATTTGAAGGATTGGATTGAGGGAGGTGGTACCCCCTGGGGACCCCCAGAGAGGGAACTCAAATCGGCGACCCCCAAAAAAGATGCCCTCTTCAAAATAATTGAACACGTGTCTCAGCGTTTTTAATCTGGAGCCGTTCTCGAGATATTTTGTCTATGGTTCCTATTTTAATTGACACCCTGTATATAGGTTAAGATAGTTGTTAGTTTTCAGGAAGGACATAATGTGTTTTATTCAGAACTTTCCTAGATTGTAAGTAAATAAGAGGACACTGCGGTCAGGAGTGCGATCTGGAACCTCGATGGTCAGTATGGTCTCGGTTTTCAGAGATCAAACGCATGAGAAACGAAAAAAAGAGGTCATTAGCTTTTTGCCCCCCCCCTCGCATTTTAAATTTTAAATCATGGAGGATGAAAGGTTTTCATTAAAATCAATAGGAAAATGGGTAAAATTCGGGTAAAAATACGGAAAAATTGGAATATTTCAAATATATAGCTGTTTGAAGTTTGATTAAAAGTTTCAGCCACATTCTGCAACCAGCCTACTGTAAAATCAACTCCATAAGGGGGGTCTTGGAATCTCCCCTAGAATATTAAAGGGGGTGTAGGCCTTAGGGGTCTCCCCCAGAATAATAAAGGGGGTCTGGGGGCTTCTTCCAGAAAATATAAGGGGGTCTGATGGCCCCTCAGATTAAATTTGACGTGAGAAAGTGTTCGTGGGGTATTTCCTACGGTTTATTTACACTCGGGCCTATGGAAAACTGTCGATTATTCGAAGGTCCACTTGAACCTCCTATATAAAGATCGATTATTTTTTATGTAAGCTCGCATAAGAGGCATGTATCGATATACACGGCAGTTCACTAGCCGCCACTGACAGCCGCAGCGATGCACGCAAAGCAATGTTACTGGAGCTAATAAATAGAAACATGAGCGTAGAATATTTACGCTGGATTACGGATTATGGATACGGTGCAATCGAGGGGCGCGTGAGACGCTGCAAAAACGCGGCGCACTCGCCCGGTGTACTCGCGGCTCGACGCGGACCGCGAACGGTGGAACGGTGGACGACAGCAAACGGCGCGGCGGCGGACGAGGGGCTAGAATCGTGTCCGAGGCAACCATTTTTCTTCGGAAGAAGCTTCGTTTTGATTGGTAGATAAAAAAGCTCGTGATTATAGGTTAGACGGCAGCGGCCAGACTAATGGGCGGTACTGCACACACCGGCAGAACCGGCACACAACACATACTCGTACTCACAGTGTACTTGTACTTGTGTACTAGCCTCACAGTGCACCCAGAACAAAATCATTGCTGGTGATTGTACTATGACCTGTAGACTGGACACTGTACAGTGAAAAAAAAGCGATAGACATAATACCAAATGCTAGTCATATATTACCAGAAGCACGACGATATATGAACGACAGAAAGTCTAGTACTTTGACCAGAAAATTCAGGTGTTAATTCCAGAATATGGTCTTACAACTAGAATTTCCTAACAATTTTCAAGAACTATGGTACAAAAACTAAAAATTTGGCAATTTTACTATATCTTGTAGAGGCTCATATATTGTCATGCTTCTGGTCATTTTTTCTTTTTTTCAGTGTGACAGAGAGTATATTTTCTGGAGGTTTTGAAGTTTGAGTTTATGAAATGGGATTTTTAAATTTCATTAATTTGAGGAAATCACGTTGGTATCCATGCGTAGTAAAGAGATTACAAAAAATTCGGCGTAATTGTGACCCTCAGACAGTATCTCATGAATTATACAAGAGTGGGAGATTTTCCTAAGCTCAAAGTTTAAAAAAAAAAAAAAATGTATAAGGGTTTATTTTTTTTTTTTTTTTTTAATTTTTTTTTATTTCTTTGCCTTTCTTACAAGTAAACCTATCTTTCTTGGAACAGGGCATTTGCAAGACTTTTCAGTGTTTTTACTAAAGCTAATAAAATCACTCGGTGAGCTGAAAACAGGGATGCCTTTCGCTAATTTGCACGTTTTAGACTTTAGAAGATGCATTTCTGGCAACAAAATTCACTGTTTTAATATATTAATGCACAATAATTGTGACTTCAAGTTGTTAATATTTAAAAACGAATGTTTTCTTGAGCACCTTCAACCAATTTTAAATGTAAAATCAGCACCACAGTGTAGGAATATTTAACTACCCGCTTCATTTAAGCAAGTGAACATTGATTTGTTTTCTTACCCTGGTTGTCAATGGGTTAAAAAATACAAGACTCTTGGTTATTCGGTTATCTGTATAGTCATGCGGCTAATCTTTACAGTCATACGGTTAATAGTCACGATTGGGCGATTATTTTTGACAATCCAAATTGTTACACAATGTACGAACTATCTATAAAAGTAAAATTTAGACTTATTTTTCAGTATAATTCAGTGCAGTTGAAGTGTTAATCTTGAAACACTATACATATGTTCCTCTCTTCAACTAGCTCGAACATGAATTGCTACATAATATACGAACCATCTAAAGGTAAAATTCACGCTTATATTTCAGTACAAGCAACTTGGCTTAAAACTCGGAGTGAAAATTAGGATTTATAACTTTATTTTTTATCGAATTTCGTTTTCGTCTGTTTTTATGCGGGCTCTGCAAGATGTGAGGAAGGAATCTATGTCTCTCAAGTTTTTGCATTTATATGAATTTTTCAGGTCAGAATCATTGAACCGGCAATGTTTGTGCCGGGTACTAGGGATAGTGACTTTTTTCAGTTTTTCAGTTTTGACTGTTTTCGCAGTTGGTATCGTAGCCAACTTAAAAATTCATTTTTTTCTTGACTTATGATGGCTATCAATAGAGAGCTGATAAAATTTTCTTTCCAACTAATCTAACTAAAATGCCGTCATGGGCGGAGCCAGCAAGTTGGCAACTATGGATTCTATCCATTTGAATGTACGAGAAACAATCGATTCTTGAGGGGGCCATGGCCCAATTTCTAATCGATTGTTTCTCGTACATTCAAATGAGAAGAATCCACAGTTGCCAATTTGCTAGCTCCGCCCATGAATGCCGTATGGGGCGCATCGGCGATTTTACGCGATTTTCCATGCGCAAAAATTCCTTTTCGGTGCCGGGTATTGGGGCGTTTGCCTTAATCCAGCAGTTAAAGTGTTAAATCTGGAAACACTGTACAGAGGTTTCTCTCTTCAACTCTTCGATCATTGTTGCCACCAAGTCCTGATGCTAAGTCCAAATGAGCGGAACACTGGACCGTACAGATTAGTACGGATGGTCCCTATCCACAGATTTCAAGGAAGGCTCTCGAAGTAGAGGTAGCGGGCGCGTGACGCTAGACTCTACACGCTGCACGGCTTTGGCTTGAGCGCGCGAGCCCGTTTTAGAGTACGTTAACGAAACAAATAGTCGCTCATCAATCAGACGCGTAAAAAAAAACGCTCGCGAGCACCGACCGACTGGGCACCGGGCATCGCTTCTATGAATACATGCGCGCCTTTTTCTCGCTTAAAACGAGAGCAAAGAACCTTTTCGCTCTCAGATAATGTCCCGCTCTAGCCTGCCTATACACCGAATGAAGGCGGGAAGGAGAGGAAGAAGATGGGTGGGGAAGGGTGCGTGGTGTGGAGAGTCATGGGTGTGATGGGAAGGGGGAGGGGTTAAAGATAAAAGTGGAAGGTTTGTTGAATGCTGAATGTTAAACTGAATTCATCTCCCCAAATTAATTTTCTCGGTCTGTTGTCTAGATCTGCCCACTTGGAGAACAGGTTGAGTCCAACTAAAATACAAACCGGAAAAAAAATGACAAGTGAAATTTACAACACTGCCTGCCTCAAAGTATGGTAAACTGTACCACACATTTTTTTGATCATAACGTCATCAGTCGCATGGTCGTAGCCGTCAGGGGGAGGGCTGATGGGGCTACAGCCTCCCCCCTCCCCCCCCTATAATGTCAGAAAAAGGGTGGTAAGAGGAAAATGAAAGGGATATAATGGGAGGGAAAAAAGGGGTAAGAGACCTACAGCCACCCCCGAAAACAAATTTAGAGTTGCAACCACTCCCGAAAAAACCGCACGGCTATACGGGCCATGTCATCGGCCATCTGTCAGGGTTCGCTAGACGTCGCGAAGCGTTTGCCGTACTTTGAGGGTTAGGGTCCTGAATCAGGCAAACAGTATGATAGATTTTATCGGTCATATTTTCCCGTAAATGAGTTTCGTCCATGAGTTATTTGACAATTTACCTACTCGGAAAATAAGTTGGGTATGTATTTTATCCCCAGAATTTTTCACTGGCAGTGTAAAGTTTAGGGAAATGTCGTTACTTAGGTATATAAATTTGGATCAAAAATTGGGGCAATATTCGATAACTTGGGACTTGGGAGCCTTTGCTAACTTTCAGCTCTAAATTTCCCAAAAGTTGGACAAATATTTTTTTCCTTGAAGGTGAGAAAAAAACCAACAAAAAACATCTTTCAAAATTCTATTGAGAAGTAAGAAACTTTTTTGATTGATTAATCCATTTTTACGCTCTGCGGCATTAAAGAAAGAGGTAAAATAACCTCTAGAATATTTGAGAAACTATATACCTATAACCTACATGCTAGATCATTCAAAACTAGTGATGAACATCTGAAACACCTGAAAAAAAAAAAAAAAAAAAAAAAAAAAAAAAAAAAAAAAAAAAAACTGAGAGGATAAAACATAATAACTTTAGAAAATTACTTACGTTAGTTGAGTTGTACCAAAAGCTGAGGCGGGCGTTGGTATTCATGATAGACACATTGAAATTTGAACTAATCTGAAACAAAAGGGAGAAACTTTCATTATAATTAACCCATCCAAAGTCTGGCAGAGAAATACCAAGGAGGACGGACTTTTTTAATAGTAGATAACTATTACAGCAACTGTCACTAATAGCTGTTAGCAAAAGTAACGCCAACGTTGCCAATCCATATATTTACCTCTTGAATATGAAATTGCCTCCCTTATCGTATCACTGAGAAAAATAATTAAATTCTAGTAATATTACCGGAAGCACAACGGTATGTGAACCATGGAGAGTCTAGTAACTTTACCAGAAAATACTGGTGTTATGATCGCACAGCACGGGGATTTCTTCAGAATGATAAGAGCTAAGTATGGTATGAACACTAAAAATTCTGGTAAAAGTATGTCATCTCTTATACCTTATGCTTCACATGTCATTGTGCTGCTGACCAGTATTTTCGCTTTCTCTTTTTTTCAGTGTTTAGTTATAGAAGAAAACCTCTACAATAGACAGCATCATAAATTCTATGAAGTTTTGGGAATATATTTGGAATGTCTGGCCAGAGACAATTGTGGCTCGTGCAACTGGGCAACAATGTTTTGCCTCCATTTGAATCCATGTAAAACAATCGATTGTTGACGAAGCAGCGCTTCACTATCAAATCGATTGTTTAACATAAAATAAAATGGAGGAAAAACATGGTTGCCATCATGATGCACGAGCTCCACGACTCAGTGATGCCACACCATGCGACTCACCATGAAAATAGAGTATTTTAGGTAGACATAATTTATTTTCTTCAAGAGAATCGGTAAGATATACCTATACGCTTATTAATTTATTTATTTATTTATCTAAGAATTTCATGGCTGGAATTTTCAATGATAATATTCAAATGAAAAATAAATGTATTTATTTTTCTTGTTAGAATCGAGGGGGAAAGGGGGAATGCTTCTCAGAGCATCATACATTATGACCAAGAAACTAGTTTATAAGGATCGAGTACGCGATATGATATAGACTGAGAATGGGAAGAAGGGATAGAGGGAGAGGAAAAGAGAGGAAAGAGATTGGGGTATAAGAAAGAGAGTCCAACTCTGGATCACATAGGCAATCAGCGGCGAGTAACTGACATGTCTATCCATCCACTTTGTACTTCATTTATTTCATTTTATTATGAATAGAAATAAGAAATATCTCTGCATCGTTGCCAGATAACAATCAGCTATATTCATCCATCTCAATGGGGCTCTTGCAAATTTTTGCTACAGGAGATTGAAGAATTGATTCTTGCATAAAAACCTGTTTACAAAAATGACGATGAGTACACGAAAAAGATCACAAAATTTACTCACAGAATCGGGCTTATTAATGAAGGAGAGACGCAAGTATCACGGGAGATTCCTGTTTAAATTGAGACATGTTTCCGTTGAGAAAGTGACAAATTAGACAGAAATCTCCACTGATACCTGCGTTGAACCGCCATTACGATTTTATCGGCATAGCAATTATGTATGTAAGTTTATTTCTAACTTTTAGACTTTCTTAGCGTGATTTTCGTTTTCGCTCGTTTTTAGATCAGATTGGACTTTTCATTTGCTCACGGCAAAAGTTTGCAAGAGCCCCATTATTTGAGGCTACTGCATAGCGTTCCAAACTATCTCACTCACTCTCCCGTGACCCCCGTGTATATTGTATGTCCATCTCTTTCTAGTTACGAAATTCGCATACATAGGGCATTGTTTGCACAGAAAAAATAGAAAAAAACGCTTTATGGTGGCGCTGAAAAAACCTATGGTAGAAAAATGACCCAGCGAAAGACTTTAAGGCCAACCAAAAGTTTTGTATGCCAAAATAAAGAGATTTTGCTGGATGAATCAAAGGTTTGGTTGGCTCCATTGAATCTTTTGAAGGGTAATTTTTCAACCAAAGGTTTCGTTAGCGCTACCAAAGGGGTTTTTTTTTTTTTTCGGTGTGGCAATCAATTATTAGAAATAGGTCTAAACTTTCTATGGACATCTTGATACTGTTTTAAGCAAGTTTTTAAAAAAATTTATCTCATATAAAAAAACTCAGAGTGATTGACCTGCAAAAAAAAAAAAAAAAAAAAAAAAAAAAAAAAAAAAAAAAAAAAAAACTACACTTTATGCCATGATAAGATCTTGATATAATTTTATCCACACGTAGACTTATGTTTTAGCCACGTTTGATGCCAAATAAGCAAAATACCGCTGGTTCGAACAAGGCGGGCGAGTGAAATTTTGGAGTTCAGGGTGAAATAGGAAGTTAATGGCCCCCCTATAAGTATACATTTTTTTAGCTTGGGATTTTCTTCAGAGAAATCATTCGTCTTTTCACGCACATTCACTTTTTTTTTTTATTTATTTATTTTTTATTTTTTTTTTTATTTTTATTTGTAGAACTGTATTCCAATTGGAGACCTAGGACCAATAAATGTTCGGTACTGAGGATCCTGCTCCCAGATGATTGGTGAGCACCTAAGGCCATTTAAAACCACACGTAAACGCTCTCCATCCAATGTCTTTCGGGGACCGTGTATACCTACTGAACATTTATTGGTCCCCGCAGCCTGTTCAAAGTCCAGTTTTTATGATTTTTTTTTATTGCTCTATAGTGCAAAAAGCACAAAAAATTATATATCCAAAATTGATAAAACTTGAATATCGAAATAAGAAAACTTTGAGCTTTTCATAAGCAAACATAAATGAACTTTCTTAAAAAAAAATAAAAACGAAAAGAATTTTCAAAAGTTTTCTGTAAGGATGTTTTTTGAGACCCAATTGGAGCTATGGTGCATCGAAGACCTCTGACTAGAATTTCCGGGAGAAGTAGAGAGCTGGAATTCGCTGTTATTTCTCTGTCCACTGGATGTTTTTTTTCTCCATCCTGATGGATAAACTTCTGGCATAAAATTGGATCGAAAATATGCTGTCAAATGTCAATTAAAAATATATGATTGGCGCATCTATTATATGTATTTCCTAAAATTGTAACCTCCAGCTCCCCTGTCCCGATTGTACGTAAAACGAATTTCACCCCTCGAATCTTATTCCTTTTACTCATCATTTCCTCCTATAACAAAAAACATGAATTATCTCTCACGGATTTTTTACCTCTTATTTTTTAACCTTAAATCAAAAATTGTAACTAGTTCAGTGGGAACTAACTTTAAAAGGAAGTACAAGTGGCTTAAAGTGATTATTTAGACACCGAATTTTAACACAACTATCCATGTGAGAATATTTTGCTTATATGTTTTTGTCATGTCGTGCCAGTCTCTATATCGTGAGAATCCTTCCAAAAGAAGCAGTTGTATCCGTATTTCCGTGTCCATATTGACATTCTACAACACTTCCTAACAACCTAACTTCCAACTTCATTTCAGACTAATTTTAAATGGTTTGTCCCGACTTTTGATTCAATGTTCAAAATTGGGACAAAAAAGAACCAAGCTCGTGTTAAATGATCTTACAATTATTTTTACAATTCTTATATTTATTTATATTCATTTATTTATTATTTATTTTTACAATTACATTTTTCGTTTGTTTGTTTTATTTTTGTTTTTTTAACTATTTTCATCAACAACTCTGACTTGAACTAAATCCTTTCTAACCTAAAAAAATAGAAATAAAGCTGCTTTTTTAGAATGCCCAGAAAAGCTGATACCAAATAGCATCGCTAGGATGTTACAGGATCAACATAATTTGTTTATCTAATTTAAATGAAAATTGAAAACTACCCTCCACTATGACCATATATGGTAACGCTATGAGGTTAAGGGTTAAAAGAGATTTTTATCATGGCTGCCTCCTTTATGTCTTGAAAATTTTACTCCAGGAAGCTCAACTATGGTCAGTGTTGGATCTAGAAATCTTTTCAAGGGAGGAACTGAGGTCCAGGGGGCGGGGGGGGGTGGGGTGGGGGCTAAAGCCTAATTTTTCAACAAAACACCCAAAGTTTTCTAGAAAATCCCTTCGTAGATATAGTGTAAAAATGTGGGTCAAAGGGAGGGGGCTGCTAAAACCCCCTCAGATCCCCACTGGATCCGCGCCTGACTATGGTTATAGCTCGTTGGATTGCCCCCATTGAGTTAATTTTTCATTGACTATTTTTTGTAGTTTTTGTGATGGTTATTGGCAACCGTGTACCTCGGTCCTCGATCTTTTTCCGTGCCGTACCAAGACCAAGTTCATGAGCGATGGTATGCTATCAGTCTTGGAAAACACAAATACTCACTCACACGCACTCGGAAACACGGATAAACACGAACGACAGCGCGTCTGTGTTCGTGATTGCTCCAAGCATTTCGCTCACAATACCGCACTATGGTCTGAACTCGAGAAAAAATGGCCAAAAATCAGGGGGAAAAAAGACATAAAAATCATCGTTTTCGACCTTTTCAAGCTTAATTTAAAACTTTCTAGTACCATTTCTAGGTTTAAATTACATGTTAGAAGCGTTATTTGTGATTGAAATTGGACTTGAAAGTTTATAAATGATGATTATATGCGACATTTATATTCTGATTTTTGGCCACTTTTTTGACGATCTCACACTATAGTGCGCCGCCGCAACGCTGAGCCTCGGATGACTGTCCGTTGTGATAATAATATCCTAAATCTTTTCTCGTTCTTCGTTTCTCTTTACCTTCTTATTCTTTAAGAAAGAAAAGGAAAAACGAAGAAAACGTGAAAAAAAGTAAAAAAAAAAAAAAAAAATGAAAAAGAATAAAAATCTCATAATACTTGGGTATTGCTCTTTGGATCAAATGAAGAGCTGTCAAAATATAAGTATCTTTTAAAGAGACGTGTAAGCCGTACTATTTTAATTGTGCACATTATCTCCGTGTGTTTTTTACGAACCCTGCGCTGCTTGGGAGCTTGGGTAATGCCTTTCCCCCCATCCTCCCCTCTCATCTCGTTATTTCAAGTATATCAACCTATCATTATGTTGTTAAAACATAATTTTTTTCTTCCAATTTCTGAGGCTCTGCTATTCCGCTCAGCCGGTCTATATACCATCAAAGCTGTCCATGTATCATTTGAGGACTGACCGTTTTTCCTAGTGACTTCTTTATGGTTTGCAAGGTTATTGATGGCACCTATCCATCATCGACCGGATAGGACAAAAATTGACAAGAGAATTATTTTAATAGGCTTCGGTCGATCTCTTTTCATTATTCCCTCCGTTCAATTTAAATTGCAAGGTTACCGATATTGATTTATGACTAATCGATCAATCGACTCCTCCGCTACTCCTATAGTCTACTATTTGAAGATCCGGATTACCTCAATCTTTTGGTCTATTTATGATCGCGAATTTTAATTTTCGATCATTTCGCGCGAAACGCATTCGGCAATTAAATCTTTATAACAGGTTGTTTTCAAATTTAAATTAAAATCGTCTACCCATAGCATCATTGCGCTTAGTCAAGATATTCCACAATTAACTATGCCCTATGATATGGGAAAATGTTTCTCTCTTCCAATCTCAACTCTCTTACATTTGTATAGTTTCTCACCATTTTATTAATTTTGCTTACACTGGTATTCTAAATTGCTCGGCGTTCCGCGAATTATAATTCGGATAGGTAGTTAATGCAAATTATTTAGCTACTATAAGTCATTAAACTATCTATAGTTATTATATTTAATGTTGAACCATTAAAAAGTTATTTTTGTCATTGTTACGGGAAAATCCAGACTGCTGAGCAAATCGTGATCTGCCCGGGCAAATTGCGATTTGCCAGGGCTACTCGCAATCTGCCCGAGCAAAACGCGGTTTGCCGGCTATTTCTGGGCAGACCGAAGTACAATTTTCCCTACATGCAAACTGGGCAAATCGGCAACTTGATCCGGGTGATGTGATTGGGCATTGTCGAGCACCGTGCACAGGTGCCACAGACCTAGGTAGCCCATAGGTAAGTAACAAATAATTATAACCAAAAAAGTCTGTCAACCTATCAATATCGAAAAGTCTTACGGTAAGAAATAAAACATGTCAAACCCCCTAAACGTGAATCATTAATCATTAAAATAGTAAAGTATCAGTTAAGTCATTGTTGTGCATTAAGTGCTCAACAGGCATCGCTTATAATACTTTGCGCGAGGTACGGTCAACGGCTACGATCTCGGTCTTGAATCATTTTATTTCAGTATCAGTAAAGAAGCCTAAAAACGTTCGAGGTCGCAATAATTGTTTGGGAGCATCAGAAAGCAGATGTGCTGATCAACGGTCAGAAAATTTTTTAGTGGTATCAAGCAAACGACTTTTGAGGTTCATTTCGGGGAAAAAAGCACCGGCAGGGTTAAAATCGCTTAATATTCCCGATGCGATGTAAGTACTTTTTGTTGATCTGTCGTCAGAGTCTGATGTTTTAAAACTCGTATGTGCTACCACGGACGAGGTTCGAAATTCTATACTAACCGAAAGTTCAGATGTAGGTACTATCATCTCACTCTCCCTCACACAGGGATCCAGAAACCGAAAACTCATGTGCAGATCATCTGATCACACTTCAGCAACCAAACGTAAAGCAGTAGGAAACTTAAAAAAAAAACAGGCCGGAAAAATGCTGAAATTAAATAATGCAAAATTTGATAAAGTTACTCTCGAATCTTGCGAAACGGTCCAATACCCCGGCGACGTTGATCGAGCAAAAGCTGACGATCGGAATACAATCGCCATAATCTTTGAAGTTAACGAAGATAAAATGTTCAAATTGGGAACTATAAAACCGGTGTTTTGTACGGCGAGTTTGTACAGTTGAAACCACTTCAAAGTGTACAAGAGACATTCCTGACCGCCGAAGACGTAGGTGCCACAAAATCAAATCCCACTACGGTCTTTAAGCAAAATTTCGGAAGCCAAGCTTGTTAAAAGCTCTTGTCGGTAATCATGTTTAATGAATAGGCTGCGCCAGCAAAAAGAAGGGGGTTCAGTTTTGTTTTATTTATTTGGTCTCAAATTATTGACTCAATTCAGTAGGTATTGATGTATTCAATTTTATTCAAAACATTCATTCAATATACTCTCGTTGACAAACATTAAATGAAGAAAAATCTTAGAGGGGGGGAAAAAAATCCAATTTTTGGAAAATTCTTATACAGCGGTGGCTCGTGCAATGTGACAACAGCAGATTCTCTCCTTTAAACCGTGTAAAATAATCGATCCTCACGCGGGTCGGTGAATTCCAAAGGCTCGATGATTTAGCATAGGACTAAATGACACAAAGCATATTTCACAAGCCGCCAATGTCTTATACCCTCAGCTTATCGATGCTACGGGCCAGCGAATCTTGGTGAGGTAGATAAATGTCCGGAAGTAACTACACGGGGAAAAATGTCTAATTGGAATTACAGAACGTTTGTATTATTAAAAATGAGGTAAAAAGAAATTGCTTTTAAAATAACAAGAATTCTTATTGATTTAACGATTCTTCCTTGTAAATTATCAGAATGTTCTATTGAATCAATGAGAGTTATATTATTGGTCCAATAGAACATTCTGATGATTCAGAAGAATCACAAGAATAACTCTTTGGATATCAATAAGATTTCTTGTTATTTTAAATTAGATTTCTTTATAACACATATTTAATAGTATACGTTCCGTAGTTCCAATAAAAAAAAAAAAAAATATCCGTGATATGAAGCGCTTTTGAAGCTTGTGTTAGAATGATATGTAATGCAAGCTGAATGGGGATTGGTGATAAAGAAACAAACTTTCACTGGGTCGCGTTGCACTGAGAGTGATTACGAAAATGAGAAGGGAGCGAGGGTTAAAAGTGAGATCGGTGGGATGACGCGAGCTTTCGAGTCAATGGGACTTGAGTTGTATCAAGCCCGTCTGCCACGTGACATTTTTTCCTCCCCAACCATCTACCATTCCTCAGTAAACTCGAAGCTTCTCTTGTCTATTACATTAATAAAGTTATTCGAAGAGAGCGACAGCAAACCTTTTCAAACGCACTTTTCCCGTTTAGACAAAACAAAACAAAAATTGTAAACGCGGTCTATAGTTTCTGAAGTAGGTTTTGAGTGCCATGGAAAAACAATATAGCTGGTAACGATGATGGATATTTACGTCGGTAAATGGAGGGGTAAGGAGGGTGAAGCGGCACGGAAGAAAACGTTATATTCTTGAAATTACAAAAAAAAAAAAAAAAAAAAAAAAAAAAAGTAAAATAATAAACTGCCAGGGATACTCATTACACTACAGAAATTGCATTTTATAACATTTTGATAAATCGATTTTTTTACTCTGATTTTTTATATGTTTTATATTGCTGATTAGCAATATTTGCTTCATTATTATTAGCAATTGAATTGGTAAACTAGCAATATATCTTGCTAAATTAGTTGTATTCATGAGATTTGCAACGTTTTTGAATGGATCAGCTGAACCGTCAGGATTCAACGTATTGATGTATACAGTCGGCGAATTAAATAATGTCTGTCAAAAAAGTAAAGTAGGAGCTCTTAAACAACTGATGAAGCGTTTTGGAGACACTTTTCCAAGTTAACCCTTTAAGGGTCAGGTTAGTTCAAAAGAAAGCCTCTCTTCCGTTTATGCGGGGAAGGTAGTTAACTGTTCGTACTCGGGGGAATTGAAATTGCCTATACGATGAATTGAAGGCGCCAGATGAGACCTTATCTTGTAAGTGTTTTCATTGATAGTCGCGTTTATCTGGACTAACAACTGACACTATTTTAAACACTTTGGAGGGAAAAACGAGTATACTCGGGCTTAGTCCATAAGGGGTTAAGATCGTTGGCATACTCTCTTTTTTTTTAGTCTCTGAATTGCATCATTCCAATTCAGTCAAATTGAATCAACGACCATTGATTCAAACAAGAAAGAAAACAAAGAGAAAAAAGCAAAGCAATCTCGACAACTCAATCAGAAAGCGAGATCTGTTGTTTGAACAAGTGAGCGCAACAAGTGAAACTTCCTTCAGATGCGGCCTTAGCTTGAGGACATTCCTTGAGATTATCCCATAAAAACTTCGTATAAGGAATGAGACAGAGCAGGAGCTCATAAACAGCTAATGAAGCGTTTTGGAGACACTTTTCCGAGGAGGACACTTCCTTAGCTTTCATTTGGTCTCTGAATCGCACTTTCACTTTTCAGTCATATTGAATCAGTGACCATTGATTCAGACAAGAAAGAAAACAACGAGAAAAAAATCAAATCAATCACGACAACTCAATCAGAAAGCGAGATCTGCCGTTTGAACAAGTGAGCACAGTATCAGTATCAAATATCAAGTATCACCGTGTTGTAATGACGACGGGCTCGCGGCAGAGCCTCGTGGCGACTCGTTAAATCAATCACCCAATCAACTAATCAACTCGGCAGTCAATTAGCTCTCGTAAGGATTTCCACTCCTGGGTACCCATGGTGATCCGCCTCCCCGATAATTAACTCTTGAAACGACGGTTTCAACACAGGCGTAAGTGAGTAGCATAGCATGACCCCCATCTCCTTAATCAATCACTCGAATCAACAAATCACAAAAACCGTACGCCTCTCTTCCAATGCACACTCTATGAGGAGAGCCGCGCAATCACAGTATAGAGGCAAGGGAGGCTCCCATCTCTCTCATTTTTATGGTCTATGGGAGGAGTCAAAAAGGAAAAAAGTCTGCCGCATTCATAAAACCATGTGTCTTCTTTCACTTTTCTCCGGCTTATGCTTATAGGTTTTTGAACGGATTATGCAAACGTCGATTTTTCTTTTGAAAAATAGCTGTTGAATGTATAACACCGAAACGAAGTTTCCATTTCACCTCAAATGGATTTTTTTGAGTCCGTGCCCTCCCCCTTTTTTCACTGAAACTTATCTTAAAGCCTTAAGGCTCAGCACGTGCTCCTCTTCAAGCGTGCTGTGGGCTTAGAGGTAATTAACCGATTTATTTTACTGTACGTAGGATGTCTTTCTTGTCTGTTTCCTTCCAGAATGTAATGAAACTAGCAAGATGCTTTCCTTGTTTCGTTATTATGACTGAGTGGCATGTCGGTAGGAGATTGATTTCCCGATAGTATGCAGGTTTCCGTAATTCAATGACTGATTATCTCGAACTTTTCGAAATAATTTTCAGTATGCCGGTCGTTTCTATATTTAAATTATGCGTAATGACCTTAAGAAGTTTCCCGTGAAGGGTAAACTGAGTTTGAATAAGTTCGACTTGACTCCGCATTATATTTTCGGACTTTACGGGGCTCTGCGTAAAATATTTCAACAATAAAGGTATGGTTTCTGATACATCATTCGACAAGTCTTCAAAAGAGGAAATGTGCCACCATGCAAAATGCACAAAGTCTTCTCCTTTCAAAATGACGGTCCTTTTAGAATTTGTAGGCTTAGGAGTGGGTCCCATAAAAAAGATAAAAAATTGAGCAATAAGCTCAAAATAAAAAATAAAAATAAAAAGATTAAAATAGAAAAAATGGGGCAAACTGCGAGTCAAACCAACTCTTCGATCAAAAGTTACAGCTGAGTTCTGAGTTCCCATTTATCTGAGAAGTCTATACCTTAACAAATAGATTATAGAAGTTTTATAGCATCACCATGGGTTTTTCTTATAATTATTCACTACGGGGTTTAAAACTCCATTCATTTCTGAAGCCACAATAAGCCACTTGCATTACTCATTTGTAAAAAAAAAAAAAAAAAAAAAAAAAAAGGATTGCACAATTTGGCATTTTCAGTAATACAGATCACTTCAACTGAGTCAATTATCACCAATTAATAAGAATATCGGTTTATGGTTGTAAGTTTTAATAATGCATGCTTCAAGGAGTTACTTTTGAATGATCGTGTGCTCTACATTACCCTTTTCCACCACCGAAACATACCAGCCCCTATACTCTTTCAAAAGCTCTTTAAAAGGGCAGCAGCGGCGCTCGGTGCGGCAGTTCGGTGCATGATTCAAAGACGGCGCAACAGCCGCAGCCTAGTCGGTGTGAACGGGGTTCGAGAACTTGAGAGTCGAGTGTTTGAAACTTTCGATAACCGATACGCCGACTGTTGAGTATTTTCTCTCTCCCTCTCTCTCTCTCTCTCTCTTCCCCCCTCTCACCCTCTCCCTCACCCTCTCCCCCTCTCGCTTCCTCTATCTCTCCCCCCTCTCTCCTACTTGGTCTTTGGTCATTTTCTTTTCTCTCTCTCTTACTCGGCCCTCTCTCTCTCTCTCTCTCTCTCTCTCTCTCTCTCTCTCTCTCTCTCTCTCTTTCTCCAAAACTCTCCCATATACTCGGTCATTCTCTCTCTTTATCTTTTTTTCTCTCTCTCTCTATATTTACGACCACCGTTCGATGATGGACGGCGGACGTTCGCGCGTTGACTGAAGACTGTTGATTGTTGACGCTCGTTGACTGGTGCAATGGATACACGGAGTGAGGAGCCAGGAGGCGGGTGGAGTGGAAAAACGTGCCACCACTCGAAAATCCACCGGCACGTGACCATACTTTGTTACCTTGTTTCCAGTTGTTTTGCTTTTCCCCCTTCGATGCTCATTTTTTTTCTCCCCCCCCCCCCCCCCCCCACTGTTTTCCTCTCTTCGCGTTTCTTGCGATAACTGATTTGGAAAAAATCCATTACCCGTTTCGTTTTTCCTCTCGTTTGGCTCATTTTACAAATCAAAAAAACAAGAGACACAGCAGGAGAAGAGAGAATAGAGTAGGGAAGGGGGGAGGGATGAAAAGGAGAAAGAGAATAATACTCGAGTATTTTTGTAGAGCTTTTTGCCCACCCCCTAACAACCGCGAGCACGCGCATTTTATTATGATTTCACCCGAGTGCAATGTGCAAGTTAATGGATTCATTTGGCTCGTTACTGATGGATGGTGCTAAAATTGTTAAAACGAGATCCCCTAATACCAATTAATGAAGTTGCCAAGTTGCTGAAAAAAAAATATTTTCCTGAATCGGCACACTTTATCGGAAGAGGGGGGGAGTTAGTTGATTTAACATTCTAATTGTAGTGACCGCAAAATGGTTTTGTTAATATGAAGAATCGGAATGCTGAATCAACAAAACAGTATTGTTATACTATCAACATAAATTGTCAAATCAACCAAATTTGTATGAATCAATTTGCTAATTTAACAATATTTTTGTCAGTTTCACAATAATGTTTTATTGATTCAGCATTCCGTTTCGTGAAACTAACAAAACCATTTTCCCATCTCGACTATTATAATATTAGATTTGTTAAATCATTTTTTTCCCCCCAGCGTAAGCTTTTTGATGATGGTCTCATAACAAACTTTTCATAACAGATAAGAAGAACGGCGCGGGAAACGTTAACACAAAAACTGAAATACACAATGTCATGAACGTTGAACGTATATTGAATAAAAGCTACTTGAAGTCTGAACTTCATTTTGAAATGACAGGACAAAATGACTGGGTCACAATCATTGAAATTTCGATTTTCTAATTCATGCATTATTCTATAGGTACTTACTGATATAAAAAAAAAAAAAAAAAAAAAAAAAAAAAAAATCCTGTATAATTGACCTATACCAACTTTGATGGGAGGATATTATAGATTTTTATATGATTTGCAAAATCGTCACGATATTTTTTCTTTAGACTTATAACTGCGAACTTTTGTGATTAATAAACACTTTAAAAAGTTTTCAAACTTCGAAAATTCTTCATGCTAAATTTGACAGGGTTTGGAACATTCAAAATATCAGAAAACCTTGAAAAGAAACCTGCGTTCAATTTGAGGCGTTTCTGGTGTGAAGGTGTTTCCGAAATTCAACTGTTTATCTCCAAATCTTTCGGCGCCACTCGTTTAAGGTCTGAGTCTCATGTCTGAGTCGCCCAAGAAATTAGTACTATGCTTTTTGATGATTCACTTCACAGGAATGCGAATTGCAGCGGAGTGATGATGGAGTCAGGAATGTTGGGTCAAGACTGTACCTACCATTTGATCAATGATCATTTAAACTGCAGACGTAAAAAAAAAACAGCGATTGATCTCTCGGAGCAATGGAGAAAACAGAAGCCAACGGAAAGGGGGGAGGGGGAAATCATTATTCGCATATCAGAGATATAAATCTTTGGAACTGCAAACAGCGGCAATGATCAAAATTATACGTTCAAATCAACATCGGGTGCAAGGTACGCGTTACGGACGTACCTGCGAGCACTGACTGCAGTACGAACTCAAATTAAATACCAGTCTCAAAGTCAGACGAGTCAGTGATTTTTTTCTCTTTTTTTTATTATTATTGATCGTTGGTTGGGAGAATCAGGAATGAAACTCCAAGTGCGACTGTGATTGAGACCGAATTGATAATGATAGAGCCCCCGAGTCTTGATTTTCTCCAGTGCTACTGTTGCTACTGCACGGAAAAAAAACATCGGTTGCCACACCCGTAAACTCGGTCCCGTGGCCGGAAGGTTACGGTGACTATAGGGATACAGGCGAGTTACGGCCCTGAGAACTGCAGTCTGCAGGCCCTGGTTACTGTAAGTCACTGCCGGTGCCATACCCGAAGTTTCGGCTGTCGCCACTGCTCACTGCAGTCCCTGGCGCCGTCAGTTCAGTCCTTCAAAATGCTACCTGACACTCATTCACCGTAACTTACGGTGTTGGTACCCGCGTTTACCCTCTCGGCCAACTGAAGAGTTACAGTTGTCACACCGGCATTAATGCTTCGTGCTACTACACCTGCACTCCCATATTTTCATTTACGATGCGCATTAGCGGATCCAAAAACTTTTTACGTCCTATTTTCAGTGAATCAATACGAAATAAGGCTAAAATGCTGTATTAAACATACTGTAAAGAAAAAATTGATCGAGACGAAACACTGATCGGATATTCTGTCACCGAAATTTCTGCGACCGAAGCGGGATTCGAACCCACAACCTTCTAACTCCCACAGCCTAACGACCCTAACATCCTAACGCCCTAACCACTACACCACGCCGATTTGATGGGAAACGAGGCACAATTCCTCTAATTTAGGGCAAATCCGATGATTTGTTTTTACATTTCCCATGTGATTTCAAAAATTTTGATTTATTAAATGAGTAATAAATAACAGAAACTTACTTTTGCACTACTCTCTAGCTTATTTCCGCACTGAGAAGAACTAGTAATAGAATGTAGAAAGCATCATATAGGTTCCGGTTGACTTACAAATCGAATCTGATTCTAACATTTTTAATTGACGAATAGAAAGTACATAAGATGTTTTCAAAAAGTTATCTCATAATTGATTATACATTATAATGCGAGAACTGTCCTTTTTGAACAACATACTCAATTTTCTATTAGCAAAAATGGCCACGGAAAATCAAAATACAGATGGAAATAATCAATTCAGGATTAAACACATTTTTATCTCACGCTTAGAAGCATTGATTATATCATAAGTATGCACCTTCTAAAGGTATAGGTACCCTTGGTCTCTTGAAAGAAAACGGGGGGGGGGGCAAAAAAACCACGTTTTTTACTTGGACATCAGTTTATATCAAATAAAAAAAAAAAAAAATGTCATACCTTGCAATTAGTATTGTTAGTCCATTCTTTGGATGATCACTCCGAATCGATTCTTTTGTCACAGATCAAACACACAGTAAGAAAAAATATAATGCTTGATCGGTGAAATCAAAAATTGATTCTCATATGACATGACACTTGGGGGCGTCTTTAATGAAACACACGCGGATCAAAATCTGAATGGTTTTTTGTATTATTATTAATTTTGGTTTGTTTGTTTCTGAAATTTGTATTTATGAAGCATCCAATCTAAACGCGGTTGATTGCAGTTAGTTTCATGGTTTAAATTATGGTGTTTACATTTTACACGCGTGCAAAAAAAATAATAAAATATTAGAGCACACATTCAAGTCGAATAAGAAATGAAATGCCGAATAGTAAATTCAATTTTGAAATCAAAAAAGATACACGATGCAAAGGCACAGAGACACAGCACTACTCGATCAGATCACAGCGTTATTCGGCACTATGAAAAAAAAATTAAATTTAAAAAATAAATTTTATCGAAGGGTTTCTAAGGAAAAGGACTTATGAAAACTAAACTTCACTAGCACAACACATGACTGATCACAACTCAGAGGGACTCACGGGACTGACGGTGCTGGTCACCGTAAGTGCCTCTGGTAGGAGCACTGTAAGTTCCCGTCCTCGTGCCTGCAGAGGTTACGGTGAATTTGGGATTACCTGAGTCCAAAGGTCCACCGCGTTCGGAGGGATGGGAAATACCGGTGCGTGGCCGGCACTCCGCTCACCGAATATGCGGTTCCCAGGGCTGGTCAAACTGCAGTTCTCACACCGGGACTACCGGTGCCCACAACTGAAGATTCGGCGCCAGCAATCGTAAGTCGAGTTTACCGTCACTTACGGTACAGTGGCCGGCACTGATTTTTTTCCGTGTGGTCTTCCTCAAAAATCAGCCTGATTCACCGAACAGCGCAAACTGACTGCCTTATGATCACCATCCAACCTGGAGGCTCGTTTTTAATACTAATTGAATCGTTTATATTGGCATCATGATGAAACATCTACGCTGCGTTCTCAAGAAAAGGAGGCATGCATAAAGCGCCATTTTTCAAAGGTTACAAAAGAATCCAACGCAAGTAGACCTCATTTAAATTTTCCACTTGGATGCACGACCGTGGATGTACTTTTATGAATTGAATTTTCTTCTCGATTATGATCTATCAGTTTTTAAATGTCCTTGTCCATGAAAATGTCATGATGGAAATCAAAACAACTGCTGCATGGTCATTAAGGGCCGAATTTTAACACGCATTCCTTGACTTTTCCTAGAAACTTCCTCTACTTGAAAAGTTCCATTGGAAGTCCCTGGTAAAAATGACGACTATACGACTATTCCAAAAACGACTATAAACATAGTTGCCGCCTATAATCTATAGTTGGCCAACTATAATCCATAGTTGGCCAACTATGTTTATAGTCGTTTTTGGAACGGTTATAGTCGTCATTTTTACCAGGGATACACGGAGGATGCAAAGAGCAGAGCTGCCATTTTGCTTATAATTGATGGCATTTTTCAATTCAACGATGATTCCGCCGGTTGAGAAAAGATTACGCAGTTCAGTTCTGAGTATGGCTGTACTGCGCGTAAATACTCTGATCTGTATTCTTTTCTCAATCGGTGGATACGCCGTTAATCAAAAGTAGATTTAAGGGTTTTTAGGGTGCAATTCACAGGTTCTAAGAAAAAAACCTCTTCTGTCATTAGCTATACCTTGAAAAATTGGATCCGAATTGTAGTATTCGACGATGCGAAGGCGCAAACGGCGCGGCACGGCGGAAGCTTTCTTTCCTCTGGGGAAATCTCATGTTTATACAGGGCCATCTCAAACAGGTATTCCATTTGCGTCTCTTAATTGCACCTTTAGTGTGCCAATCGGGGTTAAGATTAAAACTCCATGTTGATATGGCAAAATTTTACAGAAGACCCACTGCATGCACGGAGAAAAATGTCCAACTAAAATAGGCTAGAACTCAAGAAGAAAGTTCCTGAAAAGAAAGTCTGGCAGTTTTAGGAGAATTCTGGTCCTGAAAAGTAAAAGTCTGCCCCTTTTAAGCAGAAAAATCTGGCAGAAGTGAACAGAATAATCTGGTAAAAAATTTCAAAATTCCTGGCCACAATAAAGGCCACAGTTTCCCTGCAAACACAGCCAGAACTTCTTTTCGAGAACTTTCTTTTTTAATTCTGGCCATTTTTAGTCGCAAATTTTTCTCCGAGCACCTTTAATGCTATATTGATAGGCAATTTTTTTGGGAGAAATGAGGAGACAAACATTTTAGTTTCGTCTTGTTGACACTCTAACAAAAGGTACACCTTGTCAAATTACATAGTGGATAGAGGTTTTTGTTTTTTTTTTTTTATGATGGGAGTTTTGGATGTCGAGTTGAGGCCAAGACTGCTGCAGTTATTGCACCTTTTAATGGCACCGCTCCACACTCATTATTTATGATAATTTGTATTCTCCCCTCCCCCCTTTTTTTCTCTTTTTTTCCCTTTTTGTAACGAGCTGTTGGAAGTCGCGCGAGGTCAAACAAGTTTACATCGAGTCAGGATCTAGCTTTCAATTACATCCTACGACAACAGCTCTCTGCGCGCGTCGCATCGCCTCTTCGAATCAGTGTTGCTAGATTTGAGGTTAAAATCCGAATATTTAACATTGACACTCATGTGATTAAAGCTGTCTGAAGCCTTAAATCTGGCAACTCCGCTTCTAATAGGGAAGAGTCGACAGCAGTTCAGGCCCGGGCTCGGGCCGAAGCCATGCCATGCCATGCCGCAGTCGCAGAGAGCCGTGATAACATTAACCTAAGATTATATCCTCAACATGCCTGACTATTCAATTACAGCATCATTAAACGGTATTTTATGCATTTGATAAACGGATGCCTCTGGCACATAAAATACTTGTGGATGATGGAAATAAGGTAAGTCGAGAATGAGAGAGAGACAGGAGGGTGGAGGGGGGGGGGAGGCGGCAAAAAAAAATAGCGTTATCTTGTTTGAAACTCCCCCCCCCCACTTTTTTTTTACCCGTCCGTCTAGCGTCGTCTCCAACCCACCCACGCATGGATTTATCCGATGATGTTGATTGACTCCGGCGTTGAATCCACAATCAAGGAGGTTAACTCACCCCCCCCCCCCCCTCCCACCAATAGTTTTTTTTATCGTATTGTTGTTTTTGTTTGTTTTTTGTTTGTTTTTTTATCTCACAAGGAGAAAAAAATGGTGAACAAAGCAATATAATTACCAAGCACTCTGGGAATTGTGGCTTTAGAGTTTGGAAATTTAAAGATAAGGTAACATACTGAAAATAAGCCTCCCTCACACTGCCCACCACCAATAGTTTTTTATCGCATTTTTTTTTGTTTGTTTGTTTTGTTTTTTGTTTTTTGTCTTGTTTTATTTCATTAGGAGAAAAGCATGAATTACAAAGCAATATATTTACTAAGAACTCTAGGATATGGAGCTTTAGAGAGTTTGAAACTTTAGAGACCAGGTAACATACTGAAAATTAGCCTGTCAAATCCGAACGTCCTGACTGGAATTGTGTGTCACAGTGATTGCGAATTAAAGGCGAGTGTCTGAGCACGCTGTTGATGGGAAATAACCAAAAACTATAAACTGGTCTTTGAAAGATAACCAAACGGGTCCTTAACTTAAGAATACCTACAAACACATAATTTTCAGGAGAGCAAAAAAAAAAAAAACAAAACAAAACAAAACTTAGGTCAACATTACAAATTTTTTATGCTGCAGAATGTTCCTTCTTCCTATCAAAATTTTTGAATATTTCAATACTTTTCTTAAATACTTTTCAGCATGATTTTATGTATTTATTTCTTAACTTTGATAAAACTTTGAACTTATTTTTTGAGAAGACAATTTTATTGAAGAGCCCATAAAATAGCAGGTGTGCTCTTTAGCTGAAAATCTCCATTTGCTCACAACGCACATAGTTCTCAGGAAGAGCACACGACCATTGTTATTTAATTAACCCTGTAAGTAATTTTTACCGTGTCTCAGCTTTGAAATTCTCGTACATCGTTAATTGCTCAAACCTCAGCTATTAATAGTTATGTAGCTTTATTATACAGGGTGTATCTGAAACATAGTTACGTCGTCCTTGTGACCACGTATTCTAGAGGTCAAAATAAGCCCTTTTTTCCCTACAAGCGTGCGTCCGAAAATGCCCCCCTTTTGAGTTACAGACCCCAAAGTTTTAAATTTACGGTTTTTTTGGAATAGGGACCACTATTATGAACCAAATGTCCTGAAAATTGGTATCTCATGGTAATTTCATGTGTAGAATCCATTAATGACCTTGGGAAATTCAAAAATTGAGTCTGACTGTACTTTTTACGCAATCTTGTACCTTTAACGGCACAGAATTATTACCGAAATTAGCGCTTTGGTAAAAGCGCTGTATTTCCCACTCTATGCAGCGATTATCTCGCTTAAAACGCGTCGTATCAGAAGAAACAAAAAGGGCCAAAAATCTTTCTAAGAGTTTTCCGCATCTGATTTCGGTAATTATTCTTCAAATTTTTAATTCGTAACATAAAATTTGCACCGTTAAAGGTACAAGATTGCGTGAAAAGTACAGTCAGACTCAATTTCTGAATTGCTCGAGGTCATAAATGGATTTTACGCGCGAAATTACAATGAGACACCAATTTTCAGGACATTTGGTTCATAATAGTGGTCCCTATTCCAAAAATGTTTTAAAATTTTGGGGGGCTGTGACTCAAAAGGGGGGCATTTTCGGACACATATTTATAGAAAGAAAAGGTCTTATTTTGACCTTTAGAATAGATGGTTACAAGGACGACATATTTTTCCGATACACCCTGTATAGTTGCTGGATTTGTCATGAAAATCAATATATATTCTCCATTAAAGTCAGTAAGGAGGCTGGCGATTTCTTGGCCTCATACAGCAACCATACCTCATCTCAAAACGCACCTTTAAAGACGAACTCACGAGACGTACTATCGAGGAATTAAATATTGTCGCAAGATTTACCCACATAATCAGTTATATGGGTGTGAGTGTGGGACTGATCTGCTACAGCTTTCCCACCCCACCCGCACACTGGCCTCTCACCTGCAAGGTGTAAGGAGTATGAAGAGTGGCTGAACCAGAACCATGAAGGCGAAACTTCACTCGTGAAACTCTCGCGACAATCTTTGATTCGTTGATGGTACATTTCGACATCTTTAAGGGAAAGTCTTACAATTACTAACAATACAACCAGTTACTCTGCATAAAACTTTGTTTCTGCCCCCCCCCCCCCCCCCGATTTACCTTTGGACTGCAGATTTTAAATATGCTGAAGAACTCAAGTAACCAAGAAAACACAGTAAGCTAAAGCCAGGGGGGGCTTGAAATAATGATTTGCGAAGTTCAAACATTTAAAATAATGCGAATCCCCACCATTTCAAGTTTGAGAAAAAAAGAGATAAACGCGCCGGATCAAAAGCGCGGAGGCTTAAGTATAAAACGTTTGTACGAGGTCATGTATATTTTATTCGTCTAAATCCGGCATTTCAGTTAACAAAAGGAATTGACTCATCCCGCGTGGGTCATAGCTCGAAGCTCGCGTCGGACGGACGATGCATCTCTTCAGCTTACTGCAAAGGCTTGAGAAAACCAGAGGAGAGAAATAAATGAAAATAAATAAATGATAAACAAAAAATAAAAGAAGAAAAAAAAATGGAAGGAAGACAATAGGAACGACATCGAGAATAATTATAATAAAAGAGGGACCTCCTTAACTTCTCATTCTTGGGAGAGCGAAAGGGGAAATACAGTAAAAGGAGAGGGGGAGGGGGGTTACAGAAGAATCAAAAGAACCAACAACAGAAACACAGTGAGTTCTGTTCACGAAGCTCTGGCAAGCAAAGGGTGAAGGGGAGGGTTTTAGAAAGGGAGGGGGGCTGAGCGTATATTGCCCGAGGGACGATTACAAGTAAGCTGCTGGGATGAGCCAGGGATAGGCTTTGGAACGGACAAAGGGATGCGCAGCCAGGATAGGACGGGTGTAGTGGTATAGTTGGTCTGTCGCTCACTCTTGCCTTGCTCTCGCCAGCTTTTATCATTCGCTTGTGCTGCTCTTCGCTAAGCTAAAAGACCAGGGACAACATTATCCTAAAAAGAAATAACTGCTGTGCAACTCTCTATCCTTCTCTCAACCCCCCCCCCCCCCCGGTTACTCTATCTCTTACCTGCACAAACGGGAGCGTACCTACGATCGATCGTCCCTTTTTACTCTCTTACAGCTCTTTCACCCCCTTCCCCCCTCACTAACCGTGCATCTCCTCCTTCCTTCATTTGATAGCTTCCAGGGATCCCGGCCAATTATACCTTGCCTTACTCTACATTAAATAAATTAAAGCCCCTCTCTCCCCGACCGACCGACCGACCGACCGAGGCCTTTGACTAACCAACATCAAAAGTAAATTAATTTTTGTAATTGTCTCTAAAATCAGAGAGGCTTTAAGTCTCGAGCGAAATCACATCCATTTTGCAGCGAAACAGTCGTCATCTCTCGGTCTGGCCACTCTTGATAATTCAGGTGAATTTAAGTTCACCGGGGGGGGGGGGATAACAAAAGTATCAAGTTCGAAACTTAAGGATGTCAAAAATATAATGATACGTATTATGGCATGGCCATAGCCTTAGCTAGGATTTTGTCTTTCACTCTCTTTGCCGATTGAAACTCATGTGGTAGAAAAGGATGGAGATAGAGGCTGCCGCGTGACTTAATTAGCCTCTGTGCTTGTCCTTTCCTAAAACATATGCAGTCAAATGCTTAAAGAGAGAGAAACTTCAAATTCCTAGCTACGTCTATGGTATTGGCCATCAGTTTACAGATTGCTTTAACCCGCCGTCACTCGCGCCCTAAAAACTTCCGCGAGTAGTCGCGCGGGGTCGTTTTCGACCCCAAAGTTCTTTCGTCCCATTTTACCATTGGCATTCAAAATTTTGATTTCAACCATGCAGAATAGTAATAAGTATGTCTTTGCAAAGCTTTTCACGTGAAAACTGGGTTTGAAAAAAGAATTTTACGTTCAGTAATTGCTATATTGTAATCTGTGTCGGAAAAACCCTAAAAATGTGATATTTTCCAGATTTTTATCGGTCAGCTGCCTTTAACTAGTTTTGAAACTCCTAAACCGAGGTTTTTTTACTTCTAGGCACTACTGAAGATAATTTCATGAAAAAAAAGTATGGGGTTATGGGGGCAAGTTTTCGAGATATACCCCCCTCAATACCCCTCCTATATTTAGTCCTAAAATTTTGGAGATGAAACCACTAACCATCTGAAAAACTTTATTTTTTACCGAATGAGATGGAATAAACGCCAATTAAGGTAAGCAAGATTCTATCAACCAACAAACGGAATCGAAATTGAGGATTCAGGGGAGGGCTGGAGGGGAAAAGGGGGTTGGGGGGTTAGCAAAGTGGAGATCCTTGAAATTTTTTTTGCTGTGATCTTTTTGCTTTTCGTACATGATTCCAGATACCCTTTTTCACCTCCCTTCCGCTTTTCCCCTACCATCCACCTTCATTTCCCCTCTCATTCCCTTTTTTCCCTCCCCACTCCCCGCCCCATGTGATATAATCAAACTTTCGCAGAAAAAAACAAAAACATTTATGATAAGTGGAGTCGCGTGTAATCTGGCAACGCCGCATTTCGTGGATTCAAATGCATGAAAAAAGTCAATCTAATGGAGGTGCGCAGTGCATTCCCTCGAATCGACACTTTGCACGGGTTTGAATGGACAAAACGCCGTGCTGCCAGATCGCAAGCGGCACCGCACTGATTTAGGTAAAAATGGATACGTAAGAAATTGGGATAAACGAGTAATTTAGAAAAAAACAGTGAGAGCAAACATTAGATTTGCTGAAAGTATTGTAGTAAGTATAGAAAAGTAAAAAACCAACGGCAATCACATCCCGCAAGTGTAAACAAGGCACAGAATCCACGTTTACGGTATGTTCACTCAGTCACATTTTATGAACGTGAGTAGTCGCGCGGGGTCGAAAACGACCCCAAGCAACTTTGACGCGTCCGTGCTTCAAAACGAATGATTGAATTAAGTTCATACTAACAGAGTGGGTAGTCCAAACCCTTGAAGGAAGGTACTGAAACGGACGAGCTAAAACTTTAAAATTTTCATGGACAAAATTGCATTTTTCTGACACCTGGGGTCGTTTTCGACCCCGCGCGAGTGATGGCGGGTTAATCTTATTGAGATTTTATTCACAGGAGAGAGGACAACAATGACCATCTTAGCAGAGGCAAGTATGCAACCGATACATCCTTAGAGTACGCTGGATAAGTATCTAATTATATGAAGGCGCTTTGAACCCACTTAGATAATCGAGGAATGTAGATTTCACGTAATTTAAAGCAAATATAAACAGTCTTGAGAGGTATTATTTAAACTTATGAAAAAATACTCAGATATTAATAAGGAATTAAATTCCATCTCCACTGAATTGAGAGAAAATTCAAGCAGAAAGACTTGACCGTTGAGTATCATACAGGGTGTTTCACGTTTAACGTCGAAAACTTCTGGAGCCGTTTATTCAAGTCAAAATAAGACCATTTTTACCTATAAACATGGGCCTAAAAATGCTTCCCTTCGGAGCCACAATTTTTCGAAGTTTGGAAAAAAAATTGTTTTTTTTTAAACTGTGGCTGAATTTATCCATAAAATATCACTAAAATTTGGGACTATAGCGATATTTATGGGTGTAAGATTCATTAAAACTCATAAGATATTCAATCGTAAGTCCAAGTCGCATTAAATTCCAAACATTTTGGCCTAAACCGGAAGTAAATATCTTCTTTTGCGTTTGAGATATCGACGGTCAAAGTTCGATTTAGAACCAATTTTCAAAAATTCCTACCTCCAACGAAAAGAGTCTTAAAACACGCAAAAAATACGAATTTGGAATAAAATAAGCTGGAAGTCAGGTTTTATGTCCCTAAGCATTTTTGGCGGGAAAGCCCTTAATTATTTCTCAACAGTTTCAAACGACTGCCCCTATCTTGACTTCATTCATAAAGGCGTAAAAAATTGTGCATTTTGGTGCAATCGAAAGTTGAATATCATTCTTCTGTTCGATATAAGTATCGAAAATCAATTTGGGCCATTTTTTGACCCAACAAAATGGACCCTTTTGTGTGATACTTCATTCGAAAAGACTTTGCAAACCAAGTATTCCAACGCAAACCGGATGTCAATACATTTTTTCACGCTCGAGATATCGCAAGTCAAAAATTAAGGTAGGCCCAGACCCACGAATAAACTTTGTATTCCAAGTGTTGCAAATTGCATACTTAAAAAATCCTGCCCCGACATCTTTGCCCCTGATAGTCCTTCGCTGGTCTTGAATTTGTCTTTGACTCGGTAGAGGATGAAGAATTGAGGATGAGGAGAGACACGCAGACACTGAGCAGACAAACAACTTGATCAAGTTTCAGTAGCACATAAGTGGGGAGGAGTCAGAGCAAGGAGACAGCTATTATGGCTCCCCTCCTTTTGGTTGCCGAAAATGGGACGAGTTGTCTTAAGGTCATCGGAGAGAGATGGGGGGGCCTGGGAGAACAGGGCGCGGATGTCCCGGTCGGTGTGCGTCTCCAATGACAGATTGGAATTCGTTGTCTTACATTACGGGGCGGAGCTGAAAAAAAAAGGGGGGAGGATTTTTTCTTCTTCTTTTGATTCACGGCTGGTTTGTTGCGTGACAATTCTGGTTTGTTGATGCCCTTGGTTCTACAGAGTGTTCAAAAAGTCCCGCCCCCCTATCTAACTTTTGAACGGCTGCAGATCAAAAAACGAAACTTGGGGAATATTTGTATCTTCATGGAAGCTACCTTTTGACCTACCCAGGGTTATTGAGGGGCGCCCCTAAGGGCGGGGGGTTTCGCCCCCTAACTCAAAATTTTCAAATAGTAACCCCTATCTTGTGATACATCGTTCGAAAGGGCATTAAATACTAAGACTTTTGGCACAAATTAGAGGTCAATATTATTTTTTTCTTTCGATATATCGAAGATCAAAGTTTAATTTGGACTCATTTTCAAAAAATCATCAAAGTCGGAATTTAAAAAACTGGGAAACGAAAGTACTCTAAAAAGTGAGTACTTTGCAAATGCAAAAATGGTTTTGACATGAAGTCAGTGAAAATTTGATTTTAGGGCCCCCAGCATTTGTTTAAAAGTTTGCCCCTCAAGTATCTCAAAATTTCCTTTTATTTCCTATAGATATTTGAGAGGCAAAGTTTTATAAAATTGCAGGGGCCCAAAAATCACATTTTCACTGAATTTATGTCAAAACCATTTTTGCATTTGCAAAAGGACAAGGCAGAAAGTTGGCGCGATATCGGCATGTATAAACAATAATTATTCAGTGACTTGCGCTAAAACCGTCAAATTCCACTTTCGAAACATGTTGATAAAAATTTTATGACAGGTAAATAAAAATAAAAAAATAAAATAAAAATAAAAATCATTGCACATGAAGAAAAAGAGTTCATCGATTTTTGATTTTTCAACTCTCACACTCTCTTGACCCCCACGCGCCGCCCATGTCTCAAAAATTACGAGCATATACCCTTGTACTTTCGGCCACTGTTTATTAGAGTACGAACCTTTGAAAATCCCAACATTTCAGAACTCGGTAATGGTGAGAACGCAGAGCTGCCGTTTTGCGTGTAATTAATGGCATTTTTCAATTCACCGCGCTATGATACCATCGGTTGAGAAAAGATTACACAGTTCAGTTCATGACAGTTCGGTTGTATGACTGTACTGCACGAAAATACTCTGATCAGTGATCTTTTCTCAATCGGTGGAAACGCCGTTGATTAATTAAAATAGCCTCAAGTCGCAAGTTTTCTAAAGTCATCGACGACTCCACCAGTTGCGTGGAAAGATTACAGATGCGAGTATTTTCGAGAATTGAAGTCAAACACTCAACTGAATTGGTTAATCTTTTCTCAACCGGTGGAATCATCAGTGAATTGAAAATACCATTAATTATACACAAAACGGCAGCTCTGTGAGAACGAAAACCTCCGGAGTTTGCGTGCTCAAAGACTCCAACTCGGGCACCGCATCGCGGCATCATCGTGGAACGGTAGCGGAGGGGGAAACATAGTGAGCAAGAAGTTGTAACGGAGGTTGCATAAAAACACGGCGCTGGTTTCGGCATTCACCGAGAAGTTGCATAAAGATCCAGGCGCAACATTAACCCGAGTCGGTCGGAGCGAGAAGTCAATACCTCAACAGTTTCGCGCTCGCTTCGGGCGCTCTCGACAAACTTGCGAGCCGTATAATTTCTCAAGCCAATTTATTTTATGAAGGCGCGTTAACTGTTGATTTAGTTCATTTAGCTGTCATAATTATCAATAATAATAATTCGATACGAGATTGAGAGAGTAAGAGAGAAGAAATGAAACCGCTCAGCTCCCCTGATTTTAGCGGGGGAGAGAGATGAAGTCAGAGCAAGGTAAAGATCAGGGTGCGTCGGATTGGTCGGAAGAATGTTAAATATGTGCTAAACACTCGTTCAAATGTGACTATAGCGTGCCATTAAAGAAATAAAGGCTCTGTGAATTGCATTTCGTTCTTTTTTACTGTGTTTGTATGCGTGAATGTGTGTGAACGAACAATAAGAGCTGAGTTCTTCACCACAGTTTCTGCATTGCGTACCGCTCATTGGTCCCTTTGCATCGGTGGGTTGCGTGTTGCATGCACATTTTTGAGGCAATTTTGAGGCTCGGGCGATTCTTCTCTCTTTCTCTTTCTCTTTCTCTTTCTCTTTCTCTCACACACACTCTACCTTCGATTGGCATCATCACTTTTCTGCATTTTCCCGCGATTCGTATATTATGATTTGCTTTTCTCACTCTCACAACCGATAGCATTTAATGGATGGACCCACACTTTTTGGCGTCTCGTCAGTCGTCACTCCCCCCATAATTTTTATCAGCCCGGATTCCGCGTGTGAACTTTTTTGTTTGCATTCGCAGCCAATAATAATGGTGAGTCGGGATTCCAATTGCCAAATTGCCCTAGTAATTGATACTTAAAGAACTTATGCGTCCTTCCATTTTTTTTTTTTTTTTTTTTTTTTTTTTTTAGATTTAATCAACTCTTCACATATAAAATTGATTGCCTCTCCAATTTTACTAAAACTGCAAAGAGAAATTTCTAATGAAAACGGAACTGTGCGAACGATTAAAAAATCTCCGAAAAGAAATTATGGTATTTCTGATCAAAAATGCCAGTCAAATAAGTGAGAATTTTTCAATTTCAGAAATTCGACTTGAAATCACCTGAAATTATTGAAATGACAAGAAATTCTGACTATTTGCATTATTTTCGAGGACCATTGTTCTGGCCAGAATTCCATGCAATTTTTCATGTAATTTTCAATGATTTCGAGAAGAGTTTCTGGCATGAAAAAAAAGCAAGCCTTCTCGACCAAAATTTACGTTCAGACTTATTAGAATTTCTTTTCGGAGACTATTTATGATTTCATCAAAAACCTCATCGGGACAAGGGTACAGAACAAAAACGGTCACCGGTCACGGTCAACAGGTACCGTTGGGTTTTTTGCTAAAAAGGGCCCGATATACAGGGTGTTTCAGGTTTAACGTCGGAAACTTCTAGATCCGATTATTCAATTCAAAATAAGACAATTGAGGAGGTAGCTGGAAAAACGGCCTAAGTAGCAAAATCGCGTTCTGAGAAAACGGCTGTTAAAGTTTTTATTTTAGTGCCAATCTAACATAGATGAAGAATCAGGCTTGGGTTGGATCAAAAAAGTTGATCCATACCCTCAGGTTGAAGCTGGTACAACTAAAATATGCTTTGGCTGTATAGGAAAGAAGAAATTGGATAAATACGAAAGGTCTACTAAGGTCGTTTTTCCATAGAACGACCTGTTGCACAGAGACAATTCCTCACTAAACGCTGAGTATTAACTTCGTTTTTCCAGAGAACGACTTTCTGTATGGAACATATGTACTACATGATAGATGTAAAAAAAAAAAAAAAAAAAAAAAAAAAAAAAAAAAAAAAAAAAAAAAAAACCCAAAAATCTGCAAAAAAAGAGGCGAATTTATTAGAAAATAAAGAATATAAAATTATTCGTCCTCGTATTCACTCTCGCTTTCACTGTTGCCCGAGTCCTCTTCACCATCTTCAATTTTCCCCATTATGGTCATTATAGTCGCCAGCAGAAGTGGCAACCTCTTCTCATATAAACTCCCATATCTCACTCAATTTTTGACGTACGGTCATGAAATTTTGTGGAGATATTATTGAGCCTATGTTCTCTCAGAAAAGTTGTTCTCCGGAAAAACGGCCTTAGCCGGCTAAGGCCGTTTTTCTAACTAGCTCCTCAATTTTTTCTATAAACATGGGCCTTAAAATGCTTTCCTTCGGAGCTACGATTTTTCAAAGTTTGGAAAAAAATGTTGTTTTTTTTTAAATTATGGCTAAATTTATCCATAGAAAATTTCACTAAAATTTGAATCTAGCGATAATTTTTAGGTGTAAGACTCATAAAATAAGCATTAAGTAAGTCCAAGTCTACTTTTCTGACACTCTTGAGCATTTAATGCCAAAAATTTTATGTCGTCGTTGAGAAATTTCAAAATTTTATGAGAATTTTTTTGCAAAAACCTTAATGAAGATTTTGAATGCCTTTCATTTTTTCAGTGCGACGCATTTTAAATGAGATAATTGACGTTGAAGTTGGAAAAGTCTGCGCTTTGACCATGGAGGGTGTCACGCAATCTACGGGTAAGCGCCTACATGCAGCTTGCGTGACAACCGCCATGGTCAAAGCGCTGATGACTTTCCCAACTTCAGCGTCAATTCTCACTTAAAACGCGTCGCACTGAAAAAATGAAAGCGATCGAAAATCTTCAATAAGGTTTTTGCAAAAAAATACTCTCATAAAATTTTGAAATTTCTCAACGGGATTATAAAATTTTTGGCTTTAAATGCCTAAGAGTGTCAGAAAAAAGTATAACAAGATGAGGATTGATTGCCGGTCGAAAATTTTGAGATTTGGCGGCTCATTGAACCTCCCTTAACAACCCCCTCCCCCCTCCCCAAACACCACATCGCGATCACGTTGGTTTGAAAGTGCTGAAGTCACGTTAAAAATGGTCCAAAAGCAAACTTTTCAAACCAAAGGTTACCGCAAGATTTTATTTAAAAAAAAAAAAAAAAAAAAAAAAAAAAAAAAAAAAAAAAAAATAGGGGACAAATTTCCCGATTTGAGCTGGATTTGAAGAAATTTATTAGGCGTAACTAAGTAGGAGGAACAATTACTGAGCCAAGGTCTTGGGACAAATGCTTGAAAAAAAGGGAAAAAGAAGAACATTACTTCTGCTTTTATACTTATAAGGTAAAAATATTGATTCGAATTGTTGGTTTACCTTGTATAGAAGAGGCAGCACCACCCATGACCACCCGCCTTTCTCGTAATAACCATAGCCATAGCCATCATGAATTGGTATTTCTCTCTCTTTGCCCGTTTGGACGGAGCACGTGTTAGAAAAGGACAGAAAAAAGGGCTGTCACATGACTTCAACTCCTGTTGCTGTCTTTTTCTGACACACGCAGTCAAATGTGCAAAAAAAGAGAAAGCCAAGATCCTGGATACGGCTGTGCTCGTAACTATCATCATGCATATGCGACAAGTTTAAATTGGCTCTTCAATGAAACCGTTTCCTTTGGCTTTGAAGTGAAGCTCGCGGTGCTTAGAAATCTTAGAATCAAGGCAGGGATTTTAAATTTTTGATCATACCGTTGTTGGATACTGCTGTCTCTTTTCAGCGTCCCTTCGAATGATAATCTGAAAAGTTGTTTCACGGAGAAGGGGAATGGCGCAAAGACTCTCTTTCTCCTTTCTTTGTTTACTCTCATTATCTTTGACCGGACGCGCCGCTTTATAGTGTGTCATTTGCTTCCTTTGCATGTGTCGTGTCAAAGAATAGACTGCTTACAGTGAGAAGCGGGAAATTCAAAATTGACCAGTCAGATGTTGATTTCATGTTTAAAAAAAGGATCGACACCAATGAATAATTGGCAATTATATACCTGGATTTTAAATTTCCTGCTCGACACTAAAACGGTATACCGACCTACGTTCAATGTTCAACTGAATGGAGAAAACATTACAGTTGTTTCTTTAATCAAACGGAGATCACAGGAAAATATTGATTATTTTTAAAACCTTGCAACTATAACAGGAACTCGGTAAAAAAACGAGGGCTTCAGTGCATTCGATTTGGGTAGAAACGGAGAGAAGGAAGCCATACGATGAAGAGAGAGAGAGAGAGCGAGAGCGAGATGAGGGATAAATTATGATGTCCTCAAATGAACTTAAGAATATAAATTGATAATCACATCAATCTAAAGGATAATTATTTGCTTATAGTTTCACCCGTATAATGATAGGTTTTAAATTTGGCTTCTATGGAGTTTTTAACATGCTGGCACTTGAAGGATCTAGCTGTCATTCAATTGTTATTATATGTGCAATTATAGAGTTTGCCTTCAATTTACAATGTAGGCAAAAACAATAACGTGGATTATTCTCATTATTCTCATTTTTCTCATTATTCACACGGACAAAAAAGATTAGTGAAAATAACCATACGGATACCTGATTTTGGCACCTGCTAGATGTTATGGTAAACTTGACCAGAAGTATGGTACATTTACCGATACTTTGAGTGAATTCGACATGCAATCAGGTAACATCACCTAGTACCTAGTCAAAACATAGTATACTTCTGGTTAACATTACCATAACATCTAGCAGGTGCCAAAATCAGGTATCCGTATGGTTATTTTCACCACAGCTTTTTCCGTGCACACGCACACAAACACAGCATTCACTCTTTGCTATCTCTCTCTTTCTTCCTCTCTCACGCTACAGTACCATTGATCGATTGTGAATCTCTTCTCTGATTGCTAGTTTCTTTCTAGATCTTCCTTACCAGTATAGAATTAGAGATAAAAGTAAGAAGGAAATTTCCTATTTTCAGTGTATTACGCTCGCTCATTTAACCCTTTCTCGACCAGATTACCAAGACAAATCAATGTTCGCTCGCTTAAGTTAAGTGGGTATAGTTAAATATACCTACACCGCACCGTGGTGCTGATTTTGCATATGCAATTGGTTGAAGGCGCTCGAGGAAACATTATTTTTCAATACGAACAATTTTGTTTTGAGTCACAATATTATTGTGTGTAAAATATTGAAATTATGTGAGGTAGCTTTAATCATAGAAACGAATATACTTGGGCCTGGTATTGAAAGGGTTAAAATAATTTGGTATGTTTAGGGGTGGATTTCGGAAGTTTTTATATTTTCACTGGTATTTGCCTCCGATTTGACCCTGAAATCGATTACAGCAAAAGCTTACGTTCGACTTCATAGCTCTCCCCCTTTTGGTCCATTGTTTGTTGTGGGCACGGTTCGGTATATTTCAATGATCATGACGTTTTGAAAACCAAGCCGCCGACAAGCCGCCGTGACATCACTTACAATACAAATAATCGACTGGAGGAAATTGACGCGCTTTTCATTAGAAGTGTCTCATCAAATCGGTACCTTGCGCCATGCAGATTGGGCTGCCGGCTTATTGAGAGAGGAATCGCGACAAGCGCAACAATTGCGAACGGGCGGGCGCGCGCGCGCGCGCGTGTTGTGTCGCGAAAGCCTAGCGCGCGGAGGCATGGCATCGAAATGAACTGTTCAGGAAATACTTCATAAGCATGAGCAGCGCGGTATAAAACCTTACACACGACTTCCCCGAACCGCAAACACCGCACAATGCCACCTCCTCTGAAACTGTTGGAAATAACCTGCAGGAAATACCTTACGAACACTTTCTCTCTTCAAAATTATTCTAGAGGACCCCCGCACCGCCGCGCCGCAGACCCCCTTTTAACTCTGAGGGAGACCCTCAGACCCCCCTATAATATTCTGGGGAAGACCGAAAACCCCCAGACCCGGGTACAAAGTAGACTGGTTGCAGAATGTTTTTTTCAAATTTTCATCAAAATTCAAACAACTACATTTGCCACTTGTAACAGTTTGTTTTAAAACTAGTGTCTTCCCCCGTCCCAGGGGGATGACCTTTCTAGTTAGGATTTTTAATCCACCCTTGTTTTTCCTACTTAATCTTATTTGATTCTTAGACTTAGCTCTTAACTAATATCGTAGTGGTTTAATACAATTATGTAGTCACCATGTAAAAATAAAAATAAAAAAAAATAAATAAAAAAAAATAAAAAAAAAAACATTTGATACATTCCAATTTTTCTCTATGTTCACCATTTTTACCATTGATTTTAATGGAAATCTTTTGTCATCCATAACTTGCCCACACGGAGAAAAATTTATAATTGGGGCTACCAGAATTACTTCTGTACGTAATAGATATATAAATATAAATTCGGATAAATTCGCGTAACCTTGACTAGATTTCTATGGTAGGATTCAAAATGCATTTTTCGTTGAAACCAGCAATGTCTTCACAGATACCAGAATTACATTGAACTATCCCTGGTAAAAATGACGACTATAACCGTTCCAAAAACGACTATAAACATAGTTGGCCAACTATGGATTTATAGTTGGCCAACTATAGATTGTAGTCGGCGACTATGTTTATAGTCGTTTTTTGAATAGTCGTATAGTCGTCATTTTTACCAGGGATTGTATGGAAGTAATTCTGGTAGCCCCAAATATAAATTTTTCTCCGTGTACAGTTTAAAATTTCGAAAAAACAAAAAAAGTTCCTCTGGGGAATGGTATATAGAAGCAGCTACTCAGCAAATGTTGATGCATATGGACGATCGGTTCAAAAGATATGCTGGGATACGTACAGACAGACATTTGCGCTATCGCAATATTTTCTCAATTTCTAACTTTGCTAGTTGTGATGAGAAAGTAAAAACGAACATTTTAATCGCATGGTCCGTATGAGACCGCGACAAAGGCGAGCGTTCTAGAATTCATCGAGCCGGTATTTGATGGTCTGAGGTCGAAAAAAAGGTTGTCGAAAATGCGTGTGAAAATAAAGTAAAAATAAAACCATCGTTTTCGGTCGTCTAAGTTTATTTTAAAACGAGTTGGTGAAACGTCTAGTTTTAAACAACTTGTTAAAAGTGTGCTCAATGATTAATTGTTCTTGAAAGTCTATAAATAACAAATTGGTCAAAAATTTACCCTCTGATGATTTTTGGCCACTACTATTTTAAGATCTCAGACCATAATGGCGCGGTGATTAGCTGTTGAAATTGAGCTTTAACAACAAATTGAACGGAAAGCAAGTTCGCCTTAACTAATCGATAGACTATAACCGACAACCGTGTCTACAACACTCCTTACCAAAATGATGAAGGTTTTGGAAAATGTGTTTATCTTTACCAGGAAAAATGAGAGTACATTTCCGGTAACTCCCAAAGTGCACGAAAAAGTTCTACACAAAAAGACCAGAATTAATTCAAATTAAAAGTTCCTGGGGGGAAAAAAAAAAAAAAACTGGTAGTTTTCGGGAAAATGTAGTATTTTTAAGTAAAATTCTGACCATGTCTGGCATTTTAGACCAGAATGAACTGGTGAAAAAAATTTAAGAATTTCTAGCCAAAATTTGTGGAATCCTACTGTAACAGACCAGAATTCTCCTGAAAATTTGTTGAATTTCTTATCGGGAACATTTCATTAGAAATTTGGTCATTTTCAGAGTGGAACATTACATCTATTACAGCAGAACTCTTGACATTGGTTTACCGGCAATGTACTATTATTTTCGCCTTAAAAGCATGTATTTTACCAAGTCTCCAATAATTAGGCAAGAAATATTGTACTTAAAAACGCTCTAACGGATTGAATCCATTCAAATGCATGAAAAAGGCCAAATTATTAACTATGCACCATGCGCTCCTTCGAATCGATACTTTCCACAGGTTTAAATGGACAAAATTCAGCGCTGTTAGATCGCAGGCTACTCCATGCACTGCTGAACAACCGCGCGTCATCATTGAACTTTTCAACATAGGTGCATGCCAATAATTGATTCAAAAATCCAAGTGATTTCTCTCAGTGTGCGACACTCGCTGGAAACGCATCATTTCCAAAGAGAAACAACAACAAAGATTTATCCGCGGACGGCCGCGCTCATGGCCGCAAATGATTCGAAAACAAGGCCACGCGCGACGGAGCGAGTTCGCGAAATGAAAGGTGTTTGTGCACTCGAAAAAAAGGAGTCGAGTACGGGTATCATTGATATAGGGATCCCGCGAGTGGCAGGGGAAGGAAGAGGAGGGGGAGGGGGTTGTGGGGGATAGGAGGCAAGTTGGAGGATGACAAAACACTCGAAAAATAAGAGCCGACGTTCGGTTGATGACATCTCTCAAAACACGCCAAAACACGGCCGTGGCGCTCGATCTATCGCGAGACACGCAAGGTCGACGCGGGGTTGGAGGGGGATTAATTTCAGGGTGGTTTTCGGGCCTCTGCCTCAGCGTTCGACCTCGGTGGATGGTGCGGTGTATTAGGGGAGTGACGGAGGGAATAATGACATATTAACCGGGCGAACGAACCGGCCACAAATAAGGGGTGCTTTGATCTTCTCTCCTATCCTCTCTCTCTCTCTCTCTCTCTCTCTCTCTCTCTCTCTCTCTCTCTCTCTCTCTCTCTCTCTCTCCCTCATTCTCTAACAAGCTCTCTCTCTCTTGCCCTCCCTCCTCCTCTCTCGGAGCTGGCAAGTACAGTCACAGACGCTGGCTGCCCGGAACAATCTCCTCTCAGTGCAGCGGCCCAAAGTTTGACAGAATTCAATTTGAATTATTTTCATTAAAAAACAAAAAAAATATTCCGGTGAGAAGGGGTGAGAGGTTGCAGGGGGAGGGAGGGGGAGGGCACAGTGAACAAGCTCAGTGGAGGGGAGGAGGTAAATCGCGTGAACGGTGAAAGTAATTGAACTCTGTAACGTGGCAGAGTACACGCACTGGGCAGTGGGGAGGAAATTCGGTTAATTCTGTCAAGTGCAAGTGATCTGCGATTCTGCGCGTTTGGTTTAAGTTCTTCTCGACTGAAAATCACGCACGCACTCACTCCGGCAACATTCGAACGGGAATATCGAATAAAAATCAAGATTGTATCTACGACAGAGGCTTTCGTGGGGGGATGGGGGGTGCTACGGGGTCTATAGCCCCCACCCACCTCCAATATTTAGGGGTGGAGGGGAGGAGGGAATAGTTTTCAGTCAAACGCTCATTAGTGCAACCCCCTGCCAACAAAAATCCTGCGTACCCCACTGATCTTCGTCGATGAAAGTTTAATTTTTTTTTTCTTTTCTATTTTTTTCCACAAACTCATACTCTCGTTAGTCGCGTTCCATGTGGCGAAAAAGGATTCTCTCCATAGCATAATTAGTAATTACAGACCTTTGCTATATGTTTGATGCATCGACCGAAGTTTCGATGTTTTACCTTCTATCGAAGGTATTCGATCTGGTTATTTAACGATATTTCGTCTTAAAATAGACCCAAATGTCATTTTTTCCTCCTAAACCATCTCAAAAGCCAAAAAAAGAATCATGATTTTTAGTGCAGTGTTTCTTTTTTTTTTGACTCGTTAAAATTTCTTCCGTGCATGGCATCGATAAAATTTCGATGATTTTTGGGCTTTGAACTTCGATGCACAGAACTGGACATCGCACAGGCCTAAGTCTGCGCGTAATTACCAATGCAACATACACCATCAATCCTGTGTGAGATGATCTATGCATCACATATTATTATTTTTTTTTTTTTTTCAATATAGGACACAAAATGTCCCACTGTCTCTGAAAGGGTACTCTCTATACATATAGGGACTCTAAAAGTTTGAAAAGCGAAAAAAACAGTTGGCATAGTACGCGCATAGCTACCGTCTTTCCTCAACACTTTCATGCGCCCATTTTGAGATGTGATTTTTTTTTAACTTTTCAAAATAAGACAATTTTCTAAGGGGTTTGATGGGTCACTTCTTTTTTCCCAAAAAGTCAATTTATATTTTATTGAGTCCCATGTTAAATCAAGTGGAACAACGCGAGTTCCGCTATCTCTGAAAGGATTAACTCTTTAAACACATAGGGAATCCAGATTCTAGAAGTTTGAATAGCGGAAAGTACAGTTGCCGTATGTAGCACACGCCGCATGGGACTCAAAGAAAGCTTCACACCATGTTTATTTTGCCTCTTGAGGCTTCTATGAGAGTCTAAATCTGAGAGCCAATTATGAATGGATTCCGACATGGCGCAACTCTCATAGAATATGGGACTCTATAGCCACAACCATCATCCCGCATGCCATACACACCTGTTCTCAATTTTACCTGTTTTTTATTTATTTATTTATTTATTTACACCTGTTGGTTATCATCGAAGGTGTCACCCTAATCAGTACACGCGCGTTAAAAGGAAATGAGGTGAAATTCAAAGCTGGTGGATGAAAGAAAAGACAAAAAAAAAGGAGCGAAGAAAATAATTATCTTGGTCACTCAATCGAAGCATGACGATTATAGAGCAAGTGCAGAGAGAGAGCCTTAAGCCTTAAGCTCCTTGGAGGTTTTAAAGTCAACAAAACACTGTGAGCTAAAACGACCGCGGCACGCTGCGCTGAGCCGCACGCGGGCACGCTACGGTTGTGTCGCGCCGCGCGTCGGTCGGATGCGTCAGGCGCCTCATAAAGTCTCAAACTCCTCAGCCAAAGCAAAGCGAAAGCGCCCTCACCACACGGAGGCCACGGTTCAAGTCCCCGGCCCTGGCATTGCGCGCATACAACTTCAAAACAGACGTTATCAGAACAGCTGATCTTCAATCCCTCCCCATACCAAAAACATGACATCTCTATTTCACGCCCAATTTATCAACCACTCATCCGCCCCTAAACACTTGGTGGGGGGTCCTTTTTAGCCCTTTCCATGCCACCGCGGTCTCGGATCTCGGCTCGAGAGTAGTCAATTCTATTTAAATCAAGTTCCTCCTTCACTCAGCCTGGGAAGCATGCTTCTTGCAATGCATAGCCTGCTTGCGTAATGCGTGTAGCTAGGCTCAACCTACTGACGGACGAGTAGGTTTGAAAATCCACCGGAAAATTCACGGTCATAGACTCGTCGCCGCATTGGATGGAATAAATTTATAGTTATAACCAACAAAAAATAATTATAAACATTTTTACTCAAGTAAGAACGTTTTTAGCTTTATATTTCACTATTTTCATATAACAGATTATATCTAGATGAAAACGGGTATCATCTGAAAAATGCTAGAAACTGAAAATGTTTCTAAAAGTTTGCCTCATCCGGTTATTTTATTTATTTTTCGATTTTATTTTCTGCAACATGAAATTTGTGTCGTTAAATGGTACAGTATATTCACAAAAAAATTGCAATCAGACTCAATTTCTGAATATCTCATGGTCATCGGTGGATTTTACAAGTAAAAATATTGTAAGAACCAAGTTTTATGGCATGTTTCGATTCATGCTTGTGGACGCTACTCCAGAAAACCATTATTTTTTCAAAACTTAATGGGGCTCTAGCTCAAAAGAGGGACATTTTAAGACTCGTGTTCATAAGAAACAAAAAGCCATGCATATGTATTTTGAGCTGAAGAATCGACCCTGAAAAACTGCCAGTTTAACCCGGAGGGGGGGGGGGGGGCTGTTTAGAGAACAAAGTTGTCAGAAATTCATTAGGGTGCGATGTTATGGGTTTTAAATAAGTTTCATTCAATCGTATATTATTTGCAGTATTATTTTGCATGATAAAATGAAAATGCGGCTACACTGTCTGGGGCAGTTAAAAAAAAATAATAATACAAAAAAAAAAAAAAAAAAAAAAAATTGATGAGGAGAGGAGGAAGCGGGGTGCGCTGAATAATGAAGCCGCAAACGAAACGACTGTACTTCGGATCGATAAGGGATCGTAGCGGGGAGGGGGGCGGGGGCGGAGGGGGAAGAGGACGCAGGATTCAATTTTCGCGGGCATGTTTCGAACTTTTTGAACGGAAAATTAAGAAGGAATTGAATTAAAGCTGTATATACGTAAAAAGAGCGGGTTGCGAAGCCGCTTCGCTTCGAGATCACGCGGTTACGATATCGGTTCTGTATGAGCACTGTCCCTTATTTTCTCCCTTGCTCCCTTCAACTCTCCTTTTAACCTTCCCCTTCATCCCTTACGTCCGTCTAGCGGAGTTGGAAGATTTTTAATGTTAAGGCTGACTCTCCCATTGATAAATTAAAGGCAGCATTTTTTGTTGAAGAGATTTTAACGATGGTATTGATAGTTAAATCATCTCCGCGCGTACTTTGAGCAGGGGAGAACTTTTCATTTCGCCCAAAAACAGATCTGATAAAGAATCACAAACAGCAGGTGGTATTCTCGAAACTTAAATAATAAAACTATAAGGCAGGTCGATAGTGTTAGTTTTGGTAATGTATCTTGTAAATTAATGGGAGGAAAATGGTGTTTCAAAGATGTTTTCATGCTATACCAGATAGTAACCATCAAAATAAATGGTTAAGAAAAAGAGATAAGCAGTAACTGATCTTGTTCTGTTTGGAACTGAACCTTTTCGAGTGGTTTTTTTTCCTCCCTTCAAAATTTGAGCCTTGAGGTTTCTGTTTGTTTTTTTGACAAAATTTTCATTTAGTTATGTTGGCCAATTTAACTCAAAATCCAATTTTCAGAGTTTTTGCATCTATGATCTTGCTGGAACCAAAAATTTCCGGTTTTTTTTTGTTTGTTTTTTTTTTTTTTTTTTTTTTTAACTATGAGATGGTAATTTTTTTTTTTTTAGAAAAACGCCTAAAAATTTCAAAGCACTCTAGGCATGTGCGGGTTGAAGAAGTAACAATAAAATTAGTTTTTGAGTTTTACCATGAAATTTCTAATGCACAGGGTGTTTCGCGTAACCTTTGTAGGCCCTATAACCGGAAACTAAAAGACTCGCGATATCAATATGCCTAATGTTTTCTTATGATTTCATATCCCTCAACATCAAGGGTATCGGGGAAAAACTTACACGCCGGAAATTGGGGGGGGGACTTAAAGCGTGTCCCTACCAGAAATGATGAAATCACTGCCGGAAAATGGACGCAATTTCCTCATCCCTCTAATTTAATTCAGTCCCGACAAAAGCTTCCCTGACGACACTTTATCTGATTGTGAGTGGATTCTCTCTCTCAATGCGGAGGTATACGACCGATATTCTAAGCTCATAAATGGTAGAAATCGGTGGAAACAAGAATATTATATATAGACCAGATAAGTCGAAACAGGCCTATATGAAGAAATTAATAATTAATAGTGCCGTTTTTGTACCAACTTACCTCAGATCTTCAAAAAATATGGCCACAAATCAGAAAATAAATTTCTCACCAATTTCTCATCTATACATTTTCATGACCAATTTTAATCACACTTTTAACAAGTAGCTTATACCTATAAGAGTCAATGGGAAATTTTAAATTAAGACCCTTCGAGACACGTATTATGAATAAGTAGTCACGCATCAATCTTGGATCCACGTCATTGAACTTGTTGAACTTTTCTCATCTAAATTGACGTGCATCCCTATTTTTTTCAAAATCCAATAAGACTCCATGTTAAACCCTGTTACAGTGTACGCATATGTGTGCACTGTGACGGAAAGGGTTAAAAGGTCGAAAATGATGATTTTTGACGACGTTTTTTCACTGATTTTTTTGCCACTTATTTTTTTCGATCTCGAATCACAGTGCAAACTGTGAACACGCATGAAGCTAAAACATAGATAGCGAGCGAAGAGTCATTTTTAGAAATGATCTTTGAGCCAAAACAAACTTGACTAATCTTTTGATCGAATCAGGTTATTATGGTTTTCAATTTCAACTGCTTATACTTGCAGTCAACGAATTAAATAGTGTCAGTTGACGCCTTACATTTTTGTTTAGATAGGCAACCTGCAGTACTTAACACAATGAATTGAAGTATTGCAGGTGGCCTATCTTGCCAATATTTTAGAAGTCAAGTGACATTATTTAATTCGCCAACCGTACAATCCAGCATTCTAGCTTATCTGACGTGGATTTGAAACTTGTTATTGATTTCATAGCTTTTTTTTTTTTTTTTTTTTTTTTTTTTTTTTTTTTTTTTGCGCAATTGTACGAAGAATTTGATTTAAGTATGATCCATTTGGCTGTGGGAAAAGCTTGAATAAGAGCTCTACTTAAAAAAAAAGAAGAGGTAAGTGCTTCTTTGCCCAGTGTTTAACTCAATGTGAACCCGAAGGCATAGGTATTCAAAGTCGAAGATTCCAAAAGTAGCCGATGGGTACCTCTATTTCCCTACTTGCTATCGACCGCGCTGGACGGTCCGTCAGCGCCACTTGGCGGCAACCTGCTTGGCACGGCAGGAATCCCAAGACAGGTAGCTCTCATTAATCCTAATTTCGAAGTCAGAATCGACAAATACACGGCATTTACTCAACGATTATCGCCATCGTGCCCAAGACAGACCAAGAAAACACATACCTTACCCTAACACATAGCTCAAGGAACTTTTCTCACAATGCTATTTGAATACAATCGAACAGAGGAGCATGCCGAGTTGCGTTGTATGAAGGATTCCGCCGCCGGGAAAAGGAGAGGAGTGAAAGGGGTGAGGAGGTGAGGGGGTGAGTGAGGGGGTGAGGTGGTAAGGCAGTCAGGGGGCAAGGGGTATCGGAATTCGTTTTCGATTTGTGGGATTGTGGGCGGTTTTTTTTTTTTTTTCTTTTTTTCCACCGAAAATGCTACGGGGCTTTTTCTCCGGAGATGAAACGCCATCGTATAGAGCACAGAGGCTTCTTTTACCGCAAATGTGTGGCCATCAAAATGGGAAAAAATCGAAAAATGGGGCTCTTGCAAACTTTTGCTGTGAGAAATTGAAGGGTTGACGCATAAAAACCTGTAAATCACTTCACTCTCAGAATCGGGTTTAATGGCGGAGAGACGCAGGTATCATTGGAGATTCCTATCTAAATTGAGACATATCTCCGTGTTTTCGTAGAGAAAATGACATAATAGACAGGAATCTCCCATGATACCTGCGTTGATCCACCATTTCGAACTTGCCGTTAAAGCAGTTATGTGACTTAATTACTAAATTTTAGCCTTTTTTAGGGTAATTTTCATGATTTTCGCTGTATTTTACATCAGATTTGACTATTCATTTGCTCACAGCAAAAGTTTGCAAGAGCCCCATTGAAGCATTCTCTAGAAAAGAGCACACGAAACAGCCGGGTATTTTCTTTCCTTAAAATCACCATATTATAACTATGACGGAATGGAAATTTTTTAATAAAGAGCTCACACGAAAAAAAAAATAGTTGGCCAGACTTACCATCATGATGACTGATTTTGTCACCTGCCAAAAAGATGGTAAACTATATACCATCAGGTATTGGGTTAGGTATGCCTGAACTTGAGTTTAATTTACAAAGTGTCTAGTTCATTCAACCCAATATCTGGTATAGTTTACCATCTTTTTTGTAGGTGCCAAAATCAGTCATCATGATGGTAAGTCTGGCCACCCTTTTTTTCCGTGCACCTAATGGATTTTATGGACGACTATTTGAGTCAACGCAACAGAGACCATCGTCTCGATGGATCCAGAAATCTACCCTTCTCTCTCTTATTCCATTAGAACGAGTGTGTTAGAAAAGGACAGATTAGGGGTAGTCACGTGATTTTCGCCCTCTCTTCTATCCTTTTCTAACCCATGCAGTCAAAAGGCCAGAGAGAGAGAGAGAGAGAGAGAGAGAGAGAGAGAGAGAGAGAGAGAGAGAGAGAGAGAGAGAGAGAGGAGAGAGAGAGAGAGAGAGAGAAGAGAAAAGGAGAGAGAGAGAGAAGAGAGAGAGAGAGAGAGAGAGAGAGAGAGAGAGAGAGAGAGAGAGAGAGAAGGGCAATTTCCTGGATCCGCTATAGGGGCGCGATCAAATAAGATCTCATGATTCAGCACAGGTGCGTTCTTTATTAAAAAACTCCAATCCATTTAAATGCTGATTTTAAGTAAAGAACTCACCTGATATGGCTCTTCAGAGAAATTCTGGTGTATAGGTCCCAAGTTATTGCAATTAGAGCATGTATGCTGATGCACCTGAATTGTATGAATAAATAGCAACCCATTAAACTTAAAACATTGGCACAGTCAAGGTCTCTTCCTTCTCTCACATTTTTCCTTTAAATATGTGTAAGTAAACAGAGGATAGAAAGAGGAGGTTTTATCCCCCTGTCTATATCCTTGTCTAACACACGGATTATTTCTATGATGAAACGAGAAGAGATGTAGAATTTCTCGTTACGCCATGGCTTAGAAATTTAAAAACCCAAGCGAGAGCGCATTCGGCGAAAAATTCAACATTACAAAGAAGAACGCTTAAGCGGAAACAGCATGAGTGTTTATCATCCATTTCTTTATATGAAAAAAAAAAAAAAAAATCTACTTTACCTCATCGAAAACTGTGTTTTGATGCAATGCCCAGAGGTGTTGTTAGTGTTTGGACTTTTCTCGATAGCTCGCTTCTTAAAATTCTATTGCATTAAAATAGTCGACAAAATTGAAGCAAATTCAAATTCATCAAAACTCGCCTGTTGAGAAAAATGGGAACATATCCGTCACTTTAAAGTATTTAAGAAATACAATTTTTTTAGGCGATCTCATTCTGGTTTGTTTGCCTCATTTTTTAAGCTTAAATCAATAATTGTTATTAATTCAGTGGAAGGAAATTGGTTTGAAATTAAAGTGTTTTAGAGTGACTATCTGGACACAGAATTTTAATACAGCTATTCAGGTGAGAAAATTTTGCTGGTTTCTAGCATCCATTGTTTCGCTTGTTTGCTTGTGATGCTGATTGTTCCTTTATCGTGCAAAGCCTTCCAAAAGAAAAGTTGCATCGATTTCTATGTCCAAATAGCCACTCTCCTTCCTTTCGTTTAAACCCAATTTCAAATTAATCTGTTACAATTTTTTTTGAAAGGTTCAAAAATATGAGGAAATCAAATTATGAGCCTGAATTAAAATGTTCATAAGAGATTTCCATCAGGGCTGCATCAAAAGTACGTCCCACAAATCCTCTCTGTCGGTATATAGCTCGTTGGGGGTAACCGAAAATTCCTGAAATGCGGAACTGGATTGAATCAAGACTATTGTGCGCCACGCTCTACCGCGGTAAGTAAATGCTACTGTGAGAACTTCTCCAAATGTGTAGGTATATTTTCCACCCATCGACGACGACCTGCGTTTGGCACTCCGAGCTATTTTCTCTCTTAATGGAGAACTCATTTTAGACATTCAAATGTGTGTAGTTTTTAAACCGGCAGGGAGTGGAGAGGGCATGCGATGTATGGGTGAACCAGTGTATATGCGAGCATTTATCTCATGAATTTCATTTAATCATGAATTCAAAATCGGACGCGATTGATTCCGGTATTACATATACATATCTTCCAGCCTTTTCGCTTTCTCAGCATCCATGCACCAGCATTCGGCGAGCGTGGTATGAGTACAACCTCATTCACCACCCTCTAAAAACACCACTCACAACATTGCCTATATATCTCCATCTCCTCCGAAGATTCAATTTTCGAACAATAACGTTGTCAAATTTCTTACACAAGACGCGTAGACTGCTTCGATTAAATTTACGGTATTTTTTTCTTCCACTAAATTTACAATCTCGTTGAAACCTGGCCAAAAAATGATTGAGGTCTGATAAACACAAATACTCCTCCTCACAACATCGGTTATACATGGGGTTTGGATAATAAACTGCTCAAGAAGTTTCAGCCGAGTTAAGGTGCACTTGAATTTAGGTTTAATAGAAGACACTCCATTCATTCAATAATAATTTGCATGAAAAAGGAAACCACAATATCTGAAGCAGCACGCTCTTGAATCCAGGGGTCATTGACCCAAGTTGAGAATAAACACGAGAATGTTAGAGCGACTCCGAGAGTTTCACTTTGATTCATCGATTTAGCACTTGATTACTGGATATCGATTGGTGATTTTTGCGAACTGGGATCAACAACCCCGAGGTGTATTTCAAACAATATCATGCGGATTCAGTGGATTATTTTTCTTTCTCTCTGTCCTTTTGAACACACACAGATAAAAAAAGGATGTACTCCAGGCACGATCTATATACACACCAGTACGTAACGTGCTCAGAGCACAAACTTTTCAGGTTCTAGACACGAGGGGGATGCGTTTCAGACGCAAACTCAACCTAAATGGTTTGGGCGCTCAGAACTCGTTCCCGTACTGGGGGTACATCGTGTCTAGAAAACGGAAAATTTGAGTCTGGAGCACGTCCATTTTTTCTGTGCATATATAAGTTAGAAAAATATAGAAAAGGGGGTGAAAATCACGTGACTGCCCCTTATCCAGCCTTTTTTATTACACCCGATCAAATGGACGTAAAGAGAGAAAGACAAATTTCTGGATCCGCTGGTAATATTATGTTAAATAAAGAAGCTTTGATGTCGAATAAGTAGATATAATATGTATAGATGCATTCCCAGAAAAAGTTTCTGTAATTCAGTGATGCATGCTGGATATTTTTTACATCCCTCTCATTTTCTATATCAATGCATAGGTAGACGAAGGACGAAAGAAGGGGGTTTTATTCCCTTTGCCAGTCAATGTCTTTCTTGTTTGTATTGATGAAGGCTGAAGAGAGATAGATAAATAATCTCTTGCTACACTTTGGAGTATTATGTTTAAGGTGGTTCCTCATCACTCTGTAAAGAGATTTTAATCCGTTAGATAGAATCAGTCTTTTTTTTAAAGATTTTTATTTTGGTGCCTTATATACTTTTTTTCCAAAACAAAAAGTCGGGTCCATGAGACATGACACCGCAAGTACTGTTTTGTTCTATTTTTTGGGCTTAACCCCAATCAAATTGGTTGCGACTTGAAAAAGTTATGGTTAATCATAAATTGTAAGCTTTTGTAAGGGCCTTTCATTGCCTATGACTGTATCGAAAAGTAATTTTCACTCATAGAGGTTGCTATATGGAGAGGTTATTTTTGGCAAAATAAAAACCAGTGGCGGCCAGCTCGTGCAATTTGGCAACATCAAAGTCTGTCCATTTAAACCTACGCAAAATAACCGATATTCAAGGGACTCGCTGAATTCCTGAGAAATCGATACTGTCGCAAAGGTTCAAATGGTAGAACACATGGTTAACAAATAACACGATCAGCCGCTGATAAAAACGAACGATGAAATAGACGGGAAAAGTTCTTTACAGGCCGATTTTAAAATATCGATTTTATATAGACGAACACACGTAAATATGCGAGTTAAAATTAATTTATTAAAATTGAATTAAATAATTAATTAAAATTAGTGACCAAAACAGAGGTCATGTCATATGTTACGATCCCCCCCCTCTCCCGCTCACTTTACCTTATTACCGCCACTAAGCATAAATCAGTTGATTAGCCTAGTCTAGTATCTATCCATCTAAAGAAACAGCGATGAGCCTGCAAACAAATAAGGGGGGGGGGGCGGAAAAATGTATCCTGAATCTCCGATGAAAACTAAGATACGAAATCTCGATTAACTTATGGTCGCAGAGCAGTATAGTAAGGGGCACTCGTCCGTCCCTTGGAAGTTGTCGTTGAGTAAACACCGAGGCGATATTTGTCGCCGGTAGAGTGAGAGTACTGGGAGTAAAGAGACAGTGGGTTGAAGGCTGCGAAGGGATCCGCGGGTGGGTGGGAATGAGAGATGAAGTTGGGCGATTAAGGCATGCGACAGTGGTTTTCCAATTTTATTACCAGGCCGCGACACGGGGAAGCACAGCTATCGGAGCAAGGGTTATAGCGTGGTTACAATCAGGCGGAAAAAAGGAGACAGCGGCGACGCTCGGCAGCGCGCGTCGCGGAAGCTTCAGTCAGACACCCTCGCGCGCGTTATTCGTCCCTTGTCCCTCCACACCCTCCTTTAGCCCAGCAAACTATCAGGGTCTCTTGGATCGCAAAATTAAACGGATATGAACCCCCCTCTCACTCTCTCTCTCACTCTCTCTCTCTTTCTCTCTCTTCTCTCTCTCTCTCTCTCTCTCTCTCTCTCCCTCTCTCTCTCTCTCTCTCTCTCTCTGCACTACACCCCCGTTTTTGTGGGGTTTCTCCATAAGACCCCATGTTAATTTACAATTAACCTATAACCTAACCTTACCTAACATACCTAACCTAACCTAACCTAACCTAACCTTATAAAGCTTTTATTTTGAGTTTTTTCCCTTGTGGGATTGAGAAAAAGTACCTCACAAGTCCTAACTGACCCACAAGGTAGGTTTGGGGAGCAAGATCGTCCCCACAGAGACGGGGGTGTGCTGCCTCTCTCTCTCTCTCTCTCTTTCTCTCTCTCTCTCTCTTCTCTCTCTTCTCTCTCCTCACTCTCTCTCTCTCTCTCTCATCTATCTCTCTCTCTCTCTCTCTCTCTCTCTCTCTCTCTCTCTCTCTCTCTCTACTCTATCTCTATCTCTATCTCTATCCTCTCTCTCTTCTCTCTCTCTCTGCTCTTCTCTCTATCTCTCTCTCTCTCCTCTCTTTCTCTCTCTCTCTCTCTCTCTCTCTCTCTCTCTCTCTCTCTCTCTCTCTCTCTCTCTCTCTCTCTCTCTCTCTATTCACCTTCTCAATCAATATCATCTCAAGCACCCTCCCCTCCCTCCCTCCTACTACCATGTTTACTCCATATTCGAACGGAGAAGTATTGCGAATGAAATTTTGGATTGGGGGGGGGGGTGGGGAATTTGACGATTTTAGCGAGGATTCGGTGCCAACCCTGCTGATTCATTTTGGTACTTTTCTTGAAAAGAAAGTACTCCGCACTGAAAAAATAACTCCGAAATTCTAGAAATATATTACCCAGAAGAACAAAGATATGCGAACTATACAGAAAGTCTAGTACTTTGATCAGAAAATCGTGGTGTCAATAACAGATTATGGTTGTGGTACAAAAATTTCCTCAAAATTTTCAAGACTATATGGTACAAATACTAGAATTCTGGTGATTGTACTTGTACCGACCCTTACAACGGTTCACATATCGTCACGCTTCTGGTGATCTTTTTTTTTTTTTCAGAGCGGTCGAAATTCTTAGCGTTAAATTTTCCGTTGTTTTCATTGTAGACTTTTCGATTATTCAGACGTGCTTTAAAAGGGGCATTCTGCTGAGCCCTTAAACACTTGAAAGCCGCACAATTGTTTAAAAGTTGCCAAAGGTTATTATAGTACAAATTTCGACTAGGGTATGCTTTCTTTTGTAGGTCATAGTACCAAGCCCGTGCATATTCTCCGTGTACTTTAACCCTTTTGATACCAAGCCCGATTATACTCGATCTCGTTACCACGTCTTGTTCTCAAAGTTTCAAGTCTTAAAGAGCATCAAAAGTAACTCCAAACTATTGATGTTTGCAAAAGAATGGTGCGCTGAGCGCCTTCAATTCGTGGTATAGACAAAATGAACACAACGGAGTAGGAACATTAAACTACTCACTCAATCCGAGTGAGTATGAGTGTTAAAATCGACGGAATAACCTGGTCCTGAAAGAGTTAATCTGTTTATGAATACTATTCATAATATGTATAAGAACGTCACAGAACTCTGTTAACTCATGGGTATTTAAATAAAATGATTCGTTGCGCGTCTAAAATTGATTATGTAGGCAAAAACAAGTAACGCGGAGTAGTAATATTTATCTAACTGGCTTGATTTGAAAGTGAGCTCGGTGAGTTGACTGTTCAACTTATTATTAATTTAAAGGGTTGACTCCTGATGAGTTGACTATCTGACAATCCCTGTGATAGATCATGAAATATAAGGCCCATAAGATTATGAGGGTTAGGTAGGTGGGTAGGTAGGGCACTGACACTCAACATCCTGCAGTATACTTGTAAAAAGAGACAGTAGAAAGAAGGGGTGCTGGTTTCAAAGCTTTTTATTTTGTCTTGAAAACTTGAAAACTTGAAAATCCGAAGCAAACTGAATAGAAATACAATTTCTGTTGTATACTGCGGGCCTTACGAAGGACACGGAGTTGTAATTTTGGGCCTGAATACAGGAAGGAAAAATAACGTAAATGGAGAGTTACCGATCGGAACTAAGGTTCATTTTGTTTCGTTTAAAACGTCAAGCATTATAACTCCTGTTTGATTTGATACTTTTGGGCGTTCTTTGCGTTGAACTGCTCAAGAAACCTCTCTCCATGCATAGTAGCGGAGACTAATAACGAAAGTTTTCACTTTGCGCAGTGTACTTTCACTTTTTGAATGAAATAATTGAAATTTTAGACTCTTGAAATAACCCCATTGAAATAATTCTTAAAGAAGGAGGTAAACTTGGCGAAATTAACGAGAAATCAGATGACCGTTCTTCACCAAACATCTTGCACAAAAGTTGGGGGTGAAATATTTTTATGATGAAAAGTCAATAATTCATCCTTTCAAGGAAATTTTCAAAAAAGTTATTTTGTACCCCCGCATTTCTTGCCCGACATAGTATATCGTATATATTAGACCGACACGGTCTTTCCAATCTTCTAACTCTGCAGTTTCCTTCTTTAGAATTATTATACATAGAACAAATTATATTTCTAAATATGTCATGTAGTTGTCACTTATAGTTAGGGAGATAAAATTGGATCACGGTGCAGATAGATTTTTTCCGCAAAAACGCAGAAGGAAATAATGTGTATTCACAGCGTGAAAATTTCAATAAGTTCTATCGTAGAATTCTAAAATATTTCAATTCTAACACTGATACAATTCTAAAAATTCTTGTTCTAATACTAATGAATTTCGAATGTTCTCTTACTTGAGAAATTTAGAATTCAAAATATCTTCGTTTCTCAAGGAATTTATTTGTGCTCTAATCCTTTTGCATTAATGAGTATTCGAATAAGAATATCATTCTGAGTTTTATTTTTCATATATTCAAAGCTTTTTGTTTTATTCGGATATCTGATATATCCGTGCCTCATTCATGCAACATCGCGCTGTTTTTAAATTTTGACTTAGTAGCTTTAAAAAAGGACTGCGATGGACTTGGAAGGGAACTCACTCTAATTTTGAATGAAAATCTTGATTTTATAATCCCATAGTTATGCAGTAGCATCATAAGCTCATTTGCTAAGGAATACGTTCAGTTTTATGAGGGAGATAAAATTTTGATGTTATGGAAACATATAATTGAACTCGCTAATTGTCAGTGAGCTTAAATATATTTCTCATTTTATAATATACTGTCGATTACAAAAAAAAAATAAAAATAAAAATAAAAAATAAATAAACAAATAAATAAATAAATAAATAAATAAATAAATAAAATTGAAGCCGTATCGAATCATCCTCATAGTTTTAAGAGGTAAAGTATGGTGCAAAATCACTTGAATGTTTTGTAAAAAAATCAGCCCAAAAACTACAGTGCAAAACCGAATCGGACTCAGGAGCAGAGTACGCAACCGGTAATTCGTGTGTTGCTTTCTTATGAGTATCTATGGTTGCATAGAGTGCCTGTATGCGAGAGTTGCGCCAAGTCTCTCAAAATGAAGAAGAAGAAGCGGATCAATGGAGCCCCCAAAGAAGCAAATTGCAAATGGCGGATGGCCATTAGCCTCTGCGCTGTTGCCGCTATTTCGCTATCTCTTATAGGTTAGGTTCAGATTCTCGACAATAACGGTCGTTATTGAAAGAGATACACTGTTCTCCAGAACTCAAGGAGAGGAAAAATTAGTAATAATTACTGCGGTCACAGTTACTTCACATGTGTAATGAAAGCTAGTACGCGAAAAGTAAACAAACCCTCCGTCATTTGCATTTGCCTCTCGTAGCTTTCTTGACAGCCTAAATCTGAGAGCCAATCAGAAATGGATACAGTATTGGCCCAACTCTAATTGTACATGGGGACTCTATGGTGTTGCATACCCAGATTTTTTTTTTTTTTTTTCAGGCTAAGGCTGTATATTATGTTGAATATACATAAATGTCCTTTCAATGCTCTTACTAACTATTATTCAAATAAATTGATAAAATGCCCGAATAAGTTTATATCTCAAACTAACTATAAGTGTAAGTACACAATCGCAAAAGTTAGGAGGATCTTGATGAATATAATGAAAATGTAAACCACGCAGCTTCTTTTCTCATTGCTACTTCCCATACCTCAAGAAAACCTCTCTCCTTTGAACCAAGGAAACCTTTCATTACTCTATTATTCAAAGTAAAGAAAAAAAAAATATGATTAGATAAAAACTTGTGTCGGATAAAAAAAAAGCTTCGCGTGTCGCCTCCTTTCCGAAAATGAGATTCAAAGTTAGAATAACTCATTCAAAGTTCTTTGTTTCGGCAGCTTAAAGATTATTATCTTCTTTATATCTCTGTTTGAATGTATAATTCTGACCTCGGAATATTTTATTCATTCCCCTTTCTTTTTTGCCCTCCGTTGTCCTCTCTTTTGGATTGGAATGAATCTCAACAATTTCTGCCTTTCTTCCCTCTTTTTTTTTTGTAGAAAATCTTTCGAATCTTTTTTTAAGGTCTTCGAGAATAGTAGAGAGGTAGGTATTATCTTCGGATAAAATATAGCGTTTATACATTGATTAAACTATTGAATAACGAAGACGAAATGCTGGTTGCTAGTAATGGAGCTTTTGAAAACTTTTGCTACAGGCTTATTGATAGTTGATTATGGGGTAATACGCTGCAAAAATAAGGATTAGCGCACGAAAAAATCAGGGAATCCACTCCCACACTCAAACAATGCTTTCAAACGCGAGACCGTATGACGGCCGTTGCCTCCCAAATCTTATGGCCATTGTATGTTTCTTCTTCTTCTTGTGCGGTGTTGCGACAACTCTTCGTGTAGATGGAGCTGATTGAAGATAGGGAAACGAAATGTAATCCGAGTCTTTCCATCGGGCGACAAGGTGACACCGGTTTTACTCGGTGGTTATCTCCGATTTTGCACCAACTGGTGCTCTTTCGGGATAACCACCCGTCAAACCGATGCTGATTCAGAAAGCCGCGAAAATCATTTCGATTTGAAAGAGTAAATATTTACTTTACGCACTTTTCTCAATAATGATTTAATTTTATTCGAGCACCACTGAAAGGCTTCCTTAGGGCATAATTAACACGAAAATAATGGCGGAAACAATTTCTGTAGTATTTACTTAGACTAGTTAATATTTGATTATTTATTTCGAGGTTCTTTTGAGCAAACATTATAATCTATATCAATAACCGAACTTTATCTAACCTAACCTCACAGGAGTATTGGTTAAGTAGGAGACACAAAATTGATGATAAATTCTGGCATTCTCACTATTATACTCATTAAATTGTTATTTATTACGTTTCTGCCGTTATTTTCTTGATATTTATGGCCGAAGGTAGCCCTTCAGTGGTGCTTGAATATAATTAAACCATAATTGAGAAAAGTGCGTACCTAAAGTTAAAGCACCCAGATATGCACCTAGAAATGTGTATTCAGTCATTTAAAAATTGATTCAATTTAGGAAAAAAGAAATAACAATGTATCATGGGGAAGATCCGAACCAGGGACCTCAGGTTCACCGAGCGAACGCAGTTTCACTATGCCAACCGAGGCCGGATGCAGTGCAGGGTCAATCTTAACGTAAATAAGCATACCGTTCTGGCGCTGAGCAACGATAGCCAGCGATTGGTGAAAACTCGGATATAACCATCGAATATAACACAGTCTCACCTTATCGCCCGATTGCAAAACTCATGTAATCTGCGAGGCAACGGCCGCCATGATAGTCTGGTGATTGAAAGCATTTTATGAGTTTGGGAGTGAATTTTGTGATTTTTTAGTGCGCTAATCGTTATTTTTGCAAGGTTTTACCCGACCGTATCATCTTTTAATAAGCCTGTAGCAAAAGTTTGCAACTGCTTTATTGTGTTTTGGACACTCTTGGATGGTTGACTGTTTTACTGAGAACCGGGAAATTCAAAATTGATAAATCAAGTATCGGTTTCATGTTAAAAAAAAAAAAAAAAAAAATCACATAATAAGCCAATCAGATTCCTAGATTTTATATTTCCCGCCAGTCCCTAAAACAGTCTGATACAGGTGAAAGATTTGTATCAAAACCGTGTAATTCTGTACTGACTTTGCTGATAGTAGCACGTTGGCAACTTAACGCCTATATTTTATATTTCCTCCTATATAATCTTACGTTTTTTAATTGCGGTGTCCGTTTTAGTTAGTTTGAATTGAACTTGATTTAATTCAATTCATTATGTCTTGGTTCTGCTCTAATTGTTTTCGGTTTATATCATAGAGGCCGCAAGAATTTTTTTTTTTTTTCTCATATTATTTTTGTTTTTTTGTTTTGTTATTTTACTTCGGTGTTGAAGAAAGCTTCTCTTTTGAATTCTTCATTTAAGCTTCACATGACTGTAAGACAAGTCAAAAATGTAGACGCACCGCACAACTCAATATTAAAATGAGTTTTCAAATTCTTAAAATTGATGAGATTATAATTTTCTTCAGATATATTTCAAAATCTTGAAATTCTTATTTTGATTTATTTGATACTTTCATGGAGTGGCCGTGGAGCCATTCCAGGTATCATAAAGCATTCGTTACATTTTTGAACCGTATTTTGACTACTGCAACGTAGCTGGCAAGCAGGTAGAAACCTCCGGCCTTTTGTCATCGCTATGAATTGAAAAATTCCAAGTTTGAAAGTCCAAATTACAGTTTAAAGATGCAACGTATTACTCGGAATGATCCTGTTTCATTCTTAAAACCTTATTTACGCATACAGCTTTTCTCGTAGGACTACCGGGAGAAAATAAACAGATTCTCATAATTTTCATTAAAACTCGTTACCCGTCTCCATCAAAGCCGAGGTGTTTGAGAATTTGAGTTGTTAAAATAAACCTTAAACGGAAGAGGAGTCGAAATTCTCGGGTCGGCGAAATTATCAGTCGCGTCAACATTGAAATCACTGCAGTTGGCTGCGGATAAACGATTTCATCATGCGAACCCACTTTTATAAGTATACACGCGTTTTTTTCGTTGAAGAATCGTTTTGACACAAAGTTCAGAAACTGAGGGTCACGCTATTTTTTGTTGATGCATCTTTGGACTCACCGCATTGGTAATGGCGGTAATTCTAGGGATCAGATATCATGCTGCACACATGTGAAAACATACCAAGCCGCACAGCACAGTGACTCTCGCCTCTAAAATTATAGCGGTATATATACTTCACTACCAGGAATTTCTTTTGGATTCAGATTGTGGGAACGAAATTTTGTGGGAACTGAGAGGGTGTGAGAGGAGAGGAGAAAGGAAGAGGAGAGAATATATTAAGATAAGATATTTTTAAAATGAAAGGAATATGTAAGTTTGCTAAATCTGAAAACGCCAACTTTTCGCTTGAATTAAGACATTATTTTAATATAGCAGAGCTGCCGCTTTGCGTGTAATCAATGATATTTTTCTTCACCAACGATTCCACCGGTTGAGACAAGATTACACAGTTCAGTTTAGTGTATAACTACGTACTGCACGAAAATACTCTGATCTGTAATCTTTTCTCAATCGGTGGAATCATCGGTGAATTAAAAAATGTCATTAATTATACGTAAAACGGCGGCACTGTACTATAGAGGCCGTCTCTGGAAAAAAAATCTTCATAGGTACAAGGAAAAAAAGAAGGATGTGACGTACGCACGAATTTGGGTTCGCTGGTCACAATTTGGATTAGTTTTTTGCATGGGACACAATCAGATTTTGTCGTTTATATAATCTGATTGTGTCCTGTGCAAAAAAAACTTATCCAAATTGTGACCGGTGAACTCAAATTCGTGCCTACGACACATTCTACTTTTTTCAGTATAGAACGCCAGGTGTGCTTATCTGAATTAATTCTAATGAGATCGTAAAAAGGCTTATTTTCTCAGGCGAGCACACCTGGTGTTTTATCAGCCCTTATTACGGAGACGGCCTCAATTTGAAATCTATCAGTCTTATATGGTTTTCATCAAGAGAGTGGAAGAAGAAAAAATAAGGGAGGAAATGAGCCGCTTGGTTTGTTTTAAGAATTTTAACATCTCATTTGAAAAGTCGAAGGGATCGTAATATCATGTTTTCACATTTAAAAACCCATTTTTCTTATTGAATAAAAAATTTATTTTTATAAATCCCTCATTTTTTCCCTACATCTTTATAATAACAGAGTATGTGTTTAGTGCCGTCTGTCAAGGGTTATTAAATTAATCTGCAAAATTCCTGAACTCAAAAATAAAATGGTGTAAAAATAAGAAAAACAATATATGTAAAGAAGAGCACTAATCAAGATTTGCATGGAAAGATTTCACTATAGACTCTGCGCACCGATCATCAGAAATAGGGGCTAAAAGACAAAAGTCCATGTATTTTTAAATAGACCTAGCCTAAATAGAAATAGCCTATATTTCAGGTGATTGTTGGGGACCTTTCCACAATTATTTTGTTTGATGTTGTAAGATAGCAGTGCTCCATCCCCTCTTCATATGTACCTACTGCAAAGGTGTTTACTTTCTTAAAAATATCTGACATCCATTCTAATGCAGATGGAAACTTTCTTCTTTAGACAATCGTTCGGAACTTTGAATACTGAATACTTTTCCTTTAATATTATATTTTGGCTAATATTCACATCTTACTGTCAAAATAATTACCGAGATAGGAATTTAAGGAGATTTTTTTTATTTATTTTTTTAAAGAAAATGCATACCAGGTGATTAATTAAAGTGAAAGTTCGTAGTAGTTTTTAAGCTTCATTTTCTTTTTTTGTCTTTGAATTTCAAGTCGTCGCTTATAGAAACACTATAAGAGCCTAATTATTCTAATCTGACTAATCACTTGCAGTATATAATAATCCAAATTAGGCTAATTTAAAAACACGTCCATTTGTTGGCCATAAAACTGAGTTAAAATTAATTCTAGATAAATAAAATTACAAGAAAAAATACACAAATATCGACTCTACATTTAAATGTCTAAAACATGATTTTAATAAAACCCTTTAATGCGCGCATTTTGGGATTTGAGTTTTTTCGAGATTTATTTAGACCGTTCGAAAGAGGACTCTTTTTTAAGAACTTTGATGGGTCACACAACTTTTTGAAAAATGTCCATTTAAATTCTATTGAATCACATGTTACATTATTTTGTGCCTCAGGGGTGCCATGGCGCAGTTAAGGGTTAAAAGATACCGAAACCGACCACTGTCTGCCATCTTCATTCCTATTTTTTGAAGTATATTTTATTCCCTTTTCATTTATATTGATGTTCATTAATCCATTCTTAAACTGAATACTTGCTTTCACCCATCAAACACCCTTTTCACTATTTGTATACAAAACAAAATATCAAAGGAGGAGTTTAATTTTTACCGCATAGTTCTTATGACTTGGCCTGGGCGGCTACCACCACTTATGTTAATCCAAAAGAGACATTGCTGTCGGAAATAAAAACGGAGAGAGGCTATATGAAAATAGAGTGAAATTTATTTGATGATAAGAGCGACTTTAAAACCCAAATTTTTTGTTGGAAGTGAGCAAAAATAGCAATAAAAGTCAAATTTTATCATACCTCAAAAAATTGCAAGCATCCAAGACTTGAAGAGTGTTATATTTGAGAGCACATTATCAATCGAACCTCGGTAAAGCTGACGAGCACTATCACTGAATGAGTCCGATATTTTTTCCACTTTAAATTACCTCTTATGAATTAGAAATAAATAACTAAATAAATAAATAAATAAATAAACCAGAGGTGAAAAGAACTTTTTCCCTCCAAGGAGTTGTTACACGTTAAACCGAGTCGAACAGATTGTCGACGGGAACGAACGCACAATGAAAAGATGGAATGTCGTCATTAATAAACACATTTTACAACATGAAAAGGGCGGGAAGAAGTAGGCCCGATTTTCAAATCACTTTTCAGGAAAGAAGATAAGGAAAAAGTTTCTTTCAAGTTTCAACCCTTTGGAGGAGGAGGTAACTTTTGAAAAGTTAAAAAATTGACAATCGGCTGACAATTACACGAACACCCAGATTTATGCGCAAGTTGAATTCAAGATCGGACCGAAACAAAATTTAATTTATTCAAGCACGAAAAGACAATTTAAAGCGAAATTAAAACTATGAATTTTTCTTCCTTTCTTTAAAAAAATGAAAAAACCACCGCGAGTTTGAGATTAATCACAACATTTCTTGAAAAGTGAAAAAAATAAAATAAATAAATAAATAAAATGAAATAAAAAAAATGAAGTTCGGTACTCCCGCGAGACAGGAAAGAAGCAAAGAACCGCTAGAGGGTAAAATGAAGTGTGCGTTAGATGGTGTCGGCAGATATTCGGCAGGGATTGCTTCGGGGAGGGTGGAAAGGGATGGGAAGGGGTGGGTTGTGCCCGGTAGCTTATCCCTGAGTGGCGCCCCTAGTGCGCAGTAGCAAGGAGGCCTCGCCCAAGGGTGAGTCTCCCCAAAGGGTGGGAAGCTAGGTAATTGTGTGTACTTAAAGTAACTCCTCACTCTATATTTTATGCCCCCCCCCTTCCTAGTTCTCCCTCTATTTTTCCTTCCCGCTCCCCAAATATGCACTGATAAACTTTCTCCAGCGCGCCGAGAGTCACTCTTATGGAAGTGAACAACTTATTTTTTCGCATTCCTTCCACCAGACTGCGCTGTCTGCGAGTAACGAGCTTATATGCTAATCTGATAGAGCGGAAAAGAGAATAGTCCCGCTGAAACTGCTAAACTTGAACGGGTCTGTCTAATTATCCTAGATTTTTTTTTTTTTTTTTTTTTTAAGTGAATCATCTCAATTTTCTCCCAAGAAATAGCATGATTCCAAGACGATGCTTTTAAATTTCTAGATAAAGATCAAATACTCGGAATCATTGATTTTTCTTTTCTTAAGTGGTTATGGTAACCAAAATCGAGAAGAGGGGATAGATAAAAATGAGTAATTAAACAATATCTAGAAAGAAAGGGATAGTTATATAACAGTGTCACGCAATTTGATAACGTTGCATTTTGTCCATTTTACACCATGTAAAAGGTCAAATTTATAGGTGCTCAGTGCTCACTGAACACCTAATAGTTCAATCCTTTTCACGGGTTTAAATAGTTGGAACGCAGCGTTGCCAAACTGCGCGATCCGTAACTGAAGGATAAACAAAGGTATATTACGTGAAAGAGTAACTGACTACTGAAAAGAGCAATTTACGGGAGCGTACTAAAAAAAAAAAAAAAAAAAAAAAAAAAAAAAAAAAAAAAAAAAATGAGTTTTTCCCAGTCATACTCCAGTGACCATGTGTAACACAAAAAATAAAAAATAAATTGATAAACAACATGTGAAGGAAGTATTAAGTGAAAGAATAACCGACTTTTTCAAAGAGCAATTTATTACATTGTATTTAAAAAAAAAAATCGAGTTTTTCATTTTGTTATTAATTTAAGGTCTGACTTTCCAAACAGCGTCTGTAGTCACCCCAGTGACCATCATGTGACGTGTAACACACAATATAAATAGATAAATTAATAAAAAACAAGTGAATAAGTTCAAATAATTACATACAGGTCCAAAATAGTAAAAATCACACATATACACCCCCTCCCCCCTATCCAACTGTTAATTCGGGATTTAACGGGTGAAATGTATGTCACTAGCTGTGAAGCATTATATATATCAAACCAGCTCCTAATAATATACGATAACGTTTTTTTCACTCATCCAAAGGAGGACGTTCTTCTGTGAATTCTAATCTAAGCGTGAATGTTCCCGATTTTTTCTCCTACTTTGAGTTATAAAGCGGAAAATCTCGTCAAAAATTTTCGGGAAGATTGGTTCGTCGGTTCAACATTGATAAAAGAAACTGCGATTGGAGATTTTGAAACGTAGGATTCACTTACGAGTACGCCTCATTGTAAAAACACCAACGAGCTATTTATAGCCAAAAGCTATATTGTTAATATAGCCAAAAGCTATATTAACAAGGTCTATACTGCGTGGGCTCGCGATGAGTCATAAATTGTGATGTACAGATTTTCCTTCCATTAAATCCATCGAAAATAGTTTAATCGATTTTTCGTGGGCTAATAATTGAACCTCCAAATAACTGATTGTGAACATTGTGAATTGTGAATCCATGCATTTAAAAATGAGAAAAATTATGATAAAGGCAATTTCCGAAGAAATCAGTAATGCGACTTTTAAGGATTTCTTCAGAAGTTTTGTCTAGTTTTGTGCATCGAAGTTCGATGTCCAAAAAATATCGAAATTTTATCGATCCATCGAAACAAATTTTAACAAGTTAAAAATGAAAAACAACTGAAAATCATGATATTTTTTTATGCTTTTAAGATGGTTTAAGAGGAAAAAATTGCTCTTAGCTCTGTTTTTAGTCGAAAAATCGATAAATAACTAGTTTCGCTGCATCGATTGAATTGACATCAATATTAGAATCGAATCCGCATTCGAGAGCAGGAAAACATCGATGCATCGAACATAGCACAGGCCTAAAAAGAACACTCCGTGGCTGCTCGTTCAACATGCAATTTGGAAACAATTTTTGTTCTTCCAGTTGAATCAATCCACAGTGAACTACACAGCTTCACTGTAGAATCGATTGTTTTACATTGAATCAAATGGAAGAAAAGCATTATTGCCGAATTGCATGCATCGACACCGAAGTGCACCTGATGCTTTATGGGGCTCTTTTCCCCGGAAATCGCCGTATAATTGATGGTTCAAGAATAGTCACCAAGATAGGGTCCGAACACTTCAGGGATCTCTTTGTGCAGAGCGCCTCACCTTACTTCTCATTTTTATTATAAGAAAAGTGAATTGATGACATGACATCAGCAGCCAAAACGTCCTAACTATAAGAGACGCCCCCTACAAAGCAAGAAGACACCCACCTCCCCCCCCACCCTACTTAACTTGAAGAGCCAAGCGTGACGTATATTATTTATGAAGCGTATACATTCTCGGGCGACCGAAAAGCTCGGGCAAGCGGCAATATCCTTGCAGGTAAATAATACAAAAAAAAAAAAAGCAGTCGCAGCTTGGAAAAGCTCTTCGCCGCTCGGCGGGCGCGGGCCACACAAAAGCGGGACTTGAGCGCAAGGAGAATCGAAATCAGAGCGGGGTTGGCGAATGGGGGGGGGGGGGTGTAAGGGGGGAGGGAGGAATAAAAATAAAAAAATAAAAATAAAATCCCAACAACTTCCCCTCAGCAACGACAGCTCGGGAGCGCGCGCGGCAAAGAGGGAGGCTTCACCGCTGGGGTCTTTTCCCGTCCAATCAGAATCGAGCTTTTCTTTCCCCCCTCGCGGAGCCATTGAGCCCTCGGGTTAAAATCTACCCCTGCAAGCTCCTGTATCTTCGCTTCGCTCCCTGCAGAAATAATAAATACCTCTCCGTCGTACTCCGGTATTCCGAGTTGCTCTACTCTGCTATGCTCTGCTCTGCTCTGCTTCGGCGCTCGTGTTCAATACTGCCCGCCGCACAGCGCCGATCAAATTATGATTTAATTCAGTAATCTGGCGAGAACTGTCCCGACTCGGTATGCAAACTCTGTTGCCGAGTGGGATGAGGAAATGAATTCACTCCGAAAAAGAAAAAAGTAATTTAAATTATAAATCTTACACTGTGGGTCTGTTGCAAAGTTTTTCTACAGACATTATTGAGAGGATCAATTGTGGTATAAAGTCACCTGAAAATAACGTTGCGAGCCTCAAAAAGTTCCATGATTAATTGATCCACAAACTCTTTATATGTCCACTGAGAGAAATCACTTCTTTAATAACAAGGAAATACGTTTACTTGTGACGGTTTTCCTCCCGCGAATTAAAGTTCTGATTGCATGAAGGAGAATCACTCTGTCACAACAAGAACTCTTTTACTTGTAGCAGCAGACATTTTCCTTGGGTAAAAAAAAAATCCCCCTTAGTCAATATTTCACTGTGAAGTTTCTTTAACATAAACGAAATACACACCATGGATTAAAAAAAGAATTCTCTCAGTGTGTGTATGCGTTATTTGTGGATAAAATTCCAAGATGACTGTCATTTAAGCGAGTAATATAATACGGAAGAGTCAGATCTAATCGCAACTTTCCATGCTGAGAAAATTGATGTATCATTAGAGAAAAATGCACCTTGTAAAAAATTTCCTGTTACAATGACTCTAATTTCGTTTACGAAAGTACTAAACAAAATTCTTGCACTGAGAGAATTCTTTTTTAAAGCAAGGTATACTTCGTTTGTATTAAAGAAATGCACAGTGAAATATTGATGACTATAAGGAGCAAATTCCTTTAACCCAAGGAAAATATGTCTGCTGCTACAAGTAAAATATTCCTTGTTGTGACAGTGTTTCTCCTTCATGCAATCAGAACTTTGCTTCGCACAAGGAAAAACTCACAAGTAAACGTGCTTCCTTGTTTCTAAATAAGTGACTTCTTTCAGTGTGTTAAAGTAACCGGAATCCCGGTTGATGTAATAGCGCATACTCGGTAATTGTAATCGACATTCCGGTTATTTTAAAAGGAATTCTATTTCACACTTTCCTAAAAGGAATTCCGGTTGATTTAACAGGAAAATTTTTCTCAGTGGAATTACGAGGGAATCTTCCATTGCGTGACAACCATCAAAAGCATTTTATTTAAACCCAAACACTGACCCAAAAACCAAAAATTGACCCCATTCATAATTCTAATGACCCGCCAAAATTAGACCCGTCAGTAGATCAAACATTTTGAAAACAAGTATCCTATATTATTTATGATAACTTAGCAGCGCAAAGTCTTGAATCTTGGATTAGTTTGAATGGTACTCCATTCAATGACCAATCACTGAATTTTACGATGAAAGCAACGCATGTTGAGGATAACTGGCTTTTTTGTTAGTCTCAAAGATGAGGCTATGTCGGTTTTAAGTCGGTTTCATTTCGTCGATTTCAATAATCGGAGCAATTGGCAATATAAAATCGATTTTTCAGATAGGTTTTTGTTTTGTTTTGTTTTGTTTTTTTTTTTTTTTTTTTTTTTTTTTTTTTTTTTTTTTTTTTTTTTTTTATAGTGAGTTAAAACTTTTGGGATGGGATTGCGACAAACTAGAAACTGATTTGGAATTAATGGGGAAAATTTAAACATCTTTGTTGATGTGGTTGATTTTTATTTTGTGACGAAGAAGTTTGATCATAATTTCACTTTGAATTTTCGAGCCATGAAAAAAATGCGCTAGAAGAAACCAAAAGCGGAGTCTCGTCATAAACAAGGCGTCGCATGCAATCTGGCAACATTTCAATTCATCCATTTTTAAAAAAAAATAGCTTATCCCTGAGTGGCGCCCCTAGTGCGCAGTAGCAAGGAGGCCTCGCCCAAGGGTGAGTCTCCCCAAAGGGTGGGAAGCTAGGTAATTGTGTGTACTTAAAGTAACTCCTCACTCTATATTTTATGCCCCCCCCTTCCTAGTTCTCCCTCTATTTTTCCTTCCCACTCCCCAAATATGCACTGATAAACTTTCTCCAGCGCGCCGAGAGTCACTCTTATGGAAGTGAACAACTTATTTTTTCGCATTCCTTCCACCAGACTGCGCTGTCTGCGAGTAACGAGCTTATATGCTAATCTGATAGAGCGGAAAAGAGAATAGTCCCGCTGAAACTGCTAAACTTGAACGGGTCTGTCTAATTATCCTAGAATTTTTTTTTTTTTTTTTTTTTTTTTTTTTAAAGTGAATCATCTTAATTTTCTCCCAAGAAATAGCATGATTCCAAGACGATGCTTTTAAATTTCTGGATAAAGATCAAATACTCGGAATCATTGATTTTTCTTTTCTTAAGTGGTTATGGTAACCAAAATCGAGAAGAGGGCATAGATAAAAATGAGTAATTAAATAATAACTAGAAAGAAAGGGATAGTTGTATAACAGTGTCACGCAATTTGACAACGTTGCATTTTGTCCATTTTACACCATGTAAAAGGTCAAATTTATAGGTGCTCAGTGCTCACTGAACACCTAATAGTTCAATCCTTTTCACGGGTTTAAATAGTTGGAACGCAGCGTTGCCAAACTGCGCGATCCGTAACTGAAGGATAAACAAAGGTATATTACGTGAAAGAGTAACTGACTACTGAAAAGAGCAATTTACGGGAGCGTACTAAAAAAAAAAAAAAAAAAAAAAAAAAAAAAAAAAAAATGAGTTTTTCCCAGTCATACTCCAGTGACCATGTGTAACACAAAAAATAAAAAATAAATTAATAAATAACATGTGAAGTAAGTATTAAGTGAAAGAATAACCGACTATTTCAAAGGGCAATTTATTAGAGCGTATTAAAAAAAATCGAGTTTTTCATTTTGTTATTAATTTAAGGTCTGACTTTCCAAACAGCGTCTGCAGTCACCCCTGTGACTATCATGACGTGTAACACACAATATAAGTAGATAAATTAATAAAAAACAAGTGAATAAGTTCAAATAATTACATACAGGTCCTAAATAGTAAAAATCACACATATACACCCCCTCCCCCCTATCCAACTGTTAATTCGGGATTTAACGGGTGAAATGTATGTCACTAGCTGTGAAGCATTGTATATATCAACCAGCTCCTAATAATATACGATAACGTTTTTTTCATTCATCCAAAGGAGGACGTTCTTCTGTGAATTCTAATCTAAGCGTGAATGTTCCCGATTTTTTCTCCTACTTTGAGTTATAAAGCGGAAAATCTCGTCAAAAAATTTCGGGAAGATTGGTTCGTCGGTTCAACATTGATAAAAGAAACTGCGATTGGAGATTTTGAAACGTAGGATTCACTTACGAGTACGCCTCATTGTAAAAACACCAACGAGCTATTTATAGCCAAAAGCTATATTGTTAATATAGCCAAAAGCTATATTAACAAGGTCTATACTGCGTGGGCTCGCGATGAGTCATAAATTGTGATGTACAGATTTTCCTTCCATTAAATCCATCGAAAATAGTTTAATCGATTTTTCGTGGGCTAATAATTGAACCCCAAATAACTGATTGTGAACATTGTGAATTGTGAATCCATGCATTTAAAAATGAGAAAAATTATGATAAAGGCAATTTCCGAAGAACCCAGTAATGCGACTTTTAAGGATTTCTTCAGAAGTTTTGTCTAGTTTTGTGCATCGAAGTTCGATGTCCAAAAAATATCGAAATTTTATCGATCCATCGAAACAAATTTTAACAAGTTAAAAATAAACAACTGAAAATCATGATACTTTTTTATGCTTTTAAGATGGTTTAAGAGGAAAAAATTGCTCTTAGCTCTGTTTTTAGTCGAAAAATCGATAAATAACTAGTTTCGCTGCATCGATTGAATTGACATCAATATTAGCATCGAATCCGCATTCGAGAGCAGGAAAACATCGATGCATCGAACATAGCACAGGCCTAAAAAGAACACTCCGTGGCTGCTCGTTCAACATTCAATTCGGCAACAATTTTTGTCCTTCCAGTTGAATCAATCCTCAGTGAACTACACAGCTTCACTGTAGAATCGATTGTTTTACATTGAATCAAATGGAAGAAAAGCATTATTGCCGAATTGCATGCATCGACACCGAAGTGCACCTGATGCTTTATGGGGCTCTTTTCCCCGGAAATCGCCGTATAATTGATGGTTCAAGAATAGTCACCAAGATAGGGTCCGAACACTTCAGGGATCTCTTTGTGCAGAGCGCCTCACCTTACTTCTCATTTTTATTATAAGAAAAGTGAATTGATGACATGACATCAGCAGCCAAAACGTCCTAACTATGAGAGACGCCCCCTACAAAGCAAGAAGACACCCACCTCCCCCCCACCCTACTTAACTTGAAGAGCCAAGCGTGACGTATATTATTTATGAAGCGTATACATTCTCGGGCGACCGAAAAGCTCGGGCAAGCGGCAATATCCTTGCAGGTAAATAATACAAAAAAAAAAAAAAAAAGCAGTCGCAGCTTGGAAAAGCTCTTCGCCGCTCGGCGGGCGCGGGCCACACAAAAGCGGGACTTGAGCGCAAGGAGAATCGAAATCAGAGCGGGGTTGGCGAATAGGGGGGGGGGGGTAAGGGGGGAGGGAGGAATAAAAATAAAAAATAAAAATAAAATCCCAACAACTTCCCCTCAGCAACGACAGCTCGGGAGCGCGCGCGGCAAAGAGGGAGGCTTCACCGCTGGGGTCTTTTCCCGTCCAATCAGAATCGAGCTTTTCTTTCCCCCCTCGCGGAGCCATTGAGCCCTCGGGTTAAAATCTACCCCTGCAAGCTCCTGTATCTTCGCTTCGCTCCCTGCAGAAATAATAAATACCTCTCCGTCGTACTCCGGTATTCCGAGTTGCTCTACTCTGCTATGCTCTGCTCTGCTCTGCTTCGGCGCTCGTGTTCAATACTGCCCGCCGCACAGCGCCGATCAAATTATGATTTAATTCAGTAATCTGGCGAGAACTGTCCCGACTCGGTATGCAAACTCTGTTGCCGAGTGGGATGAGGAAATGAATTCACTCCGAAAAAGAAAAAAGTAATTTAAATTATAAATCTTACACTGTGGGTCTGTTGCAAAGTTTTGCTACAGATATTATTGAGAGGATCAATTCTGGCATAAAAAGTCACCTGAAAATAACGTTGCGAGCCTCAAAAAGTTCCATGATTAATTGATCCACAAACTCTTTATATGTACACTGAGAGAAATCACTTCTTTAATAACAAGGAAATACGTTTACTTGTGACGGGTTTCCTCCCGCGAAGTAAAGTTCTGATTGCATGAAGGAGAATCACTTTGTCACAACAAGAACTCTTTTACTTGTAGCAGCAGACATTTTCCTTGGGTAAAAAAAAAAAATCCTTAGTCAATATTTCTCTGTGAAGTTTCTTTAACACAAACGAAATACACACCATGGATTAAAAAAAGAATTCTCTCAGTGTGTGTATGCGTTATTTGTGGACAAAATTCCAAGATGACTGTCATTTAAGCGAGTTATGTAATACGGAAGAGTCAGATCTAATCGCAACTTTCCATGCTGAGAAAAAGTGATTTATCATTAGAGAAAAATGCTACTTGTGAAAAATTTCCTGTTACAATGACTCTAATTTCGTTTACGAAAGTACTAAACAAAATTCTTGCACTGAGAGAATTCTTTTTTAAGCAAGGTATACTTCGTTTGTATTAAAGAAATGCACAGTGAAATATTGATGACTATAAGGAGCAAATTCCTTTAACCCAAGGAAAATATGTCTGCTGCTACAAGTAAAATATTCCTTGTTGTGACAGTGTTTCTCCTTCATGCAATCAGAACTTTGCTTCGCACAAGGAAAAACTCACAAGTAAACGTGCTTCCTTGTTTCTAAATAAGTGACTTCTTTCAGTGTGTTAAAGTAACCGGAATCCCGGTTGATGTAATAGCGCATACTCGGTAATTGTAATCGACATTCCGGTTATTTTAAAAGGAATTCTATTTCACACTTTCCTAAAAGGAATTCCGGTTGATTTAACAGGAAAATTTTTCTCAGTGGAATTACGAGGGAATCTTCCATTGCGTGACAACCATCAAAAGCATTTTATTTAAACCCAAACACTGACCCAAAAACCAAAAATTGACCCCATTCATAATTCTAATGACCCGCCAAAATTTGACCCGTCAGTAGATCAAACATTTTGAAAACAAGTATCCTATATTATTTATGATAACTTAGCAGCGCAAAGTCTTGAATCTTGGATTAGTTTGAATGGTACTCCATTCAATGACCAATCACTGAATTTTACGATGAAAGCAACGCATGTTGAGGATAACTGGCTTTTTTGTTAGTCTCAAAGATGAGGCTATGTCGGTTTTAAGTCGGTTTCATTTCGTCGATTTCAATAATCGGAGCAATTGGCAAATAAAATCGATTTTTCAGATAGTTTTGTTTGTTTTTTTGTTTTTTTTTTTTTTTTTGTTTTTTTTTTTTTTTTTTTTTTTTTTTTTATAGTGAGTTAAAACTTTTGGGATGGGATTGCGACAAACTAGAAACTGATTTGGAATTAATGGGGAAAATTTAAACATCTTTGTTGATGTGGTTGATTTTTATTTTGTGACGAAGAAGTTTGATCATAATTTCACTTTGAATTTTCGAGCCATGAAAAAAATGCGCTAGAAGAAACCGAAAAGCGGAGTCTCGTCATAAACAGAGGCGTCGCATGCAATCTGGCAACATTGCAATTCATCCATTTAAACGCATCTAAAACATCGATTTGAGGAAGTACACTGTGCACCTCCAAATAGCTCGACTTTTTTCAATAGTTCGACTTTTTTCATGCGTTTAGATGGACAAAACGCAGCATTGCCTGATAGCTCGCTTCGATCACCACTGCGTCAAAAAAATTTCCTGAAGTACTTTAAACATATGTATAACCAACACTATGACGCATAACTACGTATAAGACCATCCCTTCCAACATTCAATTCCTTTCAACATGTCCTCTCATTTTTGGAAGTATTGAGGCTTTCTTTGTTGCTTATTGTATATTCCATATTTATTATTATTATTATTATTTTATTAATATAATCCATCCTAAGAAAGGAAAAATAATAATCTAAGTAAAAAAATAACACGAGAAAAAAGCTTTCGCACTGTCCTATAGAAAAATATTGGTAGGTATGGAGTTAAGTTTGAAGCTGAGGAATGAACTATGAATTTCAAAAGAAAATCCTCGCATCGAAAGTGTTCTTGATAAATTTTTCTCTTATATTCTATCGTTTTAAATTTTTTGAGGCATAATGTTGCTATAGGCAAAACTAGGAGACTCTGTAACACCGGAAAATCGTAAAATTTCTCAAAACGGCAGCTCTGGTAGAAATTGAGACGTTTCGCTGAGCTGACAATAATGCGCACGCGTACATATGTATACGTTCGGTTCCAAATCCAATCCATGCGAACTGGATTCCGCGAAAAGCTCATGTAAGTTGCAGCGAATCTGCTTCAGCATCTGTTGTAATTCTCAACGGTGTGTCCCCGGTCCCGCAACCCCTCCCCCCCTCCCCCATTCATATCCCCAACCCTTTCACTCCCTCTTCCACTGCTCCTAACTGTATACCAACGAATACCGGTACCCTCGTATCGTATCGCTGCAGTATGTCTTGTTGCCTGTTAACTCTGCACTTACTCCGTGTATGGCATATATAGTGTAGGTTCGTTACAGTACGGAGGTGAGGGGGTGAGGTTCCTTCCTCTTTAAGTTTTTGAGCCCCTTGTCAGCAAATTAGAACTTCAGATACCACCCCTCCCCCGCATATTAGGACGCCCCCGTAAAATCTAGTGAGGCACCCTTCATTTAAATGAGTAAGTTTCGGGTCTGATACATACGAGGACTCGTACTTGGTGTTGATAAGAATAAATTCGGAGAACTCTTTAGCTATACTTAAGGCAGGAATTAGCTACGGCTTCGCTAGTACTTTAAATTTTATAAATAGACATCAGAACCGCCCAGAACTATATTTACATCAAATAATGTTGATTTTAATTGTGCCTTTTTAGATTTAATGCTGGAATATTAGACGAATGCTTGAAACAAGCAAAAATCGGGGATTTTTTCAGATCTTTCTTCGGCATCTAAATGGACACTTTATCATGCATGCAGAGTAAGGACTTTCTGTTTTTGAGGAGGAGTAAGTTAGTTACGTATCACAAATAAGTTGTCTAAAAAAAAAAATTCAAAAATGGAAAGAAGTTTTTTTTTTTTGCACTGTAGTGTTTTTATATGAACCACTCCTAAACTGTGTCTCAAGTTTCCGAGGACACATCTTTCGGAGCGTATTTTTGAGGTCTAAATGATACTTCATTAGGTCACGGACCCCAATATGCCTTCTATTGGACTAGAGCCCAAACTTTTGATAAAATTAAGTTTTTTTGTTTTGTTTGTTTTGTTTTTTTTTTTTTTTGTTTTTGTTTTTTTTTTTTTAACCTTGTCCACAATTATTTATAAAGAGCCTTAATACGAGCCAAATGTACATTGAAGAGTTGGAAAAGGCCATGCAAGTAGTGAGGAAGTAGATACTAGAGCTCGTTTCAGAAGCGTAGGCGCACCTAAACCATAATCTTTGGCGAATTTCGACTTTAATTCCTTCAAATCTAAACCGAACTTGCCTCTAACTTTATTCTTTTGCGTTTTTTCTCGTTGAAAAGTGAACACTCAATTTCATTTGCATTCATTTTTATCGAGTAATCAGAAAATAATTTTGACAAATTCTAAAGATTATTGGTCTAGGTGCGCCTACACTTCTGAAACTACTTCTGTACTGGCTCATGATTTAGATTCACCTGAATCGAGTTGCAAGACTCCAAGTATTTCAGTATCATTTCAACGTCTATTCCTTTGAAGTATATCATTTTATTCATTTTTTATTTCTATTGGTCTAGCCATTGTAGCTATCGTTTGTCCGTATTTGATGGACATATACGAGTTAGACGAAGAAGAGATTTAAAAAGAAAAAAAAACGTTTAATCTATTTACCTTTTCTTTCGTCTTTTTTTTTTTTTTTTTTTTTTTTTTTTTTTTTTTTTTTTTTTTTTTTTAATCCTCTGTGTAATGTTAGTCTTTCAGTAGGTTTGTCATTCGAAGACGACCGTTTACAACCTAAGGCAGCGGGGGCGGGCGAGGCATCAGTCGTTGGATGCTGGTCTTACGTCGGTGTTTGTTGACTCATCTTCCGCTTGATTAGCCGCACGTCAAGTTCACTTCTTTAATTGTGTGCCAATCGAATGGAAGGAGAAAAAGAGAAGAAAAACTGTCATTCTGTCTTCTTGACTGTGTGGTCTGTCACACACGCTAATGTGCAATACTTGTCTTGGAAAATGTGAGTCTACTTTTTTTTTTTTTTTTTTTTTTTTTTTTACAAGTTTATCTTTTCTCTCCTCCCAATTCTTCTTCTTTATTTACCAGCAACTCAGAATAATCTTTCTCTTATTTTTCATGAAAACACAAAATCTCATGTTTTATAGTATGATGGGTGTGTGCTTAGTGTTTTTTTCGTCAGTTTCAGAGTATGGATCAATCTATCGAAGGTATGTATAACCTTTGCAAATAACATTTGTCACCATATGCACAATGAGTGAGCAAAAGAGGTATTTGAACCAACTATGCTTGACAATACAAGACTTAAATAAAAGAATAACAATGAGGACTACCGACTACCTCAAGTACTGCTATTCTAGTAGTACAATTCGACCTCTACCCCCTCCCCCCTCCAATCAGCACCAATCCGAAAGCTGGCTACATTGAACTGAGAATATTAAAAAAAAAAAAAAAAAAAAAAAAAAAAAAAAAAAACTGTTGATGAGTAAAAATTACGTTATGATCATGAGCGGATCCGCATCAATTTGGTAACCATGCATTCTTTCCATATGAACCAATTGATTCTTGAGGAGCCGTGGCCCTTTTACTAATCGATTGTTTTTCATACATTCAAATGGGATGAATCCACAGTTGCATAAATGCTGGATCCACCCACATGCTTATGATGAATGAAAAAATAGGTTAGTGAAACTATAAAGTGTAGTTGTTTTGGAGACTTATCCGTCAAACTTAGCAAAAGTTTTACAAGAATCTTGATTTTTATGTATACCCGTAACCCTTTCAATTTTACCTCCGAGTAAATTCGTTTTTGTGACTAGATATGCCTCACATAATGTTAAAGTTTATCAATCACATTAATTGCAACTCCAAACTGTTACCAATTGGAAAATAATGTTTCCTTCCGCCAACGTCTTCAATTAATTATGCATAATCACCTCCACGTTTTCAGAATATTTAACTGACCATTGGGCACTGGTACTTACACCCACCCATCCAATTTTTTTCAAAGAGTGATGAACTTATGTGTTGTAGCGACACAACGCGCCCATCTTCAACTCTCCCTCAGTACTTTCATTTGTTTACGAAAAAATAACAAATTTTAGAATCGCCTTGCAACTACCCCAATCGGCATGTGGTGACATATTGAAATTTCAACTTAACCCATACAACAATAAAGCACACCCTGCAATACTTACATTAATCTACTTATTATCTTATTTGTTGAAAAGTTAGGAGGTAGGAAAAAGCATAGGTGAAAAAATAGAAAAAACTTCCAGCGGTGACTCTTGCAATTTGGCAACAATTTCATCCCTCCACTTGATTGTATGTAAAATAATCGATTTGAAAATGAAGCAGCGCTTCTACCAGCAATCGATTGTTTCACATTGAGTCAAATGGAGACTTAACACAATGCTGCCAAATAGAATGAGCCGCCATTGGAAACTTCACGCAAAGTCTGTGAGTGGAAAGACTCCTTCTATACCTGTGAATAAAAATAAAACCCCCATTAAAATTTCCTAGCAACTCAGGTCTGTTGCAAACTTTTGCTACAGCGCTATAGAGTTTTCAATCTGATGTAAAATCGTGTGAAAAGTCCATTGGTGGCATCAGAAAGTCATAAAATGCAGTATGAAACTCACGAGAGACTTTTAATGAAATCCTAGATGGCGGTAAAATATCGAGCAGCCTGTATACATGCACCACGAACATTTAAGGATAGCCAACCTCACAATATCGATCACACCAGTCAAAACGTAAATAAACACATAACCTCTGAAGCTATGAGGTTGTCAACGTTGCAATCCTTGATGTTAAAGGTGCATGCATACAGATTGCTCGATATTTTACCGCCATTTTGGATTTCATTAAACGTCTCTTGTGTGTTATTATCGCATTTCATGACTTTCTGATGCCACCAATGGACTTTTCGGGCGATTTTACATACGATGAAATAACACTCTTTATCGTTGTAGCAAAAGTTTGCAACAGACCCATTCAACATTAATCATGAATTTAAAAGATGATTACATGAGGTGAAACTTCATATCTGGTCTGAAAAAGTCAACGCTAGGTACCTATGAAAATTAATATTCATCTCCTCTTCATGGTTTCTGTTTCCTTTTCTGTTTGCGATGACTTCGACCTTTTTCCTTTATTTGCAGACAGATAATTTCCTTTTAACGCACGCCGAACAGCTTACTCGGAGGATAGAAGCGGTGAAATGGCGGTGGCAGTGGTCAGACCCGAAAAGAAAAAGGGAACAACAGGAATAAAAACATCCGGAGTCACGAAAATTGGGATGGCGAGGAGAAGGAAAATGAAAATGGTGGGAAAAGGAAAAACTGAGTATCAAGGCACGAACATGAGAGAGGGGGTGGTCGCGGGTGGAGAAGGCAGTTTTGCAGAGGGAGGGGGGTCGGAAGGGGTACAAGAGAAGTTTCGGGATACATCTCAATAAATTCTATCACAAAGCTCGATTCGCTCCTCAGCGCGCACGGCGAGCGTGGAGGGGGGACACGGAAAGGGGGGTTATAGGGAGAGAGAGGAAGAGAAAGAGAGAGAGGAGAGAGAGAGAGAGGAGAGAGAGGAGAGAGAGAGAGAGAGAGAGAGAGAGAGAGAGAGAGAGAGAGAGAGAGAGAGAGAGAGAGAGAATAGCTTTGCTCATTCCGTTTGCGGGAGTTTCTTTCGGGGGAAAAGAAAGTTCCCGCTCTTCCCCTGTCTTCCACTCCCCCAACTGAGCGAGTTATTCAGCAGCATGCTTTTGCGCGCACGAATTCATTACGAGTTCCCCCCACCCCTCTCTCTTCTCCTCTCCACCCCTTTTCCTTCATCCCTCTCCCACCCCGCAACGCCTGCCCTTAAAGTTCTGCGCCTCTCCGGCTTTGCCAGATTTCGGCGGTAGAGATCACCAATATTGTCTGATTTGAAGATGATATGCCGCGCCGCAAGCAACGATTTTATGTAAACCTTTTGTTTCAAAATAAAACATCGCGATCGTGTGTTTGTTCACCGTCAAAGTCGGTTAATGACCGGTCAGTCCGGCACAACCCGGCAAAACTGGTCGCCAAAGATCACTTAAAATAAAATTGTAGGAGAAATCACCAAAGAATGGAGCTGTTGCAAACTTTTGCTGTATGCTTATTAACCCTCGAGTGGTCGCGCTCGCATTTGGGACACGAAAGGCGCATGCGAATGTCATATGTCATTCACTTTTCAAAATGGCTAAAAGTATGCCAATTTAAGCCTAAAAATGCATGTGTGTATTCTCAATCGATAAGAAAAACCCTCCTCGCAGTAACTTGAATGACAGAAATTTCAAAAATTCCGACCCATTTTTTTTTCTTTGCAAATGGCGAAAAACTAAAAAATGGGAAATTCAGATTTTGGCACTTTTTAAAAATACCAATATTTTAGGCTCAAAATTTTTAATGATGATTTCAAAGAAATATAGTTTTTTTTGTTTCTCTCGTAGGATGTACATTCAAATTCAAATTTCAGAATTTTTGAAACTTGAAAAAAATGCGTCTTGAAAGCGTCTCGTGGATGATAATCGTCATCCAGCCACTTTGACGTTTAGTAACTTCCAGGTTTTGAAAGAAGAAAAACAAAAATTTTGGAACCCTTTTGTCCCATCCAACAAGGGCAGCTACTGAAAATCTCAGCTTTGAAAATTCAAAATTCGTGAAAATACACGCAAAAACAAGTAGCTCTGGATGACGTATGTCATCCACGCGACCACTCGAGGGTTAATAGTTGATAATGGGGTAAAACTCTGTAAATATGACGAAAAGCGCACTAAAATATCTCAAAATTCACTCTCGAACTCTTAAAATTCTTTCAAACCCGAGACCGTAATAGCGGTGATTACCGCCTGGAATCTACGGCAATTGTGTGCTTCATCTTCTTCTTCTTCTTGTGTGGTGTCGCTAGAACACCTCGAGAGGATGGTGCTTATTGAGATAGGGAAACCAAATGTACGTAAAATGCGGTAACCATCGCCATTACGATCTCGTATTTGAAAGCATTTAATGATGAGTTTAGGAGTGGATTTCGTATTTTTTTAGTGCGATTTTTGTCATTTTTACAGGGCTGTACCCCATTATCAGTTGATACGCCTGTTGCAAAAGTTTGCAACAACTCCATTGTTGGTTATATCACCTTATTAAGGTGACAGTTAGAACAATTTTAGGGGATGTGGTGACCCTTTTTGCCAGGGCAGCTCTGTAATCTTTGAGCGTTGCCTGATTCGGGAAAAGAAGACCATGAAAATCCACCGAGGGGCTGAATCAAATCGGGAATGAATGGGCCGCCCTTTTATGATATTGGCGTTTACGGAACGAAACTCCAGAGAGCACAGCGCTATCTAACAACATGACCTGTTAATATCAATCCTTTAGGAGTCGACCTCAAACATATTCATTTACCTTTAATCATAGGCGGATACAGGATTTTGTATTTCTCTCTATTCTCTCATTTGAGCATGTACGTTAGAAAAGGCCGAAGGCGCGGGGCTGAAGTCACGTGATGGCTCCATCTGCTATCGGTTTTCTTACACATGTGTTTGAAAAATATGGAGAAAGAGAGAGACAAAATGCATATTCTGTCAGAATGTCCCCTTTGAGCGCCTTCAATTGATGATGGTGGCAATAACAAGCACAGAGGAGTAGGAACATTTATCTAATCACTTGATCTGAATGATTGTGCGGTGAGTTGACAAAACCTGGTGCTACTCTGAAATGTTTAACAGACTTTAATCCGCTATAGTCATGAGATTCGAGAATAGTGTGTCTGATTAAACAGTATGCTAGGAGAAAAAAAAAAATTAGGAAACAAAAAATTCTTCGAAACTATTTCATGTTAAGAAAAAGATCCAGACGTTGGATTTGCCGCTGTAATCTTTGATGTGAGATATATAAGTGTACTCAAAGCAGGGCATCGGACCGCAGAAAAAATCGGTTCGGGTTCGGTTCGCGGTTCACACTTCACAAAAAAAAAGGTTCGCGGTTCGGTTCGGGTTCACGCGACTTTCCGGACCGCTCCGAACCGGTTCAGACTTTTGTAAACCCGGTTCGGAGCGGTTCGGTTCGGAGAAAATTTGGTCGAGTTCGAATATTTTCTCACTTCAAACCAGAATATTTTCCCCTTCTTTCTTTTCTCGAACATTACTGTTACCGTGACTCCCTTCGTTTTCTCAAAATGCATTAGCCGCAGTCTCACGTAGAAATCACCTGGTTTGTAGCAAGTGGGCGCTGACTGCAACCCGCGTATCACGTGACTCGGCATGCCACAGACTTTTGAGACCCCCATAACTTCAAACGAATCAGCAGCCCAAACAACGTTCAGTTGCTTCAAACTAGTTTAGATGCGTGACACTGTGTAATCTTTCTATGCGAAAAGTTTGCGATTTTGAGATCCATCGAGTTCCTACTCAGTACTCACAGAGTAAATGCTCAAACTTTTTGCTGTTTTCCCTTTACAGGTTTTTTTTCAAGACCTCGTTTCTAAGCCGTTGAACCGGTTCGAACCGGGTTCAGCCAGTCGGTTCGGTTCGGGTTCGGGTTCTCCGCCTCAGTGGAAAAAAGGTTCGCGGTTCGGTTCGCGGTTTGTAAATTCAGCGGTTCGGAGCGGTTCGCGGTTCACGGTTCGGTTCGGTCCGATGCCCTGACTCAAAGTGGCATCCTCGAACATTTGAAAAATGAATTGCCTTGTTTTTGATTGGCTCCCCCAAGTAGCTGTGATTTCGAAACCCTCGTCACCTAAGAAAGTAAATAAAATTTGCTTATTGTTCACTATAGCTCAAATTCAGTGGGTAGTTAAATTTTTTTCACACCACGGTGGTGATTTTGCATACACAATTGAGTGAAGGTGCTCGAAAAAAACATTATTTTTCCGTTATTAACAATTTTCAGTCGCAATTATTGTGAATAAAAACTGAAATTGCGGGAAGCAGATGTAGTCACAGAAACGAATTGACTCGGGCGTGAAATAGAAAGAGTTGATTTGAAAATTCTTGAAAATGATGTAGGTTGCGGAGGGACTGACCAATGCCCAACTGGAAGGTACTATGACTTTCAAAAGAAGGTATCTTTGGTAGACATTTTCATTACTCCATTCCTCGACGAGTTTTTAAACATTTTTGAAAATTTCAGGTGTTTCAGAGTCTAACAGCATCTCCACTTGAAAGTATGCCTTGCCTAAAAATCTTTGAAAAATAATGGACAGAACAATCAAGGACTGTTTCGATTAGAGGGATGTCTTTTCGAAGGTCATAGTACTTTGAAGATCAAAAATCGTCTGAGGAGGCCTTAGAGAAAGTTGACCAAAAATGTAAAGAATCACCCAGTTCAACTTGGCATCACTCCTTAGCTCTGCCCCGTTTTCCTTCCTTTGCTGAAGCTCCCCTCTGCTAACCGCCCCCTTCGGAAACGTCTTGGCACGTTTCCTTTCGGAAAATAAAAATATTTTGTTTGCATTTCTCTAGTTCTGATTCATCTTCCTTCTCTCTGACCCGAGCCTCCCTCGCCTCGGTGGGAAAACAACCTCGGCGCAGGGCAAGAGTAGAACAACGCTTAATTTCCCCCCTTTTTTTATAAGATAAAAAGGAAGAAGTGCATGGGAGGGAAGAGAAATGAAATAAAATAAATCTTAATTTTTCAACCACCTTCTCTTGCCTTTCTTTTTTTACAAGGGTCTTGCCTCTTCAAAAACGGGAAGAAAAGTATTTTTATTCACGAGACAGAGCGATTTCCTTTCGCTCAAAAATTCTCCCCCCGCCCTTTTATGTTGTCAGATCAATCCTGAATTCACCCTTGTAAAAGGCGTGCGACCCCAAATTATATGTATATCTGTTTTAAAAATTTAGTTCTTTTAAAATTGGAAAAACCCTGGTACATCAAAATCAAAACAATTTGAGGAGCTAAAAAATCTTGTGAGAAGAATCAAAAGGATTCTCTCGGCGCCATGAAAAAAACAGTGATTTTTATCGCAGTTTATCTAAGTAGTTTTCTTGCAGAGGCCTAAGATACGAATGCAGCAATAAACTTAACCCTTTTAGTACCTATTGAGTTAATTTATGTAAAATCTTTGCTCGCTTGCTTGAACCAAATGGATAGACTAACATTCTTCCATCACTGTACTTATTTGTCCTTCGTGATGAATTGAAGGCACTTACAAAATTCAAGGTTATTTCAGCCTCAACTATGAGCGGACTGACACTATGTGAAACATATGAAACTAAACATGAAAGTAAAGGCGTAGTATCTAAAGAATTGACCGGGAACTGTCCCAAAGTCGTGTCCAAAATAGTTTTAAAATGGTGAGACGGGAAAGCAAATTTCAACATTCTCCCAGCTTTCTTCCATATTATACCTACCCATTTCTCGGTGACTTTGTTGCTTCGGGGCTTTTAAAGATTTTTTGTTTGTTCGTTTTTTGTTTGTTTTTTTTGTTGTTTTGTTTTTTTGGGTTTTTTTTTGTTTTTTTGTTGTTTTTTGTGTTTTTGTGTTGTTTTTTTTTCTTTTTTTTAAGGAGAGAGAGAGGGCAACGAGCTATAATCAAGTGACTTGCGGAACTAAATTTTGAAAATACCACGCGGAGGCTGCCATCTCGAAGGCAATCAAAATTGAAGCTTATGAAAGCAGTGTTCACAAAGGTGCCAATTCGTTATATTTCAAACGGCAATCTATATATACATATAGGACAGTAAAAAAATGGCTGTAAATAATGATGAAAGAATAATAAATGAGCTGTTCAGCCAAAGTAAAACAAATAAAAGGAGCGAACATTTAAATCATAATAACATAAAAATGATGCAATCTTTAATGTGTTGTTTCTTTCATTTCTACGTTTCAACGCCCACATGTCTTCATCAGGAATAATGAGAAATAACACTTGAGAGTATGACACTAAGAGTGTGCTTAGTGTTATTTCTTATTATTTCTGACGAAGACGTGTGGGCGTTGAAACTTAGAAATAAAAGAAACAACACATTAAAGATTGGATCATTTTTTTTGTTATTATGATTCAATTTTCCCCTTTTATTTGTTTTACTTTGGCTGAACAGCTCATTTATTATTGTTTTATAACCTTATATAGAACTTATATTAATTTTGTAACATTGTGCAAAGACAAGAAATGTTTAATATATTTGACGCGTCTCAGAAAAAGGAGCCTTATCTTCCGAGAGCAAAATTTCCGCAGGAAAGCGGTTTTAAGAGATAGGTAATTTTGAATTTCAGATCATAACAACAATATAAACTTCTTCAAACTAACATACCTCTCGTAATTTTTAAGATGTATGTGCGTTTTCCGCATCAAAATTATTGTAATTCAACCCTCTTTTACAATGGTATCGAGACCTCACTTATCTTTCCGAAGCGAATTTTTTAAGAGAGCTATTTTAAGCGATAATTTTGAATTTGAGATTTTTGAAACAATAAACTTCAAACCAACATATTTCGCGTCAGTTCCAGGATATCTGGGCAGTATTTGAGCCAAAATTGTTGTAATTTATCCCACTTTGTTGTGGTACTAATAACCCTTTTCTGATTTTAAGAAGATGAGGTTCATTTTCGCGTCACACGTACAAATTTGACTAAATTAATGGCATAAGTAATGTACGCCAACTTTCAAAAACGAAAATTTAGCTGCAAGGTGTTGGCATCTGCGCGACATTATTTTCCTTCATTTTATCATTTTTATTCGTTTTATCATCTTCGAAGAATTGCTGCTTCTACTTCCTTCCTTCCTTTCTTTTATTATTTTTTGTTTTTATTTACCGGTGTGGGCGGTGCACATGAACTGCAAAAAAGAAGCTCGTTCGTGCTAGCGACATGGCATGGAAAAAAGAAGACTCAACGCTTTTCTCAGAAGCCATCTGTGCTTGCCGCGTAAAATTCGTCTTTCTTATCACGCACAAAGTAGATTTCTTTTGATGAGATAAAGGATGTGTAAAAGCAGGATTTAGGTACTGATTGTGAGAGACTGAGTTAGTTGAATGACACAAAATGCGTTTCCCACCCACAACTACCGCAATCCCTTTAAAAGTAATGGGGGACCTCATCGCGTCATTCAGAGTCACAGGAGGGAGGGGGAGGGGTATTGGGAGAGGAAGCTCCAAAGGGGGGTGGGAAAAAAAAGTTAAGCGCATGGTAAAAGATCTGATCTGAAAAAAAATAATTATTTATTCGATAAATATGGAGTCAACGGCCACATTTCGACTGCGACTTCCACACCTCTCAATCGATGCCTATATAAAAGGATACATTATGTCTTTAAAGCACATTTTTGATACTGATAATGAGATAGAAAAGGAGATCGTTTCGACGGTGTATATGCGCAGTTACGCACTGAGAAAAAACTTTGGGCACACTGACCAAAGTAACCGGCACTATTATCTATACCGAGAACTCCTCAGGTAAGAGAATAACCCAAGTATTTTGTTCTCCTGATGCCTAAAGTTTTGGTTCTCCTGCCTAAAACATCGGTTCTCCTGCCCAAAGAATGCTCAGTATCGATATTTTGCCCAAAGTTTTTTCTTCGTGCGCATCTCCCTTCGCTATCAGTAAATTAAGTTGAGTACCTACCACGCGGGTAACATCAAACTGCATCGAAAGTTAGGAAGGAAAGACACAGATACTTTGGACAGAGAGAAAAAAAAGCACAATAATATAACTGAAATATGGCGAGCGATCTGTATAACTATATCTATAACACACCCTCTTCGAACAGGTACTTTTCCTTCTGTTCCTCCGCTGATCCGAGCCCGAAACGTGCCATGAATGAGTTAATTTCGAACAAAAGGACTTCTCATCCTTCCATCACGTTGATTAAATCCACCTCCACTCCCGACCTCCCTTTCGCGGATCCAGCGTTGTCAGAAAACCGCACATTTCCTTTAAGAATCAATGTAAATATACTATTATTTTCATCTTAAATCTGGCAACATCGCTTGAATCGCGTCAGTGGGTGTGTTCCACCTTCCACCTTCCACCTGTTTACCTCCTTTGCCAGTTTTGAGAGTATCAGCCCTTCCGCTTCAGCATCAACATCACAAGTGTTGATAGATATATGTATAAAGCGAACGGTAAACAGAGTAAACAACCGCACAGAGCCAGCCATTCAATCAACTGGATTAGCCTTTCTCCAGTCTTGTCTTTTTCAGCGTCTTGATCCCATCCCTTTTTTCGGACTGTGGGATTGGGATTCAGGGATGCGGTCTTCCCAATACTCCTCACTTACCCTCTTGCTTTTTTCCCCCCCTCTCTCTCGGGCTACCCCCTCCCGCACCCCCACCTCGAAAGAAAGCATTTATTGCAGACGCATGACTGCCTTTTTGCGGATCTCGAATTGCATTTGCACAACCCATCAGTGGTTGAATCGGTTGGCGGGCAAAGATTATATAAATCAAGGAAAGAATGGCGATAGCTCATATAGAAATACTCAAATCTGTAATCTTTGCTTCAACCGGTTGAATCACGGATGGACTGTAAAATGTTCTTAAAGAACCGCAAAACTGCATTTCTTGTCTAACACAGCGGCTTAGTCGCAAATGATGCTCTTTAAAAGTTGAACGAGGGCATTAAATCACATCTCTGCAATTTAACCCTTTCGTAAACGAATTATGTAAACAGGGTCACTGCAATCTGAAACCTATATCATTTAATTGAACGAACTTTCCTCATATGATGTCATGTGCGAGTCAATTTTCCGAATTTCCATAAGGTTCCGTGTATAATGCAGTCCCTTATATGAGACACTGTGAGTGAAAGGGTTAAGAAGGTCTGCGACTCGATCCTTGAAACTTCCGACTTTTGGATGGGCTGGATAAGAAGGAAACGGTTGTTGAAGGAGATGCGCCGCGTGGTTGCCAAATCTAATCAAAATACAGTATTTATTTAATTTTTTTTTTAATTACTGAACTGAAGACCACCCGATAACCAATTAGATAAATTTCGTACTTTGATTAGACTTGTCAACCACTTGGCTCGTATCCACCAATCACCGCTTTCCACTCTCATCCAGCCAATCCAAAAGTATACGAGCTCTGTTCGAGCGAGGCCTGTGTATACGTGTAAATCGTCTTCTAAAGCAGATTTCAACATTTTGTGAACATTGAATTTAGAACACCCATCATATACCTTATCCCATCATTTAGTCTCGGTGATCATGATGGTGTAGTTTTCCCCCAGAAAATCGTCATAACCTTAAGTGCTTATATGACACAAAAATATATATATTTTTTTTTTAAATTTTAAAAAAATGGGGTTTTAAAGTATAAAGAGGGAATATTTCCCCTGACAACTTGGCGACACTGATTGCAAGCTTTTGATCTAGTCTCTGACATGTGAGTTTGCGTCATTTGTAGTTCGGAGGAGTTTGGCAGCTTGTAAGTCTTGTAAACTCCAACAAACGAAGACACAAACGAAAAAAAAACAGGGAACAAAAGAAAATAATGACAGTGTGGTATGTTGTTCACGATGGAGAGAGAGAGAAAGAGGGAGAGGGAAAGGAAGAGAGATAGAGAGAGAGAGAGGGAGAGAGAGAGGAGAGAGAGAGAGAGGAGAGAGAGAGAGGGAGAGGAGAGAGAGAGAGAGAGAGAGAGAGAGAGAGAGAGAGAGAGAGAGAGAGAGAGAATTGAAATCCTAGCTTCAATTCGTGGTTGTTGGGGTCGGATTCCGAGGAGGGGGGTTGGGAATTCGGGACAACTAAAACAATGTCAACCGCAAAACGTCAACAACGAGTCCCTATAATCAGTCAGAGCCATCACTTTTACGCAGTCCGCTCACTCACTGTGGACTCGGCCTTCACTGAAATTAAAGCGAGGGAAAAAAATTTACTCACGAGTTTGTTTTTGAGAGAGGATTTTTCAATCGGCCCCTATGAAAGGAGCCCAGTTGGAGTGAAGTAGCATTCGAAATGCTCAAAGAAAGTCGAGAAATGAAAGGAAAGACAAAGAGTATGTACCTGTATCATGGCATACATACAGCAGCTCATTACATGCTCGTATTTTGCAGTGCTACCGTTTATGGGATCTTATATAAGAGTTTTTTTTTTTTTTGTTTTTTTTTACCTACAATTGTATAACATATGATCCCATCTCATGACGGAAAAATTACAGAGATTAGGTCAACAGTCTGACTATATAACTACGAAAATACTCTAATCTTGACTGTGTAATCTTTTGTTAAATCGGTGAGGTCATCGATGGTTGTAAAAAAAATTCTACTTAACCCTTTTAATAAAAACACGACCACTCATTTGAACTAAAATTGGTGCCTTTTGATGGCAGCTTTTTATAAATGACTTGACTGTATACCAGACTGATTCGATGTGCGATCGATGTAACGTCATGTAATGATTATACTGTTACAGTTCGATCAATTGCTTTATTTCATTTCTCCTGATTCTACTGCGAATACCCTCCAAAATGAGGGTTCAATTTTTGACAAAATAAAATATTAAAAAAAAAGAATAAAAAAATCTGCAAATCGCCGTTTTAAATCCGGCACTGCGTCACCATTTAATCAGTCTATTAAATGGTAAATATGAAAATCAGAACCATCATAATTTTTCAAAGTTTAATGTTAGACGTGAATTATTATTTGGCATAATCTCAAGGGTAATTGGATACATATCTACGTACTTTACATATAATATGCATGATAGTCAGATGCTGGTAACAAAAAACAAATAAAAAAAATAGATATGTATATTAAAAAGAGGTTTGAATGAGGGTTGTTGCCTGGGTGCAGCTATACATACAGCGTTTAAACCCCGATAGTATCTCATCGTATTGCCTTATCTCTAAACGTTGAAAATAGCCCTTAACTCATGACGAGTGCGTTCGGTAGAACGCGCGCGTATGGTCCAAAAGGATACTTCTCGCGCATTATTCTCTGCACACTCTGATCCGCTCCTCCATGATATCTAATACCATCATACGCTCTGACATTCCCTTCACACCAATCGCTCTCGTATTAGACCTATTCCCGTGTTAAATAATTATTTTATTCCATTTTTTTCTTCTTTTTTTTTCTTTTTATGGTACATTTATGTTATTTGTAAACACAAAGTGCAATGTCTACATTCACCGCGTGTAAGCTGAGCTAATTAAGCGTGAGATTTGGGAAAATAAGCGGGAGTAATCTGATTATTAGCTAAACACTTTTAATATTTTGAATTATTGATGAAAATACCACAACAAGCTGATTCTGTTAACACAAAATTAGAGAGTTGTAGTGACTTAAAAATTGTATTACGGATCTCGCGATTTGTGGGTTACTCTATTGATTGATAAGATATGCTATAAGAACTGTCGATCGGCCTCAGCGTGCGCTTCATTCGAATCAGATGAAGTAGGGAACAAATTCATAATCCACAGTACACAGAAAGAAAAAGGTTTTAAATTTTAAAAAAAATATTTTTGAATTATATAAAATACGTATTTTAAAATTGAAACTAAGTTTTGTTAAATTAAAAAAAAAAAAAAAAAAAAAAAAAAAAAAAAAAAAAAAAAAGATTCATCAGATCAAAATACCTATTTTTGAATTTTAAAACAATTACTATCAATTTAAATACAGTTACTTTTACTATAAAAATAATTAATTTTAGTTTAAAAGTACGTCCTATTGTCATACATAATTCAAATTTTTTTTTTCTTTCCATGAACTTGTTTTTGCCTACACCACCAATTGAAGGCGCTCAACCAATGGCGATGCGTGCAATCTGGCAACATTCCATTAAGTCCAGTGAAAGTTATATGAAAGGTTGGAACGTCGGGGTGCACAGTGCAATCCTTTAAATCGATATTTTACATGGGCTTAAATGGACAAAAATCAACGCCGCCAGAATGCAAGCAAAGCTTCCATTTGGAAGAATTAAATCTGGATAATTTTCATGTTCCTTTGAACCCACTAAAAAAAGATTGGCGTGTGGGTTCCACATTGATCTCTTGACTCCATTCGTCTGCAGACTGATTTCACTCGTTTTGACGGGACGAGTCGAGACGAGGTAACAAGAGTCGGTTAATCCCATTGGTTTAAACGACGTCACGTGACAGATTTGAAGTCGTTCAAGTAGCTCGTTTCAGACCGAATGACTTTGAGTCGAGCTGGAACGACTCGAGCGATTTCAAATCTGTCATGTGACTCCGGTGCCGCGCCGTTTAAACCAATGTGATTACTAAATCGATTTCCGCTATCGTCTTGTCTAGTCCAAAAGAGCGGAATCAACATCAACGCATGTATGGGTTTAAATGGAAAAATGCAACGTTCCAAGATTATACAATACAAAACACCTTGATATATTTGTGGTAGGATGCGTGGCATTAGTGATTAAAAACCAAAAAATTCGCAATTTAAAAAAAAAAAAAAAAAAAAAAAAAAAAAAAAAAAATCACGAATTTTTCTGAAATACTAAATTTGTAAGCTTATGAGTGCCGGGAGCCCATTCCTTTCATGGTTGATGAACTTCTGTCAAAATACGAGGAAAGCGGTGAGGTGGACTTAATGGAAAGTTGTTTGTTCCTATATGCATAGATATATGAACAAAGGGAAATCAAGCTCAGCGTTTTCTACAAGCAGAATTAAAAAAAATTAGAACAATGCAAAATAATATTATGAAAAACTCTCTCACGCAGCGGTTACCCCCCCCCCCCTTAAACTGCTCTTAACTTCGTTCGGTTTAAAAAGAGCGATTCAGGGTCAAAATTTGACAAATGCATCGTTCTCAAAATGCTCAGTAAAGGTTAACTGCACCTGTTAGATTTATCTCCGCAAAAATTGGTCATAAGAGTGTCGCAATCGTTGCAAAGCCGCATAGCCAGGATATTGCCCTCCTCTCTATAAGCGCATTTGAATGTATGCGTTGGAGAATGATGGTTATAAGGGCTGGCAGGTGATTTCAGCCCCTGTTTCTCTCCTTTTCTAACGCATGCATTCAAACGAGCAAAGAGAGAGAAAGACACACTTCTGGCTACGGCTATACGGAGTGGTGTTGATGGGGGCTTATCAGAGAGAATTGTGAGAGGGATGAGGGGGGTGTAAAAAGAGGATCTTGAAGTGAGATGACAGGTTGATAATTTTACTTGTCTAGTGCCTCTTTTTCTCTGCAAAGTTGCGATCATTCAAAGAAGAGAAAGAGAGAGGGTCGTGTAAAAAAGAGGGTGAGTGAGAGAGAAAGAAATGGTCGCGGATAGAAGTCGTTCAAAGAATGATACAGCCATCGTGCGTATCAATCTACGGAGAGTGTGCGTGTTAAGAGCCGAGGATCCTGTGGAAGGAATGGCAACGCAACGCGATGCCCTCGACAAACGCAAACGGCTCTCAAATAGCGGATTAATGAGCCTTGTGAAGTACTAATAAATATTGACACAGTTAAATGAGACAATTATATCATCCCCCATGAAAACGATCACACCACTAAAAAACTCCTTCGATGTGACGCCTCTCTCTCTCTCCCCCCTCTCTCTCTCTCTCTCCCTCCTCTCTCTCTGTTCTGCGGCGCGGCTTAACCATCTGTCAACCTCGGCATCGCCTGATACAAATAGGGACTTGTCACTTCATGAATAAATCAATCATAATTCCTCCCCCTCCTCCCCCTCCTGTTCCTATGCAGGCAAATCTTGCCCGCACTTTTTTGTCCCCTCTCGCGCACTCGCTATACACCATTCAACAAGATTGTCGTAAGGCAATATTTTCGTTACACTTGCCTCGATCTCCTTATTTTACTCCTCTCAGTGTATGAGCTGTTATAACAGTGTTGCCTGGTACGAAAAATAAAATTATTTTACTGATTGTGAGAAGAAAACATCATGTCGATTCGACAGTGTAATAATGATCAACAATTTCTCGATCAGAGTTTGCTCTTATTTTGAAGATAAATAGAAGAGAATTTTCGGTCCTTTAGTCTGATGGGAAATGTCTGCAGTTTTGACAAGAATTATGTCAAACATGATTGGAAACATTATTTTGAACTTTTTCGACCGGAATTTTTAGCTATTATGAAAAAAAAAAACTGTAGATATACTACCATAAATTCCTGTAAAAAAACTTTTCCAGTCAAACCATGACGATGAATTCAAATAGTTTTTAGGGTGATTCAATTTTAAAACAAAAATATATCCCGAACAAGGAATCATTTGCGATGTGAAGAACTGTCGAATCATTTTTTTTTTTTTTTTTTTTTTTTTTTTTTTACCCCGCTGTAAATAAAACAACGCACTACGGAGCCCCTTAAGGGCCAAGCCCGAGTATGATCGTTTTTCACCTCTATAGTCTATTTCACATTATTTCAGTCTATATTACGGATAAACGCGATTATCGATGAAAACACTTACAAGATAAGATTTTTTCGGGCGCCTTCAATTCATCGTATAGGCAATTCCGACTCCCCAGTGTACGAACAGTTAACTACCTTCCCCCATGTAAACGGAAGAATGTCGTTCTTTTGAACTAACCCTGGCCCTTAGAAGGTGAAATCCTTTCGATATCAAATAAAATTAAGACTTTGACCAGAGATTCAATCGAGCAAAAGTAGGCTCATGACATTTGTATCAATTTTCCGAAATTCCTCAAGAGTTCGTCAGTCAGATTAGGTTTTCCGTGAGAGACATGGTCGTTGAAAAGATTACGACTTATTCTAGAGTCACCGACAAAAGCACCCTCCGGCATCCTTTTTTAATGTTTTGCCCTTGAGGTGGTCTTTGTACTAAACGTGATATAACATCCAAAGGACGCAAAAGATTGACTTTCGTTAAACAGGTTGTCTCAAAATGCTGAAGAGTATAGGTACTTCATCTGAAGGTTCGAGTAAAATTCAAATTGAAAATTAACTTGAAGTTTTATATAGATTTTCCATTTTCAGTTTTTATTATTATCGCGGTTTATTGAATAAACCGCGACGATGGGAAAACCTGTTTCTGAAAACCAAATATATAGAATAGACCAGCACCTGCGGAGTTATTTTTTTTAGGGACTTTACCATATAAAAGGTAGGCTTGTTAGAACTAGAGTTCCCGTCTGTAGAGAGTTATCACCATTAAGTTATAAGCATGCACATTTCTTTACTTTCTGAGGGCCGTAGTAGTGATTTGGTCCAATTCAAATATTAAAATGCCGTATGCAAAGCATTTTTAACAGTATATATGTTTATAATCTTTCACTGCCTTTGCTGATCGACATCTATTTACGCTTTTAAAGGCTCTTTCAGGCATTTTAGACATTCTTGAGTCGCATCATGATTAAAATTATTCACAAGTTCATCGACAATAACGTGAGCGGGGACCCATCCTCTTTGATCCCGTGTAAAAAACAATAAGTATTGATACAAATGGCAACTATGGGTTGAGTTGTCACACGGAATATAGAGTTGGGGGTAGGTTCGGATAGGGGGCAGAGGTTGCGGTATCAGAGGACTAAACGATGCCGTTCTCTCTCTCTCTCTCTCTCTCTCTCTCTCTCTCTCTCTCTCTCTCTCTCTCTCTCTCTCTCGTTCTTTTTCCCTACACACTTGTGTGAGTGCGTGTATGAGCACACATACACATCACACTTCACCCCGCGCCATCAAATACGCAATCGCGTACAGCGGGTACGTATAACTATAGCCTATAATTTGCGGAATAATTTAAAGAGCTCTATAAAAATTGTTCTTTGCCCTTTACATGTGTCGCTCAGGCATTGTAACCTTTACATTGTTCGATTTGTTTGAGGCAAATTTACATAAAACTTACAGATTGAAAAGAAAGGAAAGAAATTAATGAGTTCAGTGTGCACACGTTGGCCGGAGGCTCGGACTCTCCTTCCTTCCCCGCTCAACAAAATTTTGAATCTAAGCCCTAAGACGTCTACAAGAAGAAACGAAAAAATTGTACCACGCGAAGGGCATATATACCTGTAGGTATGCACCTATTTGCAAGAGGCAACTACAAGTACATAAAAAGAGGTCGTAAATTGGAATATTTTACATTCAGCTTTTCTTACATGTGCAAAATGAATTCGATATTTTGAACTAGTACACTGAAAAAAAAACCTCTGCTAAAACCAACTAATTGCAATTAGTAAGTTGGAATTAGTAATTTCAAAGCAGGGGCGTGTTAAATTAACCAATATTATTGGGTTCTTTGAAGTATCCAGAAATGAGTTATATCAACTAACCGTCTATATTCTTATTTTTACTAATTGTAATGTTGTTTCGAGAAAATAATTAGTTGCATTAAGAATTTCAAATAGTTTGATTTACTATTTAGTAAGAAGCGCCGTAAAAGGTCGAGCTATGCAATTTGCACGACATCAGTTTCTAATTGAAATGTTTGAATCCAGCATTTCATTTATTTAAGTTAAACAACTCAAACATGTGAGTCTACTAATATTGAGTTAAATTTAGCCTTTCGCATGAAGCGCCGTTAAAGGTCGAATTATGCAATTTGCACGACATCAGTTACTAATTGGAATGTTTAAATCCAGCATTTCATTTATTTAAGTTAAACAACTCAAACACGTGAGTCTACTAATATTGAGTTAAATTTAGCCTTTCGCATGAAGCGCCGTAAAATGTCAAGTTGTCCATTTTGCATGCCACCAGCTACTAACTGTAATGTTTGAATCCAGCAATTCATTTATTTAACCTCCGCAATTCAAATATGTGAGTCTACTAATATTGAGTTAAATTTACCCTTCCGCATCCCAGAGTTGCGGTTAAGACCATTCCTCATTGTTTTAGATTAATTTGGGGGGGGAGGTTACCCCCTCCCCCCTACGGGCCCCCCGGGAGGCTATCTCAAAAATTTCAAATAGCAACCCCTTTCCTGTGATATCTCGTTAAAAAAGCCATAACATTCTAAGACTGTTTGAGGAAATCGAAGGTGATTATCGTTTTTCATTTTAGATAAATCGAAAGTCAAAGTTCGATTTCGATCCATTTTCCAATAACTAGATCTCCCATTTGGAAAGTCGACATTTGAAAAGCTAGGGGTTCATCTACAAAGCAAGTAATTTTTAGATAATTTACCATTTTTACATAAATTTAGACAAAATTTGGTTTTAGAGCCCCCCAAAAGTTATAAAAAAATTGCCCCTCGAGGGGTCAATCTCCAAAATTCCGAAGCATGACCCCTATTGAGTGATATATTGCTCACAAGGGCACACTAAACAGAGAATTTTAGCGCAAACCACAGGTTAATATAATTCTTAGTTTTCGATATAGCGAATATCAAAGTTGGATTTTCACCCGTTTTCAAATTTCGATGTATCAAAAAAAAAGCGATATTTACCTGCAGTTTGCGCCAAAATTGTTAGTTTAGTGTGCTCTTTGGAGCAATGTGTAACTCGATAGGAGTCGCGCTTCGGAATTTTTGAGAAAGACCCCTTGAGGGGCAATTTTTTTGAAAAATTTTGGGGGCTCTAAAGCCCAATTCAACTAAACTTTTGTCAAAATGATATGTTTTTCTAAAAATAACTTGCTTTTTAGAGTATTTTAGACACCTAGTTTTTTAAATTCCAACTTTTCAAATGGACGGTCTGATTATTTGAAAATGGGTCGAAATTGAACTTGGACTTTTGACTTATCGAAAATGAAAAGCGATATTCACCTTCGATTTGCGCTAACAGTCTTAGAATGTTATGCTTTGAACGAGATATCACAAAATAGAGGTTGTTATTTGAAATTTTTGAGAAAGCCCTCCTGGAGGGCCCTCTTGGGGGGGGGGGGGGGGGTTGACCGACCAAAAAAAATTTATCTAAAACGATGAAGGTCTAAATCGCAACTTTTTATCTCAACTCGTTCAAAAGTTAGACAGTGGGTGGGGGAAACATCCATGTTACACCTTCTATGTTGTCCCCAAAAAAGTATTTACTATAACTCATAAGAAATAGTCAGTGGCGCCAATTGGGGGAAAGCAGGGGGAACCCCCCCCCCCCCAAGGATTTTCAATGTGGCCGAAAAATCGAGTCAGAGAGATTTTTTTGAAGATGCACGGCAAAAAAAAAAAAAAAAAAAAAAAAAAAAAAAAAAAGTCATCCAAATTTTTGGAGGGCCTGCCCCTCCCCCCCCCCCCAAACAAATCAGAAAGATAGAGAGATGCACGACTAAAAAAAAAAGAAAAAAAAAAAAAAAAAAAAAGGGGCCATCCAAATTTTTGGAGGGCCTTGCCCCCCCCCCCCCAGGTAAGTCTGAAATTGCGCCCCTGGAAATAGTAAGATGAACTTCGAAGAATTAGTAAAATCAAAGAAATGCATGAGTTGAATGGAGTATGAAAATGATAAACACAACATTTCCAATTAGTAACTTCTAGCATTGAAATTGTGAAACCGACCATCAGAAAAAGTAAGATGAACTGCGAAGAATTAGTAAATTCAAACAATTGCATGAGTTGAATGGAGTTTGAAAATGATAAACACAACTTATCCAATTAGTAACTTCTAGCATTGAAATTGTGAAACCAACCAATCAGAAAAAGTAAGATGAACTGCGAAGAATTAGTAAAATCAAGCAATTGCATGAGTTGAATGGAGTATGAAAATGATAAACACAACTTTTCCAATTAGTAACTTCTAGCATTTGAGGAGTTGGATATCATTAAACTATAATAAATAGGAAATATTCGTCGTGACTTTTCGCGAGCAATTCTAGCTCAATGGATAGGACACTTGTCTGTCACCGATGCGGCCCGGGTTCAAACCTCTCCACCTTCAGGTAAAATTTGTAACTGCAATTAATATATGTCTATATGTCTGTGTATGTAAATTCAGTGTGTATCCTCTGTATGTCGATGAATTGTGTAATTACATGTCTAATAACTATTCCACAGCAACAATAACAACAAGTGAGATTAGTACACAATTTCTCAACCAGAGTGCGCTATTTATTACGGAATTTTAGTGAATTAGTAAAATCAAGCATTTCAAAATGTTCTTTTATGTAAACCAATGAGTAAAATCAGCTCCGAGACATTGGTTTTTTCAACTAATTACAAATAGTAAATACTACACTTTACAATTAGTCATTTCAAATGCGTCAAGTGTTGCTTGAACTAATGAATTAGTAAAAAATAATTGGGGGATAATTTTTGTCAATTAGTAAGTTCAAGTAATTACTTTGCAGATTCAAGAAATGAGAAGGTCAGTTGAATTATTCACAATTAGTAAATTTAAGCAAAGTTAGAATAGTAGAAACAACATTTAAATGTGGTGTCCATACTTTTAACTAATTGAATTAGTTGAATTAACTCTGAGCGGGTTTAGATCTAGCAGTTATTTTTTTCAGTGTATAAGGCGGAAAAAATCGATTAATCGGAAATGATCGTCGCAAAGTTGTGTAATTTGGATTGGTTGCTCATTCAAAAGTTTTCTCATGTTTAGAATTTTGTTTTTTTGCTTTTACTTTTTTTTATTTTTAGTGATGACTTAAAAAGACGTTGCGGTCACTTCGTTTCATGCGCCATGGATATTCATGTAGTTTGTAGGCATTTGTCATCACATTGCGGTTCGTTCGTAATACTATGCGCCGTAAATGAGTCAAAATCAAATGTTGACTTCAAAAATGAAAGCAGTGATCTGCAACCTGAAGAACCCTCGAATTATCATGGAAATTCAAGCAGGTATTAGTGGGGACAAAGGCACCTGGCCAAAATATGCAACACGCAACACACCTAATACGCGTGTTGAATGTTAAATGGTATGCTTTGCATTGCGTATTGCATACTCTGGCCAGGTACATTCAAAGTCATTTTTAGATTTGAAAAAAAAAAAACAAAAACAAAAAACAAAAATCTGTATAGGTTGCCATGTGGCTTAAAGTCGTAACAATACAAATTGAGTCCTGTCTAGGTATTGATAGTGCCTTGAATAAAGACATATGTATAGGATACTTATCGGGCCTCACATTACACGTTCCTGAGCCTTGAATAGAGTTAATTATATTCCTCGATATGCTTGTATTACTGATTGAATGATGTTTCTTTCATTTATTTCAGTGGTATCATGATGTACGATTTGGAAACGTCACATTTAGTCACTCTCGTTCACGTTCACCCATTCAAAATTATGGAATTCAAGAGTATACTTTTACGTCTTACATACAGTTGAGGTGGGGGGGGGGGCAAAAATAATATCAAAAGACTCCTGAAGGTTGGCTACCCGGAATATTCATATCGACTAATTTAAACATCACAGGTGGCCAACCTAATCCAACAACTAAGGAGTCATCTCCATCAGTCATTCTTTTTGTCCCCGACTATACACTGCCTATTTAACCCTACCAGGTTTGATCAAAAGAACGCCACTCTTCCGTGAGTATAGGGAGGGTAGTCAACTGTTTGTACTCGGGGGAGTTGGAATTGCCTACACGACGAATTGAAGGCGCATGTTATCTTGTAAGTGTCAACCTCCAGAATCGCGTTTATTCTGAATCGCTAAATGCAGGAGCAATGTGAAATAGACTAGAGGAAAAGTACGAGTATACTCGGGCTTCGTCCATAAGGGGTTAACCCTTTTACTACCATGTGACGAAAGCAAATTTCCGATTACGCACTCAGAATAAAGGGGTAGATAAATATCCCTACTCTGGTGTGTTAATTTTGCCTATGCTATTAATTGAAGGCGATCTAAAGAAAAATATTTTGCAAATGTCGACAACTTGAAGAATTTTGTGTCAGTAAAAATTTTAAATGTTGTGATGCAGATCTACAATAACAAAAACGAGTATAATGAAAAACGCGTGGGATTGAAAGGGTCCATAGTTTCACCATTCCCATAAAAAGAAAATTAAGTAATTTTTCTCCCCCCTTCCTCCCAAAATTCCTCACATTTTTTGATTCTCGGACTCACATTTAAACTGACATATTTACAATGTTGTCAGATCTAACGATGCGGCGCAACTGATTAGTTTTGTTTTACGCTAATAATTTTCTCGTAGGAAAAGAAAGCTTCAATTTAATGGCGAGTAAAAAGAAAGGACATTCAAAAACCTTGGAAAATGGAGAAACTTGATTATCCTCTAGTTTGCTTTCATAACGTTGTTTCGCTTCATTTAATTTACAGAGCAGGGAAGAGAAAGGAAGGAGTTGGGTCAACTTTGATTTTGGATAGGTTAAGACACGCAGATGTTTCCGAGCTGATCAGGCGCGATGCTCGCGATGTATCAATATATTGCTCAAGGAAAAGATAACTGGGCTGAACCTAAAAACGGAGTAACAGTCTCCTATCTGTCCCATCCTCGCCGCATCGCATCTTTTTTCGTCATTCATCGAAAAATGCATACTCTCTCACAATCATGTATCACTTTTATTTCTCTCTCTCTCTTTCTCTTTCTTTTTCTCACTTTCTAGTTGCCTCCAATGCGTTTCTCCTCCCTCTCGACCCCTCCAATTCCTCTCTCTCTCTCTCACTCTCTCTCTCGGCCAAGTTTTAATTTGTATAAAGGCTTAACATTGGACAATTGAAAGAATTAATCTTTTGATTGCCTCAGGCGGTTTAATATGCTTCCATACGTCCGCATCCTAGGCCTCCTGTCAGTCAACTATGGGAAACGGCTTAGCTGCTCCCTTTGAGAAAGGGTCCCCATTTTGTTTATTTTGCCGGTCCCCATCTACCCCCTCTTGTCCCCCCTCAACTCGAGTCATGTGCCGATATCGGCCTGTATAACCCGTTTCCCCTTTCTTTCACTTTGTATTTTCTCGTCTCTCCATCCAGTCTTTTCCTCGTCAACGCTTTTTCTTTCAAGGTCACTGCGTAAAATCTTATAAATTCTTCGATCGTTTTATTATTTTACTTCCAAGCCCAATCGAAAGCTCATTGTTATACAGTGATTTCTCGTGCGTACTGTTTGCAATTATATATAATCAGTTCTTTGGCGCGTTCATGTACAGCGAAGTAAGGAGGAGGTAGAAAATTGAATTTTGCACGTTTGATTGGACCATTAAAGGTGGAGGTCTCGGTGCCTTCGGGCAAAAAACGGAATAACCGAATTGCAAGAGTGTCGATGTTCATTGTTCATTCTCGAATTCCAAAACTCGAAGGGTTCACAGCAAGGTATATGGAAGAACAGGTATGGACAGGAGGCGGAGCCTATCTCAGTAGGTGACGGCTACGTCACAGATGTTCTAGACGGTCGCGATAAAATTCGCTTAGCGTTCCAAACTATCTCACTCACTCTCCCGTGATCCCCATCTCTCGCTACTGTAGTAGGTGACGGCTACGTCATCGCCAAAGCAAGCGTGTCGTCATCATTTGGCGGGAAAACTCGAAAGCCTCTTAAACCCCGCCTCCTGTCCATACCTGTTCTTCCATATACCTTGGGTTCACAGCGCCAAAGCTAGATGCTACCTTGGATTGGAATAGTGCGTGGTGTGGATCTTATAATTTCAGTGGCGAGAAAAGGTAAAAACTCGAGAAAAAATTCATTGTGATTTTCACTTTCTAAAAAAATTGCGAAATTGCGTTTCTACCATTTGAGGGACAGTTTTTAAACAAACCCGCTCTTCAATTTTTCGAGTGGCAAACATTTTAATTTTTGAGAACTTTCTTTAATAGTCATCATGTATATGTGTCCTCTTTTTCCATGGCGAAATCCCTGCTGCATGGTTAACATGTATCTTTGCGCAAGAACTCACCCTGAAGGCCGATTACAAGACCGAGTCGACTTGGATGAATCAAGTCGATTGAGCTATTCGTGGGATAGTTGGTGCCTGAATGATTTGTTTGACTGATGGAGAAGTCGAATCGAATCGACTTAGATGAATCAACTTAGCATTCCCCATAAGATACAATGTATCTATTGAGTCGATTTGATTCCCTAAATTGACTCGATCGTTCGTAATAGGCCTCCAAAGCCACTAAAAGTTATCTATCGTTGAGTTTTTCTATGATATATTGACAAGAAATAGATATCACAAAAAATAACTGCTGATTTAGAGTCACGGAAAGAAAAGATTGTACTCCATTACATTTATTAGATCTAGTTTATAGTTCTAGCTGTTCCAATTGTATTAAATGAGTATATAAAGAGAAATTAGAGTGATGGTCCAATATATTACAACCAGTGGCAAAGCGTGCAATATGGCAATGTTGCATTTTGTCCACATGCAACCCATGAAAAAGTCTAATTCAAGGGTGTTTGGTGAACACCCAGTAGTTTGATATTTTTCATGGGTTTCAATGAACACAATGCAACGTTGCCAAATAGCACGAGGCATGCCTCGCGACTGGTACATGTCATTTTAATTTGATGTAAATGCGAAACATGGAAACTTGTAAATAGTGAGGGTCCACCGTTGTAATGGAAGAGTGCAAAATAAATTAGTAATAATGCAGTTCGTTAACTGTCAGCTCGCGCACTCTTTTTGAAATGTCCTTTTACCAAAAAATCCTCAAGACTTCTCCGGCTCATATCTGGACTTACTATCTATTAGAGTTTAGTTATGATTTTTAAAAATCTTAAGGGAGACTGTCGGATTTTCTTGTGACACGGTGGTTATATTTAGCTTGCGTTGGGTCTCAAACTCTGGACATACTCTCTCGCTTGCCTGAAAATGAAAATACAAGTCTGCGAAACACCGCAACGATCGAGAGACGCAAAAGATTCAAAAGACGCAAATAAAATAAGTTTACTGTCAAGAAAATGGGACAAAATTAAAACGGGAATAAACGGGGCTAAAATTAAACTTGATGTTTGAACATAAAAATAAAAATAAACAGGGGTTGAAACCAGGGGTGTCCAACCCCCCCTGGCTTACTGACGAGTTCCCCCAAATTCAATAATTTGACCCCCCTCACCGGGGGGTCTGGGGGGTATACCATACCCCCCAGGGTGGAGGGGGGTCCGGGGGCCCTTCCCCGGAATTTTTTTGAAAATTTGACCCCCCAGATCTCCTAGCGGGAAGTCTGGAGGGCAGAGAATGCCCCCCCCCTCCCCAAATATTTCAAATACTTGAAAATTTTACCTGAATTTTGTTTTTTTTTTAAATTTTTTTATTATTATTATTTTTTAATTATGTTTTGCGGTTAATAATGGGATTGTGATCACCCCGTAACGTCCCGTTTTATTTTTTTTATTTATAATCATTAGCTTTTAACCCGTTTAAATTTGTTATTCATATATCTATCTATCTATGTATGAGATGCGCTGACGGAAATTAAGTTTAAGAGGAACAATAAAAATGATGAATAACAAGACGAAGAAATGAAAAATCTACTATTGACATGGGTTGATACGACTCAAACTCCGGGGGTCTGGAGGGTATGGAATACCCCTCAGGACAAGCGGGGGGTCCGGGGGCCCTCCCCCGGAATTTTTTTCAATTTTCCTTACCTTCAGATTGAATTTTACGGTACTTTTATGTATAGTAAAGTTGAAATGTTCGAATATATTTTCGATTTTTCCTCGTCTACCTCCATTTCATATACATCGGCCTCTTCTCTATCTTCTCCCGCTATTTTTTGGTCTGCTCTTCCTTCTGATTCTTTTAAGTCGACCGGTTATTTGAATACTGGCAATGACTTAGAGAGAATGGTGTCGGATATTCAGTGGCGCACCGAGAAATTTGTCTTGTGGGGGGGCGGTTGATACGACTCAAACTCCGGGGGGTCTGGGGGGTATGGAATACCCTTCAGGACAAGCGGGGGGTCCGGGGGCCCTCCCCCGGAAATTTTTTTCAATTTTCCTTACCTTCAGATTGAATTTTACGGTACTTTCATTACAATAAAATTGAAATGCTCAAATATATTTTCGATTTTGCCTGCACGAAATCTTTGCTCTCGACTCATAATTGGAGGCAGAAGAGTCAAGTGAAATGTGCGGTTGAAGGTGCCATGGAATATTCACCAAGGGGCTCATCGAGGGGGGGGGGGGGGTCCGGGGGCCCTCCCCCGGCAAATTTTTTCAATTTTCCTTACCTTCAGATTGAATTTTACGGTACTTTTATGTACAGTAAAATTGAAATGCTCAAATATATTTTCGATTTTGCCTGCATGAAATCGTTGTTCTCGACTCATGATAATTGGAGGGAGAAGAGTCAAAAGGAATGTGGATGAAGGAGCCATGGAATATTCACGGAGGGGGTTCACCGAGGGGTGTATGTACAACATAACAATGGTGAAGTTTCTTTTATTTTATTATTCAACGAATAAGCCTCCCCCCCCAACGAATAAGCCTCCCCCCCACGAATAAGTCCCTCCTCCCCCCTAAACGAATGGCATCTTCTTAACGAGGTAATTTTTATGAAGTCCGGGTTAATTTTTTTTTTTTTTTTTTTTTTTTAATAAAGGAATAAGCCTCCCCACAACGTAAAAGCCCTCCCCCCCAAAAAAGTCCACCCCCCACAAAAAAGTTTTTCCCCCCCAAGAAAAAGTCCTCCCCCCCCAACTAAAATGCCCCCCCCCCCAAACGATTAGCCCTCCCTCCCAACGAAAAGTACCCTTCCCCCTAAAAAATGGAACGACCATCACTATTCACCATTTTTATATGTTACCTTGTTGTGGGGATGGGCGCTCGGTTAGGGGCCTCTCAGGGGGGGGGCGGTTGGGGGTTCTCGTTGGGGGGGGGTTGCTCGTTGGGGGGGGGGCTTAATTTTTAAGTGAGCCTTATTCGTAGAAAAAAAAAAAAAAAAAAAAAAAAAAAAAAAAAAACGGAACTTCATAAAAAAATACCTCCCCCCAAAAATTTTAGTGACGAGTAGCTCGTCACGGTACCCCCTTGTGGACACCCCTGGTTGAAACCACTGCACCAGGAATCCGATAAAAATAACTAAAACGTTTTCGCTTTGATAGCTCATGTCAGTGGCGGATTCAGAAAGTGATTCAGAGAGGGAGGGAGGAATTGAGGGGAGCTATGAATTTTTAAATTCGAAGCGTCATGATCCCCCCCCCCCCCCCAGATCCACCACTCTGGGTCATGTAATTGTGAGAATATCCTTTGAAACAAGAAGGAAGAGAAGGAGAAAGAAGGGAAAGGAGTTTTCGTCAAGTTTGTTTTGTTCAAAAAAAAGTTAATTTATAATTACTTTGACTATACATGGTTCAATTATAACACTGTGCAACAGCCTGTCTGTCCCCCTGACGAAACCTATTTTTCTCGATCCCATGGGTATTAAAACGAAGGAAAATCGCCGTCAGAACCCTACATCTTGGGCGGGAGGGCTAAAAACCCGCCATTTTTGAATTTTCGCCAATTTTGCTTACCTTTGATCGATTTTTCCAATTTTTCGGTACAAAAACCAATCGAACAAAAAAATCTAATTAATGCATCTGAAAGAATATTAAATTTGCTACAAATCCGTGTAATCAGATTCATTTTACTATATTTTTTTCTTTGGAATAATTACGCATATTCCGAAAAATTACCCTCAAAAATTGCCCAAAAAAATCGACTTTTCCTCAGTTTTTCCCTTATATATTCAGATCCAGAAATTCAATGTCAAATCCGTTTTCATAGTCTTAAAGCGCATAAAATTTGCTACAAAACCACTGCAATAATCATCGTTTATTCAATTATTTGGCGTCGTCAGGTGCTTTACAATGAGTGCTCAAAAACGTCAATTTTTGCGATTTTTCTCCTCATATAGGCTACCATTCAAACCCAAATCGCTCCAGGTCAACCCTATGAGAAGAATGCACCACTTTTTTTTTGAAAATTGAAAATATGGCTGATGGGAAACAATAATTGAACACCTTGGAGCCCTCTGCTGTCCGAAAAACTCCAGATTTTGAGAGAAAATCATCTTTTTACATACTTCGAAAGAGCTGTCAATTTTCGCCTATTTTCTCTCGTTTTTTAATGCGGTGTTACCTACTACGCCCGAATGAGCAAAGTTTCGCAATGATTGTGCAGAGCTAGACTTCGAATTTTTTGCTCTCCTCAGTGAAATTCCGTATCTTAATGGTTTAAATTTGAAGGTTAAAGAAGGCATTTCGTGTATTGGGTAATCGGGAGTTGTGTTAGGCTCAAGATTAGGTGGCCCTGAAAAGGGCTGTTTTGAAGGGGAAAAGAGATGGGTTGTTTCATCTCCCACAAGGAATGGGCTGAGAATAAACAATTTTCATTTTTTCAGGGATGATAGAGCGATGCGTAGGGAGTTTGAAAATGCTCATTTTTTGTTTTAGCCCCCCCCCCCCCCAAGAACCGGGGGGGGGGGTTGGGGGTCAATGGAAAAACAATGTTTGGCCATAACTTTTAAAAGCTTACAGATAACAATTTTTTTTTTTTTTTTTTTTGCAAAGAAAGAATCATTGAAATACCTGTCTGTTGATGTATAACATGGGTAACAAGTTGTAAAGCCTCCAATTTTCATCAAGATATTGCCTTTTCCAAATTTAGAAAATTTGAAAAATCAGATTTTTTACAATTCTCAATGGGTCTGTTGCAAACTTTTGCTACAGCGCTATAGAGTGTGCAATCTAATGTAAAATCGCCTGAAAAGTCCAATGATGGCATCAGAAAGTAATGAAATGCAACAATAAACTCACAAAATGCGTTTAATGAAATCCAAGATGGCGGCAAAATATTGAGCAATCTGTATGCATGCACCACGAACATCCAAGGATAGCCAACCTCACAATATCCATCACAACCAATCACAACGTAAATAAACACATAACCTCTACCTGCAGTGAGGTTGTCAAAGTTGGCAATCCTTGGATGATCACGGTGCATACATTCAGATTCCTCGATATTTTTCCGCCATCTTGGATTTCGATAAACGCCTCTTGTGAGTTTAATATTGTATTTATTGACTGTATGATGCCACCAATGGACTTTTCAGGCGATTTTACATTGGAGTAAACACTTTTTATCGCTGTAGCAAAAGTTTGCAACAGACCCATTTGGATTGCACGGAGGAAAACCAAAATCGCCCAAAAGAAATCTCATGTCTTCCCAGTTAAAACGAGTCCACGAGATTGATTTCGGGAAACTGTTCGTCTTCGATTTATGAAGTTTTAAAGTCAACCCCTATCTGCTAGGCAGCCATCTTTGGCAGTTAAAAAGTTTCAAAGTGTCAGAAATTGCTATTCTTGCGTTTTCAGGGATAACGTTGTTATCCGTTACCGTTACGACGAAGCCAAAGAAAATAATTCCTCCGCATGGAGTCGACCAAATTCAATGACAATTGAAAATGGCGGGCTTTTTAGGTCGCAGAATTAAATTCCACCATCAGGTTTGAAAAAATGTTAAAACCATGGCTGCCTAGCAGATAGAGGTTGACTTTAAAACTTCATAACTCGAAGACGAACGGTTTCCCGAAATCAATCTCGTGGACTCCTTTTAACTGGGAAGACAAGAGATTTCTTTTGGGCGATTTTGGTTTTCCTCCGTGCAATCCAAATTGAGAATTGTAAAAAATCTGATTTTTCAAATTTTCTAAATTTGGAAAAGGCAATATCTTGATGAAAATTGGAGGCTTTACAACTTGTTACCCATGTTATACATCAACAGACAGGTATTTCAATGATTCTTTCTTTGCAAAAAAAAAAAAAAAAAAAATTGTTATCTGTAAGCTTTTAAAAGTTATGGCCAAACATTGTTTTTCCATTGACCCCCAACCCCCCCCCCCGGTTCTTGGGGGGGGGGGGGGCTAAAACAAAAAATGAGCATTTTCAAACTCCCTACGCATCGCTCTATCATCCCTGAAAAAATGAAAATTGTTTATTCTCAGCCCATTCCTTGTGGGAGATGAAACAACCCATCTCTTTTCCCCTTCAAAACAGCCCTTTTCAGGGCCACCTAATCTTGAGCCTAACACAACTCCCGATTACCCAATACACGAAATGCCTTCTTTAACCTTCAAATTTAAACCATTAAGATACGGAATTTCACTGAGGAGAGCAAAAAATTCGAAGTCTAGCTCTGCACAATCATTGCGAAACTTTGCTCATTCGGGCGTAGTAGGTAACACCGCATTAAAAAACGAGAGAAAATAGGCGAAAATTGACAGCTCTTTCGAAGTATGTAAAAAGATGATTTTCTCTCAAAATCTGGAGTTTTTCGGACAGCAGAGGGCTCCAAGGTGTTCAATTATTGTTTCCCATCAGCCATATTTTCAATTTTCAAAAAAAAAGTGGTGCATTCTTCTCATAGGGTTGACCTGGAGCGATTTGGGTTTGAATGGTAGCCTATATGAGGAGAAAAATCGCAAAAATTGACGTTTTTGAGCACTCATTGTAAAGCACCTGACGACGCCAAATAATTGAATAAACGATGATTATTGCAGTGGTTTTGTAGCAAATTTTATGCGCTTTAAGACTATGAAAACGGATTTGACATTGAATTTCTGGATCTGAATATATAAGGGAAAAACTGAGGAAAAGTCGATTTTTTTGGGCAATTTTTGAGGGTAATTTTTCGGAATATGCGTAATTATTCCAAAGAAAAAAATATAGTAAAATGAATCTGATTACACGGATTTGTAGCAAATTTAATATTCTTTCAGATGCATTAATTAGATTTTTTTGTTCGATTGGTTTTTGTACCGAAAAATTGGAAAAATCGATCAAAGGTAAGCAAAATTGGCGAAAATTCAAAAATGGCGGGTTTTTAGCCCTCCCGCCCAAGATGTAGGGTTCTGACGGCGATTTTCCTTCGTTTTAATACCCATGGGATCGAGAAAAATAGGTTTCATCAGGGGGACAGAGCAAAACCCAAATTTTTTTGCACAGTGTAATTAGATATCTTATTAATAATGTGTTTAATATAAAATTAATATTATTATAATAATATTATTACTATATATTCATTATTATTATAGGGATTAATATTATCAATATACTTATAATTTATAATATTAATATACGTATAGTCTATATTATTAATTATATTATTTTTATTATATTAATAATAGTTTTTAGTTATTTTAAGTTTATTTTTAAGTTGAGTGATTTTTTATGGATTTTTATTAAAATAAGTATAACTTTGCCGTGATTTTTTTTTTTTATTTTGAAAGTTGAAAGTGTCATGTTATCATGTGTCGCATATTTGAGGAAGAACGTAGTGCTCTCGTGAGAGGGGCAATTTCGAGGTTTGGGTGACAAAACGATGAATCCGCAATCTTTCCACTGGTGCATCGAATCTGTTGTCAGACCTATAAATCAGCCCCCGAATCTGATCGTAAAAAATGCTTTATGAGTGAAGATAGATGTTAGAAGTAAGCCCGCCAGAGAGCGACACGAGCTTTACTTCATTTTTCACGGCAAGATCTCCATGCACAGAATATAAGTGCGCAAAAATAAATTTATACGACTAAAAATACGAGAGTAAAGTGAAAACTTCTGTTTAAGAGCTCTTAACGTATACGAATATAACGTACTACATACATGAATAGCTTATTGTACTTACCAACTTTATCTGAGCTTTTGTAACTGAGCGTACTCTGACTTCCCACGTAAACTCTTTGTCTCCCTCGAGTGTTCTTTTTTCCGCAATTCTCTTTGACAGCTTTATTCATTTGTTTATTCGTTTATTTTATTTTATTTAGCTATTTACATGTTTTCTTTTTTTATCCCCCCTTCCCCTCCTGCCAACCCCGCCACCCACCTCTTCTCCTGCACTCTTACTCTATCTCCCTTTCGTGTTTACTTTAATTAACAGCGAAACTTTGCTGAAAAGCTTCTATGAGCCTCTATTGCGCTCCGTATAATTACCGTTCTGGGCGAATTTTCAAAATGCATCCATTGATCGATTCAGTTGTTTCAAGCCTGACTTTAAACTTTGTTTTGTTTATTTCAGTTTAACTGCGTGGCTTTCAGAAGAGATCGAAAAAATAAACATCAAGTCTTTCGATACAATTTATATTTGTTTAAAGTTGATAAAGTCCTTGATATGTAAACTTTTACATCAAAGAGAGTTTTTTTTTTTTTTTTTCTTCTTCTTTTTCGTTGCTCTTAATTGTTTTCGTTTACTAATTTTACCGGATGATAAGTCTAGTGTTTCTGAACGAATGGAGCATATACAGGGTGTTTCAGACCACTCGTCCACTATATTTTGTAGCGAAAACGGCGCAAGATATGGAAATTCTGAAGAATTTTTTTCAATGTATATCGACCCCAAAGAATTCAGAGAAACTATTGCCGTCCCCGAAAAACGGTCCCTTAAAGCCTAATCGGGCCCCATAAAAGTGCAAAATTGCTGTTTCTCGATGTTTTCTTATGGGACGGGTGTTTCTTTATTTCAGAAATGAACTTTTTTGTTTAGGGATTTTTTCTTAATTCTTCAAAAAGTGGCCCTTTATTCTCAAGTTAGGGGCCATTTTATAAAAAATTAGGGACCATTTTGAATCGCTCGCAGTGATCTTAAAAATTGTCGGATTTCAAAAAAACTGAAAATGTTCTGAATCAGCACATCAGAAATAACCAAAGACTTTCAATGGAAGAGTGAAGTGAAGGATTTTTTTTTTTTTTTTTTTTTTTTTTTTTAAAGATGGAAAATTGAAAATTAATTATATCGAAAAGCATTTGTTTTATTGCCTTGTTTGCTTTCTTTCAAAAATGAGTTTCTCTCTCATTAAAAAAATAAATAAATTAATTAATAAATTTAAAAAAAACAATCATCCAAAACCATAATGACTCTTGAGTCATTGCGGATTTACCAAAATTCTTTGCGAGTTTTATGTTCTGAGAAAGTTTAGCTATAGAGATACACTATTAGCACTAATAGCATACTTTACATTGCAATTTGGCAAACAATATTTGACTGATGTTTCAGTGAAGAGAGCGACATTTGAATGATATGCCAGTCTCGCGATAGTGAGGTAAATATCATCATGTATGATATCATTTGAACCAATTACGATGATGCATGACTGCTGATTTTCACGAAAAATTCAAAATTTCAAACAGTAACTAAAACGGACCATTGAGTTTTACCCAGTTGCGGCATTCGCATAGATGCGCCTTCAATTTGAGATACATGCAATAACCATCTCATCGCCGAATAAGAGGTCTTATCTCACAGTCGATTATTACAAGTTCTCTTATTCGTGTCGATTTCAAACATCGACAATTCTCGTCACGTTTGAAATGAGTTTTGCATGACACTGGTTTTGGCACACACTCTTACGGGTTTTCATCCGTGAGATATTTGCCCTGAGTCACGTGACTCCAACAATTTACAAGGAGAAACAATTTATTTAAAAAAAAAAAAAAAAGTCAAAAACAGTTTCTGGCTGTTTTCTTGAGAATTCTGATTTTCATTAGTAGAATTCGGACCATTTTGACCAGAGTAATCCAATGAGAAACGTGTCAGAACTCAACTTAAAAAGACCATAGTTCTGAAAATTGTCAGAATTTATTTTTGGGTACCGACTTCCTTTCATTAGAATTCCGGTCATTTTGAGGAGAATATTTTTCTCCTCGTATCGCGCAGTAATATGTATAACTTCTTTAGAATATTTTCATGAGCATGTTCCGCTGCTTTGCATTTTTATGGCTCATTCCGTCGCTTATCTCGATTTCTTAAAAAAAAATTATCACTCATCGTACCTTTTATTATTTTGTATATAGACTAGGTCTTAAAATAATTTTATTTCCATGATTAAAATTGGAAAAAAAAAATAAGTCAAACAAAGCAGTTTCACTAACCAAGAAGCTCTACAGAGATCACCCGGCGTATAGATCCTCCCTTCATCATTTCTGAGAGTGAGGGATGAGGGATGTCATTGCCGAATAAAATATTTTGCTTTATTCGTAGATACACCTTTTTGTTGCCATCAAATGTAAAAGTTCAAAACTCTAATAAGCTCAAAATAGTTAAATTAGATTTTAAGGAAACAAAGAGAGGAAAAGGAAAATGGCAAGATCAATTCTTTTTGGGTTTCTCGACCCCCAGCCGAGAAGGTTGCGGGTAGCGCCGCGCCGCGCCAAGCCGGCTTTGAACCCGAAACGCAACCTATAAATTAGTTTAAACTCGGCAATCTTTGAAAGGGTAACGATCCGCTCATTTCAGTTTGTTTCAAGTTTTGAAAAATGTACGTATGCATTAGCCGCAGCCAACAAATGACCCTCTTTTTTTTTTTTTTTTTTTTTTTTTTTTTTTAAGGCCGACGTAATCTTCTGACAGTATTCGGACCATTTGGTAGACCAAATGCTAGTGTAACCCTTTGATATGAAGGAGAAGGTTACAAGGTTGATGTCGAAGCAAACACGGGCTGCGAGGAGGCGGTAATTTGCTTCCCCTTTGACCGCGTATTTAAATTGTTTCAATGATCATCCATTTTTTATCTCTTTCCTTCCCCCATTCGTTTTCATTCCGTTGAAAGTTGAAATGCTTGCTTTCATTATAGATGCGGATTGAATTGTCTGATGAACTGTACCTTTAGAAATGGTATCAAGCAATGGAAGTTCGTGCTATTTAGCAACAATGTTTTTTGCCATTTGAACCTCGGTAAAAGTATTGATCTCTCAGGGATTCATTGAATCCCCTGAAGATCGATTATTTTACATTGGTTTAAATGGCGAGAATCTGTTGTTGCCACATTTTACGAGCCGCAGCTGCCTGGCATCTTGGCATTTTGTCCATTTGAACCTATGTAAATGGTCGAATTTGATAGCCATCACAGATCCCTTTACAGTTCGACATTTGTCTTGGGTTTACGTGGAAAAAATACAAAGTTGCTAGACTACATGCTCGCCACTGGTATCTATGACCATTGATCTTGCCTATATGTGATAAGGATGAAGCAGTGGCGTAGACTGGGTGGAGGGGGTAGGTTCCAGGTGGTTTAGACAACAACGAGAGTTTTATTATTATTATGAAATTTTGATTTGCTCAAGACCTACAAGGCTTCAAAGTTCCTATCTTTTACCCCGCTAAATTTTAGCTATGTCCTTACGCCGAGAAACTTTTCAATTCTCAAAGCAATACTTACTAGAGCTCGTTTCAGTAGTGTAGGCGCACCTTATAGACCTATAATCTTTGGAATTTTCAACATTATTTCTCATGTTACCAAATGAAAGTTAATGAAAATACATTGAAGCGTTGGCATTTTATTGAGGAACGCTTAAAAATCAAAGATTTAAAGTTGGAGGCAAGTTTTGTTTAGATTTATGAAGGGAAGAAAATTGGGTTTTCACCAAAGATTATGGTCTAGGTGCGCCTACACTTCTGAAATGAGCTATACTAGAGCATTAATTTGGTCGATTTTTTTTTCCACCGTGATTTTGCAGACTTTGTTAAAATGTTAAAAACGGCTCCTACGTTCAAAAAACATACTCGATACCAGAGTTGGGCAACCCGATAATCAGAAATAATGAAATCAGTCTGGCAACAGAGTTGATGCGTGAGATGTGCCACCATTGCCTGTGCGGAGGTATGGGATCCTGTAGGATCGTCAAATTGGCATCAGTGAGCTGAAATCCACCGCAACAACTGTAGAATTGCCAACCTAACATTTCTAAAACTCAAACATATAAAATTGACCCAAACACCTCCTCAACGGGTTTATTGGTTTTGTTGACAATAGATTGGTGAACAGATGACACACCATTCATCGGCAGTTAACTCTGCAGTTTGACGGGCCGTCAAGTTGCACAGTTGTTTGACAAACAGAACATCAACCAAACATGCAACGCGGTTGGCTCACCTGCCATTTTGAGGTGGATCTCGGCTCATCGATGACAATTTGACGATCCTACTTTGAGCTTGTACGTAGGACTTATGGTCAATTGACTAAATAATTTGCCGAATAGTCTGATTTCATTGCGTTGCCAAACTAGACAAATAAATTCGTTAAATAATATTTGCCACACTTAGCTCGATATACCCAGTTGCGGCTCAATCAATTTAGCAACGTTGTAATGTGTCCATTTAAACCCACGAAAAAGGTCGAATGCGAAGGTGTTTCCTGAGTGCCTTATAGTTCGATCCTTTTAATGGGTTTGAATGGACATATTACAACGTTGCCAAATTGCACACTACGCCCGCGCCACTGGCAACAAGGCTTCCCTTCCATTTGAATATACCAATAAGTACAACAATCGATCGTTGATCGTTGGTGAAGTGTAGCTACACCATCGAATTGATTGTTTTCTATGAAATCAAATTGAGGAAAAACATTGTTGCCAAATTGCACGATGCATTGTTGCCACTAACGATGCTAAGAGACGCGTGCGCGGTGCGTCATGGTGAGTATACAGTTTTTACTCTTTTTTTGTTTTTTTGTTTTGTTCTTTTTCTCAGTTTACAAGCGTGCGCGCCTTTAATTAAACCATGAGGCAGAGAAATGGATGAGAGGAGGGTATGGGAGGAAAGAGAAGTTGTAACGGGGATCCCGCGTCATTTGAAACAAACAAAAGGCTCTCTCGTCGTCTGGAGCAGGAATACAAGGAATACAGGGTGGCGCAGGGTCTGAGAGTCGATTCTTAGCCCAAGGCCATTCTCGGTGGCAGATCTGGGATCCCTCCCGTCGGCTTCACTGACGCGCGCCACCGAGGTTACAGGCGTTCAAGTTATAAAGCTCCAAGCCAAGTTTACACTCGCGATTATTCGTTCTAGTAACCAATAAACTGCGGTTTTGATCACAATACTCTTATAAACAATACTTGACACATTAGACACATATCGGACGATAGCTATAGTCCAGGCTGATCCATTCCAATAACCATGGTCAAAAATCGCCGCTTTGGTTGCTTCGACAATGCATGCACTCCTACGCTGATAAAAACAAAGTTTGAGTACAGCCAAGACACCCGTGTAAAATACCTTCGCGGAGCAAAAGTTCTAGCTCTACCGGAGAAAGGTAGTGATTCGATGCCACGCCACAGCAACTTTCTCCGCGTGGTAGAGCTAGAACTATAAATTACTCGGTGGAGCTATTTCAAAAGGCTATGCTCCGGTTGCATCTAAACTTTGTTTTTTTCAGCGCACGCTTCGAAACATTTCGTACGATGCAATAGAATTAAAGAATTTGCCTGAAGAAGGGCACATAAACCATCGTAGGTGTTTTTTTCTTTAAATTTAGCCTTTGACATCGATATTGGCCCCCCACTCCGTTTTTTGGGCCCTGGTACCAAGTTGGCGGGCTGTGGGCCTGGGCCTCGCTGGGGGGATATTAGCTCTAATTTTTTTTAAAGCTTGAGTGAGTACAGCCTACTCTTACTCTAAAGCTTCTATCTTTCAAATAGCTTCCTAAAAATTGGGAGTGGTTCGAAGGGAGAACATTCCTTAACTTGGCGAGCAGACCCTGGTGCCACACTTTGTCAAAGGCTTTAGCCACATCGAGGAAATCAGCTGAAAAAACTTTTTTATCTTCGAGTGCTCTTTCTATTTTATCCACCAGCCAATGTACTTGCTGTATTGCGGAATGATTTTCTCTGAAACCAAACTGGCGGTTTGGAATAAATATTTCTGATGATACAAAATGCATTAGTCTTTTCAGGTAAAGTCGCTCGAAGAGCTTTGAGATAGAGGGAAGTAGCGATATTGGCCTATACGATTAAAATTTCTCTGGTATTTTACTAGCCTTTGGGATGACAATAATTTCAGATTTTTTTCCACTTTTCTGGAAAATGCTTGAATTTGAGAATTTCATTTAATATTAGGGTCAACTTACTATAATCATGCTTCTGATGGTATTTCTTTTATAATTTGCCCTGTAATTAGATCCATTTCCGGGGCGTTTTTGGCTTTAATTTTATGCTTTATCATATCCAGAACCTCTTTCTCTGTAATTGTGACAAATAATTCTTCTTCAATGACACATGGGTTAGTAAAATCTACCTCCTCGTTGGGCTCTAATTCTGAGGGGTTTGATGTAAAAACTCCTTCAAAGTGTTCAGCAAAGCTTTCGGCTTTCTCTAAGGGCATAACGAGAGTAAAAAATTCAAGAGAATGAGTTGAAACCAACCATCAGGGGTAGGGTACACAAGCTTAGTATTTTTGCACTTATTTTTAACCAATTTTTGATAATTTTTGACACTATCGGGCAGCTAACCCCCGAAATATATCTTATTTTCGCGTTTTTCAGGGTGTCCGCCTTGTCAGGTGTAAGGACGAGTTTTTACTTCTCTTTTAGTTATTACTTTTTCAAAAACTATAATGATCGACAGAGAGCTGATAACATTTTTTATTAAGGTATCGATCCAAATGTTGATTTCATAAGATTGAACGGTATCTCACGATTTTTTGAGCTATAAAATTTTTTCGAAGGTGACAGGTGAGTACTTTAAAATCTGGTGTTGACAATTCCCTTGATTTTTACTGATAACTACAAAGGAACTATTTTTTAGGGTCTCGAAATCTGGCAAACCAATAAAATATCCAGTGTGCTCAATGGGAGTAGGTACAATAAAATATATAGTACACACACCGTGTAATTATAACTATGCGCACCAGTTTTTCCCTGCAAAGAATGGGAAGGCTGGACCGACCGGTCGCGACAAAGATCTCATATTCAATGTGACAGGAAAATGAGACCCGTGCGGTTAATATGAAAATGATATTGGAAAGGGTCCCTCGGGGATCGGAAGCTCACTAAAAAACTTGCGTGGCAAATCGTCTCGTTAAAAATCCATGTTTTATTATTAGCCTTTAAAAAAGAGTGGCGCAGCGGCGCACAGTCAGTCTGAATGTAGGATATTCTGGACATCCTTTTACACTTCTGATGTTTGAACGTATGCAAAAGGACCATTTTTTGGAGGTTTCTAGTATGTAAACCCCGTTAAGGATGTATTTTTTTTTATTATTATTATTATGATTTTTTTTTTTTTTTCCCTTTCTAGGTTTATGTAGAGAAAGACAGCAATACATCGCAAATCCGGCTCTCGAGCCAACTCTAACTAAAAATGTCAAGACTTCTAAAAATCTCCGGAGGAAAAGGCAAGAAGGTCAATTTACAAAATTCGATGTCTCGAATGTGAAAAACTATATCGACCTCCGGTTTGCGCCAAAATGCTCAGTTTGGTGTGTTCTTTCGATCGATGTCTAATTCGATAGGGGTTGTCTCACGGAATTTTTCTGATAGCCCCCCGTGGGGGGGGGGGCTTAAATCCTATAATTTTGACTAAGCTTGTGTCAAAGCTGTATGTTTTTTTTTCTGAAAAAAAAACTCGATTTTCGGAGCATTTTAAATTCCTAGTTTTTTAAATTCCCAATTCTCAAAGTGGAGTAATGATTTTTTGAAAATGGGTCCATATCGAACTTTGACCTCCGATATATCGAACACGAAAACGATATCGAGCGGATGTTTACGCCAAAAGTCTTAGAATTTAACGCCTTTTCAAACGATGTATTACAAGATAGGGGGTGCCTTAAGAGAAAATGAAGTTGACCCCCCCCCCCCCTCCACAGCCTCCGGGGTGGGGGGGGGCGTCTAAAATAGCTCCCTCAGACAGCGCTTCCGGTATAAATAAGAATGGTCCAAACCACATCCTTTTATCTCAATTAGAAAAAAAGTTAAGGGGGGTGGGCGGTCCTTTTGAATAACCCATCAGAGTTAAAACTTTTCCTATTAATTCAACCGGACGTCTGTTTAATAATTATTATACTTAACTGGAATTCCTGTTACTTGACCAGAATTCCTGTTGTAGTAACATGAATTCCTGTTGCAATAATAGGAATTTCTTGTTAACATAACAGGAATTCCGGTTAAGTAAGTATTAACAAAGACGTTCGGTCACGGCAAGAAGGAATTCTTCTCAGTGTTCTGAGGCAAATAGAGACCAGAAATTTCAGTCAGGCCAAAAACCATGTTGAATTCCAGTGTGCGGTAACTCACACACCCTTGCTCGTGTACAAACGAGCGACACCCCTCACGTCCGCTCTGATAAAGTTCTCTATTCTTTCCGCCCCCTCCCCCTCCCTCTCCCTCACCCCTCCCTCATCCACTACCCTCTTGATATGCTCGTTTAAATTATCATTCAGCTTCAATTTCAAACCTCGATTCCCGCCCACCTTGCTTAAACAACTGCGAAATCGTTATCCCGGTTCATATACATATACAGTCTAAGCCTGTGAGGAGCCTTGATACACTTAAAATTTCCATAATTTTTTTTACATAAGTAAATACTATGATTTTCAAAAGAAAGTATCCTGATTGAAATTCTTACTGTCATAAATTTTTTTATTGTTTTCAATAGAATTTTTTATTTTTCATGGCATACTTTAAAGAGGCATTCTATGTTTACGTTTAGTTCTTAACCCCTAAGGGTTCTTAAACCCTTGAATAGAGCTGTTGCAAACTTTTGCTACAGGCTTATTGATAGTTGATTATATGGTAAAACCCTGCAAAAATAACGATTAGCGCACTAAAATATCACGGAATCCACTCCCAGACTCATAAAATACTTTCGGACGTGAGACCGTAATGGCGGCCTTTGCCGCCGATTATATTGGATTTCCTTATCTCAATTAGCTTCATCTTCACGAAGTGTTCTCGCGACACCACACAAGAAGAAGAAGAAGCTTACAATTGCCATAAGATTTCGCTTTTGAAAGCATTATATGCGTTTGGGAGTGGATTTCGTGTTTTTTTAGTGCGCTAATAATCTTTATTTTTACAGGGTTTTGCACCGTAATCATAACTGTTAATAAACCTGTAGCAAAAGTTTGCAACAGCTCCATTTTGCAAAAATTGTTTAAAGGTGACCAAGATTTGAAATGATAAAAATTTCGACCAGGGTACCTACTTTCTTTTGAAAGTCATAGTACAGTAACCCTTTCAACCCTAGTAATTAACCCTTTCACTCACAGTGTCAATTTTAAGGGGCATCATTTTATATCAAGCCTTATGAAAATTCGAAAAAATTGACTCGCACATGACACCATCAACCATCATATGAGAAAAGTTCGTTCAATTTAATGGTATAGGTTTCAGATTACAGAGACTTTTTTGCTATAGTTTGTATGCAAAAGGGTTAAAAAATGAATTTTCCTCTATCGCACGATGAACAGTATTAAAATGGTAATTACTGAGTATGGCAAAATTGATTTGTGGTAAAACCATCCCAAATAATATGAGTAATGAGCAGTTATAGTCTCATTGTGCTGATATTTCAAGCAGAGAGACCGGAGAATGTCTAATGTCTTTATGAATCAATTTTTCATCGATGCTGTGACAATGCAATTAAACTTAAATATAGTTCTCAACCCCAAGAGGAATTTTAAAACGACCCAGATATACAATTATTTTTTTCTATTTCTTTCAAATTCCACTATTTTTGCAGAAAAGAATCTTTAGGGATTTCATAACTTTTCAGTAAGAAAATCAAAATTGGGAAATATTTCAGTTAGGTCGTTTCCAAGTTGAAAATGGTTTGCAATCCACTTCTCGATATACAACACCTTCCCTCGTGACGAGCACACCTTCAAACAATCGCGAAAAACGGTTAAATCCGGCGTTTATCGTTTTCATTTTCTGTTTCTTCGGGGAAAAAAGAGAGAAAAAAAAGAAGGAAAAAGATACCTATACATCAGCAATAATTATTAATTATTACTGTACTGGAGTGCAAAACGCAAGAAAGGGAGAGGGGCTTCAATCGCGATGGTCGGCCGCCCGGTTCGGCCAAGAGAGGTTCACGAGACCACAACCAGAATAGAGCTGGACACAAAATCTTTCATTGATCAGGTTCAATTCGATTGATTCTATTCACAAGCGCGACTGGTTAAATTGATTCGTTCAATCTAATAATAGTATGGCTTGGTTTTGATTTAATTATTATTCGTTCATTTTTTTTTTTTTTTTTTTTTTTTTTTTAGTTATCAGTCTATCGATTGGCTTGTCGCACTTCTTCGTCGCTCCCTACCCAGAGCTAGCTGTTTCATATTTACGAATCTCTCCCAACCACAGGCGTAGCGTATTTGGCAACCTTGCGGTTTGTCCATTTAAACCCATGAAAAAGATCGAAGTATTGAGTGTTCGGTGAACATTTTCTTCGCATTCGACTTTTTACATGGGCAGTGGTGGTGTGTGCAATTTGTCAACGTTGCATCCAGTCCATTTAAATTCATGGAAAAGGTTGTACGTTGGGGCGTGCACAGTGGACTCCCCGGAATCGATACTTTACACGAGTATAAATGGACTAAATGCACCGTTGCCCGATTGCACGAGCCGCCACTGAAATGGGTTTAATTTAAAGTCGTAAAAAACAACGTTGCCAAATTTCGCTTTACGCCACTAGTCACAGCATATACATCCTGAATCCCAAATCAGTTGACCTCTACTTATACTCTACATCTCTGTCGCCCGTGCAGTTTTTACTTTCTACTCGTCCTTCCGTTGCTAAGCTGACTATTCCTGGGTGTCTTACACCCTAAATACAGTGGCGTAGCGTGGAATTTGGCATCGTTGCAGTTAGTCCATTTAAACCTATAAAAAAGATCGAAGCGTAGAGTGTTCGATGAACACCTTTGCATTCGACCTTTTACAAGGGTTTAAATGGGCAATATACAACGTTGCCAAACTTCACGCTACGTACGCTTCTGTCGGAATATACCTAGTCTAGCTCTTCTTCTCACAAATAGTTTCCATAAGTTTCTTTCCTCTCCTTCTCTCTCAATTACCGTTTCATTAATTATAATTATTTTGTCCACCCATCTTATTTCAAGCATCTTGCTATAGCACCACTTATTTTCACATGCCTATATAATCTGTCTTTTTGCCTCTCCTATTGTCCACGTCTAACATCAATAAAGTGCCATAAGGTTTGATGGTTGAGTTCAACGGTAGACCAGCGGTGGTGGACAGGTGAATTTTCTGGCATTCCGCTTCGTTCGCATACGTCACTTCTCTTCTTTCTATTTCATTACACTCTTGCGTGTGGAGCCTTCGTTGTTTTGGCTCTATTTTGCCTCCGCCAGTGGCGCACCGAGAACTTCAGTTTGATGGGGTTTTCACTGCAAATTTTCCATTTTCTGAGGCATTAGGGGGGGGGGGGGGGGGGGGGGGGGGGGGTTGAAAGCAATTTTGGCCGAAGATGACCTTTTTTAGGGCAAAATCTTGATGCTTGGGGGGGGGGGGGGGGGTTGACCCTAAAACCACCCCCTTCGATGCGCCACTGGCCTCCGCAAAAGTCTAAAACCAACGACCATTCAGAACTTGTTGAGTGTTGGTACAATCCCAGTAAAGAACTTCACTGAGAAAAGTTTTCCTGTTAATTCAACCGGACGTCTGATACTTAATTAACCAGAATTCCAGTTGTTTCAACAGGAATTCCGGTTATTCCAATGGGAATTCATGATACTCGACCGGAATTCCTTTTCTATTAACAGGATTCCTGTTGAAATAACTGGACTTTATTGTTAAAACTATACAGGAATAAGTAAGTATTAGCAAGACGTCCGGTTACGGCAACAATAAATTTTTCTCAGTGTTCCAGCAAGAGATTCTAGACCAACCCAGACCCCCTAGATGAAAGCACGGTTCCAAAGCCTTGTACATAAATCACCATTAGTATCGTTCAAAGGAACGACTCCTTACTCACCAAAGAGTTTTGGGCGTTGCGCCGAGGCAGCCGCGCCGGACTCTTTGCGGCAATTCCAGGGAAACATGAAAACGCCTTGGCCTGAGTGTCTATATTGCGAGACTTGGAACACTCAATACTATACTATCCACAGTCCACACACGGCACGGGACGCGGGACAGCATGCCGCACGGCATGGAACCAGAATAAAAGCGGATTGACCCCGTAATTAGCAGTGTCTTACTGGAGCTGGGATGGATGCCCCAGCATCCAGAGTCAGAGTCAGTCCCAGAGTCAGTCAGTGAACAGTGGTCAGAAAATGACCGATTTAGTGATCAAATGTAATCAGGAAATTAGAATCATTAAAAATCATTCATTTATATATACCCACAAGGATTAATTCTAACTAGTTACATCAGAGTTAATTTTATTTTCAGCAAGAAAATATGAAATGAGTGTTTGAAACGACGATTTTAGGTTATTTTTTAGGTAATTGATTTTTGATTGGGAAAAAATGTATTTTCTACAACTGTGCGGTCTGGCTCGAGACGCTAGACGGAGGAGTCTCCAGTCGGGGTCGGCCAACGGCGGCGCCTCAGTTCGGGCATGCTCAGGTCACGCCTGCAACCAGGCCATGGGAAAGGGAAAAGAGAGAGAAATGGAGAGATTTAGAAAGAGATCGAACGAGAGGGAGAAAAAGTACGAGAGGGAGGGGGAGGGGGGTTATGAGATCACAACCATCGACTGTATCGCGCGGCAAACGGAAAAAGGGGAAGGGAAACGTATTCCTCCATTCCCCATAGTTTCTCGAAAAAACGGATCGAAGAATTCACATCGATTCTATCCTCGATTGCCGGATCTGGAGTGATTCGTTGGTCTTGAAAATTCAGGTGTGATGAACGAAAAAAAGGCTCAAAAAATGAGGTGGAGTAGACTTTGGGCGAAGAAACTTTAATTCCAGCTAGAATTATGAGTTTTAGGCAAAACGCCTCATTTTTTAGGGGTTTCCTTTCGGGAGACCATGGAGTATATGTCACCTCATGCGGACCTAAATGCTGGTTCTTGACAGTACTGTTTGAGGTATTCAATTATTTTTTTATTTTTGAGGCCGGTATATACTTATATATGTTTGAGGTTTTCCAGAATTGTTGAAAGTTTCGGAATTTAACATTTTTAGGGTTTTTTATAGTTTTTGGGCACAAGCTCTGGAGTAATTCAAGATTTTCTAAGAAATTTTCCCTAAAATTTCAGGAAGTTTTAGAAAAATATCAGCTGTTTTTTGCATTATCACGGCATTGTATTTGCTATGCATTTCAAAAGTTAAAGCATTTTTTTATGATCCTCAGTATCCCAACATAAAGAAAAAGAAAAAAAATCCGAAAAATTTTCCTGAAATTTTAACAAAATGTCTGCATTAAGATTTGCCAACAAATAGAAATTCATATTTTTAAATATATCGAGACATCGCAGTTCTCAAAAATACAAGAGAATTTTGTCGAAAGTCGATTCCACGTTAGAGATCATTTTTTGAATTACCATGAAAATTTAACTAAAATTATTCGAATTATTCTTATGTTATTCCTATCATTACTATTCATTCATCTTATGACAGATGAATATGCTTGTAGTGTCAAAACTTCGATTTACTAATAGGAATAACAAGAGAATAATGCGAATAATTTTAGTTAATTATTCACTGTTATTAAAAAAATGATTTTTGCCCATCACTGTTCCAAGATGAGCGTCCTCCATGAATCAACCGTCATTTAAAAAAAAAAAAAAAAAAACTTGCTCCTAATTTTTTCTTTTTTTTGATTTTGACAGAGCCGGCAACATTGATCCCAACGTTGTTGTCTCAGTTCCGCTCCTCTCTAGCACGAGCTCTCACGACTTTTATCGCGTTTTGATGAATTGGCCGTCCTTCTGATCCCACCGTCCGGGTCCCTTCAAAGACAAGCCTAATTAGATGTATCTGATGCCTTGTTTGCTTGCTTAAAGATGACCGTTCGGTTTGAGACAACATCGAAGATTTTTGAAGTAATTTATCGATTGATGTCTTTCAAAAAAGAAAGGAAAGCATACAAATTATACGAGGTACCATTGTAGTACAAGCGGAGCCATAATGTCCTGCATCGACGGTTAGACGCAACCCGCTCTACATCTAGGCCGAACCTCGCACGGTCTTGAGAGAACAAAAGAAAAGAAGATAAGCATTATTTGTACATGTATGTGTAATGCGAGTTGCGTCGAATCGTCGACGCAGCAGGACTTATGGCTCTGCTTGTACCAGCAAACTCCAAAGTTTTGCGCCATAGTTCACACTGAGCGCAGAAGATTGCTTTGATTACACGAGGGTTAACCACTTATCTCGAATTCTTGACTCATTGACTGCTAAAACTTTTGCATTTGAAAGTACAAACATAGCGGTTGTACACATAGCGACTTGCGTGAATTGCGCGATTTATCGATATCCCTTTCCATACAAACTAATGGAAAATAATCTTCAGGCGCCGTAAATGCGAGGAAAATGAAAATCGATTGTTTGTGCACCGCCACGTCACTGACCGACACATACTCATTTATGCCTCGCAGAGAAATCGCAACTTTATCAGTGCGACGGAATCAGAAAAACTTCAAGTTATCTTGAATTTATTTTTCAATTCGTCACTGCCGCAGCTTAAGTGCTTCACCCTTCCCGCGAAAGAGAAAAAAAAAGACTGAGAGAGAGAAAGAAAAAAGGAGATGAAATCGATGAGATAATGACAGACATTCTAACAGAGAAAGGGGTTAGTTTTTAAGAAGTGATTCAGTCGTTAAAGCCTCCCTCTCAACCCCACCCCCACCCCATTTTCATCCCTCTCTCAGTGGAGGCCCGCGAATGCCGAGCCGCCGCGCCGCGATTGAGTCCGAGGGAAAGATAATAATTTGCAGCGCTTTTGAAAATCCTATTGTTATCATCAACAAGACAGGGGTGAGCCGGGTATTGTTATGATCATGCCTACCGCAGTCAGGGTGCTGAGGGGTCTCCCGAATACCCCTGTTTTCACCGCAATAGGGGGCAAAAATAACCTCATTATTACTCGCTGACTCGCTGACACGTTCTCTCGTTCAATTCAACCTCTCTCTCTCTCTCTCTCTCTCTCTCTCTCTCTCTCTCTCTCTCTCTCTCTCTCTCTCTCTCTCTCTCTCTCTCTCTCTCTCTCTCTCTCTCTCTCTCTCTCTCTCTCTCTCTCTCTCTCTCCCCCGCCTTTAGTCCTTGCCTCTTTACGCGTATTGAGTCATTGCACCCATTCACTGAGCATTCTTCCTTTTTTATTCATTTGTAATATTATAATTGCCTTTGTTATCCCTTCAATGGCTTAGAATCGAGCTGTTGTCGCGTTTGCAAGGAGATCAAGAATGTATATGGTCTTCAGTACACCAGAACGACGCGATTTGACTTCAAACCTTCCGTATAATTTTTCCGATTGAGACAAAATGTCTAGCATTAATTGCTTCCCTCAATCTTGGGAAATATCGCCGTATCGGTAGCGCAACGAGAAATTCTCCATCTCTTTCTTTTTCCCATTAAAATGTATTTGTTAGACAAGGATGGACAAGGAAATAAAACCCCCTCTTTCTACCCCTTTTCAATTTATACATTCATACAGAGGAAGAAAATGGGATAGGAAACGTCCCAATGAGCCATTGAAAGGTATTTTTTAGCTAGAATATCTGGTTGACCACTGTGGTTAATTTTACGGAATAATTTGACTTTGCCATCAAAAAAAAAAAAAAAAAAAAAAAATGCTGGTAAACTCTGTAAAAATCCCCCCACACTGTAAAATTCATCTAAGTAACACCAAACTCTTGAAGTTTTGTTTCCATTTTACCAAGATTGCTTGCAAATTGGAGAGTTTTCGAGGATAAAAGTAAAATAAATGATGTCATACATAATACGAATTTATAGCCAGCTGTAGTATTTTTTGTCGGTGATTCGATGATTTATCTAAGATTTTACCTGTCGATTGATAGGGGTCGCGTGACGTTTAAAGTACCTGAGAAGGTCCGATAGCTCACCATCTCCCCTTGAAAACGCACAGCGGTTTAAGGTAAAACTTATTGAGGGGCAACCTAATTGATCCATTTTGTTATGGTATCATTTTAAAATTATCGTGCCGGCTCACCCTACTATTTGGTCTCATTGACCACTTATAGAACACACAAATAATAAAGAACCGAACGGATAATTTATTGAGTTCTATAATCACTTAAAACGCGCGTACAACTTTATATATTTTATTGAAACTGTGTGATTGTTGAGGCAGAATTTAACCTTTAACTTAAACGAACAATGTGGTTTAAAATTAGAAAATGATATAACTTTTAGGTATCAATATCGCAGCGTTTACCCTTTCATTTGGTACCCCATACATGAAGTAGTTCGAATTGGAATAATCTTGATCGACAAATCGCGGATTTAATTTTATTTCGAGAATATTCAATTCCAAAGTATATCATCGAAAATAATTACGATATGTAAATAACGCATTTGAAACGTTAAGGTGATTCCATCAGGCGAAACTTTTTTAGATTTCAATCCGATGGATAGCGCTACTAGTCGCTTTTGGGAAAATTCGTGTTTTTGGAATTTTGAATTGAAAAGAAAGTATAACTGCAAAATCCATGAATTCCAGCACCTGCACAATTCTTTATGGATATTTTAAGACCCAAACTAGCAAAATTGGTTGAGATTTACATCCGTAAATTGAGAATTTTATTTCGCCGTAAGCTTAGTGATTGCGGGTGATAGTGTGTCTATCTGCCTCACTCGCACTCATTGAGGCTTATGGAAATTTTCCTATTTCATAATTCCCGTCTTTATTTTTTAGTGTTTCAGCTTAAAACTTTCAGGTTATCTTCCTGAAGTAATGTATGCAGGTATACTGACGTTCCTAAAATTTGTACTTTTAGCGTTAGTTTGTCAATTTTAGCCAAAAACTGCAGTTGAATTTTTGAGCAGCACGATGAGGTCTTCACGGTTTGAACTAATCGACCCGCTGGATTCATCTTAAAAGAGAAGTTTACCTTGTGTATAAGCGCAGCCAGCTGCTTAAGATGGGGGATGTAACGAAACTCTGGGTCAATATTTTTACCATTTATTCCAGAGGTCATAAAATAAATGATTGATTTTTTTCCATCAACGCAATTGATCGAAATCAACTCACATTCTATCCAGCAATAGATTGTAACGAGCAAGGGCGGATACAGGGAATTGTCTTTCTCTCTCTCCTCCCATTTGAAAACGTGCGTTAGAAAAGGACAGAGGAGGGGGCCAAAGTCACGTGATGGCCCCCTCTGCTGCCCTTAACACTTAAGTTCAAATGGAAGGAGAGAGAGAACGACAATTCCCTGTATCCGCCCATGGTAACGAGTCGGTTCTCAGCCCGACTGTTTGATTCCCTTATTCATGCCCTTTCTTACCAGAAAATCCATTCAATCTTCCTCGGGAAATCTTAAGGCGTTTTGGTTCAAGGTCAGGCGCGGGCAGGCGCGGTCGGGGGGGGGCTTACGAGGCTGACCCCACAATCACACCCGTGAGCTAAATTTTTACACAGTCTACAAGGGGTTTTCGAGGAAATTGTGAGTGAGTATATTGTTGCAAAAGTAGGTTTGAGAGCTTCCCCCACTTCCCAGTTCCCCTCCCCCCCTTCGATGGGACATTCGCCCCTCCCTTGAAAGATTTCTAGATCTGCCACTAATCAAGGTGTATTCCTGAATCGCAAATTAGATCTGAAGGACTTTCTTTTCAAGTTGGAGTCCAAAGTCAAGTAGATCTCAAGTAAAATTTCTATATTGATACCGTCTCCAGAAAAAAGGGGCCATAAAACAACAGGGGCGGCTCTTCAGTAAAATACTTTCATTTGCTCACAATGCACACTTTTTGGGAAGAGCACTTCCACAGCTGTTTTTATGGGCCTTTTTTTCTAGAGACTGCCTCAATCGCATCCTTAGAGATCCTCAGTGCATTTAGAAGCCATTGGAAAATAAAAACCAAAGAGTGACGAGGAAAAACAATTGAAGAAGGTAAAAACGGTGTCTTCTTTTTGTCCTTTTAGTGAATAAAAAGCAAGAGTGTTTCTGATGAGGGGTGGTTCTGCGGCTGACCTCTGGACCGCGTGCCGCCGCGCCGCGCCGTGACGCTCGACGCGTCGGGTGTTTAGAGAAAGAGAAGTATATAGTGATAAATGCTGAGCCTTGAACGTCGCCCATATAAGCGCCATAACCGTATTAGCTCGGTCCGAACTACAAACCTATACGATGCGATCCTTCGATCCGATGCGCTCCGGAACGGAACTCGGTGTTACGCTAAACGGATTCTTCCTAATCTTGTAACGTCACGTTGGAGTCGCGCGTCGCTCCGGAAACACTTCCTCCCCCCCCCCCCCCCCCCCCCCCCACTTCCTCACCCGGCTCCTAATTTTCTCCCGAGCTTACTCTCAAGGGAAATTTCATTTTTCCCTGATCTGTCATCGTTTCGCGACCCCTCCGCTCTTCCTCCTAACACCGCTCGATTATTATTATTATTGGTGATATTCGTGGAAAGTATTTTTCCCGCGAAAGACTAACTACTTATTACAGCGACACTTTATTAGAACAGTGGCGTCCCGGGAAATCTGGCTACGTTTCACCTTTTTATTTTATTTGAACCGATGAAAAAGAATCGAGCTGTAGAGGTTCAAGGTGAACTGCCTTAAAATCGATATTTTACTTGGGTTTGGATGAAAAACTACAGCATTGCCAAATTTAACGTGACGCCACTGATATGGAAAATATATATACACTATGCGTATGTTTTTTGGGGGGAGGGGGGAGGAGGGGCGTTGTAGCTTTTCAAAAAAATAAAATTAAGAAATATTATGGAACACGGATCGTATTATTCTATAAGGTAGGTGACCCAAATGTGGCCCGGCTCTTAAGGTGGCCCACCCCAGCTTATTTCAGTTAATTACACGAATTGACGATATATGGCGTTAGTGCTGAGTAGCAGGATGCTATCGCTTCTCCCACTCCAAAAATCAAGAGCATCGGACCACTCAGTTGGCACGGAACAGTGCAACGTCCATTTTCGCAGGTCTTCAATTATTTTCACGGAAGTAAACAATCGTAAAAGCTAAGCCCTTAAATTGATTCCACCTTTGACTTTCAATTCATCATAATCATTATAATTTCTGGTGTAATTAGGGTCTAGATTCCGTTTTTGAACAATAAAATAGCATTTGAATACTTATTAATGAAATTTAAAAGGGAATGTCCACCTTTAGGTTCATCAAAAATATTAGGGGTGGCCACCTTGGGTGCATGTTTTGCGCGATGTCAAAACTCTACTTTTTTTCAAACTAAAAAAAACCTCAAAAATAAGCACATTTTAAAAAAATGAAATTAAAAATATGATAGCCAACTGTCTGAATAGTAAATTGACATATTTAGTTTTTTTTTATCTCTCATGACTTGTACGTGCATATTGGCCCCAAGCATAGGTATGGCCACCTTTGGGTCACTTACCTTAGGGATTATAAAGAAATTCCATTTAACAATTACCTCTGAACTCTCATTAACTTAACGATTATTTATCGTAAAATATCAGAACGTTTGATTGGATCGATGAAAATTCTGGTAATTCAAATGGAAATTTCTTTTCAACCGTAGAAATTATTGCAGAGAACTCAGCGATTGTAAAAGAATTTTCGTTTTAGTCCATAAATGTTTAACAAAAAACATGTCTTCGTATTATCCAGAGCTGCCGTTTTGCGTGTAATCAATGGTATTTTTCAATGCACATAACTCCTTTACAAAAAGTCGGAATTTAAAAAACTAGGAGTCTAAAGTACTCTAAAAAGCAAGCACTTTGCAGATACAAAAATTGTTTTGACATAAATGTAATCAAAATTTGATTTCAGAGCCCCCCAACAATTTTTAAAAATGTTGCCCCATTAAGGGGCTATCTCAAAATTTTCGTTGCTCCACCACTATCGAATGATACATCAATCGAAAGAACAAAAATAACTGAGAATTTTGGCGCAATCCGGTTATCGACATCGTTTTTCGCATTCGAGGTATCGAATTTTAGGATTGGTTTAAATTGAACGTTAAAATTCGATATCTCGAATAAGAAAAACGATATCGATATCCGGATTACGCCTAAATTCTCAGTTATTTTTGTTCTTTCGATTGGTGTATCATTCGATAGTGGTAGAGCAACGAAAATTTTGAGACAGCTCCTTTGCGAGGCAAAATTTTTAAAAATTGTTGGGGGCTCTGAAATCAAATTTTGATTAAATTGATGTCAAAACACTTTTTGTATCTGAAAAGTACTTGCTTTTTAGAGTACTTTAAACTCCTAGTTTTTTAATTTCCGACTTTTTGTATAAGCGAGTTATGATTTTTGAAAATGGGTCCAAATCGAACTTTGACGTTCGATATCTCGCATAGAAAAAAAGATATCGACATGCGGTTTGCGCTAAAACGCTCAATTTTTTACCTTCTTTAAGTGAGGTATCACAAGATAGGGGTTGCCATTTGAAAAAAAAAAAAAGTTAGGGGCGCCCCCACCCCCAAGCAGGGGGCCCAAAATTTTGACCCCCCAAAAAGTAGTTTCTATTTATCTAGGAACATTCCCAAAGGTTGGTTCTTTTATCTGCATAAATAAAAAAATGGCGCAGCCGTTCCGGGACTTTCCAGACACCCTTGTAGTATAAATTATTTATGAATGTTCACTTTATTCCAGTTTCGTTAATTCAGCATAGGCGCAGCGTGTATGGGGTTTGGGGGGTTGAAGCCCCCTCCCCACTTTTTTCATCCCCCAAAAGTTCCCCCTCACCCTTTCTTTTTGTGTGAAAAACACAATATTGGTAACAGTGACTTGAATTAAAAGAACCGGAATACGAACAAGCAAAAATAATAATAATAATAATAATAATAATAATATAATCATATATATAGTAAGATAAATTAATAATATAATATAATAATAATATAATAATAAAAAAGGTCATCCCTTTTCAAAAGCCCCCCCCCCCATTTTTGACACCCACGGTACGCCTCTGTAGTTCAGTCTGCACCTATCTGTGACAAATTGGCTGAAAATTTTCTATATTTGATCACAAAGTACATAAATATGTAGGAAAGTTGACCCACCGCCTTCTGTTAATGTTAGCTAAACTTCATGACTCAAATCAATTTTCCGTACTTTGACAGCTAAATGCAGGTATAGGGGCCAACCGTCACCGTATAGATATATGAAATCAATACTTGGCTGGTTTCTCTCAGCATAATAAAGCAGTTCATTTGCGTAATCCGCAATTTGCATCATTTTAGCCATTTAATATAGTTACTCAGAGCAGAGATGGGATCGACCACCAAGGGTTTGGTCGTTCGAGAAGAACTCACTGCAAAGTATAGTGAATGAGAATCGAGCAGTAAAAATGCGGTTAAGAGGATTAAGTGGGCAAGAAACCCGCCGATCCGCATCTATAGCCCACTCCTCGACGGACTTATTAGACCAAACGCCACCGATCCCCCCCCCCTTCATCCCTGTCACTATCATACTCGTGCGGGCAAACTCCCGAGGGCCGTAGTATTAGCGACACCCCCTGAAAACTGGCCTTGGCCCACCCGTTTTGGAAAGGAAAAGAAAGCTTCTCTCATTGACATTTAGTAGTCCCTTCAACGCAGGGTTGCCAGATTTCGGTTTAAACTCTTCAGGTTTTGAACGAACTTAACCTTTATATTCCTAAGGTATTTGATATACGTAGATTACTAAAGGGGAGAGGGTCCTCTCGGACCCCAATTTAAAATTGAGTTATCTCCAGTCTAAATTTTTTTAAATTTATTTTGCCTCGATGGAACTAGTTCTTACAACCTAGAGATGATTTTTGAACTGCCAATCACTTCAAACAAAATTATTTGCCTTTTTTTTCAAAATTTTTATAAAACAAGGAAAATTTCATTTTTTCCAGTGGATATGTCCTGCACATTCAAGATTTTTTTTTTTTTTCACGATTTTCTTTCTCGATTAATTTCTCATATTGAAAACCCTTAAAAGCACAAGCAATGAGCTTTCTAAATGCATTTATTTTTTTATTTTTAATATGTTTTTAAGCTCTAAAGGGGGGTGGAGCCGCGCAGACCTCACGACTTTAAAGGCTTATAAATCCAAAACAAATTGGAAAAAAAAAAAAAAAAAAAAAAAAAAAAAAAAAAAAAAGTGAGAGAATTGCAGACTGCATAAAACATATCCTCATTGACACAAACCTGAAAGCATAAGAACATCAGTACAAAATACAATATTTTATCGCAAATAACGGGCCTGGGGTACGCGTGTCCCCCCCCCCCCCAAAGCAATATGAAGGTTAAATGGGGAGGCCGTATATCTGGCAACGTTGCTTAAGCGCTCGATCCCTGCAATGTTTACTCTCACAGTACAATCAAGCACATGACTGGAGACCAATAGTTAGTCGCGTAATCTAACATTTCAATCGCTTCGATACACAATATACAAGAGACATTTTTAACTCGATTTACTTTCAACGCAAACATGATGGCGCGGCCGGGCCGGTCCACTGAGACAAGTTGAATTTTTCAAAATCCCTCCGGCTCCGCAAGACCCTGTGTGAGGTTATAATGTGGTGGCATTTTTGCGTGATAAAGGTCAACTGTTTACGGGCTCCGGTGTTATTTGTATTAGAGTTTTTCGTGTTTGTGATGATGGTTATTTTTGTTGCTGTGCCCCCCCCCCCCCCCCCCAATGGCTTTTGATATTGAAATGATCTCGACATTTTGCGTAGAGGCAGGAGGGGCGGATGGGTGCTTCTAAGAAAAATCGTCGGGTGACATTTTTTTCCGAATCCTACAGACACTGGAACTTCTCGGTATAGTAATCGATATTTGATAAACATCTACTTCTTAATAAATAATTATGGAACGCTTTTTTGTTATTGGAAGGTCAAATCAAGTAGAAATGTATGTGCCTTTCGTTTTCAAAATGTTGATTTTTTAAGGAAGTTATGATTTTTTGAAAATGGGCCGAACCAGAACTTTACCTATCAAAATATGAAAATCGAAGATTGATGTCGACTTCCGGTTTGTGCAAAAATACTCGGAATTTTATACTCTTTTAAGAAAAAATGGTTCTTTGGACTTAGTCAACCTTTAAGCAGAGCTCACACAAATAACTTTGTGTAGATTATTTGAATCATTTCAATGAAAGGTTCTCCGGCATGTTCAAGTTTACTGCGCAATTCTTTTGTAAAGAGGCCCCGCACCCACCTTGTTCAATACAACAACGTTTTTTGGGCACTAGAGGCAGAGGAAAAGCATGCACCACCTCTCCTAAACATGGTCTAATTGATGTGTTTCAGCGTTCTTCAAAAATCAAGGTAGTTCTCGAAAAAATGGCGCAGTGAAAGCAAAGCTTTCCTTTTCACACCGCATTAAAGAAGTATTCTGCTTTCGATACCTACTTTTGCGGTATTGCATACTTCCCAGAAATTCGATACTCATCAAGTATTCGATATCTTTGGATACAAAGGTAAAATAAAGTCAACGAGTATATCATAAATTCGATAAACCGGAATCATTCGAAATGAAAAGAAAATATCCAAGTATGTATAACTGCGTAAGTAAGTGTAAGTGTAACTGCATAGGTGGATCTAGGAATATGGAATATTGTTGCGCATTCTTTCTATTTGAATGTATGTTAAACAATCGATTCTTGAAGGGACTATAGCCCTGTGACTATAATCGATTTTTATCATGCAATCGAATGGAAAGAATGTACATAGTGTGGCTAGATTGTTCCAGCTTTCACGTGTTTAAAGACTAATCAGAATGCAGCTTTCGAGTGTTTAAAGACAAGTCAGAATGCAGCTTTCAAGTGTTTGAAGACTAATCAGAACAGTGGCGGCTCGTGCTATTTGGCAACGATGTTAACCCCTCATTTGATTATATGTAAAACAATCGATTCGAAAATGAAGCAGCGGTTCACCAGCGATCGATTGTTAAATACATAATCAAATGGAGTGAAGACAGTGTTGCCAAATAGCACGAGCCGCCACTGAATCAGAATGCAGCTTTGAAGTGTTTAAAGACCAATCAGAATGCAGCTTTCAAATGTTTAAAGACTAATCAGAATGCACCTTTTAAGTGTTTGAAGACTAATCAGAACGCACCTTTCGGAGTACGTTATGAAAAATCGAAAATTCTATTGGAAATAACGAAATTTAACAAGAAGAATTTCGGCCAGGGTACTTTCTTTTGAAAGTCATAGTACATCCTTTACAGGTCTCTCAAATCTAATGGGTGGTTTTAAATGTCAAGCAGTGCATTCTCTATTAATTCATATGAAATACGCATCATGCACCTGACTTCAAGCACCTTACAGCAGCCAGTCAGCCACCCAAAAAGAGAGAACAAAAAAGGAGTGCTAGGTGGTATGGAGAGGGGTATTGGACTGGTGTCCAGGACGAAACAAAACAACAAAAATTATGCGCACTGCACGCATCCTCGCTGAGTCTGTTATTAAAAAATTAAATAAATACTCTTCGATTTACGAGACCTGCTCCTCTGATAAGACGCTAGATTACGGAAAGGAGAGAGAAAGAGATAGTATGCGAGTAAGTGTGTATGAGAGAGAGACAGGGGGAGGGAGAAAACCAAGCTGAAGCTGAAGGAGTACCTAGCGTAGTAAAGTACACACCCCCGAAAAAAAAGAGGGAGAAAAATCAAAGCCAAAGAAAAGAAAAAAATATAAAATCCGGCGCATGGATTTAGAGATAGATGCTTCTCTGCTGCGACGCACAGTGGATCAAATGGAATGAAATTTCCCAGACATAATGTTACGGTTAAAAAAAAAAATCAAGATTATCAACAATAAATAGCAAAATAACTTAAAAATTTGTACAGTTAATTGTTCTAAGTAAGAGCTTGAAATGATAGTCAAGTAATAAATGGTTTTTTCGAGAAAATAAAAACTCTGACATTTTTTCAAATAAAAAAATAAAATGGATTTTCTTGTCCGGAAAAATCCAAGTTCCGATCCATAGTGCGGCGACGAAGGACCACAGAGTCATGAAGTAAAGGAAGGGAGGGTTTAAAAAAGTTAGGGTTTGTAATGATCGTATCTCTGGCAGTGAGATATGCTCAAAGGACTCCTCTCCGCTCCTCCGGTCCAGCAGTGTTGCCAAAGTTGGCGGGAAATTCAAAAATTTAACATTGAGTTAAATGGAGAAAAATGCGTACGCTTAGCGGTTAAACGGCAGCCCTGGGATCCGGTATCCCCGTATCGTATCGTATCGCGCGCGGTGCAGTACTCATGTTTCGAGTGGGTGGTTTTAACGTTACTCTCGTTCAATATTTCATGGTCCGCGCATGGAATGGAGGAATGGACCGCGCGGAACCAGCCGAAGAGAAAGGGAAAGGTGGGAGGAGGAGTGAACTGGTGCGGATTGGAGGAACGGAGAGGGGACAGAGTTATTGTTATTTTACAACTCAAACATTATAATTATATAATTATAGTTATTACCCGAAACTATTTTCCTCACCTCGTGGCCTCGGGCCGGGTGCGACGCACGGTCGCCGACGCTAGTGTGTGGCGCGGCGCGGTGCGATAAGGCTCGGCGATCCCTTGCCGCTGAGCGGTCTTTTAACTTGGATGAATGTCTCGGCGAAAAAGTAGCCATTGAATATTGAATGGGCTCTTATCAGTAAAATACGGAGAGTTAGCACTTTTATGCCCTAAAGATCGATTGCGACCCACCTGTCGAATTTCAGCTGTATAACGAATTTGACCTATAAAGTCCCACTGTACTCAGGGGCGGCTCGTGCAATTTGGCAACAATGTCATCCCTCCATTTGATTGCATGTAAAACAATCGATTCGAAAGTGAAGCAGCGCTTCACCAACAATCGATTGTTAAACATACATTCAATTGGAGCGAAGACATTGTTGCCAAGTAGCACGAGCCGCCACTGACTGTGCTATGATCTGAGATCGTCAAAACGTGGCAACAATTCAGAAAGCAAAGCTCACCAATTTATTATTTGTAAACTTCAAATAGCAATTTTAATCATGCACAGTGGACATCTTTTAACGAATAATTTAAACCTAGCGACATCACTGGAAAGTTTTCAATTAAGCCTACTGTCAAGATTTTTGATGACTTTTTTTCACTGATTTTTCGACTTAAACCGTCTTTAACCACAAAGCACTAGGTCGTTAATTACACCTGCCTTAGATAGAAAGTATGGTATACTTCAACAGAGTATGGTTAAGCTGAACCAACTGGTTGACCCAATTTACTACAAACTACGTTGCATTTACCATACTCTGGTGAAATTTTCCATACTTTCTGGCAAACGCCGAAAGCAGCAATGCGTATGGTAAATTGTACCAGTCTTTCTTTTTTCCGTGTACCCACTAGTTGTGTTATTTTTTGGACCAAATTTCAGTCAATAGGTCTGTTGCAAACCTTTAAATGCAGCTTTTAAGGAGGATCAACTCAGGTGGAAAATCACTTAAAAGTAACATTATGAGTACCTATCAAAATGTTAATTAGGATGTATATTGTTTATCTCTAGGCAAAAAAGTAGCCATTGAACATTGAATGAGCTCTTTATCAGTCAAATAAGGAGGATTAGCCCTTTTATTCCCCAAGGATCGATTACGACCCTTCTGTTGAATTTCAGCTGCAACAAATTTTCCCAATAAAATCCTAGTGGGCCGTTTTAATTACAAAAAACCATGATGGATATCGAAAATCAAGGAATTATGGAGTAGGAAAGGTCTTGTGGCGTAGTAAGAGTTTGTGGCACCCGGGGCGAAGCGCTATAGTGTCACCCTTCCCCCCGAACATTTAGAAAATTTATATTTTTGGGAGCCTATTTTTTGCCATCTCTGCAAATATTATAAAATAAAATATGTAAAAAAAAAAAAAAAAAAAAAAAAAAAAAAAAAAAAAAAAAAATCATTCTCTAAACTATCCACACAAGTCGAGTGAATTTAATTCTTCTACACCAGGGTGACACTTTTCGTTCAGATTGACACCCCCCTGCTTCAGGGTGACACTCTTTGCACGAGTGGCAACTGTCCAACTCCAGAGTCACGCCCTTTACCCATGTTGATTTTTTGATTAGACACCCCCTACTACACACAATTTTCTCATGTTTTCTATCATTATTTCAGTATCTCTCTATTTTCCCAATCTTTTTCAATTTTTTCTCTTTCTTTTTCCTCTCCATTTCTTTTTTTTTATTTTTGCGTATTTACAGCTAGTGTCACCCCTCTGATAGTGTCACCCGGGGCGGACCGCCCCCTCCGCCCCTGCCTTACTACGCCACTGCATGATGCCGGGCCAGAGATTACTAAACTCCAGATATGAACAGTAAAGAAGTATGAAGCGCCTTCATTCTGAGTCGACGCAACACATCGTGATCATCAGTTTAATGCTTTATAGCTATCAGCGACGATCGTTAAATAGCTGGGAGAAATGAAAGTTCCCAGTCGAATAAGACTTCCTCATAGTTAAAATCCAAACCGGGGTACGAAGTATCAAAAGTGTGATTTTTTCTAACTTTGAAATAAGTAAGGAGCACAAAAATAAAGCTTTTGTGTACAGCTTTCACAACTTGAAACTTCAGTATGACTGCACGAATAGCTCTCACCTTGGATAAAAATAGACCAAAAATTATCAGAATCACAGCAGCTACTTATGTCAACAGAGGGATTTCTGTTATCACAGCCAGAACTATTTTTATTTGATCTAGAGCTTTGGGAAATTTATTAGAAGACATTATGATATACTATTACTAGAATCTGATAAAAAAAAAAAAAAAAAAAAAACTCGAACTTTCGGATGAAACTGATGAAAGTAACTGATACCTTGTTCACTTACAGCTGTGCCTTTTATAATTTAATTCGGTTGTAAAATTTATACTCCTTTTTTTTCGGTTGAGGTTCTTCTCGAAGTTTTATTTAGGTTAGAACAAACTAAAATAAAATGATCCACAAAAATGTCGTATTTTTTTTGTTGATCTAATTTCTTACTTCTACCGGGGAAAATAATATCGAAGTTTGAAAAGTGAAAAGTTATTGAAAAAAAAAGTGAGAAAAAGCAACTAAAAGCCAAAAGAAAGAGCAATGTAAAAACTATGGTTATGATTTTTTTTTTTTCCTTCTCCTCCAAATCCCAAGTTTAAAAAGTAGCCATGGAACGAAAAGCTACAAGATATACAGCGGTCAGATGAAGCCAGATCTAAACTGAGCAATGTTGAGAGGAAAACTCCTACAAGGTTCAAAGTAGGCAACTTGTTTCACAAAACAGCCTCTTTAAAAATAAACAAGGAATGGCGTATTGCAATCTCAGATAAATTTTATCTAAGTATATAATAGTTTAATCAATTGAGCTTTGCAGGTACAAAATATGTGTTCTCCCCAAGGATGGCATTGTATAAGAATTTTAGCGACTAAGATACGAATTTGGATCGAAGCGTATGAAAGTTGTCGTAGCTCGTAGATACACTAGCAATAATAATATTGAACAGACGCGTTACAACTGAGTTTAAAACGCCGGCAAAAAGATGAATCGGCAACTTGTCAAACACATAATGCTGCACTACCAGCAGCAGCAGCTGCATAGCGCCTTGATTTATGTCTAATTTATGTCCTTGAAACATGAATATGACTATCATTAAGGAGAAAACTTTACAATTTACATAAATGTACTATACATTTGATAGGAACAAAGATACAGGGGTATGGTATATGCAATACGCAACGCACAAAACGCAATAACTTAGAATTTCCAAAAAAAATAAACCCCCAAGTGACGTCATCCCTAAACGAGTTCAATTCAATTTGAAAGATCAACTACAAATCTATTTGGTCACCATGAGTTCTGTAGTACACATACTTTGGGCAACTCATGGTTTTTTAAAAAAAAAAAAAAAAAAAAAAAAAAAAAAAAAAAAAAAAAAACAAAAAAACAAAAAAACAAATAACAAAGAAACAAAAACAAAAGAAAAGGACATAAAACGGGGAAAAAACCGAGAAAAAAATTGATTTTCATGTGAATCTAGATAAAAATTAACCGCTCATTCCACGTATCTACAATCGAAATCGAGAATAATTGGGTATTAAAAACCCGAGATTGAAAAGTTTAATCGACTGACACGGGTCATCTCCTTATTTTTGCCCCCCACAAATCCCCCATGCAGAATTTTCTGAAGTTAAAGAAGACGAAAACGTACATAAAAAAAAATAAAAGCGAGAATAAATTTATAGGATGACCTTACCTTATTTTTCACGGATCCTTTATTGCTCGATAACTTTAGGCACGGCCAGAGCGAAGGGGGGGGGGGAGTGGGAGAGGGAGGGTTTATTTTTAATCGCTTTCAGTCTTGCCGGGAAATCGAAGGAATTGGTCCAACTCGATTCCACGTGCTCGCAGTGGATCCTGCCGTAGTATTAGCTCATCACGGACGAAAGAAAACATCAGAACCCTGTTTTCGATCGTGTTTTTCCACGTGGGATTTTCACCGCACAGATCCCGGAATCTATCGTTTGACACTATTACGCCCCCGAGGGCGACTGCACACTGTATGATAAACCTATCGTCGTAGGACATCCAACTCCTGATGGTCTTCGTTCGTTGGCTCGGAGTGAACGTTATCAATCCTTGAACGGCTAATCTTTGCAGTATTTCGGGGTTGAGCGTTTGATGATCATGTCGACGGAAGCTCGGAAGGAAAACGATCACTTTGTGCCCACGTTTCACGAAATATTGGGCGCAAATTTCAATCCCACGTGAGGAGAACTTCGGTTGACCCCTAAGTCTGGTACCGTGCCGGAAAGCGACGTTTGAACCATCGATTATGATTGGTCGCTTGCCTTTAAACGAGAAACTGTTTGGCACAAAAACATTTGATCCAACATCCAATCGGATTGAATCTTCGCTTGAAGCACTGTTATTAGGGTCAACTAAATTTCCTGGTTCTGTGACAATTTCTTTTTTAGCAACTTTATTGGGGTTGACAATTTGCCCGTGATTTAAAGTAGGGGTGGTATTTAAATTAAGATCAGTGGTTTTGTCATGAAGTACGGTTTTAGGAAGAGGATTTTCCGAGTACGGTGTAGCGTTTGTATTGGATACAGAAGCGCTTTTGTGATTATGATTACTATCAGTTTGCCTCTTTTCAATAGTGAGTGGTTTATTTGTTAAACGTTTTACTGCAACATGTTGATCCCATCGACTATTTCTTTGCTTTACAGTGACAATTTGATCGCATTGACTACCTTTACCGGCGTTGACAGTTTGCCCGTTATTTAAAGTAGGGATGATATTTAAACTAAGATCAGTGGTTTTATAATGAAGTACGGTTTTAGGAAGAGGATTTTTCGAGAAACTGTTTGGTACAAAAACATTTGATCCAACATCCAATCGGATTGAATCATCGCTCGAAGCTCTGTTATTAGGGTCAACAAAATTTTCTGATTCTGTGACGATTTCTTTTTTAGCAACTTTACCGACATTGACAATTTGCCCGTTATTTAAAGTAGCGATGATATTTAAATTAAGATCAGTGGTTTTACCATGAAGTACGGTTGTTGGAGGAAGATTTTCCGAGTACGGTGTAGCGTTTGTATTGGATACAGAGGCGCCTTTGTGATTATGATTTCTATCAGTTTGCCTCTTTTCAAAAGTGAGTGGTTTATTTGTTAAACGTTTTACAGCAACATGTTGATCCCATCGACTATTTCTTTGCTTTACAGTGGCAATTTGATCGCATTGACTACCTTTACCGACGTTGACAATTTGCCCGTTATTTAAAGTAGCGATGATATTTAAATTAAGATCAGTGGTTTTACCATGAAATACGGTTGTTGGAGGAAGATTTTCCGAGTACGGTGTAGCGTTTGTATTGGATACAGAAACGCTTTTGTGATTATGATTATTATCGGTTTGCCTCTTTTCAATAATGAGTGGTTTGTTTGTTAAACGTTTTACAGCAACATGTTGATCCCATCGACTATTTCTTTGTTGTACAGTGACAATTTGATCGCATTGACTACCTTTTTTTCTCTTATTCCTTTTTTGTCTCTCCCTTTTCCTTCGATTTTTGAGTCGTTTCATGTTCTTCTGAAGCTCCTCGGACGTTACAGCAGCAAACAACTGCCTTCGGTCGATTTCGTTAGCGTTAAGGTCGGTGCTGACTCTTTTCGAACACACATTTGCAGCATCTGAATTTGAAGGCGCACTATTCTCTATATTGGCGATCGTTTCCTTTAATGAATTAGCCGCGGTCGGTCTATTTGCATCGTTTGAGAATGAAGGCGCTTTATTCACTCTGTTAGCAACCGTTTCCTGTTTTGAGCAAATGTTCGGTCTATTTGCATCGTTTGTAAATGAAAGCGCGCCACTTGTAATTTTAAGTGTTCCATGTTTTGTGAAAACTGTAGAACTTGCATCCACTGCTTTTGAAGGCGAAATATTTTGCGTTACGGGAAGTACATTGGGGTCATGGATGTCAGGTAAGGATGCGGGGCAGCTATCGACAAAACTAGGTCCGTTTTTATCGTTTCGCGAAAATTCTATTTCATTATAAGGCATTGAACGGAAAACTTGTCTAGGCGGTTTGAAATTTGAACAATTTGAATTTCTTGGAGTTTTTGTAATTTCGTTGTGCAATAAAAACTCGTTCTTTTCGCTATCAGGAATAAATTTAGAATCACTCGAATCTAAAATACTAATTTCAGGAACATCCGAACTTTGAGATTTAAAACTTGGGCTTGAGCAAGGGCTCTTTCCAGGGTTTGAGAAATGACTGGTTGAAATTTCCGGAAGTGACTTGTAAAAGGATGGAATTGATATTGAATTGATATCAGATTTAGAAAATTCTCCCGAGCTGACAACTGAGAAAAGGGGTATACAATTTAAGCCTGGCGGAGATTCATCGATAGAGGGAAGCTCATCGTGAGAACTGGATTTCTTTTTGGTGGGAGGACAAGTTGCTTTCGATACGGTTTCATTATTTTTAGACGGTAAATCATCATCGATACATATTAAATCATCGTCACTATCAATGACAATGGTTGTCTCTAGAGACTTTTTACTGATTGAGCGATTCGCATGACAATCATTGGTAAGATCAATTGTTTTTTCAGTACCACATACAGTAAAATTATGTCTTTTTGAACCGAGTGTTTTAGGACTGATTTCATCAATGATGTTAACCACACCATCTTTGCTGATATAGTAACTGATTTCATGTTCGGTTGAATCTGATTCTAGGTCCGATAAATCTCGAATTTCAATGGAATTAATGATTTGTGGTATTAGTTTTTGGATGGTGGGAGCTTGTGAGTAAAAACCAACTGATTTCGAATTACACTTTCTTTTGGGCAACTTTCTCAAAGGTATTGACGCTCTCCCCATTTTTGCAGATGATTAGTCTCAGTATACAGTGGACGTTTAACAGTGATAATACACCAAAAAATAGTCTATGAGATCTGGAAGATAAAAATAATGGGGTGGATTATTTTACCTTATCCTCGCAAATATTGTCATTAAAGGTGAATCAAACTGTTGATTGGATGATCCAGCTAGAACTCAAAACTTCCAAGTCCACGGAAGAAAAAAACGGGGTTAAAATGTTTGAAATTGCACCAAACACGAGAAGGTTCATTTAAAACAAATATTGTTACCTTACTTACTTTCTCTCTTAAAAAAATAAAAAACAAAATAAACATTTAAGTGAAAATAAAAAATTTAAAAAATTTAAAAAAAAAATAAAAAAAAATGATCACACATAACTTGAGCCCTTTACTAGTCGATTGCTAACACCTTTACGAAGACTTGACTTATTTTTATAAACTAGATCAAAACAAATTGAAGAGTTTCACATCATATGCCACGCGCACAGTTTGAATTCTCTCCTACAGGGTGGGGCGTAGAGATCTGACGATTTTCAAAAGGCTATAAATAAAGAACTATTTGACTTAGAGAAAAAAACTTTTTTTTATTGAATTCAGTACAAAATGCCGTTTTCTTACATTAAGTTTTAAAAATTACATCTCGTAGATGTTGACCGTCAGCGTCAATACACTCTTGAAGTCGATTTCGAAAGGAATTCACCACTCTTTCGCACATTTGTATAGGTATATTATCGATTTCCTCTCTGATTCGCACTTTCAATTCCTCTAAAGTATGGAGGCGACTCCTAAAAACCCTTTCCTTAAGGTAGCTCCATAAAAAAAAGTCACAAATGCTCAAATCGGGAGATCGCGGAGGCCACTGTAAATCTCCTCTGAGAGAGACCAACCGATTTGGAAACATTTCCCGCATAGCGGCAAGGGAAATGCGAGCAGTATGAGCTGTTGCTCCATCCTGTTGGAACCAGACGTCTCCTAAATCATTTTCTTCCGCTAAATTTTCCAACATGGGCTGCACATAGTCTTCCAACATGGAAACATATCGGTTCGAATTAACAGTGACAGTTACGTTGTCTTCCCATACCCATACAAATGTGCGAAAGAGCGGTGAATTCCTTTCGAAATCGACTTCAAGAGTGTATTGACGCTGACGGTCAACATCTACGAGGTGTAATTTTTAAAACTTAATGTAAGAAAACGGCATTCTGTACTGAATTCAATAAAAAAAAGGTTTTTTCTCTAAGTCAAATAGTTCTTTATTCATAGCCTTTTGAAAATCGTCAGATCTCTACGCCCCACCCTGTATATTTGAGATAGGGAGCTACAGGATAAACTTTCGGCGATTTTTCATTCAATTTTTTTCTAAAACTACTGATAAAATTTCGAGATCACTCAGCGAATCTTGGATAGGTACTAGAAGAGAAAAAATCTAATTAAAATATTTTTTAGAAATTCAAGCTTTATTGAACTTTCTTCAGCTTTTAAAACTATCTAGTACGTATCACACACTATAGCACTAAGCACACACATGTTCATGTGAGACATTCATTTGTAAGGATAAATAAACAAATTAATAAAATTAACGAGTCAGCTTGGCAAAATAGATAAACGCATTAGATCGAGAATATAATTAAAAAAAAAAAAAAAAAAAACGGCACTTCACAAGCTATAATATTTTTTTTTTTTTTCCATATAACAAACGAGAAAGCGCGAGACAAACTATAGAAAAAATGATCCTCGCCCCTACCCACGGATGAGCTTTTGAATTTTGTCAGAACGCTCATCAAAAATTTACCGCAGTCAAACTCGTATTCCTCCGTAACTTTTTTTAGCGAAAGCAGGGAGGGAAAAAGCAAAAAATTCCACTTGAAAACATGCTTTTTTGAAATTTCCCTCTCCTTCACGAAGAAGCTTGTTTCATATTCACTTGACACATTAACTTCCGAAGGATTAATACATAAATTTTTACAAAGTATAATAATTCAGCGCGACAAAAATTAGGAAAAGAGTATGGCAAGATCGCGACCCGAGAGATGGTGTGGACCGAACTAAAACAAACCACGACTTGCAAACCTAACCTACGCGTTCAGATGATTTTAAAGATACATTTTCAAGATGTTGCTCATCTAATCATCAAACAGTTACAATCAGACGTTGACATTTCAATCCCAATCAAAAGCATGGTTGCCACATTGGATCTACTAGCGGATCCACGACACTGTCCTTCTCTCTCTTTTTCCATCAGAACACACGTGTTAGAAAATGATAGAAGAGGGGGCGAAAATCACGTGACTGCCCGTGATCAATTCTTCTCTAACACATGCACTCATTCTAATGGGTAAAGAGAGGGAAGAATAAATTCCTGGATCGGCACGTGTCAGGATCTCTTCCATCTCTCTCTTTTCCACCTTGAATCAGTAGCGTAGCGTGCAATTTGGCAACGCTGTACTGTGGTCCATTTAAAGCCATGTAAAAGGTCGAATGAGAAGTTTTTGAACACCGAATAGTTCGGTGTTTTTCATGGGTTTATATGGATGGACTGTAACGTTGCCGAATCGCACGCTACGCCACTGCCTTGAATGTATAAGTACGGAAAGAATAAACAGGGAGAATGTCATCCCTCTTTGTCTACCCTTGTCTAACATGCGTGTTTCAATGGTGAAAAGAGAGGGATAGATAATTTCTTGTTGCGCGACTCATATGGAAAAATCGTTGTTATACTGAAGCAATTGCGGTTCGTGCAATATGGCAACAAAAGAGTCTTTCCATTTAAACCTATATAAAATAATTGATCTTTGAATTCTCACCGAATCTCAGAGAAATCGATACTTTTGTATAGGTTAAAATGGCAAAAAACACGGTTGCAAAAGGTCGGATGAAAAAAAATGGTGTGCTCTTGCTCACAAAATCTGATTTCAAAAGGTATTTTGTGAGTATGGAGCGCTGAATTGCGGGGTTTCTTTGTCATCCAACGATTAGACTGTATAGTGTATACGCCAGGGACCAAATAGTGTTACGGCTTGACGGTCCTCCGAAAGACGTTGGATGGTGCGCACGTAAGTATATTTGCGTGTAGTTTATACCCCCCGTAAGTGCTCACCGATCATCTGCGTGCGGGACCGTGAGGACGCAACACTATTTGGCCCCTGAGCTGCTGTTTCGTGTTTATTAATGGCATTTTTCAATTCACCAATGATTCCACCGGTTGAGAAAAGATTACACAATTCAGTTCAGGGTATGACTGTACTGCACGAAAAAATACTAATCTGTAATATTTACTCAACCGGTGGAGTCGTCGATGACTTTAAAAAACTTGCTGATATTTTTATAATTTAACGGCAATTGCACCGATTGAGAAAAGATTACAGATCAGAGTATTTTCGTGCAGTGAAGTCAAACACTGAACTGAAGTGTGAAATCTTCTCTTAACGGATAGAATCATCGGTGAATTGAAAAATACCATTGATTATACGCAAAACGGCAGCTCTGGTATACGCTCTGATTGTTATTAGATAATAAAGAAAATCTTGTTTTCCTCGTCAGATAATTTCACTCGATAACACTTTGAAAACAGGATCTTTGAGCACATCCTCTAGCTGTTCCATCCACCCTTTTAACCGAAAGACTCCTCAAAAGTGGGCTCTTGCAAACTTTTGCTGTGAACAATTGAATAGTCCAATCAGATGTAAAAACCAGCGAAATTTACGAAAACCACACTAAGAAAGTCTAAAATTCAGTAATAAACTTACATAACTGCTACTACGGCAAGTTCGTAAGAATGACGATTCAACACAGGTGTCATGGGAGATTCCTGTCTATTATGTCACTTTCTCTACGGAAACACAGGAGATATGTCTCAATATAGATGGGAATCTCCCATGATACCTGCACCGTCTCTCCGCCATTAAGTCCGATTTTAAGAGTGAATTTCGTGATTTTTTAGTGTACTCGTCGTCATTTTTACAGGGGTTTTTTTTTTTTTTTTTTTTTTTTTTTTTTTTTTTTTTTTTTTTTTTTTTTAGCAAGATTCGACTCTTCAATCCCTTGTAGCAAAAGTTTGCAAGAGCCTCATATTCAAAAAGCACTTTTCCATCCATTTTGAAGGAAGCACAATCTGGCAACCGAGCAAAATGGTTCTACCGGCCGGTTCCTGCAGCGCGAAAATTTTGGCGAGTGATAAGCGGCCACAGGTGAGTATTTAACGAGATTTCGATTGAACACGCTAGTGCAGTAGTGTGTACCTATTATTTGCATACCAATTTACGTTTGTGTATCCTGATAACTTGCCCACTCAAACTGATAACATTCATCAATATCCTGTGTATAAAATAAAATGAGCTCATTTTATCCTCTCTCAGAAACTGATTTATCTCAAGCAGAGCAGCGGGGTGCACAATGGATAGAAACCAGTATAGCGAAGCGTGCGATTTGGTAACGTTGCAGTTCTTCCATTTAACCCCATGAAAAAGATCGAACTGTTGGGTGTTCGGTGAACGCTTTCGCATTCGACCTTTTACATGGATTTCAATGGACACAATGCAACGTTGCCACATTGCACGCTACGCCACTGAGTCGCTTAGCTTTAACCCTATTTGTTGCCCGACGGTACTCACAAAGTACCACAAATTGTCTAAGGAATCAAATGCAAGATGCGAAAAATCGATATTATATGCATCGATTTACGCTATAGAAATCTGAGACAAAATCACAAATCGGTCAAAAAACCCGACCATAGTGGTGGATCCAGAAAATTGGGGCCGGGGGGGGGGGGGCTCCCATGAATTTTTAAATTTCAAGCGTTGCAGTTTGAAATTTTGGGCCATTTTCTATTGAAAAAGGCAAAATTTGAGGATTCTGGGGGGGGGGGGGGGGGCACGTGAGGGTGTAACTTGAAGAAAATTTTCGCGATCGAATATGATTTACTATAACGACCTAATCTATGGCAGAAGTGAATTCCCTCCGGTTATAACTCTGAGTTTATCAAGTTGCTGAGGATGGCATCGATTTGATTTGAATTGTTCGGGCGAGGTGCATTCAAAATCGCATTGATGCCAACGATGCTGCAAAATCACCTAAAAACACAATTCAGTTTCCTCGAATACGGCGCACTATGTGGTATTTGACCGAAAAAGTTGGCATAAACTGTTTCTACTGTCCAAATAACTTGAAATTTGGTATTGGGGGGTACTTTTTAACGCTGAATTCAATTTCACATCAGTTTTTCAAATTTAAAAACCCAAGATGGCCGCCGACAAATTTTTTGGCTAATCGGTCGGCAGCCATCTTGGATTTTCGAAAGTAGAGGAATGATGGCGGTATTGGCTCGGATTTTACACGCGTCTTATGGGAGAATGCTTATACACGCGTCTTATGGGAGAATGCTTATACACGCGTCTTATGGGAGAATGCTTTACACGCGTCTTAGGGGAGAATGCTTATACACGCGTCTTATGGGAAATGCTTATACACGCGTCTTATGGGAGAATGCTTATACACGCGTCTTATGGGAGAATGCTTATACACGCGTCTTATGGGAGAATGCTTATACACGCGTCTTATGGGAGAATCCTTATACACGCGTCTTATGGGAGAATCCTTATACACGTTCTCGACACCTCAAATACATGCCAATGAATAAAAAAATGTATCGCATTTCTGAACAATTGTTCCATCTACATTTGACCATGTATTTGACTCATATATTATTGTGTAAGTAAATGCTTATGCCCAACAACAGCTTCGATCTTTTTCATGGGTTTACATGGCTGCCTTTTGCATCGATTTAAATGATCCAGCTTTTCGACCGGACTCATACCACCTCCTCCATCCTAACGCTCCTGTCCCCCCTTTCTCTCATCAACTAGCGTCTTAGGGGAAAATTTTTAGGTGCTGTACACCAATCACATGCTAAAATATATATCACATTACTTTATCATATGAGCAATTAAATGATCCTTTCATCTACATGTGAGCAGGCATTTGACCCACTTACTATGTACTATTGTGTAAGCGTATGGAAACATAGGTTTATGACAATATGATCAATCAACAGCTTCGAATTACAATTGTAAAAAGACAAACAGCGTTGAAACAATGATTCGATAGCGCGATACAGTGAGACACGCCAATTTCGATCTTTTTCATGGGTTTATATGGCACTTCGACCTTTTGCATTAATTTAAATGATCATAAACAGCATTTCACACTCTCATCACCTGAATTCTCCTCTCTACCCTCATACTACGTCTCGTACAAGCTTACGAGCTAAACTATATCTCACACATATGTATAATCTTATAATTTTACAGTCATTTCACCCTGATTTTAGATGATTTAAGATTATCTTTCCACGTTTCTATTAACATAAAGTGACAAACACTCGAACGAATGAAGACGAACAATCTTAGGAACCGATCTGCATAAGGGAAAATCGGCGGGAATTGATCAAATGAGCTGAGTTGAAAATTTGCTGTAAAGTATAGACGATCCACTGGAAAAGTGGTGCCGAAAGTTGGAAATACTCAAAACTAAAAGATTCAGGGTTTTTAAAGGGGAAAAAAAAAAAAATCCCTGGAAATTGGTCAAATGAGCTGAGATTAAAATTTGCCGTAAAGTATAGACGATCCACAGGAAAAGTGGTGACGAAAGTTGGAAATACTCAAAATTAAAAGATTCACGGTTTTAAGGGGAAAAAAAAAAATCCCTGGAAATTGGTCAAATGAGCTGAGATTGAAAATTTGCTGTAAAGTATAGACGATCCACAGGAAAAGTGGTGACGAAAGTTGGAAATACTCAAAACTAAAAGATTCACGGTTTTAACGGGAAAAAAAAAAAAATCCCTGGAAATTGGTCAAATGAGCTGAGATTGAAAATTTGCCGTAAAGTATAGACGATCTACAGGAAAAGTGGTGACGAAAGTTGGAAATACTCAAAACTAAAAGATTCACGGTTTTAACGGGACAAAAAAAAAATCCCTGGAAATTGGTCAAATGAGCTGAGATTGAAAATTTGCCGTAAAGTATAGACAATCTACAGGAAAAGTGGTGACGAAAGTTGGAAATACTAAAAATTAAAAGATTCGCGGTTTTAAGGGGGGGGAAAAAATCCCTGGAAATTGATCAAATGAGCTGAGATTGAAATTTGCCGTAAAGTATAGACAATCTACAGGAAAAGTGGTGACGAAAGTTGGAAATACTCAAAATTAAAAGATTCGCGGTTTTAAGGGGGGGAAAAAAAATCCCTGGAAATTGATCAAATGATCTGAGATTAAAAATTTGCCGTAAAGTATAAAAGATCCACGGGAAAATAACGTTTAATGGAAATCCATACTTCTCATAGCTCTTAACCAACATTGCTATATCTCATAGCTTTAAAACAAATCGACACTACTCATCGATTGAAACCAAACTCAATACTTCTGTTCGTTTTTAAACGAATATCGATACTTTTCGAAGTTTTAAAACCAAAATCGATACTTCTCAATGATTTAAATCAATGTCGATACTTCTCATAGCTTAAACCAAAGATAGATACTTCTCATAGCTTCAAAAAAAAATTTGATACTTTTCGAAACTTTAAACGGAAAATTGATACGTTTCACAGGCTTACATGTATTTTTGATCTCTACACGCGTTTAACGTGATGTAACGCGATTGTGAACCTCTCTACCGCAAGCTCTCCACGCGTGTTTCCCTCCCCTCCCCTCCCCTCCCCACCACCCTCAGATTGAAATGAATAAAAAACAATTTTTATTTCGAAAAAGTTCGTTTAAATGGCGACTACACCGTGCATCTTGTATGTACTGACTCGCGACTCTGATTAATTTACAACTACCGAAACACTACCATGTGCATATTTTTAAAACCCAAAAATTGCTATTTCTCACAAGTCTAATACTGATCGCTGACAATCAATAGGATCTAATGTCGAATGTTAAAACGAATCATGTATCCCGATGAAAGAGTGAGTCCAAAGCATTCAGTTATTCACACATCTTGTGAGAGAACGATTTTTACATGTGTTTAAATGGGCGCCAGCTGAAATATTTACGACGTGTGCAAGCGTATATGCATGTGTTTAATCATTCGTCAAAATCGAAGTAGTGCCTATTCATCGCGGTGATTATATCATTGAAATCGAAGAAGATCGTTCCAGCTATAAGCATACAGCACCGTTCACCTCTATTAACTCACCGAATTTTAACACACGTCTTATGGTCTTATCTCACATTGTAGTAAATGAAAATCCAGCCGAAATTGACTAAAACTATCGCTTAAACGTAGATTTTTTTAAATGGAGCCTTCCAATTAACATCGGGTAAATCGAATTGCATATCATACATCGAAACCGATGACCGTCGTACATACTTCCAGGACACAGCAAATCAATGCTAATCGACGCAAATCGATGGAAATAAATGCTAATCGACGCAAAAAAATGCTAATCGATGCAAATTGAAGCCAAATCGAGAATAATCTTCGCAAATCGAGGCTAATCGAGACAAATCACCATGTGATTAATATTTATCATCACCATGAATGGAAGCTGGTCTACGGATTAATCAAACAGAATTATGCTTGTAAAACGTCAAACTGTGTTAAAAAAATGAGTCTACCTTTTGCAAGGGTTTAAATGTAGCCGTACCTCAAACTATTTTAAGGTTATCTCCCACCTTTCCATCATCATCAGATTTCGATTAAACGAACGATGATAGTAAATTAAGATTTCAAATCCCACCTCCCTCCCTTTCTTTGAACGTTTGACTGCTTATAACCAGGATTTTAATCAAATATGACAGAAATTCTCTATGCTGTTGAACTTATCAATTTTTGGATGAATAAAACAAAATAAACACACACACACCACACACACACACCACACACACACACACACACACCCACTCTGCTACCTAAATTAATGTTTTACTTGCACTATTTATGGCTCATACACGTCATCATACTCTAGCTCACGTGCTTTTCACCTCTATGGATTTTACACACATCTATAATATAAGCTAGCTTGGATGTTTATTTTTCAATTAACTACTACCAACTATTTTTCAACTTAGATTTTAAACCAACGGATTTGGGGAAAATATACATTATTCTTGAGTAAGGGAGACAACCACACTCACAAGATTAGTACCATCACACTAAGGATTCAATCCTGCTAACAGTTAACGCTACATCATAACTCTTTACACGTTCCATCAATCATCTGCGCATGTGCGACTACTATGAATAGCAGATTTTACAGCATTCGAGATAAAATGTAACTGGATGAAAATACAGATAGTCATAATTAAAATTACACCAACATAAGATTTAAATTCTCAATCATTCCGAGACTTTTCACACATTCCATTTTTCCAACAATGATCGGCTCCTACAAGTTTCATTTCCGAGAATTCACAGGTTTTCATTTAGCTAAATATCAAGATATTTCACCTCTCGCATGGAAAAATTCCAAGAAACTGAAAGAATTTCTAGGAATTACATTTATGTAATCAATAACAATGAACTCAAAAATACACAAATCTATAAGGATTTTCACATCATACCTACGATGATTCCAAGACTCGACCCAAGTCTTACAAAATTCCAAGGTCAATCCATCACTTGCTAAAATTCTAAGAAAACGCACCTCTTACAACCTATTTCCATGAATTTTACTATTTTATCACCTTCGATTCCGATTTATTTACCTCTGCCAAGTTGAGATATCGTTAATTGTAGTTCATAAATTAGCCAATTTCTATACACTTCAACTAATACTAGTGATTACTCTCAGACTTTATCCCTGAAGCTAGCTAAGATTCCAAGAAAATTTTCCCAAAGGTTCAAATTACTTTTATCTAATATCCAAGGAGCCCAGCACCTATTCCAGCAACCCCCACAAGTAATACCCACCTACAGTTAGCAACATTTGGAAAATTCAACAATACACAGCAACAGTCAGCATCATCACTTAAAATGAACCAGCAAATCTCAGTTTCACCCACCATCAGTCAGCACTTCAGCAGCATAGATCATCATCATCATCAGTCAACAACACCAAAGTCAGCACCAGCACACAGTAACACTCAGCAACACCTAGCAACTTGCAACAACACTGACCATCACCATTCATCAATTTACCTACAGTAACCCTTTGTTTCCTACAGTTACCATTCATTTCCTTCAAAGTTCAATCTTTTTTAATACTAGCTAAGATTTGAAGAAGGGTTACCTAAAACTAGCTACGATTCCATAAATTTACCTCCATAGAAGCCGAAATATTTCCATCCATTATTATAACATAATATCCATCAAGTTTTACCTATATTTCTCTTCGTTGTCATAATATTCACTTCATGTTACTTATGATTTCATAGCTTTTGATTCGAATCAAGATTTTGCAAGTCTCGATGTCTACGATTCCGTGAATTTTCACCTCTTACTCGCTGTAATACCAAATATTTTCATAATTTACCAGCCAAGATTCAAAGATCTCCCACCTTTCACTGGGCAAGTTTCTATATATTTAATCTTATTGCAAAGTGACACTCTAACGATTTCCAAGATTCTCCGAGCATATTTATGTACGTATCTCTAAGAAATTTCACCAAGAAATTTCATGCATTTTCACTGTCACTGCATGGTTAAGTTTCCCAAAATTTTTACATGTGTTACTGTCTAGTTGAAACTACGGACCAGAGTTTCCCATCTCTTCCCAAACCCAAATTTTCAAAAAATATCACTTTCTAACGCGTTTTCAAGAGTCCTCATCTACTATCAGCCATGATCTCATCATTTCTAACCTCCAACGAGAGAACTTTACCACATGACTCACTAAGATTCCACAAAACTGCAAGAAAGATCAACGATCAATCTTCATAAATTTCCCATCAAATAATTGTTTCGTATAAATGTAGTCTCCAAGATGCCAATTTTCAAATTTTTTCATCAAGAAAATCCAAGAAACTTCACCGTCACTGGCTAAGATTTCAAATTTTACACTTGGTACTGTCTAGTTAAAACTACAAACTAGAGCTCTTCGTGTATCACTAGCAAATTTTTTAAAAAATACCACGTCTTTACAGCAAATGTTCAAGTATCCTCCCTTATCTACTAACAGTCATGGTCCAATAATTTTACCCTCGACGAGCTCAGATGCCAATAATTTTTTCCATGTAACTACAAAAAAGGGCAACAAATTTCCTTAGATATCCAGCTTGTGATATAGTGATACCTACCCATAGTTCGAATAAATTATTTACCTATAAGAAGCTAATATTCCAATTTTTTCACGAGGAAGCTCCACAAATGTCCAAAACTTACATGAGTTTTCGTGAATTTCCGAAAATTTGCATGATACTCCAAGAATTTCAAAAACTTAGGAAATTACCAGATTTCGAAGAAACTCCAGAATTTAGTGGCAAAAACTCCAAGAAATGAAGAAAAGCTCTCCCGTTTTCCTAGATTTTCCTAAGATAACCCACAAATCTCCTACAATATTCTACAACCAACAGCACTCAGCAGCAAGAACCAACAGCACTCAGCAGCAAGTACCAACAGCACTCAGCAGCAAGAACCGACAACACTCTGCATCACTCAACTACAACTAACAAGATTCAGCAACACTACCCTGCACTACCCAGCACCACAACACAGCCATCATCTGGCAGCAGCATCAGTCAACGAGATCCACCATCACTCAAACAAATAGGAACAACAGCCGAAAAAACACTGCACAGCCACCCACACCCATCAACAGGCAACAGCATCGTTTTTCGTCACCAATAACGCCCAGAAACACCCAGACATACCCAAACATCAGTCAACAGCATCCTGCAATGCATAGCAACACCCAGCATCAGTGGAACACACAGGAACAGCCACCAATACCCAGAAAGTGTCAGTTAAGAATCCATGATCACCATCAAGTTTCCAATAGTATACGCCTCTAACACACAGAAAATTAAAGAAATTTCACTTCATGCAATCAAAGTTCCAAGAATTTCCATCGCTTACTCGCTTCGTCTCAAGAGTTATCACACCCTACGAGCTAATATCAAAGAATTTACTTATAATATAGTGACGTTACCAAGAATTATGACCTCAATTAAAAATTTCCCTAAGGTTTATTTTTACCGGCTAAGACTCCAGGAGTTTTTACCTAAATCTAGCTATGATTCCACGTATTTTCACCGCCTACAATCGCTTTTTGCAAGAAGTTTCACCTATTTTTCAACAAAACGCGTATATAGTCATCAAGCCTCATCTAAGTTTTAAGGAGTTTCATTTTCACAACTCACTGGCTGAGACCACGGTGGCCCCGGCCACAGTCAGCTTCAGGCTCCGCCAGGACGCTGACTTGTGGTCTCAGCCAGTGAGTTGTGAAAATGAAAATCCTTAAAACTTAGATGAGGCTTGATGACTATTATACGCGTTTTGTTGAAAAATAGGTGAAACTTCTTGCAAAAAGCGATTGTAGGCGGTGAAAATACGTGGAATCATAGCTAGATTTAGGTAAAAACTCCTGGAGTCTTAGCCGGTAAGAATGAAACCTTATGGAATTTTAATAAAGAGGTCATAATTCTTGGTAACGTCACTATATTATAAGTAAAATTTTTTGATATTAGCTCGTAGGGTGTGATAACTCTTGAGACGAAGCGAGTAAGCGATGGAAATTCTTGGAACTTTGATTGCATGAAGTGAAATTTCTTTAATTTTCTGTGTGTTAGAGGCGTATACTATTGGAAACTTGATGGTGATCATGGATTCTTAACTGACACTTTCTCGGTATTGGTGGCTGTTCCTGTGTGTTCCAGTGCTGGGTGTTGCTATGCATTGCAGGATGCTGTTGACTGATGTTGGCTATGTCTGGGTGTTTCTGGGCGTTTTGGTGAGAAAACGATGCTGTTGCCTGTTGATGGGTGTGGGTGGCTGTGCAGTGTTTTTACGGCTGTTGTTCCTATTTTTGCTGAGTGATGGTGGATCTCGTTGACTGATGCTGCTGCCAGATGATGGCTGTGTTGTGGTGCTGGGTAGTGCAGGGGAGTGTTGCTGAATCTTGTTAGTTGTAGTTGAGTGATGCAGAGTGTTGTCGGTTCTTGCTGCTGAGTGCTGTTGGTACTTGCTGCTGAGTGCTGTTGGTTCTTGCTGCTGAGTGCTGTTGGTTGTAGAATATTGTAGGAGATTTGTGGGTTATCTTAGGAAAATCTAGGAAAACGGGAGAGCTTTTCTTCATTTCTTGGAGTTTTTGCCACTAAATTCTGGAGTTTCTTCGAAATCTGGTAATTTCCTAAGTTTTTGAAATTCTTGGAGTATCATGCAAAATTTTTGGAAATTCACGAAAACTCATGTAAGTTTGTGGACATTTGTGGAGCTTCCTCGTGAAAATATTGGAATATTAGCTTCTTATAGGTAAATAATTTATTCGAACTATGGGTAGGTATCACTATATCACAAGCTGGAATCTAAGGAAATTTGTTGCCCCTTTTTTGTAGTTACATGGAAAAATTATTGGCATCTGAGCTCGTCGAGGGTAAAATTATTGGACCATGACTGTTAGTAGATAAGGGAGGATACTTGAACATTTGCTGTAAAGACGTGGTATTTTTTAAAAATTAGCTAGTGATACACGAAAGCTCTAGTTTGTAGTTTTAACTAGACAGTACCAAGTGTAAAATTTGAAATCTTAGCCAGTGACGGTGAAGTTTCTTGGATTTTCTTGATGAAAAATTTGAATATTGGCATCTTGGAGACTACATTTATACGAATCATAGTTATTAGTACCTGGAAATTTATGAAGATTGATCGTTGATCTTTCTTGCAGTTTTGTGGAATCTTAGTGAGTCATGTGGTAAAGTTCTCTCGTTGGAGGTTAGAAATGATGAGATCATGGCTGATAGTAGATGAGGACTCTTGAAAACGCGTTAGAAAGTGATATTTATGAAATTGGTTGGCAAGAGATGGGAAACTCTGGTCCGTAGTTTCAACTAGACAGTAACACATGTAAAATTTGGAATCTTAACCATGCAGTGACAGTGAAAATGCATGAAGTTTCTTGGTGAAATTTCTTAGAGATACGTACATAAAAATGCTCGGAGAATCTTGGAAATCGTTAGAGTGTCACTTTGCAATAAGATTAAATATATAGAAACTTGCCCAGTGAAAGGTGGGAGATCTTTGAATCTTGGCTGGTAAATTATGAAAATTTTGGTATTACAGCGAGTAAGAGGTGAAAATTCACGGAATCGTAGACATCGAGACTTGCAAAATCTTGATTCGAATCAAAAGCTATGAAATCATAAGTAACATGAAGTGAATATTATGACAACGAAGAGAAATATAGGTAAAACTTGATGGATATTATGTTATAATAATGGATGGAAATATTTCGGCTTCTATGGGGTGTAAATTTATGGAATCGTAGCTAGTTTTAGGTAACCCTTCTTCAAATCTTAGCTAGTATTAAAAAAATTGAACTTTGAAGGAAATGAATGGTAACTGTAGGAAACAAAGGGTTACTGTAGGTAAATTGATGAATGGTGATGGTCAGTGTTGTTGCAAGTTGCTAGGTGTTGCTGAGTGTTACTGTGTGCTGGTGCTGACTTTGGTGTTGTTGACTGATGATGATGATGATCTATGCTGCTGAAGTGCTGACTGATGGTGGGTGAAACTGAGATTTGCTGGTTCATTTTAAGTGATGATGCTGACTGTTGCTGTGTATTGTTGAATTTTCCAAATGTTGCTAACTGTAGGTGGGTATTACTTGTGGGTGTTGCTGGAATAGGTGCTGGGCTCCTTGGATATTAGATAAAAGTAATTTGAACCTTGGAAATTTGCTTGGAATCTTAGCTAGCTTCAGGGGTAAAGTCTGAGAGTAATCACTAGTATTAGTTGAAGTGTATAGAAATTGGCTAATTTATGAACTACAATTAACGATATCTCAACTTGGCAGAGGTAAATAAATCGGAATCGAAGGTGATAAAATAGTAAAAATTTATGGAAATAGGTTGTAAGAGGTGCGTTTTCTTAGAATTTTAGCAAGTGATGGATTGACCTTGGAATTTCGTAAGACTTGGGTCGAGTCTTGGAATCATCGTAGGTATGATGTGAAAAACCTTATAGATTTTTGTATTTTTGAGTTCATTGTTATTGATTACATAAATGTAATTCCTAGAAATTCTTTCAGTTTCTTGGAATTTTTCCATGCGAGAGGTGAAATATCTTGATATTTAGCTAAATGAAAACCTGTGAATTCTCGGAAATGAAACTTGTAGGAGCCGATCATTGTTGGAAAAAAGGAATGTGTGAAAAGTCTCGGAATGATTGAGAATTTAAATCTTATGTTGGTGTAATTTTAATTATGACTATCTGTATTTTCATCCAGTTACATTTCATCTCGAATGCTGTAAAATCTGCTATTCATAGTAGTCGCACATGCGCAGATGATTGATGGAACGTGTAAAGAGTTATGATGTAGCGTTAACTGTTAGCAGGATTGAATCCTTAGTGTGGGTACTAATCTTGTGAGTGTGGTTGTCTCCCTTACTCAAGAATAATGTATATTTCCTCAAATCCGTTGGTTTAAAAACTAAGTTGAAAAATAGTTGGTAGTAGTTAATTGAAAAATAAAAATCCAAGCTAGCTTATATTATAGATGTGTGTAAAATCCATAGAGGTGAAAAGCACGTGAGCTAGAGTATGATGACGTGTATGAGCCATAAATAGTGCAAGTAAAACATTAAATTTTGGTAGCAGAGTGGGTGTGTGTGTGTGTGTGTGTGTGGGGTGTGTGAGTGTGTGTTTTTTTTGTGTATGTATTCATCCAAAAATTGATAAGTTCAACAGCATAGAGAATTTCTGTCATATTTGATTAAAATCCTGGTTATAAGCAGTCAAACGTTCAAAGAAAGGGAGGGAGGTGGGATTTGAAATCTTAATTTACTATCATCGTTCGTTTAATCGAAATCTGATGATGATGGAAAGGGGGGAGATAACCTTAAAAAGTTTAGGTACGGGTAATTTAAACCCTTGCAAAAGGTAGACTCATTGTTTTAACACAGTTTGACGTTTTACAAGCATAATTCTGTTTGATTAATCCGTAGACCAGCTTCCATTCATGGTGATGATAATATTAATCACATGGTGATTTGTCTCGATTAGCCTCGATTTGCGAAGATTATTCTCGATTTGGCTTCAATTTGCATCGATTAGCATTTATTTGCGTCGATTAGCATTTATTTCCATCGATTTGCGTCGATTAGCATTGATTTGCTGTGTCCTGGAAGTATGTACGACGGTCATCGGTTTCGATGTATGATATGCAATTCGATTTACCTGATGTTAATTGGAAGGCTCCATTTAAACAAATCTACGTTTAAGCGATAGTTTTAGTCAATTTCGGCTGGATTTTCATTTACTACAATGTGAGATAAGACCATAAGACGTGTGTTAAAATTCGGTGAGTTAATAGAGGGAACGGTGCTGTATGCTTATAGCTGGAACGATCTTCTTCGATTTCAATGATATAATCACCGCGATGAATAGGCACTACTTCGATTTTGACGAATGATTAAACACATGCATATACGCTTGCACACGTCGTAAATATTTCAGCTGGCGCCCATTTAAACACATGTAAAAATCGTTCTCTCACAAGATGTGTGAATAACTGAATGCTTTGGACTCACTCTTTCATCGGGATACATGATTCGTTTTAACATTCGACATTAGATCCTATTGATTGTCAGCGATCAGTATTAGACTTGTGAGAAATAGCAATTTTGGTTTAAAACTATGCACATGGTAGTGTTTCGGTAGTTGTAAATTAATCAGAGTCGCGAGTCAGTACATACAAGATGCACGGTGTAGTCGCCATTTAAACGAACTTTTTCGAAATAAAAATTGTTTTTCATTCATTTCAATCTGAGGGTGGTGGGGGGGGGGGGGAGGGGAGGGAAACACGCGTGGAGAGCTTGCGGTAGAGAGGTTCACAATCGCGTTACATCACGTTAAACGCGTGTAGAGATCAAAAATACATGTAAGCCTGTGAAACGTATCAATTTTCCGTTTAAAGTTTCGAAAAGTATCATTTTTGTTTGAAGCTATGAGAAGTATCTATCTTTGGTTTAAGCTATGAGAAGTATCGACATTGATTTAAATCATTGAGAAGTATCGATTTTGGTTTTAAAGCTTCGAAAAGTATCGATATTCGTTAAAAGCGAACAGAAGTATTGAGTTTGGTTTCAATCGATGAGTATGTCGATTTGTTTTTAAAACTATGAGATATAGCAATGTTGGTTAAGAGCTATGAGAAGTATGGATTTCCATTAAACGTTATTTCCTGTGGATCTTCTATACTTTACGGCAAATTTTCAATCTCAGATCATTTGATCAATTTCCAGGGATTTTTTTTTCCCCCCGTTAAAACCGCGAATCTTTTAATTTTTAGTATTTCCAACTTTCGTCACCACTTTTCCTGTAGATTGTCTATACTTTACGGCAAATTTTCAATCTCAGCTCATTTGATCAATTTCCAGGGGTTTTTTTCCCCCCCCCTTAAAACCCCGAATCTTTTTAAATTTTTAGTATTTCCAACTTTCGTCACCACTTTTCCTGTGATTTTCTATACTTTACGGCAAATTTTCAATCTCAGCTCATTTGACCATTTCCAGGGATTTTTTTTTTTTTTCCCGTTAAAACCGTGAATCTTTTAGTTTTGAGTATTTCCAACTTTCGTCACCACTTTTTCCCGTAGATCGTCTATACTTTACGGCAAATTTTCAATCTCAGCTCATTTGACCAATTTCCAGGGATTTTTTTTTTGTCCCGTTAAAACCGTGAATCTTTTAGTTTTGAGTATTTCCAACTTTCGTCACCACTTTTCCTGTGGCGTCTATACTTTACGCAAAATTTTTAATCTCAGCTCATTTGACCAAATTTTCCCGGGATTTTTTTTTTCCCGTTAAAAACCCTGAATCTTTTAATTTTTAGTATTTCCAACTTTCGTCACCACTTTTCCTGTGGATCGTCTATACTTTACGGCAAATTTTTAATCTCAGCTCATTTGACCAATTTCCAGGGATTTTTTTTTTTTTCCCGTTAAAACCGTGAACTTTTAGTTTTGAGTATTTCCAACTTTCGGCACCACTTTTTCCCGTGGATCGTCTATACTTTACAGCAAATTTTTAACCTCAGCTCATTTGATCAATTCCCGCCGATTTTCCCCCTTTTGCAGATCGGTTCCTAAGATTGTTCGTCTTCATTCGTTCGAGTGTTTGTCACTTTTTGTTAATAAAACGTGGAAAGATAATCTTAAAACATCTAAAATCAGGGTGAAATGACTGTAAAATTATAAGATTATCATATGTGTGAGATATAGTTTAGCTCGTAAGCTTGTACGAGACGTAGTATGAGGGTAGAGAGGAGAATTCAGGTGATGAGAGTGTGAAATGCTGTTTATGATCATTTTAAAATTTAAAGCAAAAGGTCGAAGTGCCATATAAACCCATGAAAAGATCGAAATTGGCGTGTCTCACTGTATCGCGCTATCGAATCATTGTTTCAACGCTGTTTGTCTTTTTACAATTGTAATTCGAAGCTGTTGATTTATCATATTGTCATAAACCTATGTTTCCATAGCTTACACAATAGTACATAGTAAGTGGGTCAAATGCCTCTCACATGTAGATGAAAGGATCATTTAATTGCTCATATGATAAAGTAAAGTGATATATATTTTAGCATGTGATTGGTGTACAGCACCTAAAATTCTCCCATAAACGCTAGTTGATGAGAGAAAGGGGGGGCAGGAGCGTTAGGATGGAGGAGGTGATGAGTCCGGTCGAAAACTGGATCATTTAAATCGATGCAAAAGGCAGCCATGTAAACCCATGAAAAAAATCGAAGCTGTTGTTGGGCATAAGCATTTACTTACACAATAATATATGAGTCAAATACATGGTCAAATGTAGATGGAACAATTGTTCAGAAATGCGATACATTTTTTTATTCATTGGCATGTATTTGAGGTGTCGAGAACGTGTTAAGGGTTTCCCATAAGACGCGTGTTAAGGATTTTCCCCCTAAACGCGTGTATAAGCATTCTCCCCTAAACGCGTGTATAAGCATTTTCCCTAAGACGCGTGTTAAACATTCTCCCATAAGACGCGTGTATAAGCATTCTCCCAAAGCGCGTGTAAAACATTCTCCCATAAGCGCGTGTATAAGATTCTCCCATAAGACGCGTGTTAAGCATTCTCCCATAAGACGCGTGTTTAAACTTCTCCCATAAAACGCGTGTAAAATCCGACCAAATACCCCTTTCTTTGATTTGAAAAAAGATGCAAAAAATGAACAGCGTTAAAAAATACCCTTGGATACTGAGTTTCAAGTCATTTGGACGGTGTTGCCAAATTTTACTCTTTTAGCGATGAGCCCTTACAACACGTAAAAACGAGAATTTTGTGCAAAAAAGCAAAATTCGAACTAATTTTCCCGGCAAACCGCATTTTTTCCCCAACTTTTGACTTCAAGGGCCCATTAGTACCCTAAGGCTATCATTTCTCAATATAACCCGGGTGTGGCAGGATAATTGAACTTAATTCTCTTGAAAATCGGAAAAATTTTCGTTTTTAGCTAAAAAATTTGAAATAGCAAAAAAAAATCAAATTCAAATTAAAAATTTTATAAAATAGGCATAAAATGATTGTAAATACCTTCAGGAAGACGATCCGTACAAAAATTTTGTTCTGACTTCATTTGAACACTTTTTTTTTACTTTGATTATAGTCTCGTGCTGAGGCTAAATTTAATGGTGGTAAAAATGATTTTTCCCTGGTGGATTCTAGTTAAATTAATCTAGTTTAGACCCGCTAAATACAAGTTTCTAATGCAAAAATCTATGTAGATTCCGAATATCACAACAGTTTTTCCCAATAGCGACTTTTTTTTTTTTTAGTTTATGCCAGCTTTTTTGGTCAAATACCACATAGTGCGGCGTTACTCGTTGTTCTCATGCAAGGTTGGCAACGACTCTGTTTAAAAAAATGAATATATTCGATCGCGAAAATCTGCCAATTATTAGGTCCAATCTCACAAAAAGATGGTGAGCGACTGAGCGTTGAGAGGGAGGGAGGCGTTCTAAATTGACAAGGGGGCGGGAATTAAAATGTTTCAGGAGGGCTCATCACCATCCGCGGTTGCAGACCCGGTCAAAGGGTGGTTAGTAAGTATGATCTTTTTGTATAGGTATTAAAAAAAAAAAAAAAAAAAAAAAAAAAAAAAAAAAAAAAAAAAAAAACGCTGGTAAAGGGATTGAGAGGAGATACGAAGAATAGGGAGAAAGAGAAAAAAGAACGAAATTTAATTTAATTTTAACAAGGTAATTATATTTGCAGACTATGAAATAAACTCCAGTTCATCTACTTTTTTCCGCATTTTCTTACGATGCCATTTCTTCTTTAAGAATTTAAGATTTAAATAAACGACGGTTGAGGATGAAAAGGACGTCAAGATAAATGTTTTAGGTGAGTTATGCATTTGAATTAATTAAAATATTGCATCAAATAAAAAAAAAAAATGAAAAAAGGCGAACTTTCCAGCGCTGAAACTTGGAGCACTCTCCCTTCCGTTGTGCTAGTTTCTGACTTTGTGCGTCGCCTCGCGTCACTCCCCCCTTCTAACCATGCTAAAGTTCCCCTCCCAAGCTCGCCATCTCTGGAGAAGTCGTCCAAGACCGGCTGTGTGCCCAAAGCCAGAGGAAAGCAATCGGAATTGCCAGGAGAATAAAAATACATAATCGAAATATAGTCTCTGTTGATTTCCATTTGGTTCAGAATAACTTAATGGTCTGATTCCGTAGACCTCATAATGCTAATTTATTGCTTGGATTATTGGCTGATACGAAGGGGGCGAAGGGGGCAATCCCCTCCCCCCGTCCAGACGAAAAAAAGGGATAGGAGGGAGAGGAAGTGGGGAAAAAAAGAGAGAAAGAAGGAAAAGGGGGTCATTGGAGGGCAAAATATCTCGTTAGGGGGAGCTGGATCAGCAAATTGCTGGGTCTATTACTCGGTTCAAAAATGGCGGAGAAACCCTCTTCAAAATAAAAGGTTCTATTTTCGAGTTCAGGAAAGAAACTCACCGAATAATTCAGGATCAACATTTTTTTTTTTTTTTTCTAATCGTGTCCTGTGATGACGACATAGCAATCTTTTTAACATTGTAAATTGATCATGTGAAGAAAATTCTAAAATGCATGGTAACTTTTAAAGAGCGAAAAGCGGAAATGAATGAGAGAACTTATTAAGGCCGGTACAGTCAGGACCCCTGACCACTTGACCAACCTGACCGGCTGATTAAATATGTATACAGAGACACAAAATTAATTTTAGGGAAAAGATTACACTGGAAGTCCTATCAGCAAGGCTGGAACTGCAAGAGTTTGTCGTTCAAAAGATTTGACTTTGAACCTACCGCACCCGGGCACCCCCCTCCTTTCTCCGAAGGCCAAGTTAAAGTTAAATCGGTCATTTCCAGATGTCCGAGACATAAAATATATGCCTGTCGTCCATCATAACTATTTTTTGTTTTTTTGTTTTTTTGTTTTTTTTTTTTTTGGAGCTGTGCCGAGCCAGGAAGCTGGATCGACGCGACGTCATTGCTCTATGGAATGGAAGAAAAAGTAAAAAAGTAAATAGTAAGCCAGACAATGTTTTTGATTGTTTGTGGTGATTTTATCAAAACCTGATTCATATAGGTAGCAGTGGTGAAGCGTGCTACCTGGCAACGTAGCATTTTATTCATTTGAACCCATACAAAAGGTCGAATTTGATAGCCATCGCCGATCCCTATACATAGCTCGATATTTTTCAAGGGTTTAAATGGAACAAATATAAAGTTGCTAGACTTCATGCTTCGCAATTGATAAGTAAATGCGTACCTTTAACTTTGGCAATGCTGCCACTGCTGCAATGCTGGAGCAAGTTTCTCTTGAAGAAAGCGAATATATTTGACAAAAAGCTACTTGCATATTTAATTAAGAATAAACTCTTAAAATGGAGAATGAAACGAGGTTTACTTAAGAATAAGAAGACGGTGGGTCGCGTTGTCTCCTTTCTCCCCATCCCCCACCCACTGTGAAACCTCCCCCCCACCCCCACCCCCCCCCCCAACACCACACTCTACAAAAGTGCCCTCAGCACCGTTCACGTTTTCTTTCCGCTTTTAGTTTTTACCATTACTACCATTAGAAAATCCTTTACACAGCGCTTTCGTGCATTCAAATATTCTTGCCCCCTTCTTGTGTCAGAAAATTATAAATAAGTACAAACAGGAAATTTTCTCGTTCAGGCTACTTAGACGTCTTAAACTTAGTTGACCTCTCACGAAGAAATATTGGTCTAAATCCTAGAGAATTCGTTTAAAAATAGAGCCAACGAGGTTAATTTTTTTTTTTTTTTTTTTTTTTTTTTTTTTTTTTTTTTTTTTTTTTTTTTTTTTTTTTTACACACTTACGAACTATTATTATATGCACCTTCACTGATGATATGATGATTGCTGAAAATGAGCTGCGACTCGAGATCAGGTTCAAGACTATAAATACAGAGAAACAGATCAACACTCAACGCTCTGCTGCCAAGTTGACGCTAAAATTCAAAGTGGGTGGATACGGGGTGCGTTATTTCGCCTACTAAATTGCCTACTGCCGATTCGCCTTTGCCAAAATGCAGATAAAAAATTGCATAAAATGAATCAGCCTACTAGAAATTTAGCATGTCAGCAAACCATGTTTAGGCGTACAGTTTTAACATTGTAATTTACAGAGTACAAATCCGACATGGTGGAGATATGTCAGGACTCATCTTGTGCCACAAAGTTTGCATACTGCTCCGCCATGGAACTTGGACGGAAATTAACTCTCCGGTATTTTTGTATTCTTTTTTTCGTGGGTCGTCAAACCTATTGTCCATGCTCAACTTCTTCGATCATAACTTCAGAATCATTCTGTTCTTTCTGCAATCCTTTAATCAGATGATAAAAACTGGGCTGTTTCTTCCCAACCACGAGACTGAAACGCGCGCCTATGTGCCAAGCTTCGATCAGGTCAATTGTCCTGACATCTCCATCTGGCAAGAGGGTGTAATTTAGCTTTCCCTTTTAGGAAAGGATCGTGCTGATTCATGATGGATTTTTTTATTATTTTTATATCCATGGAATTTCACTAGCTTGAGTTTTGATTCATTTTCTACCAGATGTTATTCCGTTGTTTTATTTCTCGCCTCATTAGTCATTTTTGATGTTCGGAAATATGCCTAAAGTACGTCCAAATAGGCTTCATTTAAATGCTAAATTTCTGGTAGGCCGATTCATTTTATGCAATTTTTTATGTGCATTTTGGCATAGGCGAATCGGCAGCAGGCAATTTGTTTCTTATGTGTAATGTAGTAGGCAAAATGACATACACCCGGGTGGACATGATAAGAGGCGGAAAAGATAGTTGAAGACAGGGTTGAATAAGGTAGAGAGAGCAGAGAAGATACAAAGTGGAAATAAGCATGGGCGTAGCTACTATGGGGGCGGGGGGGGGGGGCACGCCCTCCCTAGAAAATCTGATTTTGAAAAAAAAAAATGCAGTAATAATTGAAATAAGAAGAAAAAAATAATTGTAAGACGTAAAAACAAGATAAAAAACACTGTTAACAGGCATATACAGTATTTATACTTTTGGTAATTAAGAGAGAAACATCGAGAGGGGAATCCGCGTTCAGAAGATCCTCCTTTTCCTTTTTTCTATTCTTTTGAGTTCTACGATGTTATTATTACTTGAATTCACGTCGAGTATACCAAGAAATAAAATTGTAGGGTTAGTTCTTTCTAATTTCTTATATCGGTTTATTTATAACAAAAGAATATAAAATAATACTTTTTGTGCGCGTGCGCGTTCTCCGTATCATTCGCGAGGTGGAGATAGCCTAAAATCACGTATAAGGGCGGCTAAATTGGCAAAATTTTCCTGGGGGCGCCCCCAAGCTGGGAGGTGTTTCCCCCAGACCCCCCCGCCCTGGTCGGGTTTCCAAACTTGGCCCCCCTAGAAAAACTATCTAGCTACGCCCATGCGTTGAAAAAGAAAGAGAGGGTGAAAAAGAAATGCATCACAGTGATTTTATGAGCTTTATTTCATAAATAATAAATTATGTAAGTACTAAGGTATGTACTTACCTGTACAGCAAAAATGAAAAGTAATATCCCTTAACCCTTACCAATTGGCAATTATGAAAAATAAAAAATAAAACAAACAAAACTAAGCGGTTAGGTATATCACCGCCTCAGAGAAGATTAATACTGCCTCCCCTCCCCCTCTAGTTTTGTTTGAATAAGTACATGATTTAATACAGAAAGATAACAAATGTAGAAATACCGAAATAAAAAGATAATGTGCGCGCTATAGATTTTTTGATGGCGATCATTCGTAAGAAAATGTTGAACTGATGTAACTTATCTCATTTTTATACCTGCTGGTCAGCACAACTCATCAGGCCCTCTTTTCCTTCTCATTGACAGCAGAGCTGTATGCGCTATAAAACTCCTGCAAATCGCAAAGTATGCAATAGCGCTCTCACAATCAGTCGAGACAAATCTTATTTTATTATAAACGTACTCACAGTCAGGTGCCTCCACACCGTCAATTTGTGTCCTCAGGTTTTTTAAGTGTGAATTTAAATAAAAAAAAAAATCGCCGCTTCCAAGCAATAGTAAAAAAACTGTAAACATGCACCCCTCTGGAAAAAGGTCAAGTGGGCGGAAAAGAAATGCAGCCGCTTTGGATCACAGGCTTCTATGAGCTTTATTTTTAATTCATAAATACTAAATTATGTATTTATATAGTGTTCATAAAATGTAGTACCTATATATGTTGCAAGAATGCTAAATAATACTTCCTCGAAAACCTATAGGGGTCCGACCGGCCGACCCTGTCTGCTGATGGTACTTATAGTAGCATCTCGTGCAATCTGACAAGCGTGCTTTTTTACCCTTAAAACCCATGTAAGAAATCGATTCGAGATGAAGCACGCCGCACTGGCGCAACCAGGATATCTTCCATCTCTCTCATTTCCCATTTGAATGTATGAGTAGGAAAAGGACAGAAGGAGGGGGGTTTTATCCCCTTGTCCATCCTTGTCTAACATACGTTTCTCAATGGAGAAAAGAGAGAGATGAAGAAACTCTCGGTGCGCTACTGGCACGCCGCGCTTCGCCTCACCACGAGTTGATTATTTTACATAGATTTTAATGGAGGACATCTGATGCTGCCGAATTTCCCGAGCCACCGCTGGATGGTGCACCTCTTTTACAGACGCGTTACGACATTACCCCCAGAAATAGAAAAAGAAGTCGGTGGACAGTCTTTAGAATTGATTTAATAGAATTGATGCGTGGGAAACGGCTCAATCGATGTTTATCAGCACCGAAGCTCCGTCTTAAGAAAATTGGACCTAAATACGCCAGACAACAATCGCGTTGTAACTGATGTTTGATATTTAAGTATTGAGAACTACAGGTAAAATCAATGAATGTAAAGGTAAGTCGTAATATTTGAATGAAATATAAGTCCTTTCCAAGTGTGGGTCGATTGATGCCTCAGCAGAATTCAACTGCAGGTAGAGTGATCTGAGTTAGCCGTTCAAACCGTTACGGATGTCGAAGCGCCTTCAAAATAATTGACGCAACAATACGTTCAGCCTTGTATTGGTTTTACTAACAGTGCTAAATGAAGGCATTTTTTGTATCATTTCCAATAGAGAGTAGCGAACGATTCCTGTCCAAATGCATGCACGTGAACAGCTTTAGGGAAAATCTATTTAATTTGTTAATGTTTTCTTATAAATATATACTCCAATTTTTTTTTAAAAAGTGACTGATCGAGTGGGATGAGAAAAAGGAAAATGCATCAAATGTACCTACTTTCGATTTTTCAAAGAGAAAATGAATTCTCTTCAGGAATTCTTCTGGGGTCTCGCATGAAAATTTCAAACAAATTGATTTAGAGTGACATCTTAATGCACTTAGTTGCTTTTGTATATCGCTTGGCAAAGCAGGCTCAAAACAACAGCCTAAAAATATGAAGTACAGAACAAATGAGACTTCTGGTTTGGGTATTTAAAAACTTGGAGTAACAATGTTGTTCTCAGAAACCATTTGATGAATTTCTTTCCATCTTTTTATCAGCAAACAGTTTAACAATTTTGATTTCCTGACATTAAAGCATATAGTTTCGTTGAAAGCAATATGGCAGTTCTGACTTGTCAAAACAAATTAAACGTTCCATTGAACATGTCTTAGCAACAATTGATAAATTAAGAATTTAAACTATTTCAATGAAGCATTGAAATGTTGACTCAGAAATAAATCTCTCATGGCCTTTATGGGATACTTGACAGAGATGATTATGAAACAGACAAAAAGCAAATTGAAATATAAATTCTTAAGCAGAATTTCTCCCCAATTTTTATTCCATCCTTAAAAGTACATACATTTTGGAAATATTGTAGGTAATATAGAGTTTTAAAAACTTTAAACACAAGACTAAAAAGCAATAACTCGCTCCAAGCCAAGAAGCTCAAACAGACAAACAGGCTTATTTATTTTTTAAATTTTTTTTAAAAAAAAAAACTAACTGCAAACCAAAATTTGGCTAAAATAATTCAGAAGTAAGTCTTCGAAAAGCAATTAAATCAGTTGAATCAGTTCGGAAAGCAACTAAATTAGTCAATAATTGCTTGGGTAGACAACTAATCTGATACATTAAAAATTGTTGTCTTACCAAGCAACTAATGACTAATTTATAGTTGCTTGCAGAACTAATTCGACAATTTAGTTTCGAACTAGTTTTACCCAAGTCTACTGCATACCAGAGATCTAGAACTGCCAGCTTAAATTATTGGGATGATAATCATGACCAATGAAAAAGAAAGAGCTTGGAGCCATCAAGCTTTTTTCTTTCTTTTTTTTTCTTTTTCTTTTTTTTATAGAGAGCAAATAAATAATGCAAGACAAAATAAAGAATAAACTGAACAACATTTTATTTCACAGAAATACAAAGAAAAATTATCAACAGGTATCGCATCTAGAAATCATAAATAATTACAGAAAATAGACAGGAAAAAAGAACACATGTCGGGGACATTAACTAAAGAGATCATTTTTCACTTGGTTAAAATGGGATCAAAGAAAAATGATGAAATAACTGGTAATCTTGGTGGAAAAATGGTAAGCGATTGAAAGTGTAGAAAGAAAAGGGTTGCAAAGTTCAAAAAAAACTAAAAAATAAAAAAAAAAAAAAATGTTTGCTTCAATAAAATCATAAATGTGATAAAATGTAAGTTATTAGAAACAAAAGCTGAAAGTTTTCTTTACTTTCACACAAACTGAAATCACAATCCTGATTTGTCATACCTAAGGAAATATTGTCTTTGGTTCAGGCACAGTTAGAAACAATTTCAAAAATCAGAAGATAGATAGATAGGTAGAAAGACAAAAAGCGCGCCTCAACAGCTGGAGTAGCAAGAGTCTGTGTATGAGGGTGTTTGGTCATGAGAACAAATAAAGAAGAGGCCAAAGAAGGCATCCTTATACACAGCAATTATCACAAGGAAGCATTCATTATTTTTTTAGAAAAATCAAATTTTGCTGCAAAAAATGCAGGAATGGAAGTTTAAAACAGTCTTGATAGATGTTTTTAAACCTGATTAAAGTCTTACAAGCGCGTAAATTTTAATTTCGAACGTATCCTCAAAGGAGCCATTCCAGAGGTCATCTTTTGGAGAAAACGGACAGAGGAAGTATCCTTGAGCTCCTCAAGAGCCTAAAATCCAGCAGCCAATCAGAAGTTATACCGGACATACACAGACTCTAGAAGCAGCTCTTACGCAGATGTTCCAGCACCAGCGGGAATGATGGATCTATCTCTTAAAATAAAAGAAAGAGTAATAAGAAAGGAATTTAAAGAAATTACTCTGCCTTTTATAATTTCAAATACACTTGTAGAGCCAACATTAAAATAAGACAATTTTCTTGCATCAAGCTTTCTGCCCATAATACACCTTTGCTCTCAACAGACTTCAAAAGACTGACTTGGCTCACCAGGTAGCTGATTCTGCGTTTTTAGACGAGACGAGATAGCAGGAACTAATTATTATTCCCATTGGTTTAAACGGTGTCACTTGACAGTTTTGAAGTCGTTTGAGTAATTCATTTCAGAAAAATGACTCCTCCGTCCATCGAATGACTTCAAATTTGTCACGTGACACCATTTAAACCAATGGGATTGGTCAATTCCCGTTACTTTGACTTGTCTTATCGAAAAGAACAGAATCAGCCCCTAGGTAGATGAAGAACAGTTATAGATAGCAGTGCCATAACAGTGGACTTGGAGAAAAAAATGGTGCTCTGTGACATCAAAAGTGCTAGGCACAAATAGAAAATTTATGGTCTAATTAATAATTTAATTACAAAATGAAACGCATGATTAGAAAACGTACTCTAATGCTTGATCATGAATCTAGCTCTTTTGTACCCCTGCTTTTCCATTTTGTTCATGTTTCTAAAATTCAAAAATAGCACAATATACTACATCAAATGGTCAGTATTGAGGAGCTGATTGAAGACAACTTCAGAGTCCTGCTCATACCTGTTTTCTATCTGGCTTGACTGGCTACAAATTCATATTATTTCATTTTGTTTTTTGGCGAAGTTATGACAAAAGTCTGACTATACTCGATAAGTTGTTTAAAATTTCAACGATCAAGTTTGAGGTTTATTTAAGGATTGAAAATTGTCTTTACTTCCTTCAGATTGGGAGAAAAACATTCCAAAAATAGTAAGTAATGGGAGAAATCATGGCAAGATTGGGGCAAGAGTCGAAAAGTTTAGAATCTTTTGTGGCTTGCCTTTTTGTCTCCTAAGAGCCTCGAAAAAGATGAATAAAAACATGAAACACAAGGTATAAAAAAATTTTACTTCTCAGAGCATCAACATAGTGACACACAATCAGTGAAGTAGAATACCAGGGTATCTATTTCTTTGGGTGCATACCCAGGTATTTATACATGGTATACATAACTTTTTCTTCGAACTCCGAAGGCACCCTTTGCAGAAATCCAAACTCAAAAATTTGTAAAAAGGCATTCAGTTCAATGTTCAACAGAATTCATAAAATTCAAATCTCATTTTATCACTTTCAAAGGCCGAAGATTAATGAGAAATTATCAACACCCATTTACCCAGGTGCCTACCCAACGGGTATTTACTCGACCTACATAACTGGTAATGGATTTTCTGTTGATCCGAAAGTAAAAATTAGTTAAACTGCTTGCAGACAATAAATTTTGTTCATAGTAAAAACATATTGCATTGACAAACCATAAACAGCTGATTTTAAAATTAAAGCCCGATTTTCTTAAACTCCTCAAGAGATACTTATTAGAAATTTTAATGCCTTGTTTTCAAAACAATTATGTTCTTTAAGGACCATAGAACTAGCAATTATCACAAAACTTAAATTCAATTGCCTGTTCTCCATTAAGAGAAAACACATAAAATACTTAAGGGGATTCTTTTGGGTATACTTAATTTAACTTAACATTCTTACCAGACTATTCAATTGATACTAAATATATTTTAGTTTAATTGTACTTCTGCTCAGGAAACAGAGTAGGGAACCCACCAACCATTTAAGGAATGATCAAAGACATTATAGAAGAAGACTGGCCCCTTGCGGCAAGAATTAAAGCCAGTCACCGTCAAGTGTAGGGTGAGTAAGGAGGGGGAATGAACCAATTTAACATTGCGGCCTATAGAGCCGAGACATAAAACTGTTTCAAAAGAAAGTATGTAAATTACCATCAGTTTTCAAAAGTAAGTAAATATGATATGCAGTTTAGGTCCAAGATAAAATTGACGAGCTCAGACAAAATTTTTGGTTGATTAATCATGTAGATATGTGTGATAAAAAGTACAGCAGAGAGGTTGCGAGTGCTAAAGTAAACAAGGACCGACTGTTCGTTAACTTCAACTGTTAAAGAACTGACGCCTTAAAGTGACCCCAAAGTTTTGGTATAAATGTATATTATACTACACTGTACAAAATTTATGCGACACTATTATTTGCAAAAATAATTGACTAAAATAGGATTGAAGAGCAAGGCTCTTCAAGAGCTACTGTTAAATTGGTTCACACCCCCAAACGGAGAAGTGCCCTGCCCATCAGCCTGTGCCATGACCAGCTTCACTTTTCCTCAGTGTTATGAGACAGCAATGAGCTGTCATGTTCTAAAGTGCCTTTGGGAATGATACATGAAAAACATGGTGAAAGTACTACAGGTGTAAGCGTTTCTTAATCAGCAGCCATGTTGTGACACAGGCCATGATGTCAACTGGGTGCGCCTATAGAATTATGTACCCAGCACACACACACAAACACATGCACATAGCACTCATACATGCTCAACGTTCACAAACCACTTTTGATCAGAGAAGTCAACCAGGTACAACTTGACCACCATGCATGAAAAAAAGATGTCAACACTCACTATCTATTGAAAATTTTATTTGAAATTTCAAAAATCCTAAAATTTTGCTTCATTTTGTCTCATTTAGTCGTTTATCAGAAGGAAAATAAGAAAAAAAAGTAGTTGTAGTGCCAAAAAATAACAACAAAAAACTCATGAATCTTGTTCATAAAAATTTTGAAACATATCTGCTAGCAATTTTTCTTTAGATAAATCTGGAGCGCTAAAAATGCAACAGTAGAAAGATGGGATAATAAACAGGAAAAGATGGTAGGGTTCTGTTTGATTTCTAGTTTTTGAGGACTCAGCAAACAAGATAACAAAAATTTTTAAACAAATGAAAGTGAGTCAAGACATTGGAAACAACCCCAAACATGTAATCTAACCAGTGGCAAAGTTTGGTTTTTCTGGTAACGGTACATTTAGTCCATTTAAACCCATACAAGAGATCTAATGCATGGACATCCATGGCACGGCAAATCCAATAGTTTAATCTATTCTTATTTCATAGTTTTAAATGGACAAAAAATAGCATCTCTATAGGCCTCTGAAGTTTTATTTCAAATTTTTTTCTTTTTTTTAAAGTACCCATTTAGGAGTATAGCGACTCAAGCTTGAAAAGGCCAGTCCAGAAATTGAGACCATAATTTCCAGGAAAAGGGCCCAAAAAACAACAGGTGTGCTCTTTCTGAGAAATCATCAATGCTGCTTAGCATTCAAATTGAAAAAAGATTTTTGTCTGGGGGGGCACCTTACGTTTTCATGGGCCCTTTTATCTGATAATGGCCTCAAATGATCCATCACACATGAAAAGCCTTGAAGAAAAGCTGCTTGATTTGTCATATTGACATCAAAAAGAGGTAAGGAAAAAAGAGTAAATTAAAGAAAACTAGTTTCTGACTGAAGAAACTAGAAAGACTGACAAATAAAGGCATGCGTAGCCAACATATAGTGAAATAAAGTCCAAACTAGAATCGAAGAAAGCAAGGCAATTCTGGTGACCAAGGTTTGGGTTGAAAGTGGTGCGTTAATACGCTTGGAACCACGCTAGCCATAATGTTCATATAACTACAAGTAAAAAACCTCTATTTTTAAAAATCAATTAAAAACATCCAACTTTCTCAAATTACAAGTTTTTTGGTGTGACCATTGAAGAAAAGATCTTGAAAATTACAGTTCCTCGATTGAACAAAGAGTTTACACAGTTTTGGTTTTAAAAGGAGAAAGGAAAATGTTAGTTTTTCTCGTCTTCAAGCCCTGTACATTTTTAACAGGATCTTTATTACATTACTTTGAAAGGAAAAAATGCGTACATTTCAAATATAATTGCTGAAGTTAGTTTTACAGACTTTTATCTTGCATTTCTCACCATAGTTTATCAATTTCAAGACAAATTTTTATTTTTTAATTCATTTACAAAACGTCACGTTAAAGCATAAGGTCTCTAAAGGCGCGACTGCAGTTCTTATCTTGGTCCTAAACCGGCTTTTTGTGACACCCGAGAAGACCACACTTCGTTGTCCATCTGACGCATAGGCGTAAGTCAAATCCAACGTTTCAACATTTCCAAACTTATTTTCATTTTTTCAACCCTGATCAATCATTCTATTACTTCAATTAATATTTTTCTGTGATACTATGACTCAAGAAGGACAAAGGAAAACATCTTCAAGGATTATTCATACACGCATTGTCCTTCGAAAAATTTAAAACAAGAATGATGATTATGAAGCGTTGGATTCGATTTATGCCTATGCATCGATGGATGATGACTTTAGCAGCGTTCAGTCAGAACTCCATTTTACTCTATGGTAGCCAAGCCTTGATTTATAGATGAAATGAAAGGATTTAAAGATTTGAGGTTAGACCACCTTAGGCAGGCTCTCTCAAAGATAAGAAATATGTTGCACTGAATAAGTGGATCAAATCTTACTCAAACAAAGGCAATGTTTAGAAGATTAAGTGCTAAAGACGCAAAATAAAATGGGGGGATAAACAAAAACAGTTTGAAAAATTTCTATCTAAGATGCCCTAAAAATCTTAAAAATTAATACTGTACATTGCAAAATATAATAAATAAAATTTCACTACTAAACAGAACCAGGAAACGTGAATCTAATCTAATCTGAAGATACTATGCACAGGGAAGCTTGCTAAAGTCTTGTGTCGAAAAAACACGATTATCTTTGGTAGCAGAACTGGTGATCGATGAAGGTATCTTCAGGTAAGATGGCCAACTTAAATTGACAAGCAGGTACCCGGACTTTTGAGTCGGACTTTGAGGATCATTTTTCAGTCTCGATGATAAGTTTTTCAGGTTTAAATAGCTGATTTACTATCACCTGAAACAAAAATCAAATTTTTAGCCTAATATAAAAGGAAAGCACTGTATGATTATAGTAAGAGAAAAAAAAAAATTAGGGCACATATAACATAGGGAAACGATTATCAAAACCTGGAGCAACAGTGCTGAAAGACTGCGTGCATCTGGAGCCATCGTTCCGTATTTTCCATCCAATTGACAGCTCTGACGCAGCAAAAAAAAATTCTCAGCGGAAAATGCTCACTGTGGATGTGGTGACAAGTGAGTCACTTGTATTAATTAAGGTAATTCCAGGCAAAAGTTTTCCAGTTTTCAATCTGATGGATATCACCCACTAGTCACTTTTGGGAAAAGACGTGTTTTAGTCATTTTAAATTGAAAGCAAAGAAAAGACACGAAACCCAAGAACATCAGCATCTGCATAACTTTTTTATGGACTTCCACTTCTCACTAGATCATTCTGAGTAGAAGTTTTCAAAAAGAATCTAAAATATATTTCATGGCAAATTTTTTAAATAAAAGTCAAGGATTTTCAAGAGGACTTTTCACGGGATTTCAAAGACTTCCAACAAGAAACAAAGCAGCCGCTTTTTTACCAATTTTCTAGATGCTGATAAAACACATGGTGATTCTTACTTAATGGTGTACTGATCAAAGGAAAACAAGAGGTCAAAAAAATAAAAGAAAGAAAAAAGTTCCTGCTGACTCCTTCAATTTTTCTCACGACTTCGCAACCAAAACGACGCGAAATTCCTCAGGAAATTGTCAACAAAATGGCAAACCGATGTGCAGAATCTGGTGATTTTCAAGGATATTCAAGTACATACATTTGACGACTTGGTCAAAATTTAAGGATATTCAAGCATATGAAAAACGGAAAAATAATCAAGAATATTCCAGAACTTTTTGAGGCGCCACAAACCAATTAAAATCCGTTTTAGGATAATTTAAATTAAAAGTTCAGCAAGTTGCAGCCACCACACGGTTTCTGAGCCTAAATTTCAGGCCTCATATCAAATTAAGTTTCTGTTCATTTCCTTCAACAAACGCAGACATTTAATTTTCACTTGCCAAACAGGGAAGAAAAAATATTTTACTTTATTGAAGTCAAAAACAGTGAGCAAAAAAGGACAGGGAGTAAATGCATTTGTATTTGTGTGAATAAGGAATTGATCGGTGATCTGAAAAGACGAAATTGGGCTTCATATTAAAATGCAGGCGAGGTGTAATGTCTAGCAGCTACATTTGACAAAAGTTTGAGCTTGAAGCTTGAAGTAAGCAAAAACGGCGCGGAGGATATTTTGGACCTTAGAAAATGATTCTTTAGAATAATCTGAACAAAGGTATAACCAATATTAAAGAACAGCCTTTCAAACCACATTTCCTAATAGACAGCGGTGAAAACTGTACTGGTAAAAGCTCTTGATATATACCAAGAACTTTTGTATAAAGGTATTTCCCAACTCAATAACTTGTACAGTAGACGAATTAAAGAAAGTCAGTTGACTCCTTAGATTTTGGTTAGGGTAGGCAACCCGCAATACACATAACAATAATTTCAAGGAATGCTGGCAACCTATCTTGCCCATGTTTGTGCGCGGTGGCAATTTTTATTTTTTTGGGGTCTCGACAGAACACTGCAAACATGGTCTGTACGTTGACTGATGAGAAAAGTTGTTGAGATTTTTGCTTGGTGAAACCGAAGCACCAAAGTTTCATCAGTCAACGTATGGACCATTTTGGATGTTGTTCCCTCATGCTCCCTATGTTAATGGGTCCGTTGCAAACTTTTGCTACAGCGATATAGAGTGATAAATCTTAAGTAAAATCACATGAAAAGTCCATTGGTGGTATCAGAGTCATAAAATGCAGGATTAAACTCACAAGAGGCGTTTAACTGAGGCGGTATAGTATAGAGCAACCTGTGTGCACACACCGTGAACATCCATGATGGCCAACGTTAACAACCTCACAGCATCAGAGATAATGAGTTTGTTTGCGTTGTGATTGGTTGTGATCGATATTGTGAGGTTGGCCATCTTGGATGTGCATGGTACTTGGATACAGGTTGCTCGATATTTTACCGCCATCTTGGATTTCAATTAAATGCCTCTGGTAAGTTTGTTATTGCATTTTATGACTTTCTGCTGCCACCAATGGACTTTTAACGCGATTTCACATGAGGTTGATCACTCTATAGCGCTGTAGCAAAAGTTTACAATAGACCTATTCCTGTTGAGTTCCAAAACATAAGTTAGCCACTGCGTACACGGCTAGTGTGTGGTCTCTATTATATTTTGCCTCTGCTGTTGGCCAGAAAGAGAGTGAATAAACAAAGAGGGATATATTGGACAAAAAAATGCATTATTAATTTGCAATTTTACTTATGATGAATTTATTTATTTCTCTTTTCATTTAGTAATTCCCTTCTTGAGTTTTCTATACTTACAAGTCTAAAAGCCTATTTTTTCAATAGAAATTCTTCAGTTTTTTCTTGTTAAAAAAAATCCAATTTCTTGCCTCTCTATATGTCTTATCTACAGGGTTAGCTTTCCTCTGCTTTGGCACAAATATTTCAAAGCAAAAAGGAGCTAAGTGAGGAATCTGATTACTTGAGATAAAAAAGTGATAGTTTCATACCTGTCTTTTAATTACTTCTAAATTATTAACTCCTTCAGAATAAAATTCTTCTATTTTTGTTGCATCTGTTAGACTTCGATTTTCTCTGAAGGAATCTCGTACTCTGCGTAACGTATACATCCTGCAAAAACAAACTTAGATGAGAACAGAGCAAAAAGAAATCAATACATACCTAATAAGAAAGCTCAAAGTTATTTCATATGAGTTGGCGAACTCTAGTTGCAAAGTTGTGAATGCTAAAATATTTGAAAATTGATGGGGACATTCATTTTAATACAAAAAAGGTGCCGAAAAGCTCATAGTATAAAAACAGAGCAATGGGATGAACTGTAAAATGATGATATTTCTGTTCAGAAAAGATCCGTTTTTGGTTTCCTGCAGAGATGGAAGTTGTTTCCAGGGAATCAGTACTTAGATGATAGTTAACTTCATGGTGTATGGCAGTTAAGTGTGCCCCAGCTTCTGCACAGAGAAATTAGTGTCAACACCAATGAGAGCCACTTTTGCAACGATCAAGAGACAACTATCATTTGCCAACACTCCTGAAAAATAACTTCTACCATGGATTCTACCATAAAATCCATTTATGAGTGTACCTTAATCGAATTCTTTAAAAAATAAGTGTCCGAGGGTAATGAGGAGTCACTTTCGACTAGCTTTGACAACTAATGGCCCTATGGGCATAAATTTCATCCATTTCGTCGTATCTGTAGCCGTTGCTAATTTTACTTTAGCACAAATAACATTCATAGTCAGCCGATTCTCAGTATTGCTCCTTCCAAAATGATGGTCCAGTTGGACAAAGCCCCAGTGAGCGACACGGCTCTATAACTCAACGACTTGAAGAAAATGGGTGCCGCATTGCAAAGTAGTGCGTCTCTACCTGACTCACCAAGTTTTGAACAGAGTATAGCTGGTATCTGAGCTCTAACGCCTTGTGATGACCTGATGATGTCACCATCACCAAGAGCACAACACCCTCAGCGGTTGTTCACAACTAGTGGCTTTCCCAAGCACTGTGTCTGATTGGAGCTATAGCTTCTGTGACACCGCCATCCAACTGTGAGCTCTTTTGGACAAGAAGAGACGAGATAGCAAGAGAATTGATCATTCCCATTGGTTTAAATGGCGTCACATGACAACTTTGAAGTTGTTTGAGTCATTTCTTTCTGATCAAATGACTTGTCCCTCGAATGACTCAAAATCTATCACATGACGCCGTTTAAACCAATGGGATTGGTCGATACCCGCTATCTTATCTCGTCTCGTCCAAAAGAGCAGAATCAGCTCCCTGTTCCTCCATATGTCCTGCTTACTAGTAATAGCCTTCTTGGACTCAGCCAGCATGGGCTGAGCCTCCAACGTTGCCTTCCCTTGACAAAAACTAGCACAAATTTGCTTCCTACAAAACCTCAAATTTCAGGCATGAGCCGCCACCCCCCTCCCCACCAGATTGTCTCTGAATCCACCACAGGACAGGGACCTAAATTCAACTGCTGAAACCCATAAATCACAAGTTGAATAAATATCAGAACTCATGCTACGAGTAATGAAAAAAAAAATGATAAAGTTATGTATCAATACCTATGATATCAACTCGTGCACTGGACGGGGTAACATACCTGCATCGCAGATGAAGAGGAGGTGGTCAGAGCTTGCCAGTAAGCTCAATTTCTTTGATACAAAGCTTGCTGAAGGGAGTATTGAGCGAAATCAGGCGAGCATAAGAAGTTAGAATGGTTTCATAACATTGCAAAGAATAGAGGTGATGAGTTTATAGGTTAGGAATAATTTAACAAATATCAGAGTTGAAAATACCTGTAATTATAAGCAGGAAACTTCGAGCCCTCTCGTATTAGGGATTTATACAGCCTTAAAATACTAGACTTCGAAACGGACATTCTATAAACAGCGAACCAGTCAAATAAACCACGTTTTTGACAGTGTTACATCAGTATTTACTTTGAAATAGATAAATGCTGAATCTACCGCGTTGAATGATGACGGTCATCGATGATACTATCGGAGAAGGCAGCTGATTCGTCCGAATTGATATTGTATGTTTGGCGGTAATTTTAAATGAGCGCTCAGTGACTCGTAGCGCGTTAGAGCTTGTTTCAGAAATGGAGGCGGGGCTCCATTCTTTGAAATTTGTCTATCAATATTTTTCGTGTTACGAAAATGAATCTGAGATTTGGCTAATCATTGAAGAAATCTTTAAAATCCAAAAGTGCCAGGCGCAGGCAATATTGTTTTTTTGTTTTTTGTTTTTTGTTTTTTGTTTTTTGTTTTTTGTTTTTTGTTTTTTGTTTTTGTTTTTGTTTTTTGGAGGAATGGGAATTAAAAATATGTCAATGATTATTTATGAGCTCCGCCTACTCTTCAGAAATGAGCACTGCGCCAGATTTGAAAGGCGGTGAGTTGTTAAGGAAAGAAAGAAATTAGGTAAAAATACTGTAGATATTCTGGATGCACTACAATGAAAGAAGTTGTAAACAAAGTAGAACAAATCTTTTTCATTGGAAACATTTCATGCGAAAGAGCTGGAGTTTGCCACATTTTTAGTGGGGTTGAGGTTTTTTTCCATGCAATTAGGTACCAACCTCTCATTATATTTTTCAATAGGTAAAATAATTTTCAGTTTTTACTCCTCGCAAGTGAGGGTTCGTATATATAGTCAGTGGCGTGTGTTGGATATGAAATTGCGGCAGGAAATACGTACTTCGAGGAGTACCTAGAGACACATTTGAAACAATTATTGATGTTCTCCACGTCCAAAACGCAGAATTCAGTCGAATGACAGAAAAATGACCGACATATCCGTTGGTTGGTTGTTGGTTTATGAAGTACGTGTGACCAGTGACCAGAAGCGGACTGATTCTAAAATTAGAGCCGGGACGCAGTCTTTGAACCGGCAGCAATAGAGGATGTGTGGACTGCGGAGACACAACCCCCACTCAAAAGTGCCATTCTAAACTGGTTAGATAACATCGATAACCTAGATAAAGGTAACACGTATTTGTTGATGCCCTGACCTTTTGCCTTTTCGCCAGATTTTGAGTTCAGACTGCGTGGTTGTCCTCGTATAATCATCATTGACGAGTGCCAGCTTTTCTGTAGTTTGCTTGTTTTCTTCTGATCTCATGACAGTAAGAAACGGTCTGCATCGGTCGAATCACGGGAACTTCCGAGAGGAGTAAGTATATTGAATCGGATAGCGTTAGTTGATGAACGCAGGACACATCATTTCCGATCGAATTTTCGCGATCTTTTGGCAGTAGTCTAATGATTAATTGAATTGGATAGCAATGGCTGTGTGTTGGAAAGAAGTTAACTATTCTTACATGACTGTATCGTTTTGGTTAACCATAAAAAATGAAGACGTATTCATAAACGCAAGACACGGTTCCGAATAAAATTTCGAGATCTTCCAGCAGTAGTCTAATATTTGAATTAGATACATGAAGCTGTAAGTCGACATTACGTGATCAACGTGCCTATATGACCCCTCTCCACCTTTTTACCGTTTTAGTTGAGACCACGAATAGCCCGGGATATAATAAAGTTGATCTGTTCTATGAGTTCGTTCATATTTTTTTCTAGTCATCCATTTCTTGCCTGTCTCTCTCGTTTTTTTCCTTCCTCCCTCTCTCTTTCTTTTTTATTCCTCTCTCGGCCCGGCAAATCCAAATTGGACTGCAACCCACCGGGACATTTCCCGCTAGGTCAGTCCGCTTCTGCTTGTGACCAATTCAGAAAATCTTTTGGCAGGCTGCTTCGTTTACTGGTACCGCACGCCACTGATTATAGTGTGCAAATGCATACCATTTGAGAAGAAGGACATTCGTGGACGGACCTGCGTTTACTATCTATCTCATTCAGAGAATATTCAAGAAATGATGACAGCTTTTAAAAAAAACAAAACAAAACAAAACAAACAAAAAAAAAAACAAAACAAAACAAAAAAAATGTCACACCAAGACAGTTGCGTGAACGGTAAGTTAATACTCGATGGTGCCTCCCCCCTTCTAATTTAAACCAACACAAAAGTACTCATGACGATACGAAAGTTCAATTTAACCTACATGGGATTTTAATATACGAGTCTTCCGGATAGGATCATGCTGAGAGGATATAGATTAATCAAATTTAAAGAGCCATTATATAGCATCGAGACAATCGATGATACGCCTACCCAATACATTCATTTCGATAGAGTAGAGGAGGTGTGCGTGCCGATTTCATGAGCCTATAATAATGTTATTAGATTAACAACAATTTATTTCGTCTTGACGTGTTATCGTTTCATTAAAATTGTACTGAGCAGCAATCGAAACACGAGTAATCGATTACCATTTGCCCAACTCTGTTTTAAGGTATTTTGTGTATTATTGGAATCATTTATTGTTCACCACTTTGTTCGAGTTCAAACGAAGAACATAGAGTTGTGCGCTTGTAAACCCCCTACTCTGAAAATTTTAGAGGCATTTAAAAATTACGCCCGCTATAAGCTTAGTCAATAGTCAATCAAAAAATTAGAGAGAGAGAGAGAGAGAGAGGGAGAGAAATTTAGAAAAAAAAAACAGGGGTCAAAACAGTCGCCACTCCGGTTTCTACCACAATCAACACGGGATTAACTCTTTGTGATTCAACTTAAATTTAACCCAGATTATCGTGCAATCCAGAATATAAAATAATGTTAAGTGCTAATAATTGCTTACAAAGTGCAACTCAAACTATTGCATTTGAAATATGACCTTTGTCGGCAGATAAAACCTATCTGAAAGAAAATATTTTTTTAGCTTAATGGACTCATACACCATTATTTAGTCCATAATTTTTCTTGCGGGTTATTATTCCGTGAAAGCACAATCAATAAAAGGAAGCGTACCAACATTATTTTTCAAAGCAGAGCTGCAAATTAATAGCGGTTGTGCTTGCTGGACACGCAGACGTGGCCGTGATGTGTTTGCAGAGCAGAGTCCATGAAAACAGCCCCACAGCGCTTAAATCTTTGCAAATTGTAAAAACTCAACGAGTTTATTTTTGTTTTTTTATTTTTCAATCCCAAATTTTGACAATTTTTAGAGTGAAGTGTCAGTGGAACGGAATGATGTAGATTTCAGCGCTACCATTATACTGACTTGGGCTCAAATTATGTTTGTCTTTGTCCGTTGAAGTGCTTAACTCTTCCGGTACCACGTCCAAGTATTCATTCGTTTTCGTGTCTCGATCTACCTCACACAAGTTTAAATTCTTCATTGATAAATGGGAACGACCACTTATTGTTGCAACGTTTGCAAAATAGTGTTTTTCTTTAAGCGCCTTCACTTATAGGGTTAGGCAAAACCAATGTCGCGGAGTAGGAATGTTTAACTACCCACTGAAATTGAGCTAATCAGAGTATATGTATAGCCTGCGCTTTTATACTTCATCGATAAACCTATCGTTAAGATAGTCTATGAGACAGACGCTATTAGTTGGATTACAAAACTTGACTGTTGCTATTGGCAACCATCGTTTAGAGTCCCGTTATAGTTAAAGATGTTTTTGGGTAGCTTTCAAAGCTTCAATGATTTTGGCTGAGGTCGGCCTCCTGCAATACTTAAAAATTCATTGTCATAAGTATTGCATATTGTCTATTGGAACCGATCATTTTAGCGGCGTCTGACATTCTTTCATTCTTGGTTGCAGAGAACTTAGCTCCCCCCCCCCCCCCCCGGAGTGTTATCCCAGCACAATAGGGGACTGTTCAGTGTTCAAACAGGTTATTTTGGGAAGCCTTTTTTTTTTTTTTTTTAAAGGATGATATTTTTGCAAGGACCTAGACGCACCCCCCCCCCTAACCACCACCCGCTGTACTTCGAATTTTGTGTGGTGTAGACACAATTGGTATCTGTATTCAGATTAAAGGTTTCCTTATACTAGGTTGCAAAAAAGTACTTATACATTCTAGTTATAGAGATTAAAACATTTATGCGGAATTCACAATAACATTATAATGAACCGCAGATGATATCCGTGTGCTTATGCATGGGATCAAAGTAATAAATAGTATCAGTGTGAAGTCATAGTAATTGTTGTTATTTAAAATTCAAAGTTGAGCTATAAGGACGTGATTCGTGTGATTTCATACTGTGCTGTAAGTGGTGAGTATTTAAAGGTAGAAAAAATAATACTTTCAGTTTTTTCCGTAGATGACAGTATTTTATTTACTTACTCGAGAGAATACATTGCCCTTTTATAGACAATCAGATAACCAGCAGCTTCAAATCTCTATATTTCTCTCCAAATCAATTATCTTAACTCATCACGTTATTTTAACATTGAACGACTCATGTGTAAGTCCAAAAAGAAATATGAACAAACTGATAGAAAAATAAGATCATACCTATGAATATTACGTATAGATAAGTAAATCAAAACTTTTTTAACGTTGATGCACTCATCAATATGATGGTCTGATAAATGGCACTATCTCTCAATATTTTCCTCTGAATCACGACTCATAAGTCATGCATGCATGTGCGAGACGTACGTGGATTCATTAATAATAAGTTGACGCTGAATCCAAAAGTTAGCCCCCCTCCCTATTTATGATTCAAATTCATAAAATTTAAATTCAAATTCATGAAATAACTAAATATAACAAGATATAACTAAATATATTAGTTAGTCATTCATTTATTATTCATTCATTAATATCTTTGTTCAAAAAAGAAGACGTAACCGAACGTTGGGTTATGTTCTAGAATTTCTAAGTTATTACCATAATATTTTAGATGTAACATTATCGTTACTCCTCCTGGAGTAGCTGTATTGCTCGAATTAATAACAAAAACAAAATACAAAACAAAAAAACAAAAAAAACAGCAATATTTTTTTGCTAAATTATCAGTATTTTCCGATTTTCAACAATCATTTTTCAATTTTACGTTAAAATTTATCTGAGTGTAGATTTAAATTGTAACTGATAGAACAGTTTTAGCATGGCATTGGAACGACCCAAAACCAAAATATAATAAAAATACGAGCAGAACCTATAGTGAACGATCAAATACGCCCCTTCCTATAGCCTGCACGCGTTATGGTGGCCCCGCTTCATCTCTTTTTCGGGGGAAAAAAACTTACGCCTCATAACTCATTCCTTCTTCTTTCTCTTCTCATCCGTTTGCCTAGGATGCTCTATGTCTGATCGTCCTTGTTCTTAATTTCACTCGAATAAATCCTTCCAACCCCTCTCCCTCTCTCCCTCTCTCCCTCTACTTACTCTCTCCTTCTCTCTGCACAGATCCTTAGCACTCCACGTGCTTAGCAGTATCTATTTTCGAACTTAAACAGAGCGCACAATATTTTCTCTCTGTGGCTCAAACGCTTTCAAAAGTTCTTTGACCTGACTTATATATTAGTTGGGGCTTATCCTATCTGTTAACAAACATGGAGAATAATTTTCCATTAAAATCGGTCAGAAAAATACTATGGCAGTTTTCAGGAAAATTCTGGTCCCTTCCTGGTAAAAATGACCAGTACAAGTCAGTGCAAGTTAGTATAAGTATTACATTGATAAGAATCCTACCAACGCAAATATGTTTTGTTTTATAATTACTAGAACAAGTTAGTTGAAACTATGGTAATAATTTTGACCAAGGATTTAAGTAGAAATGTGGCCGATTTGTTCGGAAATTCTGATATTTTTGACCAAAATAATCTTGAATGTTTGACCAGAATATATACTGGCATTTTTGAGCAGAATAAATAACAATCCGGTGAAAAATGCCAGAACTCTACTTAAAGAGACCAGAATTCTCCTGCATACTGCCAGAATTTCTTTTCGGAAACTTTTTAATAGAGTAATAATGACTATATTTTTAATGGAATATTTTACCACGGGAAACTTTGACATAGACTGGAACTTCATCAGTATGGAGATGGCCTAGCGAGTCTTAGAGGTGGACCGCTATCAAAACTACTTTTACAACTTGACAGCTTATTTTAGTATTGGCTTTAACTGACTCGAAGGTTTCTATACATAATATATCGGTACATAGGTGGTTTCAGATGTGTTGGCGGACCCTAATCGATAATGTTTGGAATCTTTTCAACACGTTGTTATTTCTCATATTGCAAAATAGAAATGAATAAAACTTATTGAAGCTTTGGATTTTCGCTTTAAAACCAACATTTGCGCAAGTCTTATGCAAGTTTTGTTTTGATTTGAAGGAATGAAAATTGAAAGTTCGCCAAAGATTATCGGCTAGGGTCCGGGTCCACCTACAATTCTGAAGAAGTTCTATTCTACCCTCAACTTATCACTGCAAATATGTATATGTATTTTTCCACCAATGACATCGGTGATTCAAGTGGAGTAGAGGGCTCGTTTGTTTGTTAGCTTTTAACTCTTTTACGACCAGGTTACAGAGACAAATCAATGATCACTTACAAGGGGAGGCTCAGAAGTCGCCGCCTCCGATTTTGAAAACAATTGCCCGAAAATGTAGCTAAAGTAAAACTATGAGACCCGTGTTTCTCACTTTTTGCCAATGGGCCTTCCTAAAGCGTCAGGAATTTTTTGAAAGTTGCCGAAATTCACGTAAATATCCGGAACGCTCTCCGCTCGGGTTTTTTACGTGAATTTCGGCAACTTTCAAAAAATTCCTGACGCTTTAGGAAGGCCCATTGGCAAAAAGTGAGAAACACGGGTCTAATAGTTTTACTTTAGCTACATTTTCCTGCAATCGTTTTCAAAATCGGAGGCGGCGACTTCTGAGCCTCCCCTTGTTAGCTCAAATTAAGTGGGTAGTTAAATATTCCTACACCGCGGTGCTGATTTTGCATACACAATGTATTGAAGGCGTTTGAGAAAGCATTATTTTTCAAATATTAACAATTTGTAGCCGCAATATTATTCTGAATAAAAAAGTGAAATCGTGTGAGGTGGGTCTAACGTTACAGAAACGAATATACTCGGGGTGGTATTGAAAGGGTTAATCTGAAGGGGGAGGGGGTCTTCACCAGATATGGATGAGCTGTTCACAACGTACAGGAACGGAATATACTCATTGGTCCATTTTTTTTTTCTTTCTTTCTTTCTTTTGCAGGTTGATATATTGAGGTTGTTCGTTCTCTCTTGAAAAACATCAATACTATAAGAATGAGATAGCCCTCGCAGAAATAAAGATCACTATACAGGGTGTGGCAGACCACCCGTCCACTATCTTTATCTCAAAAACGGCCGAAAATTGAGCTTCGGGGGCAAAACTTTCATAAGGTATATCGACCCCAAGGAATCCAATGAAAATATTTTCAGCCCCCCAAAACCACCCCTTGGGGGTTATTTAGGGGGGTGGGTACCCGTATCTCGAAAAAATCAAATGGAAAGGGTATGTTTTGACATTGGAATCTAATACGGCATAAAAAAATAAAACTTTTTTATCCCTAAGTTTTTTTTCTAAAAACCACCCTTTTTTGAGTTAGGGGTGGTTTTCAAAAAATTTAGGGGTAATCTTTGATTGACCGCTGTGACCCCCCAAATCATTGGATTTCAAAAAACTAAGAAGTTTCTGAAAGAACAGACCAAGGGCTTTCTTTTGATGTATCACATGCCTATTTTTTGTGAAAAAGGGTGCAAGGCCCCCTCACCCCAAAATTTTGGGGCTTCGGGGGGCCCTACGTAAAAATTTTCAAATGTAAAGGTATAGCTTAGGATACATCATTTGAAAGGTCTTTCAGAGACGAAAAAAGTGATACCCCCCAAAAGTCGTCAAAACAACCCCCTTCCAAAATGGCGGCCGTTTTAAGGTTAGGGGGCTCCAAGGGGGACCTTCAGAAAAATGATCCAAAATTGAACGATACATGGCTAAAAGGGTCTTAAAAAGAGAAAAATAATGGTTCAAACCGCGAGTCAAACCGACTTTTCAATCCAAAGTTACGGCCGATTGAAATTTAGGGGTGCCTTTTTGGGAAACCCAACTACCCCTAAATTTCAATTGGCCGTAACTTTGGATTGAAAAGTCGGTTTGACTCGCGGTTTGAACCATTATTTTTCTCTTTTTAAGACCCTTTTAGCCATGTATCGTTCAATTTTGGATCATTTTTCTGAAGGTCCCCCTTGGAGCCCCCTAACCTTAAAACGGCCGCCATTTTGGAAGGGGGTTGTTTTGACGACTTTTGGGGGGTATCACTTTTTTCGTCTCTGAAAGACCTTTCAAATGATGTATCCTAAGCCATACCTTTACATTTGAAAATTTTTACGTAGGGCCCCCCGAAGCCCCAAAATTTTGGGGTGAGGGGGCCTTGCACCCTTTTTCACAAAAAATAGGCATGTGATACATCAAAAGAAAGCCCTTGGTCTGTTCTTTCAGAAACTTCTTAGTTTTTTGAAATCCAATGATTTGGGGGGTCACAGCGGTCAATCAAAGATTACCCCTAAATTTTTTGAAAACCACCCCTAACTCAAAAAAGGGTGGTTTTTAGAAAAAAAAAACTTAGGGATAAAAAAGTTTTATTTTTTTATGCCGTATTAGATTCCAATGTCAAAACATACCCTTTCTATTTGATTTTTTCGAGATACGGGTACCCACCCCCCTAAATAACCCCCAAGGGGTGGTTTTGGGGGGCTGAAAATATTTTCATTAGATTCCTTGGGGTCGATATACCTTATGAAAGTTTTGCCCCCGAAGCTCAATTTTCGGCCGTTTTTGAGATAAAGATAGTGGACGGGTGGTCTGCCACACCCTGTATTTATTCATGCTGTTTACTTTTTGAAAACTTCAGCATTTGCTCATAATCTAATTGAGAATCATTCTTCCTTGTTTTTTCCCCCTTAAATAAATTGCTTTCCGAATGAATTCGGTCAGTAAAAACTGAGACAGTATCCTCACTGTATCTGTGTACAATTATGCACTTTGTGTAAAAATGATGCGGTCTGAAAATAAATGATAACAGAGCAATTTTTTCTCTGATTATAAATGCATTAAATTAAAAAAAAAAAAATGAATTTATCAGTGCTTTGATGAGTGCCGAAAGCATCCAGCTTGAAAGAGGGGACAAAAACGGAGGAGAAGGGGAGGGGAGATTATATTATTATCTTGGTGAAAAATTCAAACTGCACATGCAAAGTGACTGTTCAAGTGGAATGCAATCTGCAATCCATGACCTATACTAAGTCAATGGAACGGTAGTTTTGCAGACTGAGTGCTTTATTTTCTAAGATCAAGGTCAAATCTTGGACAGTAAAAATATTGTGATTTTTTATTCACAGAGGTTAATCGGAAACTGACAGATAAGATGATCGGAATTAGTATTCTTCTTCTTCTTTCTTTCTATAATATGTTAGGATTTTGCCGCCCTTTTCTATCATCAGATGGTCTCATTATAGCATTTTATATACTTTTTTTTTGCTTATTTTTTTCTTTCTTTCATTGCCTATGACCATTTCGAATCCCCTTCAAATCGTGACCTCGTTTTACCATATGCAACCCTCAAACACTGCTTCTATATTTGCTCTTAACCCTTTCTTTACCTGGTGTACATTTCAATGTACATCTGAATAACATAGAATCTTATGGAGAAAATGGAAATATGATATGCACATTTTTTTATATGAGAAAATTGTGCCCAAATCATCAATGAAAAAACCTGTCCCTGAATAATAAGTATTTCAGGTATGATAAGGTTAAAGAAAGCTCGAATATTTGAGCAAGCGCCCTTACTCCTCCCTTCCTCCTTTCAATCAATGTTCAAAGGACACAGAGAAAAAAAAAGACCAAACTTTATGCTTCATACGAAAATTTCCTGTTGCTCATTAACGTTGGTAGTAACAAAGTTTATAATCTTCCTTTTTTGTCATGATGCATGGAAACTTTTGAAAATTTGTTTTCTAGCCTTTGCCACCATTTTTCAAAAATAGAATACACTCTTCAAAGGGTTAATCATTCAGCAATATTGCGTAAAAATCGTGATAATTAAGCTTCGTTTACTTAAAATATGAAAGAGAATCAGGGGACATTGGAGAAATTAAAAGCAGGAAAAGAAATAGATAATGACTCCAGCAGATATTGAGACTAACGAGGAAACCGTCAAATGCCTTCAATTCGCGTCGACGCAACAAGCTGTTCAGCACACAAATCACGCCCAACCTAGCGGATGACTCCAGCAGATATTTAGACTAACGAGAAAACCGTAAAATGCCTTCAATTCGCGTCGACGCAACAAGCTGTTCAGCACACAAATCACGCCCAACCTAGCGGAAGGTAATTCAAATATTCACAATGTAAAATGTTAATTAGTTAAAAATGACAATCGAAACGCAGGCTTAGACGTAAAAATATAAGGTAGGTGTAAAGCACCGGCACTGGCGCGGGTGGCTCGTGGAAGTGAGGCGACGAGAATGAGGGGTGCATTAGATTTGTTTTTTATTTTTTTTTTTTAAAACGCTCCTCACGTAAATTGTCTTGAAGAGATTATGATTCATCGACAATGTTTTGAGGATTGAAACGAAAAAATAAAAAAATTTAAAAAAAATAAAAAAAATAAAATAAAAATAAAAAAATAAAATAACCTTTCAAACCTTTTTACGTTATTTTTTTTTATTTTTTATCTTATTCAAGATAAAAATTTCACCATCAAAAATTGTGAGGCGGCGGGCGGCTCCCTGTCGCCTCACTTGCCTCACCTGACGAGCCGCCACGGTGCGGTGTAAAGATACAAAGCAAAGAGAGAAGCAAAGAAGGTGTAAGAGTTGACTACTTAACCCTTTGAGGGGCAAATTAAGGAAAATAATTTTTTTCCAAATTTTTTTGCATTTCTAGGTTCCTTAGGGTAAAAATAGACCCCAAAAAAATGTTCATACAATTCCATATACTAGTATAGGAGAAAACAGGTGGCTAGTGTAACTATCCACTGCCCCACAAAGGGCTAGAAAATTTTTTTACCATATTTTTTCGAAAATCAGGTTTAAATTAATTTTAAAGGGCCAAACAATGACAACTATAAGTCAGAATCAATCAAACAAACAATTATTTATGAGAAAAAATTGTAATAACAGTCAGAAAACTTATTTGAGCATGGTTTAGTCTTGAAAATAACGCGTAAATGGCACTTTTTGACCTATGATCGACTAAAATTAACTTTTTAGACACCTTGAGGAGCACCAAAAAATCTCAAAAAATCATAAAATTGCTATTTACACAATGGAGAATAAAATTGCTCCGTGGAGTTTACCTCAAAAAATTGTAACTTTTGAAGTTAATCCGAATTTAGTGTGTGGCAGAGCAACATTTTTGCTTCGAGCTGCGCTAAAAAGTGATTATTGGCTATGTTGCAACAGAAGATGTGACTTTTTTCTTTTTTCAAGTTGTTAACTAGACTATAAAGATAATATAAATAGAATAAAAACATTACATTCTTTATGAAAGTACCGAAAAAAATCCAAAATATGCTGTAAAACGGCAAAACGCTGTAAACAATGCTGTAAACGACGATGTTGCTTCAATGAATCTCCGAGGCCTATTATTGGCTGAATGCAAGAATTTAGAATGTGAATAAGTAGTTCAAGTTATAATAAGCCTCTGAACGTCTTATCTGAGCCCTAAAATTCCTTCTAAAAGGCGAAAAACTTGGAAATAGACAATGCATCACTGTTTGACCCCTTCAGGGGCAGTGGATAGTGGTACTAGCCACCTTATTCTAACGCTTGTAATTATATTACAAAATCAGCAAATTTTACTCACTAGTACTTCAAAATGTTCAAAATACTTTCAAAATTCATAATCTGCCTCAAAAATTTGCCTAAACCTTCCAGAAAAAAAAATATTACTACATTAGCGGGAGCTGGTCTGTCCTAGAGGGAAAATCTCAAAATGTCAACATTTACCTGGTCTAAAAATAATGTTTACCGCTGTGCTACCATGTGGAAAATATTTTTTCCCCATTTTAGAACATCTTACCAACCAAAAAAAGTGGCTAGTTACAATAGCCACTGTCTCATAAGCTCAGGAAAAAATAAATAAAAGGTGGCTAGTGGCACTAGCCACTGCCCCTCAAAGGGTTCAGATCAAAGCAAAATAGCAAGGTGACTCGGTTTCTGTAATGTCACGTGTAATCTGGCAACTCTGAATTTCGTCTATTTTCATGAACCCACGTAAAATATCGATTCAAGGGAGTGCACTGAGCACCTCCACAGTTTGACCTTTATCACGGGGTTAAATGGACGAAATGCGATGTTGCTAAATTGCACATACTACACGACGCGACGCGACGTCTCTGTTCTATATGTTTACTTCCTGAACTACAGCGTGTTGCATGCTTTCTTTTTTTTTTTTTTTTTTTTTTTTTTTTTTTTTTAAGGCACTTATACTTAGCAAGTTTTGATTGATGACTCGACCGAAAGGAATCAACATTTGTGAAATTTTCAAAATGCTGTCATTTTGCTGATTGTTTTAGAAGCAATATTTACAGCTTCCATCAGTGATTCTACTAATCGAAGCAAATCTTACTTATATTATCAGTTACAGTCGATGAATCAAATAATGTTAGTCGACTCCTGAATTGTTTGTAAGGTGTAGGCCTTCAGCAATGCTTCAATTCATTGTGTCAAGTACTGCAGGTTGCCTACCTATATAACAAAAGCTAAGGCGTCAACTAACATTATTTAATTCGTTGACGTACCTCTATAATCTTTCCTTCAACGGCTATGTATCTAAGCTGGCATAACGATAACGACTAATTTAACCTAAACTTTAAGAAGTACGCAGAAAAAAAGAGAAAACAAACAGAAAAACCGCTTTAGTAGCGCTGAAAAACCTTCAGTTGAAAAATGACCCAGCAAAATACTATAGCAGAGCTAACCAAAGGTTTTGTACGCCAAACTAAAGAAGTATTGCTGGGTGAGCCCAAGGTACTTATATTTAACAGGTATGCTCGACTCGCTTCTCGCGTCATCTTCAATGGCGCGCAGTTCAAAAACATCAGCCAAGATGGCCGACAAAAGAAGAAAACAAACCGACTCTCACTCGGGCGACTCCGAGAGTGTCACCCAAGAGAGGTCGGCGAAACTCAAAGTCGCCCGAGTGAGAGTCGGTTTGTCGGTCTTCTTTTGTCGGCCATCTTGGCTGATATTTTTGAACTGCGCACCACTGAAGATGACGCGGGAAGCGAGTCGAGCGTACCTAAGGATCCCGATTCACCATGAAAGAATCGATTCCGTGAATCGATCCAATTCTCCTCTGAGAGAATCGATCCGATTCAAAAATCGGCTCGAAAGAATCGATCCTTGAGAAAATCGATTCTTCCGGTTCTTTTTTTGAGTGGCGCATTGAATTGTCACGTGACGATCTTCCGATTCGATATCGCTCGCTAGAATCGTCACGTGACGATGCGATTCTTTTGTTGTTGTTGTTGTAGTTGACTTGTTGTTGTATTAGAATCGTCACGTGGCGATTCTTTATTTACTCGATTCAGGCGATTCGCTTTCAAACAATTCTATTCTCCTTCACTCAAACTCGTTTTTCCCGATTCAATTACAGGATGTCTGGAATTTTCAGGGATATATCTGGAAGAAATTCTAGATTGCTTGGAAAAATAATCATGAATTCATGAATATTACAGACTAAAATTCCGATTCCGATTCAGTGCCTAAAGAATCGATTCGATCCAAGAATCGGAGGGAAAGAATCGATTCGATTCTTTGTCAGAATTGGTCTCAAAGAATCGATTCGTGAATCGGGATCCCTAAGCGTACCCGTGCCTGTTAAATATAAGTACCTCGGAGTGAGACAAAGATTTGGTTGGCTCTACTAAAATCTTTTGCTGGGTCATTTTTCAACCAAAGGTTTTGTCAGCGCTAGCAAAGCGGGTTTTCTGTTTTTTCCGTGCATTTATAAAACAATAATTTATAGAAATATGCAGAAGTTAGTAATCTTTGCTTCAGCCGGATGGAATGTAGAGAATGTCATTAAATATTTAGAAAACGACAGCATTCGCAATCTCGTTCATCTTTGGTACGGATCAATATCCACGCACTTCCTTACAACGCGTCGGATAGCGGCTTTGCGTTGTGGTTCGATCGATAAATAACAAGAATTACTTAATCGACAAGTTCAATGCGAGGCAATTGGTAGACTACACCGAGACAGACGTCCGACCGATCGAGTCATGCGTAAGTGTATACATGTACATTCGTAATAGCGCGATGCAAGCGGCAGGATCAGGTCGTTCAGGAGCAATGTTAATGTTGGCACTTGGCGGAGTCTCAACGTCTCAAGAAAAGTCCATGACAGTAACCTACCTCCTTTCAACCTCCACCCCCCCCCCTTCCACTCGCCAACCTTATTACGCTACGGCAAAGCTCCTCGTTCCTGTCAATTAGAACGCCGCGTAACAACCTCGCGATGCCATAAAAACAATAGCAACTTCTAGCACTGTACTTAAGCACTCATCACAACTCATCAAGAAACATTTATACTCATAAATTATTCAACGCTGTTCCTCAAAGAAGAGAGCTTAGAGAGCTCTGTTATGAGCAATGTTATGAGCTATTTTTATTTTGAGATGAGTTTTTGATTGAGCAGGTCAGTTGTGATGTGCTTTCCATGAGCTTTTAAAAACTCAATTTTATGCTTGATATACTTTTAGAATAGCTTTTGTCCCGCCGCACAGTGGATCCAATGGAATCAGTGGCGTACCGTGAAATTTGGCAACGTTGCAATTTGTCCATTAGAACGCACACTGCAACAGATCGAACTCTTGGGTGTTTGGTGAAAACCTTCGCCATCGAGCTTTACCACGGGTTGAAATGGACAAACTACAACGTTGCCAAATTGCACGCTACGCCATTGATGGAGTGGAATTTCCTGGACATAATTTATTTTCAGATGAAACTCAAGATTATGAATTAAAATGGCAAAGCCAGCTTACAAATGTGTAAATTTATTCATTTTAAAGTTTTTAAAGAGTCGGATGATACGTTTTTTTTTTGTTTGTTTTGTTTTGGTTTTTCTTTCTTTTGCAAAAATACTTAACTTTCAAATATTTTTAAAGCAAAACGCCACAACTTCTTAAGTCCAGGAAATCTGTGTTTCGATCCAGTGCATTGGCGCACAGTGGAGTGAGTCAATGGGAGAGGCCGGACAAAGTGTCACAACTTAAAATATGCGTATTTCTTTGTTAATTAATACGCAAACGTAGAAATTTGAAAGTGGTTGCATTGGTTGTATCGTAATATTTCCTACAAAAATCACCCTCTAAGTTTGTTTTTTGACTGTAAAAACATTCAAAATTGCATTTTTAATCATAAATTCCACGTTCGACTCCTTCCGTTGCCTCGCTCCTCTGTACGGCGGTTGCAGGAATTTGCTTGTCTCTCTCTCTCCTCCCGTTTGAACGCGTGCGTTAGAGAAGGAGCAAGATAGGAGCTAAAGTCACGTGATGGCCCCATCTGATATCCTTTTCTAACACATGTGTTCAAAAGGCCAAAGAGAGAGAGAGAGATTGATTGATTGAAATTTTTTATTCAAGCATTAATCCTAAAAGTACAACAATAAAATAGGATTAATGCCATGGAGGTCAAGAGAGAGAGAGAGAGAGAGAGAGAGAGAGAGAGAGAGAGAGAGAGAGAGAGAGAGAGAGAGAGAGAGGAGAGGGGGAGGGGGAGGGGGGAGAGAAGAGAGAGAGAGGAGAGAGAGAGAGGAAGAGAGAGAGAGAGAGAGAGAGAGAGAGAGAGAGAGAGAGAGAGAGAGAGAGAGAGAGAGAGAGAGAGAAAGAGAAAGACAAATTACTGTATCCGCCTATGATCCAGTGCGCATCAAGGAAATACGGCGATGATGGTGAGAAATGTCTACACTGCCCCGCAAAAAAACCGGCTCACCTGGCGCGCTGGATCATTCCGCTCGAAAATGCAAAAAAATTACAAAATTTAAAATCGTCATAACTTTTGAATTAAGAGAGCTAAAAATATTTCAAGGCCAGGTTCGGATTCCTCATACTCTCTAGTTTTTTATGCATAAGCTCAAATTTTATTTTAGTAGCTTTTCCGCCCGTATGAAGAGTTTTTCCAAACCCTCGCGAAAACTGTTTTTTTGGAGCACATCTGTAAAAAGTTACTCAAACTTCTCACATCTCTTTGGGATAAAGTAGCATAGATAGACAAAATCTGAGGCATGCATCAGATTCCACAGAGTCAGGGCTATCGACCTGGTTACCTCAGTTTTGTCTACAAAATTTTTTTAGGGTCGGAAAATGCACTTTTCCGAGACCATGTAAAGACCGCTTCTGAACACCCAGTTTACACATGCGAAAAGATGTTAAAAGTTCAAACCGTCATAACTTTTGAACCAAGAAAGCTAAGAATATTTCAAGGCCAGGATCGAATTCCTCACACTCTCTTGTTTTTTACGCATAAGCTTAAACTTTTTTTCCGTAATTTTTACGCCCGTGTGAAGAGTTTTTCCAAACCCTCGTGAAAACTGTTTTTTTGGAGCAAATCTCTAAAAAGTACTCAAACTTGCCACATCTCTTCGGGCAAAAGGAGCATAGAAAGACAAAATCTGAGACATGCATCAGATTCCTCAGAGTCAGGGCTATCGATATGGTTACCTTAATTTTGTCTATGAAATTATTTTAAGGTCGGAAAATGCACTTTTCCGAGACAATGTAAAAACCGCTGCTAAAAACACAGTTTACACATCCCGCTCAAACATGCGAAAATATGTTAAAAGTTCAAACCGTCATAACTTTTGAACCAAGAAAGCTAAGAATATTTCAAGGCCAGGGTCGAATTCCTCACACTCTCTAGTTTTTTATGCATAAGCTAAAACTTTTTTTCCGTAATTTTTACGCCCGTGTGAAGAGTTTTTCCAAACCCTCGTGAAAACTGTTTTTTTGGAGCAAATCTCTAAAAAGTACTCAAACTTGCCACATCTCTTCGGGCAAAAGGAGCATAGATAGACAAAATCTGAGACATGCATCAGATTTCTCAGAGTCAGGGCTATCGACATGGTTACCTCAATTTTGTCTAAAAAATTATTTTAAGGTCGGAAAACGCTCTTTTCCGAGAACATGTAAAAACCGCTTCTGAACCGGGCCTTGAAGCGGGTGTTCAGAAGCGGTTTTTACATGTTCTCGGAAAAGAGCGTTTTCCGACCTTAAAATAATTTTTTAGACAAAATTGAGGTAACCATGTCGATAGCCCTGACTCTGAGGAATCTGATGCATGTCTCAGATTTTGTCTATCTATGCTCCTTTTGCCCGAAGAGATGTGGCAAGTTTGAGTACTTTTTAGAGATTTGCTCCAAAAAAACAGTTTTCACGAGGGTTTGGAAAAACTCTTCACACGGGCGTAAAAATTACGGAAAAAAAGTTTAAGCTTATGCGTAAAAAACAAGAGAGTGTGAGGAATTCGATCCTGGCCTTTAAATATTCTTAGCTTTCTTGGTTCAAAAGTTATGACGGTTTGAACTTTTAACATCTTTTCGCATGTGTAAACTGGGTGTTCAGAAGCGGTCTTTACATGGTCTCGGAAAAGTGCATTTTCCGACCCTAAAAAAATTTTGTAGACAAAACTGAGGTAATCAGGTCGATAGCCCTGACTCTGAGAAATCTGATGCATGTCTCAGATTTTGTCTATCTATGCTACTTTATCCCAAAGAGATGTGAGAAGTTTGAGTAACTTTTTACAGATGTGCTCCAAAAAAACAGTTTTCGCGAGGGTTTGGAAAAACTCTTCATACGGGCGGAAAAGCTACTAAAATAAAATTTGAGCTTATGCATAAAAAACTAGAGAGTATGAGAAATCCGAACCTGGCCTTGAAATATTTTTAGCTCTCTTAGTTCAAAAGTTATGACGATTTTAAATTTTGTAATTTTTTTGCATTTTCGAGCGGAATGATCCAGCGCGCCAGGTGAGCCGGTTTTTTTGCGGGGCAGTGTACATTGCACCGTAACTGACATAAAAGCGACAGGCTCAATGCCGATGACGTCATAGGGTCACCAATTTCCGGTGCTATTTGAATGAAAATACAACAGTTTCCCTCTAGTTTGGCAGCGTTGCATTTTGCCCATTTAATCCTATGAAAAAGATTGAACCATTGGGTGTCTGCTGAATACCTTCAAATGCGAGTTTTTACACGGGATTAATTGGGCAGAACGCAACGTAGCCAAATTGCACCCAATACGCCATCAAGATAGTGCTTCACGGCATGAGAACAAGTTATGCCGCCACGGAGTAATCCTCCTATACATGGCCTAGACAACATCAAGAATAGCAACCGAGGAAAATAACTTTTTCAAGTTTTTTTCATAATTCAACACCACTGAAAACTAAACAAAACAAACAAATTAAATTCGAAAGTATTATTTGAAAGTTCCCTCATAGAAAATTAAAGCTCTTCGTGTGGAAACAAATTACAATTGGAGGGTCGTTACGTATTTTTAAATTCCCTTTTCTGGGAGAAGGGACCTTAGGTTCTTAAAATGTCTCAATCAAAACTTAAAATATCGGAAAATCCAAGTTTTATTAACCTCTTCACAGAAAGATCAGGTAGAATCTCTGAGAAGTTCCAAGCGAACGGTTGTTACCTCTTGGTGCGTGATAAATTGCGTCACCTCAAATTGAAGGCGATTTAACTGGACTATATCTTATGTTAGGCGAGCAGGTTCGCTGCGAGACGAGATTTTTGTATTGTGTGAGCTCACATGTTCAGGCAAGTTGAAGTTGAAAATGACCTACCCTGGAATTTCATTGAACTTTCGTTTGATTATTCTCGCCAGTCAAAAACTACACGTATTAAGAGAGACGTTTATGATTTGGTGGTATCGTCAGTCGATAGTATCAGTATTCTTATTATTAACACTCGTATGCTGTTAGTTTCATCTTGAGTCATCATCATCCAACTTCATGAAATCATCGTTTCAACCGACGATTGTCCTGGGATAGCTGCCAAGATTAGACATGAGTCTTTAAAATACATATACCATCAAATGTCGCGTCGCTTGTCCGCTCTCGTTTTTTTTTTTTTTTTTTTTTTTTTTATTATGCCTGATTATTATAATTATTTTCTTTTTTACGGAAAAGCCCGTACCATATAAAAAAAAAGTTGAAAAAAGTTATTTTGAGATCTTCGTAATCTATGAAGTGTTGTTGTCATACCCTCTTCAAGCCAAGGCGATATTACTTTACGCTGTTTTTGGTCGTTGATGTGGTATAAAAAAGGAGCACAATTATCATTTCATCGCAAAAGCTCTGTGTGTCTTTTATAAGTGAGTGTCGTTAATACCATGAAATAATATCACTATTAAAACATTACAGTCTTCACTACACCGAGAAAATTCTTTTTTTAATCCAAGGTGTATTCCGTTTGTGTTAAGGAAACTGTACAAACAGTGAAATATTGACAAAGGGGAAATTCCTTCAACCCGAGGAAAATGTCTGCTGCTTCAAATAAAAGATTCCTTGTTGTGACAGTGATTCTCCTTCATGCAATCAGAACTTACTTCGAGCAAGAGAAACTGTCACAAGTAAACGTGTTTCCTTGTTTTTAAAGAAGTTATTTCTCTCAGTGTAACACTAAAAGTAAGTATAAGGGCATCGCTATTTACAACTTCAATGTTGCGGAGGCAGATCGTGCAATATGGCAAAAATGATTTTCGTCTATTTGATCGCATGCAAAACAATCGAGTCGATAGTGAAGCCGCTTCACTTGCAATCGATTGTTGTACATAGATTCAAAGGTAGGGAACACATTGTTGCCACATTGCACGAGCCGCCGCTGCAGTGAATGTTGGTGTATCTACGAGACGTTATTATCATCGAAAGCTATTGTCCGTTGAACGCCACTGTCTACAATGTGGTAATACCACTGTAAGTCTTAAATTTCATCTTACTTAGCATCACAGAATAATACAATCAGAACCGAGACGTAAATTCATGTATTAAAACATTTTTCAACTTCGGGTATCTTCGGTTCCGCCATGTTGTAAAATTATCAATTCTGCGTCAATCTTCAGCAACTGGTCGGATTGTGATTGGTTGTGTGTCAACCCTGGTCGTAAACATAACCTCAAAAAGCATCACATATTTCATCTTGAGAAGTGAGAAGGCACGGATGCCAGTTTGCGCTGATGAATTGTCTCAATTTGGATCTTATCGGAGTTTCCATTCTAATTGTAGTATTCTGTGATAGTATGTTTCTGTTTTCAACCGAACTCGTAATCAGATTTATCGTCGGATTCGACTTTCTTACCTTTTCAGAATAGATCAATTTAGGAAATAAAGAAGGTGTCAAGCGCGGTGGTGACTGGTAAGTCACAAGTTGCGGTGAATCGCAATGTCTCTTCCATATGAGCCTATGGAAAAGGATCGATTTATCCCCGAGATGAATTGATCGAATAATCTCCAAATAATCGATACCTTGGCCAACGTACGGTTGGAGACAAAAATAATGTCAGACGACGATTTCTTGGAATTTAGATTATAAATTATAACCATCTGCAATGCAAAAATTCATGGAGATAAGTATTGCGGATAACCTACCTTCAGGAGTCATCTGACATTTTTTTTTCTTCGACTGACTGCAGTACAAAAAGTGGGAAACAAAAGTGTCGATATAGAGCTGCTCGTTTCAGAGGTACATAGGCGCACCTAGAACTAATTTTTGGCGGATTTTCAATTTTCATTCCTTCAATTCGAAACAAAACTTGTCTCCGACTTATAAAACTTTTGATTTTAAAGCGTTTTAAACCCGGCAACATCGCGGTGGATATTGGAGAGAATACTCATATTGTTGCCGGAAATTTTATGGCCCGCGAGATAAATAACCATCGAAGTGGGGTAGGAGAGAGGGGGGTTGGGAATGGGTGGGGAGGGGATCTGTAAGAATCTGCCCCAATGCGAGGCCCCATCAATGAGTATGTAGGCCACAAACTGAACGCGCGCGAACGCACTCTGGCTCCGGAGCGAAGTTCGGATTCACCTCCCACCCAGCCCCTTCTGCCCCCCCTGCTTATACGACCCCCTTTACCCCCCCCCCTCTTTCGGTGATCTTTCGCTCTCACTCTCTATCCTCCTCGTTCTTTGTGTGCATTGTATTTGTATATACATATATATGAAGAGTATATATATCTACTGGGACTTTTAATCCGACTTGCATTCGCATGTCCATCCGATCTTCGACTTGCACTTTAATGAGCCATAAGCCATAAGCCACCTTCACGCTTGCCCCTTTCTTGAATGAAATTGTTTTGGAAACGATCCAACGCGTAATTGATGCGAGGCATTTAGATGACTCTATGATACGACGCGTTTGTTATCTTTCATTTATTACTCACGAATACTTACACATGACTGACTGACTGACAGACACACACTCATACCCATCCCTCTTGACATGACACATGCATATGTTATGTACTTACACTCGATGTTTCCTTGGATGGACGCAGACCAGGCGGTACGGTACTATGACTTTCAAAAGAAAGTTCCCTAATGTTTACTCTTTCAAATGTTGGAAACGTTTAGGCAATTTTGCGGTGTTCCTGTTTTTAAGGACCAAGTAGGATGGCACATTAAAGTACAACCTTTATTGAAAACCACAGAAAAAATTAATAATAAGAATTTTGACCAGGGTACTTTCTTTTGAAAGCCATGTAGTACATCGATGAACGATGTTTTTTTTTTTTTTTTTTTTTTTTTTTTTTTTTTTTTTTTTTTTTTTTTTTTTTTTTTTTTTTTATCGACTGTATAGTGTATATAGCTAGCGATGCTCACCTTATACAAGATGATGCAGAGTTCGACATGCGAACGGCTCGTGTGCTCACGTGATGGCACTGTTGGCAGAGAAACAGAGTCTGAGTAAACAAGTTTACGATCACGTGATGTGTTCAATGTTCTCTAAAGCTTTGTTGTATATTTCGGCGGTACTCGTAGGTGTGCAATTACTTATCAGGGTTCTTTAAATGCAGTTTTGATTGTTAAAACAAAAACGCAAAAATATCAAAACAAAACAAAAGTCAACGATACTATGTTAGCCGAGGAATTTCCAAGCCTTTTACATGACAATTGTGGTGTTTCTATTAGGTAATCAGAATCTGATCATCGCACTAAGAGTTTCCTCAAAATTTTGAAGAACTATGGCTCAAGTACACAAAAATGGGGTTGTTGCACACTTTTGCCTACGGCGTAAGGGGGTCGATTCGGTTGTATAAAACCCTGCAAAGATACAGAGTGTAGCACTAAAAACTGACAAAATCCACTCCTGAACTCATAAAACCCTTTTAAACGCGCGACATTAATTGCGGAGTTGGGCACTAATAAATGAAAGATTCCCATCTCATAATAATGTAACTCCATCCAGAAGTGACCAATAAGAGACGATTTTTTTTTTTTTTTTTTATTTGGCACCATTGTCACCAGATGTCACGGTACTATTAATCGGCTGTTAATCATGCTCGGCCTCTAGATGATTAGTTACTCGGTAAATTTTCCTTCCCATGCATATGAAGCTATATAGTGACGAAATTAAGATTACGATCAATCAAGATAACGGAATCAACCCTTCTATCGCTTGTAGAATGACCTGTACGGAATACCCCTTTAACCAATTCTCACATCAAATTTAATCTAAAGGGGCCCCCAGACCTGTTTATATTTTCTAGGGGAACCCCCAGACCACCCCTTAATATTTTAGGGGAGACCCTCCAGACCCCCCTATAATATTCTGGGGGACACCCCTGATCCCGCTTAAGGGGTTGATTTTACAATCGGCTGGTTGCTGTAGAATATTTGTGCAAATTTTAATCAAAATTCAAACAGCTAATTTGAAATATTCCTAAATTTTTCCTGTGTTTACCCATTTTTCCCATTGAATTAATGGAAGCCATTTACGCCCCATGACGGACATTTAAAATTTCGAAAAAAAAACAAATTAAGTCCCTTTGAGGAATGTTGAAAGCAACTTCTCTGCAAAATTTGGATGTATTCGGACCATGCATTGGTTCAAAAGTTATGCTGGGACACAGACAGTCACACATCTACGCGATCGTCAATTTCTAGCTTAGATAGCATAAAGAAGTAAAAATTGACCAATAGCCCCACCATTTTCGTAATAGTGCCTAAAATTTTATTGCTTATTGAATTGTTGTGCTTCAGGTTAATTTTTTTTTTTTTTTTTTTTTTTTTTTTTTTTCAGTGCTAAGCAGAGATGCGAACCGTTCCTGAATTTAGAACCGGTTCCGGTTCTAGAACCGGTTCAAGAACCGGGTTCCGATTCCCGGTTCTTTTTTTCTTTATTTTTCCTCAGTGTACTGTTTTCAAGCAGAAAAAAAAACTTTGGGGCTTTGCAGTGAATAAGATTTATTGCGTTTTATATCATTCCGCATGAAAATAACATGAGAAAAGGTTTGATTCTTGATGCAATTTGAAGCTAAAGTTTAGGCGAAAGTATAGTTACTTCAAAATGCATCCCAAGCATGTTTCCAAAATTGTTTTTGAAAGAGTAAGGTTTGTGAAAAATGAAATTCATGCAAAACGGCAATTTAGGATCACGTTGAACAAAAGAGCTCAAAGTGAATCGAGTTTCAGGAACCTATTCGGAACCGGTTCCATTTGCGGTTCTCAGACTTTAAATTCGGGTTCTGGTTCTGACGTGACCGAAGATCCATAGGTTCCGACTCTGATTCCGGTTCCGCAAAAAAGGAGGGTTCTCCCGGTTTTCGGGGTCCGGTTCCGATTCACATCCCGCAGGTGCTAAGGTCTAACACAGCATTTAATATAAATGTCCCTCTTTTCCTACGCCTGCGTATCACAAATAACTTTAAGTCGCAACGCGTCCATCCAGTCCGCGTCTGCGTCTGTTCGCGCGTCTTAGCGTCTGTATCGCGTTTTAGCCTCACGTCGCGTCTTGTCGCGTCAGCCTGAACGTGGGTCGTGGCCATTCAGCGGCTAAAAGAGCGCGGGGTACAATCTAACGCCCGGTGATTGTGTTTTTGTCCTGTCGTCCATTGGACGAAGACGTGGTCGCGGCATCAACAAACAACAATAACAACAGCAAACAACAAAATCAACAACAGCAACAGCTATGAGGCGACAGCGACGCGACGGTGAGGCGCACTATGATCTGCGAGATCGTGAAAAAGTGGACAAAAATCAGAGAGTTGATTACTCAGCAATTTATCATTTGCAAACTTTCAAAACCAATTTTAATCACAGAGAACGCCTTTAAAAATTAAATTGAATCTGCAAATGTCACTGAAAGTAGATATAATAGTTTTGAACTAATGATTTTGAAGACTTTTTCCCACTGATTTTTGGCCACTTTTGGTCGATCTCAGACCAAAGTGTGGTGACGCCACAACGGCTTCAACTTTAAGAACGGTCGGTCGAGGCGCACAGTGCTTCGGAACATTGATTTTTTGCACTTGAAAATTTTTGATTTTTTTGTTTCCGGATCATTGTCGAGTAATTTTTCTTCTCTTAATAGTCTAATTCACAGTCTCTTGAACCGCTTTTAAGAAATCAGCGAACCGGTTCAAACCCGGTTTGCCCGTCCGGTTCGGTTCGAGCTCCGGTTCAAGGCGATTTCTAAAAAGCGTTTCACGGTTCGGTTCGCGGTTCGGTTCAAAGCCCTGCTTAAAACTTGTGTAAGTATATTTTCTCTTACTGAAACTCTGCAATCTGTCTTACCTTCAGCAGTAAAGCTGATATTTTAAGTTTTTCTCCCGTTTTGTCGTCGTCGCCGTTTCTGTTGGTATTATTGATGTTGTTGTTGTATTATTGTTGGTGTTGCTGTTGGTTTTTGTTGTTTTGAATTCGTTGCTGCTGTTGTAGTTGTTATTGTTGATGTTGCTGATTTCATTGGTGTCGGTGTTATATATTGTTGTTTTTTTTTTTTTTTTTTTTGTTTTGTATTTTTGTAGTTGTTTTTGGCGTTTGTGTTATTATTGTTGTTGTTGTTGTTGCTGCTGTTGTTGCTGTTGTTGTTGCTGTTGCTGCTGCTGCTGCTGTTGTCATCGTTGTTGCTGTTGTTGTTGATTTCATTGTTGTTGATGTTGTTGTTGGTGGTGGTGTTGATGTTGTTCGTTGTTGTTTTGATACACTGTGAGGCGCGCTGCGATGAAGAGCAAAAAAGCGGTGTTACTTCTTATACGCTCTGCGGCATGAAGTGTGAGGTGGAGAGAAGGTGAGGTTGGAGAAGTGGTGAGGAGGGGCGGTGCGGTATAGAGGTGGAGAGGTAGAGTGAATTGAGGTGCGGCGCAGAGCGGGCGGCGGCGGCGACGGTGGTGGTGGTTCCAGGTTCCCTCGTTTGCGAGTGGCCCGCGTCTTACGCAACGAGATAAGAAAATGGAGAATAATGCAGGTCATTAGTGCATCCCATTTGTGCATTGGAGTGTGGTAGGACTGTAAGTACAGCGAGAGCCGCGCGGACCACGCCAGCGCAGAAAACCCATTCCGCGCGTAAAGGAAGGGAACCAAAACTGGACTGCTGTTTTGTTTTTGGGCTGAAACTCAGCTAAAAATTGATCAAATTTAAAGAACTTTATATCAACATGTACATAGAGCCCTTACCTTATAAAAAAAATTGCCTTGGTTTAAAATTTGGGTCTTTTACATTTTTGTGAGAAAGAAAATTAGGAAAGAAGTCAAAAACACCGTCTGAGAAAAGGGGCTCCAAAACCGGACCGCCTGATAAGCTTCAATATTAATGAAGTAAATTTCACTCACAATCACAGATTTTTTTAAGTGGTACAAACGTGTATACATGTAAAAAATCGTGAGCGTAGTGACATCACAACGCGGAATTTTCATTTTAAACAATGTATTTCGGTCCAAATTCTCATCACCGGAACAATAGGACTTACAATTAGTTGAACACCAAAGTCATTTTATTTGTCCTTAGCTCATCAAAAACTTTCATTTTTTTTGTAAAAAAACACAACACTTTAGACCCTTGCAACTGCCCCATTATGTAAAACCAGTACAAATTTATCGGATAATCTCGTCTCGGAAAACCTAGAGTCCCTATGTATGTAGAGAGTTAAGAAAAGTGAAACCATGAGCGCCACCGGATGCACATTTTTGTTTACATTTTGAGGGCCGTTGTTATATTTTGGTCCCAAGCAAAGATTACAGTTGAGTTTGAGTTTCTAATGGTGTAATCTTTCACTGCCATTGGTGATCAAAATCTATTCGAGCTTTTAAAGATTCTTTTGGGCTTAAAAGACGTTCTTGAAGTGCATCGCATGGTTACAATTAACAAGATCGTCGACAGTCAACTGTTTTTTCCGTAAAATAACGTTGGACTCCTTCGTTTGTATACAAATGTATGTAAACAAATGTGCGCATCCTTTTGCGGCATCCGTATTCCGTGGAGCCTAAAATTCATGACTAATCAGAGGTTGATTACCCTCTTATCTTAACTGTCTACACACAGATATACTCTATGAAAACTTTCAAATAAAGGATGTGGATTAGCGTTAGTGAGCTGAAGCCCACTTTCACAACTTTGCAGGAGGTGGTTGACGGGTTAACCCTTTCGATACCAAGCCCAAGTATACACTTGTTTTCGTAACCAGGTCTTGTTCACACAGTTTCAATTTCTTATGGGCATTGAAAAGGACTCCAAATTATGGATATTTGTGAATGAATGACCCATTATGCGCCTTCAATTCGTGGTATAGGCAAAATGATTGTTAAATCCGCGAGAATTCAGCGTGCCTCAATTCTTCCCTATGTATTTTAGCGTAGTGCTCCGTCTCCATTTGTCTCTGATACGACTTGACCACATTGCACGCTACGCCACTGTTCATCTTCCATGTTTTTCTGCAGCACGCACTTCGAACGGCTAACTCTTCAGGTGAGTCGGGACATTGAGATATAAGTTTGATTAATCATAATTTTGATCTCTTGCCGCAGTTTATGGGGCCACCCATGTCCCATGTCCCACACCTCAAAAAAAAAAAAAAAAAAAAAAAAAAGACATTCCTCCTCCCCCCTAAACTCCTCATTCTGGTCCTCTCACCTATTGCTGGACGCTTAAAATCGCGACCGCAACTAACCAATTAGACGAAAGAATTTCAGAAGGCGAGTCAACGGTTTTTTTTTTTTTTTTTTTTAATACACGATGTTGATTCTGCGACGCATATTTTTCTGTTTTGTAATAGGTCTTTAGAGTCCACCGCCCGCCCTCCTGCTGCACCGTACCGCGCGTCAGGCCGCCGCGCCGCGCCGTGTCGCCGCCGCCGGTGGGACAAGGACGGTGATTGACCCGGCGAGAGTCGATCCGTCAAGTTGAATACAAAAACTTGATTGCAATCATAATGAACGCCTGGATTCCCATGCAAAAACACACGGAAGATTGGGACTCATTTGTCTTTGACAACTTTAATCAAACTGCGAATAATAAGTGAATAATATAATCAGCAAATCGTGCTATCTGACAACGCTGCATTCTCTCCGATTAACCCTTTGAGCTCCCAGAGTATTTCGAGCTCGACCACGTATGGGACCAAATGGGGAAGGGGTGTAAAACACAGACCTTCAACGATTTTTCACCGTAAAAGCTTGGTTTTTGTTTTTGTTTTCAAGTATTTTGAGTGATTCAGTAAAAACGCATCCTGTTGAATGTTTTAAGATCACTGTTTTTTAAGAATACTGTTTTTTTTTGTTTTTTTTTTTGTTTTTTGTTTTTTGTTTTTTTTCATAAGTTACCTGATTAGATATGTATTTATGGCCATTTTTTTAAAATGGGGGGCGGGGAACACAACTGTTTGGAAAAAGATTATTTAGTTTTTCCTATTCCTATTTTATGCCAATAATAATGAAGTCTATGGTTTTTTAGTTTTTTTAAATATGAAGATTAATAGAAATCTGATCATAGAAAAACAAAATTTCCTAAAAAGTCGCGTGTATAGAACCGGTTTCTATCTGTAAGCTGAAAGCCAAATAAACGTAAAGAGCTTTATATATAACAACTGGAACTTTCGGAAAAATGTGGACATCGAGGGGAGGGGGAATCGACTATTTTAGTACTTGACTTAATTCAATGTCACGAAATTCCAAAATTTACCAAATAAATGAATTAAAAAAAAAAAAAAAAAAAAAAAAAAAATTAAATTTATGTAGAAAAAGCTGGTCTTGGGTTTTTTTTTTTGTTTTTTGCATTAATCCCTTGTTGGGCCTACATCCATCGTAGAGTTCATTTGTTTGTCGTTTTAAGGGGGGGGAGGGAGACGTCCTAGCCTTTTTGAAGTGGAAAGATCTGAGACCATCAGATATTTTCACTCCGGCCGTTTTTAAAACTTTCTGTACATTTAAATCAAACACGCAGCCGATGGATTCTACATTTTTATTTTTATTATTTACCCAAGGGTGACCCATTAATCTCAATTATGCCAAATATTCACTCTTGATAGGTCGGTGGTACCTACAGTTTCAGTCATAGGTCGCCCAACCAAATTCCTCTCCATGATAACTCTTTATACCTAACGACACCCTCTTCACTGCTTTACTGTTTTCCCATAAATGTTAAATCACCCTCGTCCTTAACTCCTCATCCTCAACCCATTATGGGCCAAGCCCGAGTATTCACGTTTCTCTTCTCAAGTATTTGTCATATTGTTCCAGTCTTCATTCCCGATGAAAGCGATTATTGGTGGAAACACTTGCAAAATAAGATTTCGTTGAGCGCCTTCAATTCGTCGCGTAGGCAATACCAGCTCCCTCAAGTACGAACAGTTAACTACCTTCCCTAAATAAAGGGAAGAGTGGCGTTCTTTTGAACTAAGCTGGTCGTTGAAGAGTTAACTATCCGTCTAACTTGTTAATTAAATTGTGTTCCTAACTCTTACAATTGAGGAGTTAACATGTACGTTGTAAAAAATTACAGTATTTTAGATAATCGAGAAGGAGATGCACACGCTTTGCAACAACTGGTGGCGCATACCTCATTAAATATTCCAACTCCTTCATGAGTACTTATATACTTAAAAAGCTTTCGTAGAATTATTGTAAATCTGACTGGGCATGTTCTTTTCAACTTTAACCTGTAATTTTTTACTGGTTATTCTGAGTGTACAACATTTTTTAAGGGGCCCAAAGCAGCAGTGAATTTAAAATTGTCAGTTTTCTTTTTTACTTAATACATCGATAAATAGCCTATGTCATGAGAAGCTGCAGTTTACTCATTGTCATAGTGTGTGTCGGCAATATTTTGAAAATAAAAGTTGAAGTCCTTCAGTGAAATTCCAACTCATTCATCATAATCAATCTCTCATTGACGAATGACCAGAACTGTTTAAAATTAATTAGGAATTCCTATTCTTTCCTCCAACGTCATTATAGAATAGAACTCATGACACTTAATGTCTTAAACGGCAGGACATGTTATAGTATGTATCGTGAAATCGGCAGTAGATCACCGGAGGTAAGAAGTACCATCGGTGTCACTGGTGTAGTATCTCCGCTATTTGAAGGCGCTTTAACATTTTTATGAAATCCAGCCGCTGCGGCCGCTTGGATTTCACCCAATTGATTCTTATTTACTATTTTTTTTTTTTTTTCTGAGGGTATTTTTCCATAAAAGGCACATCCTAGTTAACATGACTCGAAAGTTGGGTCAGTGACCGTCACGTGAAAGCTGAAGCATGGAAGAGACTCGCCAAGGTGTCTTTAGTCGCTCTTTCACCTAACACATTTAAAATATAACCCTTCATGCCCCCCTTTAAGCGCTCATAAAGTCACTAATTAAAAAGTCCAAAATTTGAAAATATTAAAAATATAGCTAGACTTTTAAATACTAGCAACGTGCCGCAACGTAAAATGGTTGCCAAGGAAGTGTGCCTAATACTCTCCCAAACAAGAGTCTTCAAAGCGTTTTGTCAACTTTTGTCCATTTTTGAAGTTTTTTAACTTGCAAGGTTGCAAGATTTCGCGTTTTTATTGACTAAAAATAGGGAAATAAAGCGTATACGCCAACTAGGATGTGCCTTTTATGGAAAAATACCCTCAGAAAAATAAAATAGTAAATAAGAATCAATTGGGTGAAATCCAAGCGGCCGCAGCGGCTGGATTTCATAAAAATGTTAAAGCGCCTTCAAATAGCGGAGATACTACACCAGTGACACCGATGGTACTTCTTACCTCCGGTGATCTACTCTGTTATTTAAAGTTAAGTGATATCAGATACTTTCCGCTATCATAGATAAAGCTATAACTTCGGCCTAACTAGACTCTCTTCAAAAGGTATAGAATGCTAGTAGATACCTGATTTTCCTCAATTCCTAAATCGATTTTTGCCACTTTTTAGGGATCTCAGGCCATAATTCATTGCTGGTTGTCCTACTAATTCGTAATGGATTTTTTTCACGCGAGCTAGCATTTACTTTTCGTCAAGAACTCTCTACATTTGAAAAACTACGGTCGATAAGTATAAAACAAGAAGAGGCGGGGAAGGAGTATGAGTAAATAATGTGTAGAACATTTAAATTTTCCGTAGAGGTGCTTTTTGTGAACAGAACTCTGGTTTTGAATAGTCAAAAGGATTTCGAGTTTTACCAGAATTCCAGTGACGGATTGTGCAATTTGACAACCATGATTTTTAGCCATTTGAACTAAAATGTAAAAGTATCGATTTCTTGGGATTTCAAAGAAACCCAAAAAAGAAAATAAAATGGAGAGCATTGTATTGTTGCCTCATTGAATGAACCGTCATTCCACTGCAGAGTTTTGATTGAGGATAACTACCAGAAAGTATGTCTACAACATTTTTAAATATCTACCTGATTTCTACCAAAATATTCTTTCCTTCGTATAGGTATGTACAAATTACAAGGACAAATTTTGATCCCTCAGTAATGTGGACTGTACACGCCCTTTGCGATTGTTTACGGGAGCAAATTTTGCATTGTGGCATACCTGTGCTTATGAGAGATTTTTTACAAGAGAGGCATTTAAGGGGGGGATCCCCCCCTCCATAGATTTTTCGATGCCGGTCTATGTTTCGATGAGGATCGATGTTTCGATGTGGATCGATGTTTCGATGTGGATCGATGTTTATTCCATGTAGATCTATGTTTATTCCATTTGGATCGATGTTTCGATGAGAATTGATATTTTGATGCTGATCGATGTTTCGATATTTTTCGATTTTTCGATATTTCGAAACAACTCTCCAATGTCAGAAATCGACATCGAGGCGACTTCGATGCACCAAACGGGGCATCAAGGCCTACCCCCCTTCCCTTCCTCCTGGCAAAACTTGAAATGACGCCACTGTCTTTTCAAGGAAGTACAGTCTAAAAATTAAATCATGTCTGTTCAGTGTTCACTCCTTAAAGTTTGGTTTAGGTAGTCAACTTGCAATACTTAACACAATGAATTGCAGCATTTCCGGTGGCCCGACTTGCCAAAAGTTAAGGAGTTGACTGACATTATTCAATGCGCTGACTGTATACAGTGTACAATGAGAGCAACTGCGTTTTAAAACACATTTATTTCTCCAGACTATTTCGGAGAAGGAACGGCGGCGTGCGGTCTGCGGAAAGAGAGGGAAGGATCGAAGGAATGGAATGGAGTTGGGGCCACCCGGCCACCGGGCCACGGTTGTGCAGAGAACTAGTCATTGGTGCTCGACAACAAGGGCAATCGAGTAAAAAGTCGAAGCAGCGAGAGCGAACGGTTCGGTTGCGGCTCTCTCGATCCACTCTACTCACTAGACTGGCTAATAGTCGACCGGAAGTAAACTTATTGATGCACTTTAGAGTTCAGCTCCACAATCCGGAGTCCGCTCTCCGCAAAATCCCTGGCCGTGACACATTTGCCCAGTTACCTCATACTCTACGATCTCTCTCTCTCTCTCTCTCTCTCTCTCTCTCTCTCTCTCTCTCTCTCTCTCTCTCTCTCTCTCTCTCTCGCGCGGACTTGTATAATGAATATATCTATCCATATTGTATATAAACTCTCCTCCGTTGAAAATAAATTCCCTCTCAAGAAAGCTCTATGAGAATGAGTGAATGAACTTTCGCTTCACCCGATCCGATTGGCGCGCGCCGTTTGTTTTGAAATTGCAAACTCCTCTTTCCGTTGCGTGGAATGCCGCGACGAGAGTCCCATTGGTTGGTGGGCTCATTTTATGAATCAACTCTCCTTTGATGACACCATAAAACACTCTATCACACACACACACCGTATCGCAGTTGTGAACTTTGCACTAGTTTACACTGGGAAAGAAAAAAGAAAAAAAAAAAAAAAAAAAAAGATTACTAGACTTTCTGTCGTTCACACATCCTTGTGCTTCTGGTATTATGACTATCGCTTTTTTTCAATGCACATATTCGCCATGTAGACTGGTCCAGAGCTACCGTTTTGCGTATAATTAATGGCATTTTTCAATTCACCGATGATTCCACCGGTTGAGAAAAGATTACACGGTTCAGTTCAGTTTATCACCGTATTGCACGAAAATACTCATATCTGTTATCTTTTATCAATCGGTGCAATCGCCTTTGAATTATTAAAAATCCACACGTTGATTAAATTCATTGACAACTCTATCGGCTGAGAAAAGATTACAGATCAGAATATATTTGTGTGTAGTACAGTCATACACTGAACTGATGTTTGTAATATTTTTTCAACTGGTGGAATCATCGGTGAAATCCAAAAGGAAGCTTTAGACTGGTTGTGTATGATGCCTCGACTATGATCAATGAGGGTTGTTGCACATGTTTTTCTTAAACGAGTTAAACGGTGATTTTCGTGGAAAGTAGCTTCAGAAAAAGTATGATTCCATCAAAAAGTCTTAGAATTCGCTCACTGACTCAATAAAAGCGCTTAAAAACGTGCAATAACAAAGCAGCATAATGCAGCATGGAAAAAAGTGCTCAGCTATATAAATGACCCTCTGTCCATTTATTTTAATTTAAGCTTGACTGTTGACTTATCGGACCTTGCATGAAAAAAGGAAAGGAAATAAATAGATTACCACCAGAAAAGTTCAAATGCACAACAGATCCTTCATTATGCAATTTTAAACACGTAAAACAATTTCAATCAGAGCATTTTCATTCCCATCTTTGAAAAAAAAAAAAAAAAAAAAAAAAAAAAACTGGACAGCAATCAGAGTTATGAATATTTGAGAGTGAGAATTCCATGTCGTATGAATAAAAATGTGAAGAAAAATTAATAATTATACAATGTCGTCCAACATTGCGCCTTCAATTTTCGGTGCACACATAAACAACACCGTGAAGTAGGTATGTTTAGCTCACGGCCCCGTGGTTTGGATCGGACCGCATGTGTAGCGCTTTGTTGCAATAAATAGCGAAGAGAATGTATCATTAATCGTGCTATACTTTTTCTTCTTCTTCCCCTCTTATTTGACTTCTATTGCTTTGTTTACGAGCGAATTTTCGAAGTTGCTTTTTATTGTTAAATTTATTTTACTAATTTATCTTGATCGCAGTTCTTTTTTATGAGGTATTATTATAAGTAATTCATTTATCTATTTTTCAAAGGGACGATCGATGGATGAATTCAATTATCAACCCACTGTTTTTCTTTGTTTTTGCTCGGCAATAAAAAGCCGTCGTAATTAGGTAGAACAATGGGTGACAGTGAATGAAAGACAGTCTCGGTCGGTCTAAACACTCGGGCGCCGTAAACTTAAAGGAAAGCCGTAACTTGTCCGATTGAGGTTTCGTGCTTATCCTCAGTATGACCTCATAAGCTGGTCAAGCTATATAGTTAAAAGTATATGGTTTAACCTGAGAAATTTTAAAAATTAAAGTTTTTTTTTTTTATTTTTTTTTGTGGAATGTCGTAGGTACAGCAAGTATAATGGTCTCTTTAACAAGTTGGAAAAGTTCCGGAAAATTCTGTTGCCGATTTTTAGTTTGTGTCTTTTTATCCTGTTTTCCAACCTCCGTAGTTGTAGATTTTTCCATCAGCTATGATGTATCATCCAATTCAATAAACTACATTGTTTGTTTCTTTTTTTATCTTTTCTTGGGGGTATGGATTCAACAACAGTTAAACAGTGTAGCCAGAGCACGAAATTTCATATGAAGCATGAACATTGAACAAATTGGAAAAGTTCCGGAAAATTCTGTTGCCGATTTTCGTTTTGTGTCTTTTTATCTTGTTTTCCAACATCCGTCCTCCGTAGCTACTAACTTTTCCATCAACTTATGATACCTATATACTCAATAATCCATTAAAACAAAAGATATTTGGGAGGGGGGGGAGAGAAGAACAGCTCACAGCTGAATAAAAATGTATCGAAAAGAAATTCGGGAGTTCTCATCAGGAGCATTCTGGTCTTTTCAATAGGAATTTTGGCACTTTGTCAGAAAAATGTCGGAATTCTTCAGGAACTTACATCATAATTTCTCTTTGGGAACTTTCAATTCTAACTCAGGCCAATTTTAGTAGACAGGTTTTTCTCCGCGTAGTTTCATGAAAACATTGCAAATAGGTATACACCAGAAGGTCCCTAAAACAGTCTATTCCAGACTATTCAAACCTGGACTTATGAATGCTTTGGCACAAGTGGGGGTCTCAAGCTTTCGAATATTTATTTTGAATCATAACATCGGAAGAATTGCATGGAATCAAAACATCAGACTCTTAGGGTGATTCCAGGCGAAACTTTTCCAGATTTCAATTCTATGGATAGCACCGCTTGTCACCTATGTTGCACGCAATTTTTCAACCGTGTACAGTGTTCATTTAAACCCGCGTAAAAGGTCGAATGAGGAGGTGTTCACCGAGCACCCAATAGTTCGATTTTTTTCATGGATTTAAATAGACGAACTACAACGTTGCTAAATTACACGCTACGCCATTGATTCCAAAGTGTGTAAGTGGACTTCGTTTTGCATCGACATTTCAAGATGACTTTCGTTTGCTCATCATATGGTCAATACAATCTGTGCAATGCTTAAGATCCCGAACACAACAAAGTCGAGCGAAGCTGTGATGGTAGTAGTGGCATGGCGCGGCGCTGCTTCTTTGAGAGCCTCACGAGATTTATTTGAACAATAGATTAAAAAAAAAAGAAAAAGAAAAGTACAAAAGAGTCGATATATTAAGTTGGTTATATAACCGAGCAAACATAGCGGTGAGGTATGAATTACTGTCCTACTTTTTCCTAAGTATACAATCTCGTTCTCAGTTCATTTTTCTCATAATGCAACGCGCGGTAGCTCTATGAGCTCGATACAACCGCATGGTTCGGCTCCACGATCATTATCACTCTATGTTGTCTTGGATCTGGAAATTTTATTTTTTGCGCTCCTTGTATACATATATAGAGAAGGTCTGAGGGAAAACCCTTACAGAGTGCAGTAGTTGGTTCATTTTTCCCTCGGTGTATTCTTCAGAGGCATAGCGTACAATTTGCCATCAAAGTGGTATTTTGCCCATTTAAAACCATTTCAAATATCGAATTATCGGGTGTTCGGTGAGAACCTTCACATTCGACCTTTCACGTGAATTTAAATGGACGAAATACCTCTCTGTCAAATTACACCACAGGTATTCTTCACTGAAAAAATGAATTCCTAAATTCTAACAATATCATACCACCAGAACCTCAGCGATGTATCAACCGAGGAATTTTTACGTTTACCAAAAATTTGTGAATTTTCTGTCGGAATCTAATCATAGTACCGGAATTTCCTCCAAATGTTCAAGATACAAATAAAAGAAATATGGAAATTTCGCAGAAAAATGACACATCAAATGACCTTAGGCGAATTTTTGCGATCGAATATCATAAACAATACCAACCTAATTACATATTCGAGGAAACTCAATTGTGTTTTTAGATGTGTTTTCGGGGCATTGATGGCATCAATTTGATTTCGAATTCACCTCCGGACTTGAATTCAAAATCGAATTGATGCCATCGATGACTGAAAACACCGAAAAAGTTTGAAAAACACGATCCAGTTTCGTGTCATTCACTGTTGTCATGCGTAGGTTGGTAATGTTGTTGTCGAATATATTCGTCGCGAAAATTCGCTTCTTGAGGACTCCATGACCGCATGAAGCAATTCTCAATCAAAATTGGATTTGGAACAAAACAGATCAAAGATTAAATATTTGTAAAATTTCATTCAAAAATAAAAAGACCAGAATATGGGAGGGGGGTGCACAGTGTAAACCCTCGAATTCATATATTTACATTGTAAATGTAAGAAATGCAACATCGCTAGATTGCATGCGCCGCCACTGAAATACAAACAGACTGCACGCGCTCTAAAAGTAGTTTGGATTTTTATCACTAAAAAGTGCAGAATCTCAAGTTTGAAGCTGATTGCCACCAGAGACGTTGCAAATATATAGCAACTTCTTCTTTTCCGTAATAAAAATATATGTAGATCAAGATATAAAACTTTGCATTATCTGCCTGTATTCAGCTTTTTGGTGATTCTAGGCTTCAAATGATGTGTGAAAAAAGAAATTTTAGACCCACTATAAGCCAACAAATCTGATACCTTCTATGAAAGGCGGAAAAAATAACCATTAAAATTGCCAGCTATCCAGTCTTCAAAATTTGAAATACCAAAAGTTCGGTCGAACACCACATATATTTGGAGTGTCTACTGGACACTGTATAGGTATGATTGCTATAATTTCTTGTATTTGGATATTATTGGTCAAAATGAGCTAATAATTCTATATCTAGAAGCTCGCCTGGCTTTTCACAGTTTCAATAATTTTAAAATGCCTGGCTACATCTGTCTTTCATGATTTTCATACATACAGCTTCTTACAAATGCATGACTGCTCTCACATTTTTTTCCTGGTTTACGGTCACTTAGCAGTCAGCACTCTGAATTAAATATTCATTCCCATCCAGAAGCTAGACAGTAAGACTCCGTGAGTGAGAACAAGACGCACGCGCACAGTGGACAGTGGCTGCAGCAACAACAAAGGATTCTTCTCACCATTTGAACCTGGGTAAAACTATCGATCTTCAGGAGGCACAATTGCACCCCCGAGACATCGATACTTTTGCATAGGTCTGTTAGGTAAATAAACATGGTTGCCACATTGCATGGGCCACTACTAACAGTGGGTCGAACATAGATTTTCGCGGACAAGACAAATTTTATTTCTTGCTTTGGAAAAGTTTTAGTTTGGATAGTATGAATCCCCCGCAATCCATTGATTAAGATGTTATATTTATCGCTTTCTTGCCATGTTGACATTTTTAAGCCTTTAAGCTAAAAATTTCAATTAATTAAGGCTTCATGTGCAATTAATCAGGAACCGTTATACCTAAAAAAAAAATAAAAAAAAAAACAAAAATTAAAAAACAAAACAAAAAACAAAAAAGACGTCAGTTTACACCCTGAAGAAAATATAACCTAGTGTATGTCCATCGCTCAACAGTAGGCAACTGTTGTCTGTTGTTTTAATGAGTCGTGACCAACATTAAGCTATAAAATTGGACACTTGTCGCAAGATTTTCGCCAGATCTCTGTTAAGTGTTTGTCACTGTCTTGAACTTGATTTATGAATCCTTTCGTACCTGAAATTATTTGTCTTCAGAAACGGATTTTCGACCAATATAGTTGATCTTAGCGATGTCTCATCTAAATTTATGCGCATATTGTATTTTTATGTTTTCCATAAGATTCAATGTTATTCAGATGTACATTGAAATGTGCACCAGGTCTGAAAGGGTTAAGGACAAAGTTGCCAGCTTGTGAAAAATACAAGTAGTTTTTGCATTGTTTAATTTTTTTTTTCTTAGAAGAACGGTATTTTCCCTAAAATATGGCAACACTGACTGTGGGTCGGTTCGCTTCGACCTAAGCACACCAACGCAATGTCCCTCACTCCCCGTGCCAATTGCGACGTTTCAGAGCGTATACAGAGTTGTAAAAAGGGAGAGAGAGGAAACTGAGGCTTACTCTATCACCGCAAATCGCCACAAAGTGACCTTGAGAAGGTGTGTAGATGTTTGTGGAAGTGGACAGCCCGTAAATATACCTGGGATAGTCCTCGGGACAGATCCATATTCCATAGGGTTGGGTTGGTCGACTTTCATGGATATTCACACCTTGCGCTAGCAGAATGCATGGTGTATCTGCAGATCAGCATCATCATTTACAGACAATTTTCGTCCGCGGAGAGTAGATAATAATGGGTCTATAAACTGTTTTTTCGTGAAGTGCAGCCACACACTAAACGGAACTGTGTCATATTTTGGTCAACCAACCGGTGGGATTGTAATCAGTAAATCGATTTTCATTAAATATACGCACGGAAGTTCTGCCGCAGATACGACGAGGTTTGAAACACTTACGTATACACGTTGAATTTCGTTATGCTCATTGAAGACTTCTTACTGATTTTGAACTAATTAATATCATTCTACGGAAAATTTCGGGGAACTTATCTTTGCAACTTTATTAAGTTCTGCTATTGATAGATTGAAATCCAAAATGCACTTAAAAATTAGTTAAGAAACATTCAACCCATCAGATTGACTAGGTTCCTAGTGGCGGAGTGCAATCTCCCAAAAGCGCAGCATTTAAAATCATCAAACAGGTAGACATATTGGGGGTTAACTGTGCACTCCCTCGACTCGATATTTTGCTAGGATTTACATGGGAAATTGAAACGTTGCCTGATTGCACGTGCCGCTGCTGATCGCGCTATGGTCCTTTTGATTATCTTCAACCCCGTAACCCTGTCTTGATCTGAAATTCACCTCTTGAAAAATTACCTTCAAAACTGATCCAGTATACTGTATACCTAAAATGTTAAAATCCTTTTGTCGGCATATTAGTGCAGTGCGTTGGTTAACGCATAGTTATTTATCGCCTGATATTCCGTACATTTCGATCTGAAAACGAATTTTTGAAGGGAGCGAAAGTCCAAGACAGACTTCTATGTATACTCCCTTCAACGAAAAAGGGGTCGATTTGAGACCAAAAAAAAAAAAAAAAAAAAATCCAAAGAAACACTACGATTGAACCTCTTAATGTGCACAACTGAGAAGAATCGATTATGCACAATTAACTCTCCGATTCACGTGATCATAGAAATGGTTTATTAGTCAGCTCGCTTCGACCGCTGATACAATGTAATCACGTGATCTATTTGCGAGTCATTTGCTTGATTTCATTGCATTCGTGCTCAGTTCAGAATGTTTAGGATTTATTGACTGCTCACGTTTCTTGAATCATGATCGTCAATTTTCCTTTATTTTCATGGTCAATTGTGCATTTTATTAACTGTTCAGCTGTTTTCTTTTGTTTTTTTGTTTTTGTTTTTGTTTTTTTTTTTCTTATGAACATGTATTGCGAAAATTTAAAAATGTGTTAAGTTCCTTTTCAAATGTTAGAACCGGCGCACTATGTGTTATTTCACTGAAAAGTAGGACATAGCCTAACCACCAAATCTAACTGCGGTTTTGTAGGAAATCGGATGCACTTTTATATATTACGTGTATGGTCTTGCACTTAAATTCATTTGTTTTTACTCTAATAGGCAAAAACGTGAGAAAATGGCCCAAAGTAGAGCTTTTAACGGAGCTGGGTATGGGTTCAATACATACAAACATTTTTTTTTTTTTTTTTTTTTTTTTTTTTATTTTAAAGAAAAAAAAATCGGCCAAAGGAGTAATTTTAAATTTTACGGGAATGTGTTCCTCAAAGACATCAAAATGGTCTCTCATCTTCAGAAATGAGGTCTATGACTTTAGCATCTGGATGCTCTTAAAACCCACCGTGCCCGGCTGAGACCTTGAGTGATGAGAGCCATGGGTACGTACGCTTTTTAAAAGAAGGGGAAAGAAAACATATTTTATGTTTAAAAAAAAAAAAAAAATCCACTCTATGAACATCCAGGAAAGTACTGCCACAGAGAGCCTCAACTTGTGAATGGCATCATTCAACTAGTAAATCACGTCGCGTCACTGTCTGGATAACGATTCGCTAAAAAAACAAAACAAAACAAAAAACAAAAAAAGAAACAAACAAAAGGAATGATTTCCTCGTTTAATGATCGATGTAACTTCACGACAGTATCGCTTACAACGTCACTATTGAAAGTGATCTATACCCAACCGTCGAACCGTAATTCAGTCAATGGATTAATTTTGTGTGAAGTCTTCAGGTTGTATAGTGTATACAGTATGTCCTGGAAGCTGAGCTGTCATTTAAAATACATTAGAAAAACTGAAGCTTAATTTTTCCTCTATGGAGAAGAACGATAACTATAAGTCTGCGTTGCAAACATAGTTACTACAGGTATAGAGATGGTCTATACTGGTAACATTTCCTCGTATTTTTTTATAACATTTTTGGTACAACGCATTTTAAACACTTAAAGAATATTTTTTAAAATTTTGGTATAACTTTTTTTCTCGTTTTTTCACGTTAGGTAATCTTAAATAACGTTGGGAGCATCAGAAAGTTCTAAAACTGACTCACAATCAGCACAACCTCAATAAATGTGTTTAACAAAATTCTAATGTAGTGTAAAATGTTGGTCTCGGAACTCACAAATCCTGCACTATCTTAGACACCTCACCTCACAAACGAGTCGTAATGTTTGTATTCTCTGAAAATTTTAGGAAAAAATTAAGAGGAGTGCTTTAGTTGTCGTGTTTGCTTTTTGGCACATTTTTTAAGGTTTTTTTTTTTTTTGTTTTGTTTTGTTTTTTTTTTATTATTTTCTTTCTCTTTTTTTCATTCACGACTTTCCAAGGATATTTTTTGAAGATGTATCAAACATCAAACATTATTGATGGAGTCTACTTTAAACCCTCATTTTTTATGCATCGCAAGAAAGAGCTTTACCTATAGAACAACGTTGAGGCAGGAGTATACGCATTTTAGGTCTTGCCTTTTTTTCTTATATTATATATTACAAATTTCTTAACAAATCCTCAAAGTCATTTTTTTTTTTTTCCTAGCTCCTCTTGAATTTTCTTTGTGAGCCAAAATGTCAGGATGCCTAAACTTCAGGAAAGGTGGAAGTTGCCCCTTGCCCAAATGACGTTACCATCGCAAGAGCACCCTCTCTCTAAAGATTTGACCTTCCGAAAAGAGAATCGGAAGAAGTTCAATAACCCTTCGAACCTTTTAAACTCCTTTATTCCTACAGATCAACGTTAAATTCAAACGTTCTGATACATTTGTTGGATACTCTAATGATTGTAACAATTAAACGGTCTGTGAAACACACTGTATAATACTACGCCGATATGTCGATTCGGTTCACAACGGAACAAAGGAGATAACTTCCATTTTTTTGCACTGAACCAATCGATATATCACTCTCGATAATTGCTAATGACGTCATCACTCAAGCGGGTCTATCACTAGATGTAATCGGCCGAGTGTACTATCACAACCGTGATCTTGCCATTCAGAGATCGTCGATGTCGGCCGCCGCGTCCGCGTGCGTGCGAATGAGAGTGAGTGAGTGAGTGAGTGAGTGAGTGAGTGAGTGGATGGATATAGTGAATAGTGAATGAAAGCAAAGGACGGTGATCATGATCTCCGTCTCAGACTCAGTCACCGGCAATTCCGCGAGAAAAAGCGAGACTGCCAATAAGAAATTGCTTACCTGAGCGCGACACGGCGCGGTGCCTAGCGGAGCGACTAGCGACACAGTGGTACTTACATAAAGAGTTGGCCTTCTCCTCTCCTCTCCTCTCCTCTCCTCTCCTCTCCTCTCCTCTCCTCTCCTCTCCTCTCCTCTCCTCTCCTCTCCTCTCCTCTCCTCTCCTCTCCTCTCCTCTCCTCTCCTCTCCTCTCCTCTCCTCTCCTCTCCTCTCCTCTCCATACTATTTTACGACCTAATTCAACCTTTCGTGTTTATTTTTACATATCTATCTATTGATAAATCATGTCTTTCACACTGATTTTAGAGCTCGTTTCAGAAGCGTAGGCGGACCAAAACCATAATCTTTGGCGAATTTTCAACTTTTATTCCTTCAAATCAATACCGAATTTGCCCCTGACTTTATTCTTTTGTGTTTAAAGTTTTCCTTGTTGAAAAGTGAACACTCAATTTCATTTTTATTCATTTTCATCGAGTAATAGCAGAAATAATGTTGACAAATTCCAAAGATTATCGGTCTAGGTCCGCCTACTCTTCTGAAACGAGCTCTAGCAAAAATATACAAGTAAGTAGTATCACATATAGCTCCTTCAATTTACGCTATAGGCAAAATCACACGCTGTTAAGTAGGAATAGATACCAATTTCACCCGCGCGAGTTCTGTGTTTGGAGGAAACTTGATATGGTTACCCTTCTTCAGCCAAGTGGTATTCAAATGGATTAACTGGGATCTTTTGAATTGGAACTTTGATTTAACATTTGATTTGTACATTTTGCAACTCGAGGCTTTCAAATAAAATAAACATGAAGGAGTGTTTACGAAGACAGTATCTGTCTCACAGTTTTGTACTGCAAGATGCGTCTTATGTCTCCATAAGTTGCGAATATTTCTTCTGGATTATTTTCTAGTTTCAAAAAATGGCATTAAATATACACAGAATACAGCATTATTGGTGACCGCGCGTCAGTCCACGTCACGTCGCAACGCCACAACGACGATACGTCCTGCGACACGCGATTAATCTCCACCCAATAAACATTTTTTTAGCGCTGGATCATCTAATACATATCAAATCATGGATCATCCTTTTTTGATATCCAGTGTACATCCTTTAGATCACCAATACTTTTGGGACATCTAGTGGATGTACATTAGATCTACAAATATTAAAGTATAACTAAAGATATCTAATGGTAATCTTATGGTGGACTAAGAATTATCATGTTTCCGAACTCTTGTCCAAAGAACAACCATGAGAGATCCAAAGAAAGCAAAGAAAATGTCACAACCATTAGATCTCCAATGGATGAAGGAGTAACATAGCTTGAACGTGGGATACCTCATGGATATCCAACAGATTATTCACAAAGTCCTTGTAGGACGAGTGATCTATTGGATATCCAGGCGATTCTTCAACGTGTTTTATTAAAATTAACTTCAATGAGAAGATCTCTTAGACATCTTGAGGAGATACTCCAGTAGTACTAGCAATTCAGATATCCCGAGGACCACAATTAGTTATTCTATAAACTTCCGGTACAAACTTGAATAGAGAGTGATATCCGAGACATCTATACGATAACTATACTCTTCAATATCGACATTGGCGAACTTTCAATGATTTTTTAGATATCCACTAGATAACCGTTATTTATATACTTTATCTAGACCTTTCCTCGATAACTACTGGATATTCTCGAAAACACAGATTGAAAGCATTAATTCTATGTTATCAGATGGATATCGACTTGACTATTTGTGTCACCTCCGAAAGTAAAAGTAAAGTTATAATCACGAGACATCCAGAATAAGACGATCTTAAACCCAACATTTTATGTCTATGGGGTTTTTGACACACTAGATATTTGATATTCCCGTACAGTAACATGCAGTAAGTAATTAATTACTGTTTTCCATCAGTAAGATAAATGTGAACGTTATCTCATTACAATGTGACTATGCCAATAAGCGAAACCATAAGGATGACATATAAATCAGTAAGAGGACTAAAAAAGAAGGTTTATTTTGCGTGCAATTTCTATGAATATATTTAAAAATGACGCAGTAAGAGTGAACTTTGACCATGGACGGCATTTGATCATTCTTGACCCTGGTAAAAAAAAACCTCAGGACCTCAGAGATGTCTGAGGGTAATTGGAACAAGAGGTCCTGAGGGCACCCACAGGATTTCTGAGGGCACCCTCAGGAATTTCTGTGGGCACCCTCAGGAATTTCTGAGGGCACCCACAGAAATCTTGAGGTCGTCCTCAAGATTTCTGAGGGTGCCCTCAGGACCTCATGTTCCAATTACCCTCAGACTTCTGAGGTCCTGAGGTCCTGAGGTCCTGAGGGAAGGCCATCAAGTATTTCTGTGTAACTAAAAAACTAAATTTAGGAATGACTAGTCGAGTTTTCTGTAGAAATTCTTGATCCTATCATGAAGGCTATGTACTTTACACCTTTTGTCAAGCCGTAGAAGTTGGAGTCTGCACAGAAACTTTGCCGGTGGTGGGGTTCGAACCCACGACCTCCCGATTGGTGGTCCAGCACTTTACCACTAGGCTACACTGCCCGCGATGTCAGATGGGCGAGAATTTCTCAATATAATAATATTGCGGGTGCCCTCAGGATTCTCTGAGGGCGCCCTCAGAAACTTTTGAGAGCATTCCCTCAAGATTTCTGAGGATGCCCTTGGAGCCCTTATTTTCAAATTACGCTCAGACTTTTTTGAGGGCCTAGATATTTTTTTTGCAGCTAAGGTTTTTATGATGGGACTTAGAAAAATTTCGTTTGTTGTAGATAATTTAATTTGTTTTAACCTTCTGATGAGTAAGGGCCCGGACTTTAGTACATAAATTACTTGTTCAGTGCAATAACATTAACCTCAAAAAATATTTATTAGATTTTTAACAACTATAGGTTTTAATTGATTCAAAAAGAAAATAATAATAATATGTATATCTAATAAATATGAGAATTTCTCGCTCAATGCATTGGTTTAATCAGGAATTTGTTTCATCTTGGACTTTTAACCCTCTTTGTGCCAAAATAGATCCAGCCAATGAAAAAATTATTTTTTTTGATTTTTTTCTGACCTATAGGCCCTAAAGAACATGCTCAAGCAAAAACATTGAAAAAACCCATAGATTTTTATTTTTTTTATTTTATTTTTTTTATTTTTTTTTATTTTTTTATTTTTATTTTTAATTACTTAACCAGTGGTGGCTTTGTGCCATGTGTGGCAAAAATGTTTTACCTCCATTTGAATACATGGTAAGCAATCGATTGTTTTTCATGGAATCATATTACATGGAATAAAAACAATGTTGCCGAAATGCACGAGTTACTATATTGAAAACAACCTCTAAAACATTTGAGATTCGAAAGTCTGAGTGCGAGTTTGTTGTCCTGTGAAAATGTTATTCCGGTCAGGGGCGCCATTTCAGATTTTCCTTTGGGGGGGGAGGGGGGGAGGCCCTCCAAAAATTTGGATGACCTTTTTTTTTTGCCGTGCATCTTCAAAAAAAAATCTTTGACTAGAGTTTTCGGCCACATTGAAAATCCTTGGGGGGGCAATTGCCCCCCTGCCATCCCCCAAATGGCGCCACTGGTTCCGGTCGTCTTCAAAATGATTGAAACTCACCCTCGAAGATTTCTGATCAGAATTTCTAAAGTTGTAAGGGCCCCTCAAAAGATTCGGGATGCTGTGTGGGCGCCCTCAAGCGTTCTGCGTTCACCCTCAAGGCTCTCTGTGGTCGCCCTCAAGCTGCTCTGTGGTCGCCCACAAGCGCTCTGTGGTCGCCCACAAGCGCTCTGTGGTCGCCCTCAGGCGCTCTGTGGTCGCCCTCAAGGTGCTCTGTGGTCGCCCACAAGCGCTCTGTGGACGCCCTCAAGTGCTCTGTGGGTGCCCTCAAAGATTCTGTGGGCGCCCTCAACGATTCTGTGGGCGCCCTCAAAGATTCTGTGGGTACCCTCAGAAAACCTCAGCGGCCCTCAGAAATCCTGAGGGTGCCCTCAGGATTTTCTGAGGTTCTCTGAGGTTTTTTTTACCAGGGGAATTGTTTTTAAACTCAAAAAGTCTTGTTACCGTGAAATCACCCTTATGCCGTCTGAATTTCATCCTAGAAATAAGTCCAGTCTGATATCTAATAGCCATCTAAATTTCATCCAAGAAACCAATCTCGTCTGATATCTAACAGCCATCTAAATGACATCCGAGTAACAATTCCGTCTGATATCTAATAGCTATCTGAATGCCATCCAAGAAACAATACCGTTTGATATCTAATGGCTGTCTAAATGCCATCGAAGAAACAAGTCCGTTTGATATCTAATGGTTGTCTAAATTCCATCCAAGAAAAAAGTCCGTTTGATATCTAATGGCTGTCTAAATTTCATCCAAGAAATAAGTCCGTCTAATATCCAATAAACATCTAAATTTCAACCTAGAAATAGAATGGTTGAAATGTGATCTAACATTGATCCAAGAAAAAGGTCGGACCAACGAGTCTTTAAATGCATTATAATCTTATTAAAATAATATCTCTCGCGTTGGAGCAATCGGTAAGGCATCTGATTATCACCCCGACGACCTAGGTTCAATTCCTAGCACAGGACATCTGTAAGTACAGTTTCATCCTTGTAAATTAACTTGTAAAAATATACCATGTGTCTCTAATGTGTTTCTAAGTGTATGTAAACTAAAAATGTCTGACAGACTGTAAAGGGAAAGCCTAAAGCTAAATTACGAAGCTACTTCTATTTTTCTCATCCAGAGCGCACTAGGGTGCTTTTTTGTCACTATATAGCTCCGTGTATGATCCAACTTTGATCATCCTATTAAGATCTGAAACTGGTATAAGTGTCGTCCAGCAGACATCCATGCCAGCTCCGAGAAACAGGTTCAGTAGATATCCACTGGATATCCTTCGGAATTAATTCCTGCTCCGTCAAACCACCTTCATGAATAACCCATGGATCTCTTATGGATCGGTTTCTCGGAGCTGGCATGGATGTCTGCTGGACGACACTTATACCAGTTTCAGATCTTAATAGGATGATCCTTCGATGATCTAACGCATCTACGCTGGATCATACATGGCTCCTCATTAGATAAAAAATGTTTACTGGGGCAGTGATGTCAAATGTCTTACTTTGTAATATTTTGGTATTTTCTGTGCCCATAACAAATCACAAGGAGTCTTACAAGTTACATTGATTTCAACGTTGTAACTGGTGAATGTAAATAATGTTTTAACGTTTGAAGTATCAAAATCCAGTCTGATCCAGTCCAAGTTCGATAGTTGTAATAATAGGATAAAACTGGGCCCATTATTTGTCTGAGGCAGCATAAATGTTCATAAGGAAAATAATGTTTTGATCACATCTTAACCGCTACAATATTAAAAACTTAATTTTCTAACAAAACATCTTATCGCAACCTCAGTCAAAGCGCATGCATTAATTATTAATTAAAATAAGCGCCATATCATAGTCCACAGTTCATCTGAAGTTCATAACATCATATAAAGCTGCCTTATTAATGGCATTTGCCAGCTGAACCAATCTAAGTAAGATTTGCCAGTTTTCCTCGGCTCTTGTGAGAGAATGTTAAATCCCCCCTCCCCCCAAATTACGTTCTATCTAACCGATCCCAATTATTTCGTTTCCCAGATTTTTTTAAAAAGTGATGTCTGCCTCTTTCGCTTGTCTCCCCAATGATTAAATGCTATCCGCGAGACAAAGGTTCTCTAAAATGTTGCCTAGAACAGGTGCCCCCCTCTCATCTAAACCCACAACCAAACTAACCATTGATCATCGGCTCAGCCACCAGAGCATGGATAATCGGACAATCTGTAGGCTCAAAAGGGGGAGGGTCAAAAAAAAATTTATGGTTTTTTTTTTTTTTTTTTTTGGGTTTTGAGCATGGTATGGTATCATATGGTTATCAGGGACCTCGGTGGTTAGAGTTTTCAGGGAACAAACGCATGAGAAGCAAAAAAGGGAAAAAGTTCTTCAGCTTTTTTTCCCCCCCCCCCCCCCAAAAACCCGAAATAATAAAAACAAAATGAAACAAAAAACACTATAAACTGTCTGCATGGTGGTGACGGATGAAGAGCCACAGTGACCATTGTCGCACAGCCAGTTTGCCTTTTTTTCTCCAAGCTCATTCGAAAATATGTGTGAAAGGAAGAGCTATCTATATTCTATCGAGAGGCTATCGAGTGATTTTAGCACTATTTCACTATTTTTCATCTATCTGTCAAATTCAAAGAGAGAGAGAGAGAGAGAGAGAGAGAGGGGAGAGAGAGAGAAGAGAGAGAGAGAGAGAGAGAGAGAAGAGAGAGAGAGAGAGAGAGAGAGTGAGAGGAGAGAGGGAGGAGAGAGAGAGGGGAGGAGAGGGGAGAGAGAGGGGGGGGAGAGAGGGAGAGAGAGAGAGGAGAGAGAGGAGAGAGAGAGAGAGAGAGAGAGAGAGAGAGAGAGGTCCTAGTTGGATATGACTTTACCCTGCCATTGGACGAGAGGTTGTTTCAGAAGAGTAGGCGCACCTAGACCGAAATAACCTTTGGAATTTGTCATCATTATTTCTCATATAAACAAAATGAACATTAATGAAAATTAATTTTAGCGTTGGCTTTTTATTGGGGAACGCTTTAAAATCAAAAGTTTATAAGTCGGACAACGAGCTATGGCGATAAAGGGGGGTCATACATGTTGTAAGTCTTATCTCAAAGTGTGACAGCATGGGCGATCTGAATCTGGTTTGTGCCTTACTTTTTTTAACCTTAAATCAAAAGTTGTAATTAATCCAGTGGAAATCGGTTTTAAACGGCATTGCTAGTGTTTAAGAGTGGCTATCTGGACACAGAATTTTAATACAACTATGCAAGTGAGAAAACTTTCATTTTTTCTGCCATTTGTCAGTATCTTTGTCGTGCAAATCTTTCCAGAAGAAACAGTTATATCGAATTGTGTGTCCAGACAGCCACTCTGTAACACCTGCGCTTTTTATAAAGAATTTCAAATGTATTTGTCTCTGTTTTTTTTTTTTCTTTTTTTTTTCTTTTTTATTGAAGGTTAAAAAAAGTGATGCAAACACATCTAGCCTGTGTGAAAAACGTCCATAAGAGATTTCCATCATGGCTGCCCTCATGTGTGAAAAATGTCCATAAGAGATTTCCATCATGGCTGCCCTCATGTGTGAAAAACGTCCATAAGAGATTTCCATCATGGCTGCCCTCATGTGTGAAAAACGTCCATAAGAGATTTCCATCATGGCTGCCCTCATGAGGTTCAATATCTCTCCCCACAAACCCTCTCTTTCGCTATTTCTCGTTGGAGTCGGAGGCAAGTTTAGTTTCCATTTGAAGCAATGAAAAGTGCAAATTCGACAAAGGGCATGGTCTAGATGCGCCTACACTTCTGAAACGAGCTCTAGTGTTCTATTGTGATAATGAGATGCTCGTTTGGCAACGGTGCTCTTGATAGAGTTTTATGCAAAGAATAAAAACTGCATCTGAACCAGGAAGCGATCGTAACTCCATCGCAGTTCAGCTCGGTTCTCTTCTGACTTGGATGCTCAATGCAAGGCAAGGCCAAGGTCACAGTAATACTCACACTCCTCACTCTCCACTCTCCTCTCCTCTCCTCACTACTCTTCTCTCTCCTCTCCTCTTTCCTCTCTCATATACTACACTCCACCCTCCTATCTAGAAAGCCGCCCGATATAAGGCAGGGCAGTGGGACGAATCCAACGCCCGCCAGCGTTGTCAGAGTTGGGCGCGGAGGGGTGACTTTCAATTTTCCGCACTAACAATCTCAGTCTAAAAGCCACTAGGCTAATTTGTTTATGAATGGAATATTATGAGACACATGAACGGGTTAAATGGGCTACTCAAATATTATCTATTGCCCATATCGGAGTCCGGGCGATTTGGAGGTTGGTCATAGTGGTCGGTATTTATATTGGTATGAAGTTTACCCAGTTTTTTTTAGATATTGGCCCTTTTCTAAATGGAAAATAATTTTTTTTTTTCGAAACGCGTTTTGTTTCTCCTAATCTACTGAGCAAGGTAAACAAAACATTGACGAAAATTTTGAAGAAGAAAAAAAAAAAAACATTTTTGTCTAAATTGTTCGAATTTCAATTGATAAAAAAAAAAAAAAAAAAAAAAAAAAAAAAAAAAAAAAAAAAAAAAGATTTAAGTACTGGACAGCATCATTTGCACAGATTTGAAAAATATCGAACAATAAGCCATCAACAATGGTCTCAAGTTAATCAAAATGTGCAAGTTAGTTATCAAAATGTGCAAAATGCCTTCGCAACACAAGGGTAAACAGTATTCTCATGCTTATTCATATTTTTGATCATGGTCAGAAACCGGTCCAATAAATAATTTTTAGGAAGTTTCGTGTTTTTTTAGAATTCGTGGTTCCCTTCATATTTTATTCTAGCAAGTAAAAGGTGGGAAAACCAAAAGATTGTAGGATATACCCAATCACTCCAATTACTGAAAGTTTGAAAAAAAAAAAAAGAAACTAAGTAAACCTCTACGAAGTGAAACCCGTTCGTAGGGTGTTTTGGTCCCTTGGTCTACCATAAGTTGGTGCCTTGAGCTCACACGGGGTATAGACGTTTATCAAAGAAGTAAGAAAAAATAATAAGGTGAGAATAAATTGAGATGATACTTTATAGAGAAATAACCTCGCTGAAGAATACTGAGACGACATGCAATTGCTTTAAAATAGTCAATGTCAATAAAAGCGTGATTTGCACGCGACCTATTTGCGCCTCTTCAACTCTTGACGAGACATTCTGCTTACAAATCATCGGCTAAGAGATTTGCGTCTATATCTGTGCTTCATTCTGGTTAAAATCTATAACTTCAAGAACATCAGCGCAAAAAAAAAAAAAAAAAAAAAAAAAAAAAAAAAAAAAGCATTCCTCTGCAGGTTCATTTGAGGTGGAATTTAGAATTTATATTGTTCTGAAAAGATATTATCTCAATATATGATTTTTTTATGATTCATAATCAGGCTTTTATATTTGTGCGTGGGCTATTAATAATATTTCTTGAAAGAGTTGGACCTGCACTTTCAAAATTACAAGAATTTTCATTGCGACAAATTTTCCCGCGATTTCTACAGAACTAAAAGCGAGGGATTTTTCCCCCCCAAGATGAACGTGCTTCAAACGTTTGTGCGGTATTTACGTTACGTATCGCGTGTTTACATGATGCTTACGCGATGCAAGTGCAAGAAATAACGAGCAATGAGCAATAAAAACGCGGGCTAGCTCTCGCACTTGGAGTGACACAAGTGCACTCGAAAATTAAAATGCGAATCACAGACGCTTCCAATGAGCTCATGACAAAGTAAACTTCGATCGTTCGTCCGCCATTAAAGTTTTACATAATCTTATCGTTGAGGAAGGAAGATATTTATCGATCCACCGCAGTCAATTGTTCGCCTGGAAGAATATAAAGGAAAAAGAAAAAAAAAATATCAATAAATACTTGTGGATTTAATAATTAGAAATAACTAATGCTTATATCGAGGCATATTCGTGGAATACACGCGCTTTTCAGATGTCAATCAGGTAATTTATTTAAAATCTATCATTCGCGTCTACTGGTTAGTTTATTCGAATGCTGTCACCGCTGCTGAGTTTAACTATCGGAGGAAAATGTCAGGAAACATTTAGCGAACGTGACCATGCAATTTTAACAGTGCAAAGACGGGTCGTGATGAATTGCGATGAATCGATATCTCCTTCGTATAAACCTATGGAAAATTATCGATTCTTCTGATCGATATTTTTGCATAAGTACCTACATAAAGAAATAGGACAAAGATCATACGCTCTTGAGCCACCTATGAAACAAAGCAAAGCGTGTATCTAAAATCAGTTTTATAAATTCCCTCAAAAGTATTACTCAAAGTCAAATACTGCTTGATCAAGCGATATGCCTTTGACTGTGTCAATATGGCGGGTCGTAGAATGTAGCAACAAGGGATCCTCCCCATTTCAACCTACGTAAAATAATCGATATTTATGGGATTCACCAAATCCTTGATAAATCGATACTTTTGTATAGGATCAAATGGCAAAACACGTTAATGCCAAAGCGATGGGTAGGTACACCGAGCTGCACTCTGGAAAAAAATTAAGTTACAATAATATGCTCTCAGTTAGCGAGTGTAAAGGATAGAGCAATCCACGAAATTCGACCGGAAATGTTAAAAATAGGTCATTTTCATTGAGCTCAAAATTAGGTGGGTATACTTTAATATTCCTTCTCCGAGGAATTTGCTTTGCCTGTAGCTACTATGACTTTCAAAAGAAAATCCCCTCTTCGAAATTGATGATTTTTTCTTTTATTTTTCGTCGTTTTAAATTTTTTGAGGCACAATGTGACAAGTGGCAATAGTGCGAGACTCTGAAATACCCGAAAACTGTAAAAGTTCGAAAATTGGTCGAGAAATAAAAGAATGAAAATATCCACCAGTATACTTTCTTTTGAAAGTTATAGCGCATCATATTTATTGAAGGATCTCAAAGAAAAGTTATTTTGCAAATGTAAAAGATTTCGAGTGGCTTCTTAGAGCTCGTTTCAGAAATTAGGTGCTATTGACCGATAATCTGACGAATTTTCAATTTTCATTCGTTCAAAAAAAAAAAAAAAAAAAAAAAAAACTTGTCTGCAATTTTGACCATTTAGTGGTAGAATAGAGGTCTCACTTGCCCCGCTCAACCATCAGAGAGGGTGCCTATAAAAACGTTCTTCTGGCGGAGGGGGGAGGGGGGACTTTGACCTAATAATTTTAAAGCGTTTCCACTGTGAAAAACCAACGCTTGAATTAATTGTCAGTTATTCGTACAACGTAATAATTAACAGTAATAACATCAAACAATTCCAAAGATAATTAGTCTATAGGTGCACCAACACTTCTGGAACGACCTAGACTTTCTAGAAAAAAAGAAATGTTGTGAAGCAGATCCATGTAAAAAAAAAAAAAAAAAAAAAAAAAAAAAAAAAAAAAAAAAAAAAAAACCGAATAAACTTACTCGAGCGATGTACTTACCAACCAGAGCTACCGTTTTGCGTAAAATAATTCGCACTTTCCCATCTTTCTTAACGTAAATTTGAATTTCCCGCCAAATTTTGCTGCACTGCAGAGTGCAGGTATCAACAGCGGGTAAAAAACTTAAGCGTTGAGTTGTAGATCTACAGCGCCAATTTCAGCGCAAAAAACTCAAAACTGCCACCACGCCACCATGGATTTATTATCACAATATTTTGGCTTTTCTCGATGTTTGCTCCACGCTGAGATAAAGTCTCCTTTTTAGAGCTTATCACATTTTTTGTAGAGCTCGCACGGACCTACAGTCATAATTTCCGGGAACTTTGAAAAGTCACCGAGGAGTGCATAAAAATATATAGAATTGAATTGAACAATTGATGCCTGTCACAGCCCGCGCAGCTTAAAGTTGTAGCAGGGAGTTGATCGGTCAATAGGTATCACCGATGACTGGTGAAGGTGTAAGCAAAGGTTATGTTCCGCGGAATGACTAGGGTGAATGACTAGGGCGGAATGACTATGTCAACAATGGGGCTCTAGCAAACTTTTGCTGCGAGAAAGAAATAATCCAACCTGATGTAAAAACCAAGGAAAATCACGCAATTCACACAAGTGAGTCTAAAATTCAGTAATAAACTCACATAACTGCTTTAACGGCAAGTTTGTAATGGCGGTTCAACGCAGGTGTCATGGGAAATTCCTGTCTAAGTTGTCACTTTCTCTACGGAAACACTGAGATATGTCTCCATACGTAGATAGGAATCTCCAATGATACCTGCGTCTCTCCGCCATTAAGCCTGATTTTGAGAGTGAATTTCGTGATTCAGTGTACTCATCGTCATTTTTACAGGTTTTTATGCAAAGAATCAACTCTTTTCAATCCCCAGCAGCAAAAGTCTGCAAGAGCCCCATCAGGAGTTGCAGTTAATTATGAGAATGAAAGCACAAACGCTATCGGAGATAAGATGCTCCACGTTGAGATTTTGTGGCGTTGGAGAGAAAAGCTGGACCGATGGACTTAGGTGTTTTGTACTATTTTTAACGGACCTTTAATTGCAATAACAACAGGTACGCATTTTCGGGGAAAAAATTCAAAACTTGTGAGAAATGCCAATATCTGTGTTTTTATAATAGATTGTTTTCTATTTACAACACGCTGATATCATGCAAGTTAGCTTTTGCACTTCCTGACCCTGCAAACTGTTAATTCCGTTTGAAAATGAAAAATAAAAGCTTGCTTCTATATTATGTTAAATGCTCAGTATTTTTTTGTTTTGTTTCATTATCCGAGTAATTATATCAGCGCCTCTGATTTTCAAAACAAGATAATTTCAAATGTTATCCTATTTGTCTATGATTTTGAAAAACACGCCTTTTAATTAGTTATCAGTATCTAATTTTTATCTATGAAGAAAGTCCATTAGAAAAAGTCAAATTTACTCGTGATTTATAGCTAAGTACACGTGACATTGAAAGCTGACAAAGTGCAGCGAAGGCACGAAAATATAATTAATCTATTTTCGCCGTAGAATCACGGGCTTCCGACGCTTCGGTGTAGTTCAGACAAACGAACGCAAAAAATGCCGGTCTGCACAACAAAAAAAGTTCCAACTTTCAATTCGAACTTTCCGGGATAGATCAAGTTCTGACCTAGCGCAACCAATGTCCGCGCCACGCTGGCCGCTCGTTCGATCTATCTGTCAGACCACACACAGTATTGTTGGTGCAAAGCAAGGTCAGGGTTTTAAAGCTTGGAACTTGAAAGTCAGTAGCATGCACTTGACGACATAACGATGCAATTAATAATTTCAATTTTGACGGTTAATTGCTTTGAATTTGTATTATCTAACCGCTTTTGTTTACTCGTAGGAGCTACTTTATTTTTCGCAGCCATTCTAAATCCACCGTCAATTGACTCTTGATCGCATATCGTCGATTTTTTTTTTAAGAATCAGTGGTGATAGGCTCTCAGAAAGACAAGTACAAGTCTTAATTACAGATAGAGCGCATTTAAGCCAGACGATGATCTTTCAACTGATATTTTTTAACAATGATGATGCTGCGAAAAGAAGGTTGTTGTTTTCTTCATGTTATCTTGATCCTGTTCTTTTTAACACTCTAGCTTCCTAGGTTTTTTCCTTCTTCAAATAGATGTAGCAAACAAAGACACGCCAACAAGAGCTGATTGTCTAATAAGTATCGATTTCCCCCTGTTTTTTCAGTGCATAAGTTATGGATACAAGGAGTATATTTTAATTGTATGTTGATTGAACACGTTTCTTGACATGAAATTTTACTCACGTGGTCTTCAGCTCTTAATGAGTTATCTGTAAGATTCAATCATATTTCAAAGGTTCAATAGAGGAAGAAATGCTATAACGACTTGACAAACGAACTTCACAAGGATTTTTTAAATTCAGGACTGGTCCTCCAAAAGAGTATAAAAACATCTCTCTTGATTTTTTTTTACAGGTTTTGTTGACGAATTTGTATTCTATTCTCCCGTCAAATCTTCTTTTCAATGGGTTTGAAGATGTAACGTTAGTGTTGCTGTATAGACTGATTTAGTGAATCGGCTGGACCTATCGAAGTTCCGACTGGTTCGATATACATGGGTTTTCCCATAAGGAATCGGAATGCGATTTTCAAGCGGAAATTTCGGCCTTTTTGAGACATTTTTTACGCGTCGGAGGTTGCGATAATGGAATCTACGTATCCTCAAGTGCCAGGAACCAGCATAAAATAGGGCGATAGCGCAAAATTTAAACTAGTTATGCCGCATATATCGAACCAAGTCGTGAAAGTGAGGTTATGGCACCCCATTGTTTACATCCTTCCTTCCAACCTCTATGAACTGCAAAACTTCCATAAATTTCGACATTTATCAGTTATTTCTTCGAAACTTTTGGAGGAATTATGTGTCAGAGTATAGTAGCACACTTGCACTAACATTTTGAGTCCTGTAATGCCTGACATTACCACAGATTTTAGAAAAAGGCATGTTCCGTAACTCTACCCGAGTCTTCGTTTGAATTTTTCAGTCATATTCTTCAACCTGCCGGTGTTTCGTTCGTTTCTTTGATGCTTGTATCCTTCATTTACCTCTTACCCTTCAATAACATACTTCTAAAAACATTGTCGACTGTAAAGAACCTTTCGGCAGGGTGATTCAGTCCCGTCATCAATCAACCGTCCTCCCACACGTTCCTGACTGTAGCCTTCCTCTAGCTTTATTTGAGTGTTCCCCCTTTAACTTGTCTAGATTTGAATTACAGATAGAAGGTAAGAACCTATTGTTGTAATTTAGATGTGTTAGTAACCCAGCGATAAAATTTTAGGCTAGGCAAACGACAATAAAGTACCTACTTAGATTCTGTACCGTTGCGGTGATGAGGAAACACTAACTTGTTGAGTAATATCAAGCTTATTGGAGCTCAAAATTTCAAAGCAGGTGAACTACAATACTCTAGTATATTATTCCTCCAAAAGTTCTAAAGAAATAACAGCTAAATGTCGAAATTTATGGAAGTTTTGCAGTTCATAGAGGTTGGAAGGAAGGATGTAAACAATGGGGTGCCATAACCTCACTTTCACGACTTGGTTCGATATATGCGGCATAACTAGTTTAAATTTTGCGTTATCGCCCTATTTTATGCTGGTTCCTGGCACTTGAGGATACGTAGATTCCATTATCGCAACCTCCGACGCGTAAAAAATGTCTCAAAAAGGCCGAAATTTCCGCTTGAAAATCGCATTCCGATTCCTTATGGGAAAACCCATGTATATCGAACCAGTCGGAACTTCGATAGGTCCACACGAGTATATCGCATATAATCGCACGATATATCGACTCACTAAATCAGTCTATATCTCTGAGAACTAGTATTGTAAATTATTTCCAAAGACATCCCGAAATTTTCGATCTTGAGTTGCTGATCAAGAGAACTGTGAGAATATATCTTTGAGGATCTTTAAACGTAGGTAGGAGACTATGCAGTATGCACGGTCAAACAACTGAACGTGTTTTATGACGATTCAGATGGCGCCCAACATGGGGCGCACTGTCCTAACAGGCGTTTTAGGCTTTATTCGTTTTAGGCTTTCACGGAGACGAGAAGGAGTCGATGACATCGAAGGCTCCACACAAAAGGAATCGATAAGTAGAGGAACGTATGGGAACGGACCGGAATGCGGACGCGAATCCGCCTGTCCACCACTTGTTCAGGCGGTCGACTAAATAATCGACTTCTGTCAAAACGCATAAAGCGTCATGTCGGCACTCCATGTACAATATTTCCATCAAGGGACTGTCCTTGGAAGTAGAATTGAATTGAATTGAAAAGTAGAGGTGTCCCTACAAAATGGAGCCATGTCAGCTCTCAGGCCTTTAAATAAATAAGCGCATCGTGCCTCCTCCCAATTTAGAGCAAAGTTAGTATCCCTACGTCTTCACGATGAAGCACAGACGGTTCCTCATCGTTAACCCTTGTGAGCCTAAGGTATTTCGGTAACACAAAGGACTAACGGGGGGTATTTTTGTACCCCAAGGATATTTTCATGCAGCACAGTCAGTATCAATAATTTTGAAACTTTAATGGATGGATAATGTACTTAGTACCCTAAGAGAGTAATTTATGTGAAATTTGAGTAAATTTTTGCTATGTTGCCAAATTTACACTTTAAAAAAAATGTCAAAATAAAAAAAATGGGAAAAATGAAATGAGGTACTATCTTATTTTTCCATTTTTGGTAAATTTCCAATTTTTTTTTCAATGATCTGACTTAATATTCTTAATCTACATAAAATTTTCGTAAAATTCACTGTATTAGATGGTTCCAAACTTAAAACTGGCTGGGCCAAAATTTAATGTGAAAATCATGCAAAAAAGGGGAAATTCTCCATATATTCCAATTTGAGAATCGATGAAAGTTGAGCAATTGGTCAGCAGACCTGAAACCCATCCACATGGCTCAGGGTGAATCTGTATGACAGTGATAGAGTTTTGAATGGGGTTACAAGGTTTACCCCCCCCTCCCCCTCACCCCTCACCCCTCTCCCCCATGTTTGGGACAAATTTAGCCAAAATAACTAATTTTACCCCCCAATTTTTTAAGATTTTTCTCTCTACAGAACGGAATAAACTTTATAAGCATCAGGAGAAAATTATTTCCATTATTTTCCTGTAAAAAGAACTCATTAGGGCATATTTGATATTTTTATCCTGCATTTTACTGTATCTGATAGTGAGCGTTTGGCGTTAATCGTCCCGACAATGCACAATTATAACGACTAATAATATTTTATTCTCTAAATGTTTTGCTATGTTATTCGTAATTCTTAGAAAGAAACAACAAGATCTTAGCCTAATAGTATTTTTCGGCTTCAGTAATACTCAATAACAGGATAAATTCAGCGAAACGCCACAAAATTCTATGATATACGCAGCGTTTCAAAACATCAACGCAATGTTACTCCACCAAATTCTCTAATGAAATAGAAAAGAAAAGAAGCTTATAGTCTAAAAATGAAAACAAAAACAGTTCACAAAATCACTCGTAAATTCTGACTATTTAGTACCTACTTGCCGGCAAATTATCTGTTTTGTATTTGAGACAGTAAGCTCTGTTAAGGATTTTCCCGCAAGAATTTTTCCCTTCAAGACTGTGAAGACAACAAATTAATTTAAAATAGTAAAATAGTACTTACATTTCATTCGAAGCAAGAAATAAAACGAAGTTTGTGCATGGTTGCGATGACAGAATGTAAATAAATAAACAAAATTGTAACCTCAAATAATTCACTGCCAAAACAAAGATTACACTGTTATGTATGCAATGATTTGAAGATAGAGGGCGCTATTGACTCTAATTACTGCTCTGGGGGATTGCCTGGGCCAAATGAACTATGTTCAAACTTAAATTCAAGCTTTATTGCGGAAAATAGAAAAAGTAATAGTTGGTAAGAAACGGTCACACTAAGGACGAAGGGGGGGGTGTATTTATACCCCAGCACTTTAAATTTCTATAATATCGACAAAAATTCATAAAAATTAATAAAATTTGGTGGACGTGTTCTAAGTATCCTAACTTAAAATGTCATGAAGTCCCAAAAAATTTTGAGCAGTTTTGACAAAATGGCGTCAAAAAAACTGGCCTGGGGTACAAATCTACCCCCCCTTAGGCTCACAAGGGTTAAGGTCCTTACCTCGTCTAGATGCAGTAGGTCTGAGCCTCAGAGTAGATAGATATATCTGCTTATGCTGAAAGCTTTGCTGTCACACAAAATGTGTGGACAAGTCTCCTCCTCCTCACCACACCATCTACACCATGGGTCCGCTGAGAGCCCCTTGATACTCGGGTGTCGATTAAGGGTACAGTATCCAGTCATGAACCTGTGGTGACTGCCCTGAACTAGTCCCTGCAAAATTGCAGAGCCCCAGTTTCCCGAGGATTCAAGGGTCCCTCTAAAAATGCTTGTGAGGCCCTCATCTCCCCTGCTTCTTCTGTCCAGTATTTCAGGTGCTGCTAATTTAAGACAACTCCTGATATTAGAGGTGTCTAGAGCTTTGGGAACTCCAAAGAAGCGTTCCAGTCTCACAGGTCTCAGCTGAGATCCCTTCCAGGCCAGCGACTCCTTTTTGCTCCTGTTCACTTCAAAGTTCGGAGGCCCAAACAAGGGTGGCTTTGAGGTTCATTGAGGCAAGAATCTTAAGCTCCAAGGGCCTCATTTTGTTTGGCACGGAGGTCCTCAACGTCGTTTTCAAGTCAACCGTCCTCGCTGTTCATTAGTGAAGACGTAGATAATTTGCGCCGAATTTAGTTAACCGGAAGTCCGTCTGGCGTCAGGACCAAACAAAATGAGGCCCCTGTCTACATTCTCAGACTAGCACTGATGGGATCCTGGGTCCCTCAAGAAATCCTAGATTGCCCCTAGAACCGCATAGCTGTCATAACAGAGAAAAATGTCCCTATTCATGAATTTACCGTACTCGTGGTTTATTGACTCGATAGTTTGATGGTGTGTCCAGAGGAATTTGCCGTATCGTTGAGTTAAAGGCAAAATAAACCACAAGTAGGACTTTACCGTACTCGTGTATTATTTTGCCTTCAATTCAACGAAATGGTAAACTCCACCTCGACACACTTACTAACGCCATCAAACGATCTCGTAAAGTTGACCTCACTTTTACGAAGTTAATCCAGACGTCTGGTGTAGTTACTATACTTTGAGGGCGGAGCCACAATCAACCACAAGTACGGGTAATTTTATCAATCACTTTTTTCCATGTGTGATTGCCATTTCTTCAAAGAATATTATTTAAGAGCTTCTATTACAGTCAACCTCGTTTTTTGGGGGGCCTCTTCAACTTCAGTCATAAGGAAACTAAGTACTGAAATCTCATAGCGGGTGTTATCAAATTAGAGATTAGCCAAAACCAACCCGTTTCATGTTGACCCAGGTTATTTCATCATGTTGACATCGTAATGCACGCCTTTCCTCATTAAAATCTGCTTATTAAGTACTTTAGCCTAGGTTAGGGATCAAATTCTTCGAGTGTCTTCATTTCGCAACTTATCACTATATGAGAGTTGTTGATTGGAGTTCCTACACATTATTTTTGCGCGTTAATTTTGCATGTAATTGTGGATCTTCTTGACCCAGGTTAGTAATCACATTCTTTGAGACTCGTTATTCTGCAACAATCTGAGACATGTGATGTGCACGCCACACGGCTCTCGGAAAAAGGAAGACGCTCCAAAGCTTCTAACTGAGCTAGGCTTCTTTCTGATTTTGTGATCGGGGTTGACCTTTGACTTTCTCAGTGGGGTTTTATAGACGCCGAAGGTGTCAAATAATGAACTGTAGGGAATATTTCTCACATGTAACTTAATCTGAGGGGACTCCTAGACCCCCAAAAATATTCTGGGGGAGACCAGCCAGACCTCAAGGGGTTAATTTTACAGTTGGCTGGTTGCAGAGTTTTTATTGCAAATTTTCACAAAATTTAAAACATCTACACTTGAGATATTCCAATTTTTCCGTATGTTTACTCATTTTACCAATTTCCTCATTGATTTTAATGGAAACCTTTTATTCTCAATAACTCGCTTACAGTTGAAAATTTCGAAAAACCAAAAAAAAAGTCCTCTCTGGGGAATGTTGAATGCAACTTCTTTGCAAAATTTAGATGCATACGGAGCATTGGTTAAAAAGTTATGCTAGGATACAGGCAGATAGACAGAGCTGAGTGATTACAATACTTTCCAAATTTCTAACTTCGTTAAATGTGAGAAAGTAAAAAAGTGTGTTCCTCCCACAGCCCCACGTACCCAAAAGTGTTCCATTTTTGGCAATGTTTCGCAAACTTTTTTTCTTCGGGATTTTTCCCACTCCTTTAGGTCGCAATAAGGGAATCTTGATTTTAGCCTGGGGTTTCCCGGTTCCCCCAAAAGCACGGAAGTATCAGAAAATTTACGAACCTGTTAGTGTCCAAAACACCCACATGGCTGGAAAAGTTTCCGTTCGCTAAAGGTATCCGCTAGAGGTGTTATACGCAGTAAAACGTTTCCGATTGCCTTCTTCCAATTACTCATAGCATGTGAGACGCCTTCATTTATCTGTGTATGCAATTTCAGATTTAGCAATGCGTGGACATGGAGGGTGGCAGTTTTGTTCTTGTACTTTACTTCAAACTTTTTTTCTTCTGCTGTCAAACTCTTTGTGTATGAATTCTAATTTTATTATTCCTTTCTTTTCTCTTTTTCTTCTTGCATATTTTTTCATATATGCTGGTGGCAACAAGGAAACTGCTGGTTTCATCCGTCGATCCCATTCTATATAGTTATGAAATTTTTCAAGCAGCTTCCTTGTTAACCTATTGATCCATTAAACTCTGGCTGGGGCTGGTTGTTGACAAAAAAATTAATGGCAGATATTAATAATTTGGTTCATTACTATGAGGTCCTGCCAGAGTTGTTTTCCTTACCTATTGAACTATCGACCGTAAATGCGATTAGGTAACGGAAAGAGTAGACAGACAAAGAGAAAGCGAATGCGGAAATGAGCTACCTTGAAATTTCATTCCAATTTTTTGTTACATTGCTCATTCGCCGATTACTAATTCTCCTATTGTTAGTAAGTACCTATGCAGAGAATGAGCAGGAGAAACAAGACCCAACCGACAAAATCAAGGGGCGTAGCATAAAATTTGGCAACGTTGTAATGTATCCATTTAAACCCACGAAAAGGTCAGATGCAAAAATGTTCACCAAACATCCAATAGTTTGATCTTTCTAATGGGTTTAAATGGACGCATTACGACGTTGTCAAATTTCACGCAACGCCTGCTGCACTGGCCAAAATTTGGAATGAATAGATATTAATTTTATTGTTTATTTTTATTTCTGCAGTCTCAAACACATGCAGAAAAAAATAACAAATCTCTATTATTGGAAAATGCATGCAAGGCGCATGGCAACATTTTAGTGATATTTACTATGGCGATAGTAATTAGTGCTGTAGCCTTCACTACAGCCTTCGCAAGGTAGTTAAAAGTTTGCAAAACAAAGATTAATGTTACAGGAGTAACATTTACTGTTCACAGTCACATTAAGTAAGTACCTATTAATCAAAATTACTTTTTGAAAACTAAGCATGTAGTGAAATACGTGCCCCTGTAGATGTAGCGATTACTGCAACTCTCCGCTCCTCCCTCCGAGTTTATAGTGTTTGAAAAGATTTGTGATTATTTTGAAAAGCAGGCAGTCGGGCACATGTCTGAAACATCAGCAAAACATATTTCATATGAGCTATTCTTCCCCTGTAATATAAAGACGACCACAATTATTTTCAAAAGCCGACCAGTCGATTTCTAAAAATTAAATATATGTCTACCCTTTCGTTCAGTCCGTTCACGGCCGTGGACAATCATTGACATATGAATCCTTTATGGAAAATCGAAAAAGAAAGATTCTAAGCACATCGATATAGGAGAGGAATTCACGAATAGATCAACCATGATGGCCAAGATTCTATTTTTTATTGAACATTATTTTGCACTTAAACGCGGGAAAAAAAGACTGGTAGAATTTATTATCTGAATAGCTGATTTTGAAGTCTGCTATCAAGTATAATAAATTTTACTATCATACAGTAAATGCATCGTACCATGTGGTCAAATATACCAACAGGTTATCTTAACCCTTGTGAGCCTAAGGGGGGGGGGGGTGTTTGTACCCCAGGCCAGTTTTTTGACGCCATTTTGTCAAAACTGCTCAAAATTTTTTGGGACTTCATGACATTTTAAGTTAGGATACTTAGAACACGTCCACCAAATTTTATTAATTTTTATGAATTTTTGTCGATATTATAGAAATTTAAAGTGCTGGGGTATAAATACACCCCCCCCTTCGTCCTTAGTGTGACCGTTTCTTACCAACTATTACTTTTTCTATTTTCCGCAATAAAGCTTGAATTTAAGTTTGAACATAGTTCATTTGGCCCAGGCAATCCCCCAGAGCAGTAATTAGAGTCAATAGCGCCCTCTATCTTCAAATCATTGCATACATAACAGTGTAATCTTTGTTTTGGCAGTGAATTATTTGAGGTTACAATTTTGTTTATTTATTTACATTCTGTCATCGCAACCATGCACAAACTTCGTTTTATTTCTTGCTTCGAATGAAATGTAAGTACTATTTTACTATTTTAAATTAATTTGTTGTCTTCACAGTCTTGAAGGGAAAAATTCTTGCGGGAAAATCCTTAACAGAGCTTACTGTCTCAAATACAAAACAGATAATTTGCCGGCAAGTAGGTACTAAATAGTCAGAATTTACGAGTGATTTTGTGAACTGTTTTTGTTTTCATTTTTAGACTATAAGCTTCTTTTCTTTTCTATTTCATTAGAGAATTTGGTGGAGTAACATTGCGTTGATGTTTTGAAACGCTGCGTATATCATAGAATTTTGTGGCGTTTCGCTGAATTTATCCTGTTATTGAGTATTACTGAAGCCGAAAAATACTATTAGGCTAAGATCTTGTTGTTTCTTTCTAAGAATTACGAATAACATAGCAAAACATTTAGAGAATAAAATATTATTAGTCGTTATAATTGTGCATTGTCGGGACGATTAACGCCAAACGCTCACTATCAGATACAGTAAAATGCAGGATAAAAATATCAAATATGCCCTAATGAGTTCTTTTTACAGGAAAATAATGGAAATAATTTTCTCCTGATGCTTATAAAGTTTATTCCGTTCTGTAGAGAGAAAAATCTTAAAAAATTGGGGGGTAAAATTAGTTATTTTGGCTAAATTTGTCCCAAACATGGGGGAGAGGGGTGGGGGGGTGAGGGGGAGGGGGGGGTAAACCTTGTAACCCCATTCAAAACTCTATCACTGTCATACAGATTCACCCTGAGCCATGTGGATGGGTTTCAGGTCTGCTGACCAATTGCTCAACTTTCATCGATTCTCAAATTGGAATATATGGAGAATTTCCCCTTTTTTGCATGATTTTCACATTAAATTTTGGCCCAGCCAGTTTTAAGTTTGGAACCATCTAATACAGTGAATTTTACGAAAATTTTATGTAGATTAAGAATATTAAGTCAGATCATTGAAAAAAAAATTGGAAATTTACCAAAAATGGAAAATAAGATAGTACCTCATTTCATTTTTCCCATTTTTTTTATTTTGACATTTTTTTTAAAGTGTAAATTTGGCAACATAGCAAAAATTTACTCAAATTTCACATAAATTACTCTCTTAGGGTACTAAGTACATAATCCATCCATTAAAGTTTCAAAATTATTGATACTGACTGTGCTGCATGAAAATGTCCTTGGGGTACAAACACCCCCCCCCCCCTTAGTCCTTACCGAAATACCTTAGGCTCACAAGGGTTAATTTACCACAAGGTACGTTGCATGTTCCATATGATGATAAAATTTACCATACTTGATAGCAGACTCCAAAATCTGCTATGCAGATGGTGAATTCTACCAGTCTTTTTTTTCACTGGTAGAATTCGCCATCTGCATAGCAGATTTTGGAGTCTGCAATCAAGTATGGTAAATTCTACCAGTTTTTTTCCGTAAAGGATTAATAAAGGGGCATATCAAAGAAAATGTGAAGGTATATAAGATTTGGGTCGTCTCGCCTTTATTTTTGTTTTCATTTTTTGTTTATGGTTTTTTTGTTGTTTTTGTTTTGTTTTGTTTTTTTTTCGTAGATTATGGAGTTGATTTTAATCAAGGTAAAATCCATAAAGTTTGTAAAATTAACTAGTATAAATGCGCATTAAAAGTACAGAGGTAAATCAGGAAAATGCTTCAATTTCAGTATGCAAACATTGAACCAGAGTCGAATGAGTTGCGCGAAACAACAACGTGGATTGAAAAATTCGCAGAAGCACTCTGTAAACACAGCTCAGCTCAGCTCAGCTACTGTTTTTGTCGGCTTATTCTGCTTGTTAAGTGCTCTTCGTGAAAAAAGAAAAAAACCTTATCAACGTGGATGTATCTTACTTCCACATAATTTCAAAGACCATACTGAAATGAACAAAGTACCCTTGAAAAATGAAAGATTTCGTGTAAAGTTTTGTTTACATCCGAATTGGAAGTTATATGTATAGGTACTTGCACATGCTGCAACCGTTGCGAACTCACGATAATTATAGGAATGTTGCCAATGTTTGCTGATTAAAATTAACCTGGTCAATTAACCTTTTCACACAATCGGTGAAAATCAAAAGGCTCGATTTGCATGCAATGAAAAGATGACCAAATTATTATTGGTGGGTTTAAATAAAAATGAGGCTTCAATCAAAACATTCATTCGACACTTGAATGTTTCATGAACTCCAAGGAAAACAGCTGTAGAGCTCATTTTAGATATGGAGAGAGGGAACGTTGACCTGTAATCTTTAACACCCATTGATCATCAAAGAACAATATAACTGCGAATTTGAAAGACTCTTTGGAACAGAATTACGCTTACTGCTGAAAAAAAGTTGCCAATTTCGCTTTGCAATCTTCCTATAAATGCGTTTAAAAGAAATACATTTTTGAACTTTGCCAATAAGGGTTATAGATTATCTTGGCTTTAAAAACATAAACAAACGGAAACAAAACAAAACAAAATTGAACTGAACTGAACAAAATATATGAGCGTAAATACGCGAAGCTGACACCTTCCCCTCTTTAGAAAACCGAAAAAGGATTGAAATTGGAGGAAGAAAAAGATAAGAAAATAAAGAAAAACATATACATTTAAGGAGAAGCAAACTTCATTTTCAGGATGTGACTAATAACCCCCAAAGGTGGATCCAGCAATCTGGCTACTGTGTATTATTCCCATTTGAATGCCTGAGGAACAATCGATTAGTGAAAGGGCCCATGGCCCCAGAATCGATTATCTCACATAATTCAAATGGGATGAATTCATGGTTGACAATTTGCAGGATCCACCTATATAATATAACCCCCCCCCTTAAAGAAATTTCCTTAATTTACGCCAATGGAACAGAAAAAGAAAAAAAATATATAGGAAAAAACAAACCTAAAGTATGGTAAAACTACAATTGATCATCCGGAATAGCTTTGTCTGTGGCAATAACGGATTATCTCCATTTAACTTAGTGATTTAGTGGTGCCAGGCAACAAAAATTTACGCGGGGCTCAGCGCAAGCGGATCGACCAGGGCTGACGTTTTGCTGATCTTAACCCTTTCGATACCAAACCAGAGTACATCCGATTTCGGTAATGCCTTACGACTCACACAATTCCAATTTCTTTGTTGGAAAAGCTATACCCCAAACGGTTGAGTTGTCATTTGCTAGATAGTGTCTTCGAGCACCTTCAATTACACGAATAGGCAAAATCAATACCACAGAGTAGGAATATTTAACTACCTGCTCAATTTTAGCGACTTCTCGATTATTTCTTGTAGTATAACCTGGTCGTAAAAGGGTTGTACCTACGTAAAATAATCGATCTTCAGGGGATTCACTGAATCCTTGAGAAATCGATACTTATTCATGGGTTTAAATGGCAAAAAGACATGGTTGACAAATAGCATGAGCCGTCACTAATATGGAGGAAGGATTAAATCGATTTTTTATTGTTTCTCTTTCTCTGTCCTACTTTTAAATCCCCCAAAAGCCCCTTCAAACATCTAAACGGAGCAATTGGTAGCGTTCTAGAATTCATATACCTCTATTGTCTCGATGCAGAAAAGATTATGCATGACAGTACTTTTCAATATACATAGATATACTACACCACAGGATAATGTAATCTTTTCTGCACGGATGCAGTAAACGGATGAATTCTAGAAAGTTACCATTGAGAGTAGTGAGAACACCAAGAATAATGAAGGATAAGCTCCGGAGGCTACAACCACTTGCACAATCAGTTGAACTGATAAAACACTTTTTCCCCCCTTTCCTTCTTTTATTTACCTGAAAAAAATGCTAGGAATTTTTGTTATAAGACTCGAAGGAAGTCTGTGAGCACGATTTTTATCCTCAGCATATTCTCGCGACTTTTCAGAATCATACTCTACCTCAATACAACCGAAAACAATCCATGTTTATAAATCCTGCAAATGATAAAATCGGCCTGCATTATGCAAGCAATTGCCGAGTTATTTGAAAACTATGGAGGTCTGTGTCCGCATACGGGGTAGGATTTGATGGATGGACAAAAATCACGTTTTTGATTGATTGCCCCTGAATAAGTAAAGATTGTTTTCTTTTTCTGTGTCACTCTCATGCACGCATGATCGTGGATGATGTGGATGGTGCGATTCGAGAATTCATCTCATCAGTAAGTACATACAATCAATAAGCAGAGCTGCCGTTTTGCGTTTATAATTAATGATATTTTTCAATTAACCGATGATTCCGTCGCTTGAGGAAAAATTACACAGTTCCGTTCAGTGTATGACTATATAATGAACGAAAATAGTCACATCTGTAATCTTTTCTCAATCGGTGGAGTCATCGATGACTTTAAAAAACTTGCGGATATTTCATTAACTACAGTGGCGTTTCCAGCGATGGAGAAAAGATAGTATAGGTCCAGATCAGAGTATTTTCGTGCAGTACAGCCTTACCTGAACGGAACTGTGTAATCTTACCTCAAGCGATGGAATCATCGGTTAGTTGAAAAATTTCATTAATTGTATGCAAAACGACAGCTCAGCTTGATTTTGAAAAACGCATAAACGAAATTAGGTCCGGAAATACTAATTGAGGACTTTTCTGGATGAAGGACCGATAAAACAACAGGTGTGCTTCTCATAGCTAAAAACCTTCATTCGATCACGCTGTACAATTCTCAAGAAGAGCGCACCTATTATTTTTTGGGCCATTCCATCGGAAATGTCCTCAATTGTAAGTGTGGAAGTTTATATCTCTGTTACCTACCTTTTAATACCTATACCGACTCGAGTCTTGAATCAAATTATATAATCAACAACAAGCTCCTCTGGATACAGTGTCTCTCATCAAAGTGATAGAATTCAATCTTTCAAGAAACAGTAATAGTTCTGGGGGGGGGGGGAGAGAAGAAGAAAAAAATCTAACCATTGCAAGAGGAGGCAAATAATCTGCAAAGTTTGGGTGACGCAGAAATACAAAATTCCACCAAATTCGACCAATTTTGACTTCTTGAATCCCAAATTTTGGCTCCTAAATCCTGGTTCAAGATCCATTTTTGAAAAAACTGGAGTCAAGTATGAAAAACATTTTTTTACCTTTTTTTTTAAAGCAAGACTACTTCCTTCTCCAGCCTTCAATTTTTATTGTAAAGGATGTTTTGAGATCAGGTTGAAATATCTTTTGATCCCCATGAATTGTGCCCTGTGCCGTGATAAAAGTTAAAGAATGAAAGAAACAGAAAAACTTTCAAGTATTAGTGAACGGTTTTCTTAATCATGGGTCATGTGTGAACAGCGTGTTGCATCGGACAATTGAAAGCAAATATTAAATCTTTCTTTACAATCATATCATAACGTCGAAAATAAATAATCGTTTATATGGCACGGTGTGGTTGAGTAAAGTTATATAAAATTTGATTGTACAATGGATTTTATTGTTTTACCTTAAAGTAGAGTACTTTGGCTAACTTTTAAGCTAAATTTCAAAATAGGTTGTTCGAGCTCCTTTTGAAATAATTTGATTTTTATGTTTTTAAGGGTCAAATGCGTGAAGCTGAGAAATGGACGGTGACTGAAACCTTTCGATTCACCATTAATTCCCGAGTTATACCTAGATTGACTTCAATTTTTAATATGTTGTTCCTTTACACATTTTCTGGCGTTCCTGAAATTTTTAGGCCCGGGAAAATTTTTAAGCTCCCGTGGCAGCGTTGCCAGTTCGCATAAATGAAAGAAACGAATTTGACGAAAAAATGAAGATGTTGAGTTCGGATTTGCGCTAGAATTTTGTAAATAAAAATCCGATTACATTGCTTGTCCATGATTTTAGATTTCGTGTAATTTGGGAATGCGCTGTTGCCATTTTCACCCTTTTTAAATCATAAAATTGTACCGCAACGTTCTGCACCAACAAATGCTGGTTCTTCTATTTTCAATCCTGTCTATTCCGTTCTCTACTCAGCTCTGCACACTTTTCTGCGCTATCAGTTCGACCATATAGAATAAAAAATCAAAAAGTCAAAAAATGGAAAAGTCTGACCTAACTTACCTCGATTTCGGCATGCACAGATGATTGATAGGAAGAGAGTGGATAATATGATGAATAAATGGGTTTGGTTGATAGAAGTCATGGCAAGTCCATATAGGGTCATGGTAATAGTCATGGCAAGTCTGTATTAGGTCATGGCAAGTCATGGCAAGTCCATATCAGGCCATGGCAAGTCATGGCAAGTCCATATCAGGTCATGACAAGTCCATGGCAGGCTATGGCAAGTCCAAATTAGGTCATTGCAAGTCATAGCAAGTCCATATTAGGTCATGGCAAGTCATGGCAAGTCCATATTAGGCCATGGCAAGTCATGGCAAGACATGGCAAGTCATGGGAAGTCATGGCAAGTCATGGCAAGTCCATATTGGGTCATGGAAAGTCAAGGCAAGTCAATATCAGGTCATGGGAAGTCATGGCAAGTCCATGGCAGGCCATGTAGGGTCATGGCAAGTCCATAATAGGTCATGGCAAGTCCATATCAGGTCTTGGCAAGTCATGGAAAATCATGGCAAGTCCATATTGGGTCATGGCAAGTCAAGACAAGTCCATATTAGGTCATAGCATGTCATGGTAAGTCCATATTAGGTCATGGAAAGTCATGGTTAGTCCATATTGGGTCATGGCAAGTCATGGCAAGTCCATAATAGGTCATGGCAAGTCATGGCAAGTCCATATCAGGTCTTGGGTAGTCATGGCAAATCCAAATTGGGTCATGGCAAGTCATAGCAAGTCCATATTCGGTCTACAGATGGAATCATCGGCGAATTGACAAAATACATCAATTATACTATCACCGCTATACTGTGGCCGATTCAATTCGGACTTATATCCTAAATGGTCGAACTGATAGCGCAGAAAAGTGTGCAGAGCTGAGTAGAGAACGGAATAGACAGGATTGAAAATAGAAGAACCAGCATTTGTTGGTGCAGAACGTTGCGGTACAATTTTATGATTTAAAAAGGGTGAAAATGGCAACAGCGCATTCCCAAATTACACGAAATCTAAAATCATGGACAAGCAATGTAATCGGATTTTTATTTACAAAATTCTAGCGCAAATCCGAACTCAACATCTTCATTTTTTCGTCAAATTCGTTTCTTTCATTTATGCGAACTGGCAACGCTGCCACGGGAGCTTAAAAATTTTCCCGGGCCTAAAAATTTCAGGAACGCCAGAAAATGTGTAAAGGAACAACATATTAAAAATTGAAGTCAATCTAGGTATAACTCGGGAATTAATGGTGAATCGAAAGGTTTCAGTCACCGTCCATTTCTCAGCTTCACGCATTTGACCCTTAAAAACATAAAAATCAAATTATTTCAAAAGGAGCTCGAACAACCTATTTTGAAATTTAGCTTAAAAGTTAGCCAAAGTACTCTACTTTAAGGTAAAACAATAAAATCCATTGTACAATCAAATTTTATATAACTTTACTCAACCACACCGTGATGGGCCAAAAAAATGAAAAAAAATACGGTCTTTTTTCTTTGAAGTTAGGTAGCGTCCAGACCAATTAGATAGAGGCGAGGCCTCGAAACCTAAGATTGCTTAAGGTCCTACGACTTTCAAAAGAAAGTTCCGTGGCGAAATTTTTACTCGTTTAAATCTCAACAACCTTCAAACAATTTTGCGGCTTTCAAGTGTTTAAATGCTATAATTAGAATGTCCATTTTAACCCCTTATGGGAGTATACTCGTTTTTTATCCCCTGTAGTCTATTTCACATTGTTTCAGTTTTCATTCTGGATTAGCGCAACTATCGAAGAAAAAACTCACTACATAAGCTTTCTTCGGGCGCCTTCAATTAGTCGCATAGGCAATTCCAACTCCCCGCAGTATGAACAGTTACCTACCTTCTTTATTTAAACGGAGAAATGACATTCTTATGAACTAACCTGGCTCTTAGAGGGGTAAAGAAAGTCATGATAAATCGAAAGTTTCATTGAAAATAAAGGACAAATTTAGCACAGTAAAAATTTCGGGTACTTTCTTTTGAAAATCATAGTACTGAAATAAATTTTCCTGGCCCGGTTCACACAGCTCGTCTGTGGCGTCGCGTGTAATTTGTTAGCGCTGCATTTCATCTTTTTAAGCGCGTTTAAAAAAATCGATGCAAGATAGTGCATTGTGCACCTTCAATAGTTCGATATTTTTCATGCGTTTAAATAGACGAAATGCAGAGTTGCCAGATTGCACGCGACGCCACTGCTGCTTATCCACCACCAGTATATAGCGAGTATTTTCCAGCATAGATTAATGACATAAACTTTTAATTCTTATTTAAATTTTATGCTGGTTATGAGAAACTGGTTCCGCAAATACTTCTCTTACTCTCCGATATTTCTTCACTTATCCATCTAAGAACATTTCTTTTATCGCTAGCTACACATTCCTCCGGTCCGGGACTTGCGATACGGGTTAAATACTTAAATACTCTACACCCGAAGCGATCCTTGTCATCTCTGAGTAACCTGCTACCGTATAAAGTAATTTGTTGAACCAATTAGTAATCATGCCCCGTGAGACTCGTCAGCGGGTCAGCTTGAGATTATTTGCCTTTACCTCTTTTCACCTTACTCACATTGCCACACTTAATGTGTATATGAGGACTTATTAACACGAAGAAATATTTAGTAGGCAGTATACTATCACTTGGAAACATCATTAATAATCACTATACATACATTGCATATAGCTTTGTTCATCAAAAGTGTATCTTACATCTCTGGTAAAAATAATCGCGGTATTCGCGGTCCAAACTTTTAAAAATAATTATTTAAATATCCAGCATATAACTTGTAAATCGGTCAAAAAATAATGCATTTTTTCGAAAAGAGGCAATGTCTCTTTTGGAGCACCCTGTATGAGCACATGCTCGTTCAGGTAAACTTAATTTGCCAGATTGGCGATATCAACTGCTGAGTAAACACTATCTATTTACGTTTATTCTTTTAGCCTCTCAGTTGTTGTGTACTTAATGCGACTCGATAAAACGGTTGCCAGATAATCAACGATTTCTTGTAAACAAATCAATTTTCGGTTCTTTTCCTTTTGCATATATGCAGTAGATTATTTCATTCAGGGAGTCAATAAACCTCCCCCCCTCCCGCTCTGGTCCCCCAATTTTTCTTTTTTTTTTTATCCGTTCGTGCAAAAAGCAGTTATCAATACACTTCAAAAATGCTAAAATAAACCCTATTCCTTTTATACAGTGAATCAAATTAAAATAGGTGATTAATAAATTTTTTCTGCGGAAATCCGGCGACCTTGTTTGAAGTGCGACCGAGTTATTGTTTTAACTAGCAATCAAATCGCTGTTCCTATATTGGTGTTGAATAAAAAAGTAGGTAGGTGCAGATAAGAAAAAAAATGACGATCAAACGCAACGCATCGGATTGTAGTAAAACGTACTGATTATTGATTAGGGTTCAAGAGCGATATTTTTGTCCACTCAAAGTGTTCTTTAAATGAAAGGATAGGTAATTGATATTGAAGTGCGTTAGTTAAAAAAAAAAAAAAAAAAAAAAAAAAAAAAAAAAAAAAAAAAAAAATACAAAAAAAAATTTAAGAATACCTCTCTAGGCTCTCTAGATGTATAGTCTCTACGCTATGATTCTATAACCATAATATTTGTTTTAAAACGTTAAAGAATGACTGACTTACACTCCTGCAAGTAAATAAATTTCACTGCGCACCTCTGTGTATAAAGCGTAAACTTGAGCGCTTCTATTAACACTTCATTCTCTCAAGGAGTGCGGCAGTGGCATAAAGCGAGCAATTTGACGACGTTGCAGTTCGTCCATTTAAGCCCATGAAAAAGATCGAAGTATTCAATGTTAGTTGAACAACTTCGCATTCGAAGGACACCTTTGGATTTTTACATGGGTTTAAATGGACAAATACAACGTTGCCAAATTGATAGCTACGCCACTGCGTCGTTTCTTGACAGTATATTGCACAGTCCATCAAATGACTACTTCGAATTCAACTTATAGGTCTAGGTCTAGGCAACTTGCAATGCTTAAATTCAGTAAGGAATGTTTTGTGGGTAGCCTACCTTTAGGAATCGTCTGACATTCTTTTTTTTCTCCAACTGTTCTTACAATGGCTGAAAGTAAAAAAGTGGACCATAATAGCACATTTTAGTAAATCAAATCTGAAATAAACCTGTGAAAGAAAGAATGGAAATCGGGCTCAATCCAATCACATAACCTATACCCTCTAAATTCTTGAGGGGTTTTCGATTCCTGAGGGCTTTAGGTTTATTTCTACTGGTTCGATTATTTAATAAGTTTAAAACGAGAAAATATCGAAACATCTCAATCCATGGGTCGGTCACTGGTAAGAAACCAGTGACCGGTAGGTAAAAGATATGAAACACAGCTTATCAAGGGTACCACAGCGATCAAAGTGGGAAATTCTCAGGCGATTATAATAATCTTGAATAATAAACGGAATCTTTTATTCGGTGAGTTTTTAAAATTGCGTTATCAACATAGCTAAAGTGCACATTCGCATCAAAGTTTAAAGTGATAAGAAAATGCATGGTTAAACAAATACATCTATATTAATGCGTTAGTAAAAGTTTCAGATATGGAACTCGGAGTAAAATCAGTTATATTCATTTACTGCAGCGATGAGTGATGGGGGGGGGGGGGCTCGGCTCGGATTAGACTTTCAAATTTGTCTACTCTTCAACGACAACTCCCCTTCATCGTTCTGTGAGAAACCTTCGGGCTACAGATTTCTTGATCGCAAAATTACATCCGTACAATTAAATGGTTGTAAACGGTTTCCATGGCAATAGCTAAACCGCGAGATTGAGTGTCGTAAAGCAAATTTCATTTTTTCGCGCGCGGAGCTTCGCGAACTGTGAGAAATTCAAGTCGATGCGGCGCGCAGTGTCACCGGGCGCGTCGCACCGGTGCAATATTTCAAAAGCGGAAAATGAAGGAAGAAGAAGTACAAGAATCAGAAGAGAAAGAAGAAGAAAAAGGGGGAAAAAATAAAAACAAACCGGAGGAATAAAGAAAGAGAAAAAAATGTATCGTGGAATCTAGAGTTATGCTCTGTTGAGTTTATAGGCCAATCGCCGGTCGGTCGCGCTACATCGCCGTGCCGGTCGAATCGAGTCGCCGGTCTCTGGTTTTGCCGGTCGCTGCCGCTATCGCACATTGGGTCTTGAAATGAGATTCTCTGGACAACAAAAGTTCTTCGCCGGTGGAAAATTTAACCCTTTCAATACCACACCCGAGTATATTCGTTTCTGTGACTAGATCTGCCTCACACTATATCAGTTTTTTCACAATAATTGCGCCTCTGTTAATGTTTGAAGAATGTTTATCAAGCGCCTTCAATCAACTTGGTATGCAAAACCAGCACCATGGTGTACGAAAATTTACCTACTCTCTCAATTTAAGCGAGCTAACATTTATTCGTCTTCAGTCCTTTCACAATAATTTCTCCTCTGTTAATGTTTGAAGAATAATGTCTATCAAGCGACTTCAATCAATTAGGTATGCAAAATCAGCATCGTAGTGTAGGAAAATTTACCTGCCCTCTCAATTTAAGCGAGCTAACATTTATTCGTCTCCAGTTTTTCTACAATACTTCTTACTCTGAATTGCTAATGTCTGAAGAATAATGTTTACCAAGCTCCTTCAATCAATTTGGTATGCAAAATCAGCATCGTGGTGTAGGAAAAGTTACCTACCCTCTCAAAAACCCTCGCCAAAATCTGTTGAGTTAATAATTATATAAAGTACTTTTTTCCGTGTGGTTTTCACTGTGCAAACGCTCAACCGATATAATGTTTTCGACTTTTTGTTCAGTTTCATTTTTTTGTTTCCGATATTTTACAAAGTTTTAATTTGAGTAATATAAAAAGTATATATGTTTTTTTTTTTTTTTTTTTTTTTTTTTTTTTTTTTTTTTTTCTTTTTTTCGAAAATTTCCTTCCATGAAAACCAGGGATTTCAAATATCAGAATAGAAAACATTCTGACAATTTTAGGAAAAAATCTGATCGCTTGAAGTAAAAGGGACTGAACTTGAATATTTTTAGCAGGCTAAAACCGAATTTAAGCTTTTTTGGTCAAGTCGGCCCAGATTCGACTTGACCCTCTTTAACTGAAACAAGCTTAACTTTATTCCATCAATTTTTCTTGCTATTTTCTTTTCTTCTTATCTTCTTCTTTATTAAATGTTATACTTTTTTTCCATTTGTTTGTTTTTTGCCCATCTTTTCTCTTTTTTCCTTTCTCTACTCTTTTTGTCTTGTTTCATAGTTTTTTTTTTTTTATTTTATTTTTTTTATTATTATTATTTTCACTCTTTTCTTTCATTTTTCCTTTGTTTCTGGTCTTCCGACTTTTTGATCTTCGCTGTCTTTTCGGTCATTTTCCTTTTTTTCCTTTTGCTATCTTTTTTCCATTTAATTATTAGTATTTACATTCAAATTTTGGTCATTTATCTTTCCTTTTCCAGCTCTTCTTAATCATTTTCTTCATTTTTCTTACTTTATTCAAGTATGTACAGTCGGCGCTTTTTTTTAAAATGTCAATTCGTACGTAGTCTTTCCTCTTTCTCTTTATATGCTCTCTTCTCTTCTCGACTTCTCTTTTTCATGTTGGATTTTCACGACACGAAAATGCAATGTTTTCGTCCACTGAGTGCCACAGAGTCACTTCTGCTCCGCTCCACCACCAACCGACCGGTACAGGCGCGATGTCGTAATACCAGACACGAGAATTACTCACGCCGCGAGCCGCTCTTAGTCTCCTGGTCTTGATCGCGGCCCGAGAGAGGAATCACCCATAGAGTGAAAAGGAAAGGAAAAGAAAGGGAAGGAGAGCGAAAGGAGTGAGGAGTGAGGAGAGAGAGAGAGAGAGAGAGAGAGAGAGAGAGAGAAAGAGAGAGAAAAAATATTCCACTTGGATCATGGAACTTGGACTCGCACTCTCAATGTTCAATCTCTTATCCAATACCATCCGCGCTCGATTTGACGCCACTTACATAATTATTATTGCCATTAATTTAAATGCGGTAAAGGTCATTATCAAGCGCAAATCTTGAGGGAATATCGATACAAAAAGTGGGCAACTATGGATTCTTCCCATTTGAATGTATGAGAAACGATCGATGAGTGACAGGGCTATGGCCCTCTAAAAAATCGATTATTTCTCATACGTTTAAATGGGAAGAATGCATGGTTGCCAAATTGCTGGAGTCGCCCATGTATCGATCGGCTCAACAGATTCCTTCCTCTGTCTCCTCTCTCCGTCATGCATCAATTACATTATTTGTCATTCGGGATATCATTGTAGTTATTGGTTATCTTAATGATGATCGGAGTTGCATGGATCGATGTTTTCTATGTGTTTAGTAGCGTTTGAGTGCTTATAAGAACGGCCCTCTGGAATGCAGAGAAAAAGATATATCTTTTCAATGATGATCAAGACCCAAAAGATGTTCGTGGTGGGATTGTCCTTGTTATTTAAGAGGATAGGGAAGTAGAATTTTGTCAATTTGTTCCTGTTCTTGTTCTTGTTCTTCTCCTTCTTCTTCTTCTTCTTCTTTTTTCTTTTTCCCTCCTTCTCCTCCTCCTCCTCCTCCTCCTCATCCCCTCCACCTCCACGTGTTAATCTCCAAAACCGGGACATTTAGGAAAAAACCAAAAGCACCATTGTTTCAGCTCATCAAGTACTATCATTTTCTATAAAAAAAGTACACTCTTTTTAGACCCTTGTGACTGTTCTATTTAGCATATCTACTACATGTATGTTTGTTACTGTAGTGCATCATGATTAAATGGAACATGTTCATCGTTGACAGTTAATGCTCAAAAACACCGAGAAACCTCAACTTTGTTTGTATAAACAAATAAGCAAAACGCGCCCGCAGATCCTAAAAATCATTGATCAATAAAAGGTTGACAACCATTTTGTCTTAACTCTCTACATTTACGAACTCTAGTTTCACTTGACAGCTTAAAGTATTTGTCCTCCCTTTGTAACTGTGTTCATTTTTAATTTTATTTTGGCATTGTATCGATAAATTTTGTTTTTGGAACCTAGGCGCCCTTTTCTCAATAGGAGGTGATCAAAATTAAAACAAAAAACAAAAAACAAAATTACCTGATCCTGGTAAAATTAATGGGTTTAAAGTTCAGTGACATATGGCAACGTAGCTGGGGGTGGCCACGTGCACGGGTGCATCTGATTGATCACCCTTTCGCGACTTGGTCGAGTGACGTGTGACTCACCACATGACCACGCGACATCACCGGACCGATACCGAAAGCGATTTGGTGGCAGTATTGCCACATTTCATGCAAAAACCGTATATTTTACATTGATTCTTATGGGAAATATAAGTCCTAAAGCCGTACGCCTGACAACAATGGTTTGGTGAGCTCGCGATAGGGTGGTGTGGTGTGGCCCCAACGTTGATTCATCTCTGTTATCTTCAAGCTTGTTATATTGATAAAATTGTCAATTTTCGTAAAAATGCCTGATAAATGGCAACACTGCACGGGCCCGGCCCATCAGTTTCGGCAGCAAGATTATATTATTAATAAATTCATGTTAGTTTTAGCCCGTGCCATGTAATTACCCTCGGTGGCCCTGTCCTGTACCTGTGTGCACTAGCGGATCCAACAAATTGCCTTTCTCTCTCTTTCCCCCATTAGAAGGCATGTGTTAGATAAGGCCTTCTAAGAGGGGGCGAAAATCACGTGACTGCCCTTAATCTGTCCTTTTTTAACACACGCATTCTAATAGGAAAAGAGAGAGAAGGATAAATTCCTGTATCAGCCAGTGTCTGTGTGACGTCAGCCGTGAGATCGTCAAATTAGTTGCTCACCTGACGCTGATATTTTTAGGGTTGCCCCCCTCCACCCCCTCCCTTTCTACGAACCTCCACCCGCACACCTTCTCAGCCCATCACTTTCACCCTCCTCATATACTTGGAGGAGCACGGACGGTAGATAGGTAATGGCGCTTAACAGTAACATCCGTTTCCGGGATCATTTTTGTTACTATTTGAGCTTCGGTCTTATATTATATACATATATGCTCCTCTCTGCTTTCTCCTTCGATCGTGTGCTAGGATGTGTGTGTGATTGTGATTGTGTGAGTGTGAGTATGCGTGCGCCCTAAAGACAAGAATCCTAATGGTTCTATAGTGTTCAACCATCTACCGTAAATCAGCGATCAGCTGGTTTCAGTTGTGAGGGCGTTGCGTCGCGCCGCTTCAAGTCGAGTCACGTTGGCGGTGATCTGTTTAATTTAGGAAAATATTTTCACCCGACCGACGAATTTCGCCAGCGGAGCTTTGTCGGTATCGCATATCTCCGGAGCAAATAAGTGTTAATGAACCGAGGAAGTCAACTGTGGGCATCAAAATTAGCTCGTGATCAAAGGGAAAGAAGAGAGAGAGAGAGAGAGAGAGAGAGAGAGAGAGAGAGAGAGAGAGAGAGAGAGAGAGAGAGAGAGAGAGAGAGAGAGATGACACGCTCGGTTTGCGGCAATTACGACTGTAAACTATGCCTCAAGGGCTAAAGAATGCTGATTGTTTCCCACCGAGGATCAACACATTTTTAAAATTAGGTGAGTGAACATCGGCGAGGGCTCCATTGTGAAGTTGATACACTCATTACTTTTTTAACATTTATTCACTTCTTGAAAAGTCGAAAAGTTTCCTATGGTGAATTATTAAGATAGTCGAGCCAAACATTTTTTTTTTTTAATAATTATTTACGCTTATGGATACTTTTTTTCAGTGTGGTGTTGAGTTATAAGCCCAACTTCGATTGATTTGTGGGACGATGCTCCTCTATACGTTACCTATATCTATTAGGCTATAGCTACGTTATTTGTGACTGACTGGGTTAAATGGGAAATTAGAACTAAGTCGTCACAGTTTTACACTTTTTTTTTTTTTTTTTTTTTTTTTTTTTTTTTTTTTTTTTTTTTTTTTTTTTTTGCACCTTCGCACCCATTTACATCCATCACTCGCTTCAACCGAGAGTAAAAACTTAAATCTATTTGTATTCAGTTTCCTTTATAGTTCTTGCATTTATACTTTAATTTTTTTGAATATAATTTATTCAAATTTTAGATCCTTGCAGTAATCTTATTGGAAATGCAAAACATGGACCTCCGAGGCGAGGCAGAGTGGCCTAAGATCGAAAAAAAAAATGGTCAAAAATCAATAGAAAAAATCCATCAAAAACCATCGTTTTCAACCTTTCAAACTTAAATTAAACTATATCCGGTGACATTTCTTGGTCTAAATTGCTTGTTTAAAGTGTGCTTTGTGTTTAAAATTGATCTTGAAAGTTTAAAAATTATGTATAGATGAGACATTTACTTAATGATTTTTGGCCATTTTTTGAGGATCTCAGACCACAGTACGACGGTTTGATAAGGGTAACAAACAAAAACATGCGCTCCGCTTTCGTCTACCTGTTCCTTTGCGTTTAATCTTTCTCGTATCTAGACTCGAAGTGGCAACTTAAAAGCGAAGAAAAGAGATTGTCGAAGAAGTGAATTTAATAGGGTTGCAGGGCCTCGTATATATCGAAAGGCCAGCTTTGGTCTTGAAATTATTATGCACAAAATGGGGAGGGGTTTTTTTTTTTTTTTTTTTTTTTTTCTCTGGAAATAGTTTTAGATGCGGTTGCATCATCATGCGGAGCTAATGCGCGGAAGCGTCGCACGCGCTCTCTCTATGTCTCGTCTCGCCTGAAAGTAATTTCATCATACATTATTTACGTTTCAATAGTACTTACTTTACGCACCTGGACCATCATCCCTCCTTCCACCATCCCTTTGTCCCTATTCAGTATTCACTGATCCCTTTTGATTTCCCCCTTTCTCCCGCAACCTTTCTTCCTTTCTACCCTTAGAGAGGCTCCCAAACCCCAGGCCCCGTCATGCTAATTTCACTTGTTGTGGTCTTGCAGAAATTGTACACTGAAAAAAATAATTCCTATAAATTCTAGTAATATTACTACACTGAGAAAAGCTTCCCAGTTAATTCAACCGGACGTCTTGTAAATACTTACTTATACGGAATTATCCTGTTGTTTCAACAGGAATTATATTATTACAACAGGAATTCCTGTAACTTGATCCGAGTTCCTGTTGAAGTAACAGGGATTCCTGGTGAAGTAACAAGACTTTCTTGTTAAAATACCAGGAATTCCGGTTAAGTAAGTATATTAGCAAGACGTCCGGTCATGGCAACAGGATTTTTTTTTTTTTTCTGAGCAGAAGCACATCGATATGTGAACCACAGAAAGTCTAGTACTTTGACCAGAAAATTCTGGTTTTTTTAACTGAATATGGTCATAAAACTAGATAATTTCCTTAACATTTTCAAGAACTACATAGGCTGTTCAAAAAATAATGCACATTCGGGTTTTTTGGGAGAACGAAAGCAGCTATCAAAAAGCGGGTTGTGTGAGCTTAAAGTCCTTGTAATTTCCAATAAAACAAGACCAAGTAGAGCTCTCTAGCTTAAAAATTGACTGATATACAGGGTCTTGAAAATGGCATGTTGAAACTACCCCTCCAGGATTTTCAGCAATTTTTTCCAAGAAAAAACAAAAAACAAAACAAAATTAAAATTGAAAAAATTGATGTTTTTACTGACAAAAATTACAAGATCTTACTAAAAATTTACTGAAGTTAGTTGTCTTCATCGGATGACTCGCCTCTTTCTTAAATTTTTTTGAAGTACTGTCCATCATGTTTCACGCAAAGCCTCAGCCTTTCTGTCCACTTCTGAAGAATCGTTTTTTCAAACCGGATTTCTGAAGAAGTTTCACTGATTCCTGACCCTCAGAAAAGGATTTAAGCCAACGACTTATGGTCGTTGTCTTAATATCGGTCTAAACAGTTGTCTATTTACACTTCTTTCATTTCTTTAAAAGCGTCTCTCACTGATAAACCACGCAAAAAACAATAATGAATAACGTGACGTTACTCTTCTTTCTCCTCGGCATTCGTCGCGAAAAAAATTTGGAAGTTCGCACTGCGCACACGCGTCAAACAGGAAAGTCGCAAGTACTGAGTACTGTGCATATTTCATCCTGTAAGCTGTGCCTGCTGACCGGCCACACAATCAGTAAGATCTTGTAATTTTTTCAATTAAAACACTCAATTTTTTCAATTTAATTTCTTTTTTGTTTTTGTTTTTTTTTCTTGGAAAAAATAGCTGAAAATCCTGGAGGGGTAGTTTCAACATGCCATTTTCAAGACCCTGTATATCAGTCAATATTTAAGCTACAGAGCTCTACTTGGTCTTGTTTTATTGGAAATTACAAGGACTTTAAGCTCACACAACCCGCTTTTTGATAGCTGCTTTCGTTCTCCCAAAAAACCCGAATGTGCATTATTTTTTGAACAGCCTATGTATATGATACAAACACTGTATAAATGCCTGGTGATTGTACCATCCTTTACATAGGTTCAAATATCGTCATGCTTCTGGTAACCCTTTTTTTTTTTTCACTGTTGGTATCCAGTGGCGGCTCGCGCTATTTGGCAACTATGACACAGTGCTCAATCTCTTCCTCTATAATGTCTTTGGTGAGGATTTCCCCGGGAAATGTTATGAACCAGTTTTGAAGAGCGCAGTATGTTACTGTATCAAATGGTTTTTTTCCTCCTGGTTGCAACACTTTCAAATTTTTGAAGCGATTTACATTGCATTTAACGTCATCCCATGCACTTGATTTTTATTGCTCATCGAGAGAACTTATATGATCAGTCGTTGTATCGACTTGATGCAATGTTCGTTATAATTTTCCATCAGCCAACAAAGCTGATTAGAAATTCTTGATGAATGTAAAGAAAGAATCCTGTACATCTCAATCAGATTCAGAATACAAGTCGGTCGATTTCATCGATTGTCGTTCATGCACATATTCAAACGAAGAAAACATTTCTGCCACATCGCACATGCCACTACAGATATAACATTGTATAAGATTTTAGATTAAAAATTGTAGTTGTATAAAGAATACACAGCCGGATTCGGATCTTCGCTTCTTGAGGGCTGCCGAATTCCTGACCATGTGCTCTACAAAAATTTGATGACTTTCTTTTTCATCCACCACTCATCAGCTATCACTATCCAACATTCTTCGCTCAACCCTTCTATATGAATGTAGAGTGGAGGAGGTCGACGATTTGCTTTGCTTCTCGTGGAATCCGGCTTTGATGCGTCCGTTCGAAGAAATAAGACTCCACAAAAAAAGGATGAAGCCATTATGGATGAGATACAGGTGGCGTAGTGAGTGGGTGGACGGGAGGAAACGCCGTGGTTGAATCTATTACATGGGTGACCCTATCACACTTAAAAAAAAAAAAAAAAAAAAAAAGTGTTGAATTTATAGCTATTGGAACAGGTACTTAAAAATACGAATAAAACTTGAAAACAGTTAGTTTTGCCGTTTAAAATAGATAATCAACACAGCATGGAGGTTTATAAGTATTTTAAATGGTAAAACTGACAGGTGTCAAGTTTTGTCCATACCTTTAAGTATTCTCATAGTTAAAGTCAGTACTTTTTTCTCAGTGCAGTAAAATACGCAAAAATCGAGAAGGAAAGGAGGAAAGGGATAAAAGAGAGGGGTAAGAGGGGAAAGAGGAGAAAGGAGAAAAATATTGACAAAATGAAAGAGGACGTGAGTAAAAACTTTCAAATTCAAAAAATAAATAGGGAGCACACAGTGGGCTTTCAAAGTTCGATTTTAGCGAAATGTTTAGACATCGATGTCTCGAACGGGAAACACGAATTTGAAACCTACTTTGCGCGAAAAGAACCACAAAAAGACTGCTTTCGGCTGATATCGTATATGTAGGGTTTTTTCAATTTTTCATCGAGTTATTGCAATTTTTCGTGTTTTCCGGTATGCACTTTCACGATTCTTTTCAGTAAAGGGGTTCATTCAAAATCGGCATTTTTCGCCCACTGCTTGTTTTTGACGAAACTTTGGGTATCGATTGGGTTTACTATTAGTAGTAGATCCTGAAATTTTCGCGACCTAAAACCAATTTTTAGAGGGGGGTGGGGGGTCAAAGTTGAAACCTTCAAACTCGAATATCTCGCTAACGAATAAAGATTTTGAAATGTGGTTTGTGCGAAAAAACGCAAAATAAAATTTCCTTTCTTTTGACTACCCACATGTTCCACAAAATTTTGAAATTACACTTGCAATTTGCAATTTTTTGATTTTCAGGCTCAAAATTTTTTACAAATTTTGAAATTCTGAAAAAACGCATTCTTCGATTTTGACTTTTACAAGATATGTTATTCTCTAGAAAATTTGCTACAATTTAGTCTAAACCGCATGTTGGGGAAACTTTTAGTTTCTGAGTTATGAATTTTTAAAGTGTCAAAAATCGCTATTTTAGCGTTCTCAGCGACAGCGACGAAACTTAAAAAAAGAATTTCTCCGCTTCTAATCAACAAAACTTGATGAAAATTGAGATTTAGGGGTTTCGAATGTCGTAAAATTCAATTCTGCTATCAGATTTGAAGAATTTTGAAATCCAAGATGGCTACCAAGTAGATGGGTAGAAATTCTTTTTTTAAGTTTCGTCGCTGTCGCTGAGAACGCTAAAATAGCGATTTTTGACACTTTAAAAATTCATAACTCAGAAACTAAAAGTTTCCCCAACATGCGGTTTAGACTAAATTGTAGCAAATTTTCTAGAGAATAACATATCTTGTAAAGATCAAAATCGAAGAATGCGTTTTTTCAGAATTTCAAAATTTGTAAAAAATTTTGAGCCTGAAAATCAAAAAATTGCAAATTGCAAGTGTAATTTCAAAATTTTGTGGAACATGTGGGTAGTCAAAAGAAAGGAAATTTTATTTTGCGTTTTTTCGCACAAACCACATTTCAAAATCTTTATTCGTTAGCGAGATATTCGAGTTTGAAGGTTTCAACTTTGACCCCCCACCCCCCCTCTAAAAATTGGTTTTAGGTCGCGAAAATTTCAGGATCTACTACTAATAGTAAACCCAATCGATACCCAAAGTTTCGTCAAAAACAAGCAGTGGGCGAAAAATGCCGATTTTGAATGAACCCCTTTCAATTTACTTATTTTAACGGTTTTGTGGAATCCTTTTCTCTCCCCCCCCCCCCCCCCCCCCGGGACCGAGTATGTACGTGCTTAACGGGTACAGTATGTACTTATGTACATATTTACAATATGTACTATATTAGTACTTATTTACAGTATGTATACATGTAAGAAGGGCTTTTTTTCTTATTCTGGGGGGGGGGGGGGTTTGGTGGAATCCTTCCCTCCCCCCCCCCCCCCCCGAACGCAAATTATGTCCAGAATTTAGAGAAATGTAGGGGAAAATACGGAAAAAATTGAAAATCTGGGGAATGTAGGGAGATTATATGGGGAATTAGAGCAAAATAAGGAAATTTAGTGAAAAATAGGGGAAAATAAGGAAAAGTAGGGAAACATAGGGGAAAATACGGTAAGAAAGGGTAACATCTGGAAAACATATGGAAAAATAGAAAAAAATATAGTAAATAACGGGGAATAATCGGGGAAAATTATAAAATTAGGGAAAAATAGAGAATAATAGGGAAAGATTGGGAGCAAATGGGGATCAATAGGGAAAATTGCGGTAAAATAAAGAAACTTTGGGAAAATTAGGGAAAAATGAGGATTAGTGGGGTAAAATATGGATATACAGGGTGTGGCAGACCACCCGTCCACTATCTTTATCTCAAAAACGGCCGAAAATTGAGCCTCGGGGGCAAAACTTTCATTGGGTATATCGACCCCAAGGAATCCAATGAAAATATTTTCAGCCCCCCAAAACCACCCCTTGGGGGTTATTTAGGGGGGTGGGTACCCGTATCTCGAAAAAATCAAATGGAAAAGGTATGTTTTGACATTGGAATCTAATACGGCATAAAAAAATAAAACTTTTTTATCCCCAAGTTTTTTTTCTAAAAACCACCCTTTTTTGAGTTAGGGGTGGTTTTCAAAAAATTTAGGGGTAATCTTTGATTGACCGCTGTGACCCTCAAAATCATTGGATTTCAAAAAACTAAGAGGTTTCTGAAAGGGCAGACCAAGGGCTTTCTTTTGATGTATCACATGCCTATTTTTTGTGAAAAAGGGTACATGGCCCCTCACCCCAAAATTTTGGGGCTTCGGGGGGCCCTACGTAAAAATTTTCAAATGTAAAGGTATGGCTTGTGATACATCATTTTAAAGGTCTTTCAGAGACAAAAAAAGTGATACCCCCCAAAAGTCGTAAAAACAACCCCCTTCCAAAATGGCGGCCGTTTTAAGGTTAGGGGGCTCAAGGGGGGACCTTCAGAAAAATGATCCAAAATTGAACGATACATGGGTAAAAAGGTCTTAAAAAGAGAAAAATAATGGTTCAAACCGCAAGTCAAACCGACTTTTCAATCCAAAGTTACGGCCGATTGAAATTTAGGGGTAGTTGGGTTTCCCAAAAAGGCACCCCTAAATTTCAATCGGCCGTAACTTTGGATTGAAAAGTCGGTTTAACTCGCGGTTTGAACCATTATTTTTCTTTTTTTAAGACCTTTTTAGCCATGTATCGTTCAATTTTGGATCATTTTTCTGAAGGTCCCCCCTTGAGCCCCCTAACCTTAAAACGGCCGCCATTTTGGAAGGGGGTTGTTTTTACGACTTTTGGGGGTATCACTTTTTTTGTCTCTGAAAGACCTTTAAAATGATGTATCACAAGCCATACCTTTACATTTGAAAATTTTTACGTAGGGCCCCCCGAAGCCCCAAAATTTTGGGGTGAGGGGGCCATGTACCCTTTTTCACAAAAAATAGGCATGTGATACATCAAAAGAAAGCCCTTGGTCTGCCCTTTCAGAAACTTCTTAGTTTTTTGAAATCCAATGATTTTGAGGGTCACAGCGGTCAATCAAAGATTACCCCTAAATTTTTTGAAAACCACCCCTAACTCAAAAAAGGGTGGTTTTTAGAAAAAAAACTTGGGGATAAAAAAGTTTTATTTTTTTATGCCGTATTAGATTCCAATGTCAAAACATACCTTTTCCATTTGATTTTTTCGAGATACGGGTACCCACCCCCCTAAATAACCCCCAAGGGGTGGTTTTGGGGGGCTGAAAATATTTTCATTGGATTCCTTGGGGTCGATATACCCAATGAAAGTTTTGCCCCCGAGGCTCAATTTTCGGCCGTTTTTGAGATAAAGATAGTGGACGGGTGGTCTGCCACACCCTGTATAAGGAAAAATGGGCAAAATAGGAAGAAATGAGGAATAATAGGGAGAAATGGGGAAATAAAGGAAATGAAGGAAAAAATAGTGAACAATGGGGAAAAATGGGGATGAATGGGAAATAGTGAGAAAATATGGTAAAAAAATAGGGGAAAAATATGGAAAAATAAGGAAAAAAAGTGAAAAGCGGGGAAATTTTCGGAAAAATTGACAAAATTAGGGAAAAATAGAGAAAAATATGGAAAAAAGGAGCAAATGGGGAACATTAGCGAAAATTGAGGGAAAATAAACAAAATTTAAGAAATTAGGGAAAAATGAGGATCAGTGGGGTAGTTTTTCCCAATACTCCATTATTGCGGAATACTCGATCCTGATTGGTTGATCCATTGACTAATCGGAAGCGTCCGTTTCAATCAATGGGGAATACTCGATCCTGATTGGTCGGTCCATTGACCAATCAGAAGCGTCCATTTCAATCAATGGGGAATACTCGATCCTGATTGGTCGGTCCATTGACCAATCAGAAGCGCCCATTTCAATCAATCGGGAATACTCGATCCTGATTGGTCGATCAATTGACCAATAAGAAGCGTCCATTTCAATCAATGCATGGGAAATACTCGATCCTATCTGTGGTTCCATTGACCAATCAGAAGCGTTGACTTCAATCAATGGCGAATACTCGATCCTGATTGGTCGATCCATTGACCAATCATCAAAATCATCAAATTTTAGGGAATTTCCCAGATTTTAGGGAATTCCACAAGGGAAGTAACACAAAAACGGCAACACCACACAAAACACTTATTAAGAAACACTAAAAACCATAACAACAACAACAGTAACAACAACAACAAAAATGCATCTCACAGTAATTGAAATTTACTCGCATTTGTAGTTGCTTCTCGCAACTACCAAACAGCATTGTTTTTTTTTTAAATTTTAACCGACGAATTTTAATGGTAGCCATCTTGGATTTCTGAATTTTGAAAAACTGATGAAGGATTCGGGTTTAGCGATGAAAAATACCCCCGGCCACCAATTTCCACTACTATACGACAATTACTTACCGATTTGTCATTTTTTTTTTGTGAAATTGCGAGCGGGGGTCTCGGATATACTGAATTTTACGGCGTTTTTCAAACTTTAAACAGCTATAACTTTTGAACGAATTGTTTCTCCAACATGCGGTTTGCGTTAATCAACGCAAAATTTTAAGTAAACTGTCTAACTGTGTGTGTTTTAAGTCTAACTGTTTCTGGTCAAATTAAACTGTTACTGTTTCTTGGTAAATTGAAAAACTGGCACTTTGACGAATCTCAATTTTAGTGAGATTTTTGCATACCGGAAAACACGAAACATTGCCACAACTCGACGAAAAGTTGAAAAACCCCCATATACTACGATAGCAGCCGTAAGCACTCTTTTTTCGGTTCTTTTCGCGGAAAGTAGGTTTCAAAATCGTTTTTCCCGTTCGAGACATCGATGTCTTAATATGTCGTCAAAATCTACCTTTGAAAGCCCACTGTGCGCACCCTATTTTATTTTTGAATCTGACAATTTCAGAAATAGTACTCCTTGTGATACTGAACCACCTTGTATAGTTTAAATTTTTTTTCAGGGGGGGGACGGGATTTTTGCCGACTTTAATTAAACACCTCTTTGTGCGGGAGAGAGTATTAAGAAACGATCTCCCGATCTGAAGGGTGTGAAGGGTGTGAAATCCACCATTGGAAATACGTATTTGTTGTGTGTGAATTTCATTCACTTTAAATTTCATTTACAAATTTCAATTGTATTTACAAATTTCAATTTCATTAACAAATTTCAGTTTCATTGACAAAAATAAATTTCATTTGCAAACAATTTCATTTCAATATAAATATCTCTTTCATCCCACACTCAAATATGTTTACAATTTATTGTTAAGTAGATTTGGTTGGCGATGTACTTACACATGCAATTCCTCTTAGATACTCAAAGATTAGAAAGGAAGGGCCGAAACTGGTAAGGATCGGTCAGGGGCTCGGCTGGGGAATTCGATACTCGCAGAATCAAGCACAGATAAGTTCGATGGATATGATCCGCAAGCCCAGCCTCAAAGCTCAATCGTCTGTAGGAGAAGTAACTCGATAAGTTTATTCCTACCTTCAGACGGGAGAGGGGGGAAGAAGCTTTAGCGTGCAGAGAGCGCGGCTCGCGATGTGCATGTATATTGACTACAGCATAGTGCCCAGATTTCATAAATTCGAATTAAAAACTTCCACTGATTTTTCAATAATTTCTAAATGGGGAGTCTGGAATTAATTAATTTTTTAATTTTATTTTTTATTCTCAAAGTTTTGCTTAAATTACAAGCTCGTTTGTTTTATTGCTCTCCGAAGAGAGTGTTCTAATGGCATATTAAAGTTCTACTCGTATCAAAATATAGTTTCTTTATTTTCTGGATCGGTTCAGATTTTTCTACAGCTTCCTTGGAGCAGGTGACACAGCTCGATGAATGTTTTAGTTTTAGGACCTACTTCCAGAAGTCCCAAAATGATTGAAACATGGCGGAGTGCGGTTGAAACTGACAAATTTTGATGACTTTATTTTAATTTTTTGTACAGAACTTCTTTTGGATGGATTTCACCATTATCAACGTTTAGACATTCCTATGGCTAAATTACATGATTCCTGGAATTATGTAGTGTCTCGCTGGTTGGTAGAAACGTATCTTTTGACGTTTCATTTAAAGTAATGGAAAGTGAAAATTCGCCAAAGATTATCGTTGAGCTGCGCTTCGAAACGAACTTTACTGGTGGGTTAGAGGAACGCTATTTCCCCTACCATCCCTTGAAACCGCGGAAAAGCAAGGGTCCAGGACTCAGCCTCCCGCCCCTTCCATGGACACTATTTTAGAGCCCCTCTATGTAGTGAGTTAAGACAAGAGGGTATTCAACCTCTGATTGGTCATGAGTTTTAGGTTCCACGGGCGCCCCCATTGCATGCGTTTTTGCACATTTATTTGTTTACATAATTTTTTTTTTCAAATGAAGGGGTCGGTCCATCGGTATTTTACGAATAAAAGAGTTAGGCTTCAATGAACTTTTTGAGTTTAATCATGATGCACCACAAGAATGTCTAAAATTCTCAAAAGAATCTTCAAAAGCGCAAATAGATGTCGATCAACAAAGGCAGAGAAATAATTATTATTACATGGTCAGAAACTCTAGAGAGCTTTTAATCTTTGCTGTGGGCCAACAACAACAACGCCCTCAGAATGTCAACAAATGTGCAAAAACGCATCCAATGGTAGCGCCATGATTTCACCACTTCTCTTCACTCTCTACATACAGGGAGTTAATGGCCTCTATTTTACAGCCGTGCAACTTTGATATAATCTTTGGATTTTCCGTAAGATCTGACAATAACGCGACGGCGCTGTGGCAGCGGCGAAGGAATCAAGGTAACTCTGCAACTGCATCTCTACTCCTTCGTCAACTGAAGCCCGATCTCTCAGAGTCTCAGACGACCCGACTGCAGCCGAGTGCACACTGCACACCTGTGGAGACTTACCTTACCCACCACCGCACCTCCGCGCGCACTCCACGCCACGCCGAGACGCCGCGTCGCGCGTCGCGGCCGCGCTCGCCGGTCGGTCTCGGTCTACCGTGCCACTGTGCCAGTGGAGTGTTCCCCTTAGCGTTTTGCAATGCCATTGCGATTCTTAATCCCCCCCCGCCCTCTCCCTCACCGCTTCCCGATAGTCGATGTGCATCGCGCTGTTCGTCGATGTTGATGTCGCGTCGTAACCGTAACTCAACGATGGACTTTAAGAGCGACTCGCTCACCGGAATGTCTTTCCACCGGTTTTTTTTTTTTTTTTTTTTTTTTTCTTTCTTTCTTTTTTTCTGATCACGCGTATTTTTGCAAGCCAACGCGACTGCCGTCGCGCGATTGGTTTATTTCCACTCGCGATCGGCACGATCAGAATAGAGCCGGAATGGACTTGGAACGCTCGAAACGAGAGGAATGAGAAGAATACTGAACGAGGAAAAGAAGGAAACGTTGGGCAACAGTTTTCCCCCGACGAGTAGCAGTGGCGTAGCGCGCCATTTCGTCGTCCATCTAACGTAATGGCGTAAGTCGGAAATTTGACAATTTGACTTTTTCAGCGATTCTTGCGTAAAAAAAATTACACTCTTTCGATTTTTGATGTCAACAAATTCCAAAGTCTCAATAGTTCACAAGTTCCTATAGTTTCTTTACAAAATAAATTTTAAAAATCAGGGCGATTTAAGTATAAATAGGTATTTTTTTTAAATCAGCGTCCTAAATTCCTGTAAGTAGAAAAATATCATTAAAATATACGTGAAAGAGCATTGCAAAACCTTGAAATTAAGTCAAATAGAACACTGACGTTTATGGTGAGTCATTCGTCCTCCTGAATATGGAAACATTATATAAATGATCCTATAAACCTTTTTTACTTAATATTACTTCATAACAAAGAAAAGCTGGCAATAATTCAAAGCCATTGGCGAATACTGGAGAGGGGCGTTCGGTCAAAATGGGGAAAAAAGGGGGAAAGAAAAAGAGAGAAAAAAGAAAAAGGGGGTGACTCTGGGGCAAAAATCCAAAGTTCGCCCCGCCCAGAGACAAATAGAGACCTTGCACTATTCTTGCGCGCGGTGTCCACTTTTCGTGGTTCAATTTTGGTCGGAACTCATCGAAACAACAATCAACCTTCGCATAATGTTGACTGATGAGCACGTATTTTGCATTCGCCGAGCAAAACCTGTTTCCGTTTCCGGGACCGCGGACCAATCACAGCCTTTTGTTGAGCTTCACCATCCAACATTATGCGAAGGTTGATTGTTGAGGCCGATGAGTCCCGACCAAAGTTGTTCACGAAAAGTGGACACCGCACGCAACCACGGGAAGAATAGGGAGTTCACGGTCTCTATATGTCTCTGGCCCCGCCCGTTCGCAAGGGCTGGATCCTCCAATGAATTCAAACGAATTACGAACAATTTTTAAGCTATCGTGAGAAGAGTACATAATATACGTATCAAAATGAGTGACAAACTGTTGGCCTTCTCTCTCATAAACAAAACATTTGCTGAAGCGTCATGTCAGTCAGCCGATCCATCATAGTTTGGGGATAAAACGAACTTTGTCGGCCTCCGTGGTCTGGTGGTCAGCGCAACTGGCCACAAACCCAGAGGTCCCAGGTTCGAATCCCGGCTGCGGTGTCAAGATTTGACGAACTCGAATCTAGTCATCTCGGAAGGACATGGATGTCATACTACCATGTTTCTTTCAAAGTGTCTATAGGTGGCTGTGGATTCTCCGATATACAGGAGAATAAAGCCAAATAAATCCGAAAAAACAAAACAAAACAACAAAAAATAAAACGAACAAAAAACTATGAAATGTGTTTTTCGCCTCCTCCACCCACCACCGTATTCACGTCCCACCTCAACCACCTCGTTGAGCTCACGATCCATTTCCTTCCTTTTACTTTCGTTGCACCCGAAGCGAAACCGGTCTCTCGCAGATATCAGAGTGCTCTTTGCCAAGCAAGCGTCAAAGAGGACACCGTGCCGGGACTGAAAGGGTTGAAGGCGGGAAAAGCAGGCAACGGGGCCAGGCCACTTCGCTTCGCGGAGAGCCACTCCACGACCAAATAATATGGGGGGTCGGACAGCAGGAGAGTGAAGGGGGGAATGGGGGAATGGGGGCTGTGCACCGAATCTAGGTTAAAGCTGGTGGAATTGAGAATCGAGGATTGAGAGTCTGGGTCTCGGGCTTCTCGCTTCTCGCTTCTCGCTTCTCGCTTCTCTCGCGGTTGTTTGGTGTCGGTGTCGGGTCGGACAACAATCGCGGGTCGTTGGTCGAAGGAGTCTTGGTTGTTGTTGATTTTTTGTCGTTAGTTGGTTGGTCGGTTGGTCTGTCGTTTGTTCGACGTTGCCAGCAATCGCGACTCTTGATGGTATCCTCCCATTTAAACCTATGCAAAAGTATCGAATATTTGAAAATTCAATTTGATTGCCTCGCCTGAGGATCGATTCTTTTCCATAGTTTTAAATGGAGCGTAAATCTAAACATCGATATCAAACTACACTATTAGCTTCGGTTGTCGCAGGTATGGGTAGGGTGATCACTGAGAAGATGTTTTCTTATTGTTCTCAACCAATCCTAGCGAACTTGAGAGGGGCATAATTTTTGTTTCTCATTTCTCTCATGAAAGCGTTGTGAGTTTTGGGTATTTTCTTTCGCTGAAATGTTGGGACTTGAGTTGAATGATCATTACTAGACTGCTGTCAAATAAAGAGGTTTTTAAGTTCTTAAGGATATTTATGCCTGAATTAATTCGTAGGATATAGAAATGATTTTTTTTTTTTTTTTTTTTACTGTAAAACATTTATTGCAAATTTGTGTGGTTCCGAAACTAATGGAGTCGAGTTTTTCGGTTTGAGCAAGTGTCTATACGTAGTTTCTATATTGCAAGTGGCCGATTCGGCTATGTTTAATAGGTATTTTCTTCATTTGCACGGAATTTAATAAACATGTTTCTAATTTACAATTACAGTTTAGAATTCCTGAAGAATCCAGGATTTTTTTTTATTATTATTATTAAACACCTCCTCTTACAGGTCTCCCCCCCCCCCCTGCTTGATCTGCCAATACAGAATCAATGCTGCCAGTCCTACTCCATATTCGACAGATTTGAATTCGGCTCTAAAAGAAAACCCCTATTTCTTACAACCTACCCTGGTTTTTGATTATTTTTTATATATTTTCGGGAATTCTGAAATGTTGCATCATTTTACAACAAAGACAAGAGGGGAAAATGCTAATTTTTCATTTGCGTGCCCCGGCAACACTGCGTTGGCTCGTCCGCTTCCAAAGAGCGCGCTGTGAACGAAGCGCGGAGCAAGGAGCGAGGAACGCGGAGGAGAGAGAAGAGAAGGAGAAATCTAGCACACTCACTTTCACTTCTCACACAAAATTACCCACCCACCCACCCACCATTTCTGCCAGTCAACTCCGAGACAAGCCAACTAACTAACGTGATACCCACAGTCATCATCATCATCATCATCACCACTACCACCACCACCACCACCGTCATCATCATCAAGCGTCTTCATCGTCATCCAACATGACTATCGGCCAGCTCACGATCATTATCATCATCACCTTCGAGCGGGGAGTTTTCGTTCAATCAGGACTTGGACTCCTCGCGGACTCATTCGTTCGGAGGACCGAGGGAGTCGCGGGAGAGTATCAGTCACTCGTACCAATGTCTCATCTTGTGCTCACCGCTCCCTTCCGTTCCCTCTCCCCCATATCTCTCAGCCTTTCCGCCAAAGTTGCCAGATATTAAATAAAAACCCCAACTCCCCCCTCCATATGACCCATTGTGAGTCCAATGGAGGTCCCAAACGAACCCAGGCCAGGTTGTTTTTTTTTTTTTTTTTTGGTTGCGTGAAATACACTTTATCCATGACTGGCTTTATTTCCTCGTTTTCACATGGACCTTATCAAAATCAGAAAGAAACTAATGTAAATAAATATATTGAAAAAAAATATATATCATTTATAAAAATTAGTGCTTAAATTCGAATTGAATATCCCCCTTCCCCAAAAAAAAAAAAAAAAAAAAAAAAAAAAAAAATTAACCATAAGTTCAAAAAATGCAAGATTTTATGCGCTAGGGGGTTAAAGATACATTGCTGTTGCTGTTGATACATTGTCCGTTGGGGGAGGGGGGCTTTGGGGGCTAAAGCCCCCCCTCCCACTTTTTTGGTATAGGGCGCAAGAGTATTAAGGAGGGTATGGCAAGACCAGTGGGGGCTCGTGAAATGCGATATATTGATGTCCACTTCATTTAAAATTATAGAAAAGTATCGATTTCTCGGGTGTTCAATTGCACCCCCTGACGATCGATACTTTTCTATAGTTTTAAAAGGAGTGGACATCGATAAATCGCATTTCACGAGCCGCCACTGCGAAAGACCCTAAACGGGTTCACTACGTAGTACGTAGGTCGTAGAGGCAAAGTTTCTGTTTTTTGTTTTTTTTTGTTTTTTAACTCTACAGGTATAAGTATTTTGTGGAATTGAGTACGTCCTAATAATTTTTTTCAGACCCTTCTTTATCATCTATCACATAACTTTGGATGACTAGCACTATTTTTCGAAAAACCGACAGTTCTGGGGGAAAAAATGCATCGAATTCAAAAAGTGTATTTTATTTTTTCGTTTCTTTTTTTTTTTTTTTTTTTTCCTGTTATTTGCCATTTTAAAATGCAAATTTGACCAGTGGAACTGAAGAGAAGCTATATTGCTTGTAACTCATTTATTGAACCGGTTTCTATCCATAACCTAAAAGTTTAATAAGCCTATAAAGCCTATTAACCCTTTCGATACCAAGCCCAAACGAAACGCTTGGTAACGCTCTTTTCCGTTACCAAGTCTTGTTCACACAGTGCCAATTATTTAAGGGCGATAAAGGAACTCCAAATTATAGATGTTTGCAAAAGAATGGTTCGCAAAGCGGCTTCAATTTGCGGTATAGACAAAATGAACACAATGGAGTGGGAAGATTTAACTACTCACTCAATCCAAGTGAGTAAATGTTACATCGACGAAATATAACATTATTCTGCGAAAGGGTTTAAAGCACATTAAGGCTGAGAAAAACTATACATTTTTTGTTCAAAACCTGTATAAATTGGCATGAATATCATGATGTCATTAACAGTTTGCTTACAATATTGAGAAGTCCCAAAATTTAAATTAAAAAAAATTAGTGTTTTACGCGGGGGAAAAAAACTGTTTGATACATAGGTTGGAGTCTTTGCCGGAGTCAGGACCCCCTCCACACCCATTGGGCTCCCAACAGTTCCGTCGCCAGGAATTTTTCGAATAGGGAGCGGGGCTCGATAATTATCGGGGGGGGGGGGGGGTTCCCAAAGATAACATTTTAATAAAATTTCTCTGAAAACGTTTGAAAATCGAAAATGACCTTTCTTTTAGGGCAAATGTTGGTGTCAAGAGGGGTACAGATGCCTTGGACCCCCTCTCCCCCCCTTGACTACGCCATTGGCTCCCAAAGGCTAATTCAAATGTAAGGCAGGGAGATTTTATCAAGCAATCCGGCATCTATGTTTTCCGTCCGCCTCCTCCGTCTTTCTTTATCCGTCCGTCCGGGCCGGGCCGGGCGTCCGTATTCTCCCACAATCCATTTCGCGCGAAAAGAACACTCTCATTGGCGGATTACCCAATAACTTTTACCGTCGGGATCATCTTCTCCTCATCTTCACGGCGCTGAGTCGCAGTCGCTCACGAGAGTAAGGCGGTGCGGTGAGGCGAGGCGGCGCGGTAGGTAAAGACGCGGAGCAGAGCGGAGTCACTGCTCTTCGTGGCTTGAACGAGATTGCATCATCATAGAGTGCGCCTCCCGCTCTCCCTCGCCCAATTACCTTAGCTTCATGTCACGATACCGTGGATATATCCTCACCTTTGTGACAAATTAATAATTAAAGACGCGGCGCGGAGCGATTCGCGATCGGCCGGATCCACGCCAACCATCCACATCCACGGTTCCCAACAGAGAGAGAGAGAGAGAGAGAGAGAAGAGAGAGAGAGAGAGAGAGGGGAGAGAAGAGAGAAGGAAAAGAGAGAGAGAAAGGGAGAGAGAGAGAGAGAGAGAGAGAGAGAGAGAGAGAGAGAGAGAGAGAGAGAGAGAGAGAGAGAGAGAGAGAGAGAAAGGGGAGAGAGAGAGAGAGAAGAGGAAGAGAGAGAGAAGAGAGGAAGAGAGAGGAGAGAAAAAAAAGAGAGAGAGAAAGGGGGAAGGAGAGAGAGAGAGAGAGAGAGAGAGAGAGAGAAAGAGAAGAGAGGAGAGAGAGAGAGAGAGAGAGAGAAAAGGGGAGGGGGAAAAAGGGGAAAAGGGGGGGAAAGGAGAGAGAGAGAGAGGAGAGAGAGAGAGGAAAAGGAGAGAGAGGAGAGAGAGAGAGAGAAGAGAAGAGAGGAGAGAGAAAAAGAGGAAAGGGGAGAGGAAAGAAAAAAGAGAGAGAGAGAGGAAGAGAAAAGGAAAAGAGAGGAAAAAGAGAGAGAGAGAGAGAGGAGAGAGAGAGGGGGAGAGAGAGAGAGAGAAACTAAGGATAACCGCGTCTAATATTTGAATGAAACTTTTATGAAGATTGGTATCAATCATTCAAAACCTTAGAAGTTACCACTTTCGCAAATATTTTTAGCCTGGTTTTAAACCCTTGACACATTGTTTGTTTACCTTTTCAATGGTGTCTTCTTTTTGAACAAAGACTGGATGATTCAAATTACTGAAACGATCCAGAAAAATGTTGCATTTCATTCACCCACGGAAAAATAAGACTAGTAGAATTTACCATCTGCAAAGCTAATTTTTGAGTCTGCTATCAAGTATGGTAAATTTTACCATCATATGTTAATTGCAACGTACCTTGTGGTAAATTAAGATACCTGTTGGTGTATTTCACTACAGGTACGTTGAATTTACCATATGATGGTAAAATTTACCATACTTGATAGCAGATTCCAAAATCAGCTATGCAGATGGTAAATTCTACCTGCAGTCTTTTTTTCCGTACAAATCAGTCAATACAAATGAGCTCTGTTATTGGTTCGGCACTTATACAATACCTTAAGCAAAGTGCGAAATACTCAGGTAAAAGACTGCATGACACGAACGACTAAAACGCTATTATCTCGTGCACGCCTCGACGACGGCTAAAGAGTGCACGAAGATTCTCAAACCACGCTGTATTGCAGTTCTGGGGAAAATCTGAAACAGTTCGCGAGAGCAGTGCTCTCAAGCAAGTTGTCTCATAATTAAGCACAGTAATTAATGTTTTAATGGTGAAAGACACGCAAAGTTTAAGTCCTCATATGTATCGCAGGCTCAAGCACATTTCGGATTTCAACATATTTTATTAAGTTGTTTTATATGGAGTAATCGTTGATCTGATTTTGATCACGTAGTAAATTCTTTTAATAGACCCAAATGATTCCGAGTAATTCCAAATTAACAAAATATCGGGGTCAACGGACACGAAGAGGGATTCTAAGAAATAGTAGAGGTGGCTCAGAAAAGTAGAAGAAATCATAAGTAATCAATAAAGAATCATAGTAGAAGCAAAATCCCCGTAGTAGATCCTAATATTTTCGGTTTTTTAATCATTATCAAAGATTGAAATCTAAATCTTTGCGAACGACAATTGATTTTTCGCACTAACGTATATTATGATTATGGGGTTAGGAATACGTGCGGTCGTCCGATTGAAATTTTGAGATAGTGCAGGCTATATCTATGACGCACGAAACGGACTTGATGTAAGGAAGCAGCCAGCGATGCCGTAGGTACTCTGATGGCCTCGGGAATCACATTCTCGAAAGACGCCGAGCCGCTCCACCAAAACCGAATTGCTCTCAGTTGATGTGCACTTTGTCGATTGTCGATCCGGTTCATGAGCCGGATACGGTAAACGAATGCGATTCAGTTATTTTCGTTATAACTTTCCATTCAATTTTATAAATATTGAAAAATGTTATAGTCGCCCACTCTTATCAACCGATCGATCGACTTGTTAGGGTGAGGGAGGAGCTTAATTGGTACTT